>JAVSCE010004282.1:0-618543 GCA_032199065.1 Smutsia gigantea
ACAGCTTTCTTAAATGAACTGGAACAAATGATTCTAAAATTCATAGCATCACAAAAGACCCCGAATAGCCAAAGCAATCCTGAGAAGGAGGACTAAAACAGGGGAATTACACTCCCTGACTTCAAGCTCTACTACAAAGCCACAGTATCAAGACAATTTGGTATTGGCACAAAAACAGACCCACAGACCAGTGGAACAGAATAGAAAATCCAAACATTAACCCAAACATATACAGTCAATTAATATTTGATAAAAGTGCCTTGGATATACAATGGGAGATGACAGCCTCTTCAGCAGCTGGTGTTGGAAAAACTGGACAGCCACATGTAAGAGAATGAAACTGGACTACTGTCTAGCCCCATACACAAAGGTAGACTCAAGGTGGATCAAAGACTTGAATGTAAGTCATGAAACCATAAAACTCTTAGAAAAAAACATAGGCAAAAATCTCCTGGACATAAACATGAGCAACTTCTTCATGAATATATCTCCCCGGGCAAGGGAAACAAAAGCAAAAATGAACAAGTGGGACTATATCAAGCTGAAAAGCTTCTGTACAGCAAAGGACACCATCAGTAGAACAAAAAGACATCCTACAGTATGGAGAATATATTCATAAAAAACGTATCTGATAAAGGGTTGACATCCAAAATATATAAAGAACTCATGCACCTTAACAAACAGAAAGCAAATAATCCAATTAAGAAATGGACAGAGGACATGAATAGACACTTCTCTAAAGAAGAAATTCAGATGGCCAACAGGCACATGAAAAGATGCTCCACATTGCTAATCATCAGAGAAATGCAGATTAAACCACAATGAGATATCACCTCACACCAGTGAGGATGGCCAACATCCAAAACACAAACAACAACAAATGTTGGCGAGGATGTGGAGAAAAGGGAACCCTCTACACTGCTGGTGGGACTGCAAATTAGTTCAACCATTGTGGAAAGCAGTATGGAGGTTCCTCAAAAAACTCAAAATACAAATACCATTTGACCCAGGAATTCCACTCCTAGGAATTTACCCTAAGAATGCAGCAGCCCAGTTTGAAAAAGACAGACAGATGCACCCCTATGTTTATTGCAGCACTATTTACAATAGCCAAGAAATGGAAGCAACCTAAGTGTCCATCAGTAGATGAATGGATAAAGAAGATGTGGTACATATACACAATGGAATATTATTCAGCCATAAGAAGAAAACAAATCCTACCATTTGCAACAACATGGATGGAGCTAGAGGGTATTATGCTCAGTGAAATAAGCCAAGCGAAAAAGACAAGTATCAAATGATTTCACTCATATGTGGATTATAAGAACAAAGAAAAAATACTGAAGGAACAAAACAGCAGCAGACTCACAGAACCCAAGAACGGACTAATAGTTACCAAAGGGAAAGGGACTGGGGAAAATGGGCGGGAAGGGAGGGATAAGAGGGAAAAAGGGGCATTACGATTAGCAGATGTAATGTTGGGGGGGCACGGGGAGGGCAGTACAACTCAGAGAAGACAAGTAGTGATTCTATAGCATCTCACTACGCTGATTGACAGTGAGTGTAATGGGGTTGGTGGGGGGGGACCTGATGAAGGGGTAGTTTAATAATCGTAATATTGCACATGTAATTGTACATTAATGATAATAAAATAAATTATATTAAAAAAATAAAAATAAAAATAAAATAAATTAAACAGCCTCGAAAAAAAAATAAAAAAAAAAATAACTCAGGTATTGATGCCAGTGCTAAGATTCACAAGAATTTCTGCTGAAAATGTTCCCTCACTTCACCTCAAATCAATTATTTCTTAATGTCCAGAAAGAAAATTTTGTGCATATATGTAAAGAATGCTTATAGTGGTGCATGTTTTAACTGGCATTCAATTTATTAAAATTCTAATTTAAATTAATCCTCTTAGATTTTCAAAGAGAAATTCTAATAAATGAACATACAGATCTAGTATTTTTGTTAAAATAAAAAACATGCAGTTATCCCTCGTTATTTGATCAATGTTCAACTGACTTTTAAGTTTGACAGATTAATTTCGCCTAAACATTTGGCACCATTTATAAACCTGATTAATTCAATTTCATCAGACATTTTAAATTATAATTACAAATTTTAACACATCCAAATCTCTCAAACATTTCAAACACCTAACAGGAAAGATTTACAAATCTAATAAACAATTTCTTAAATATTAACCACTACACTTAAACCTAAAAAATCTAAATTGCTAGAGTATTAAAGTATCAACAATTTCAAAAGTCAAATATTGTATACAAACTTGTCTTTCCTTAGTTATCAATTTAAAATAATAAATACAAAATATGCATCTCTTGATTATTCCACCTTAAAATCAAAATTCTAACATCAAATAAATAATCCTGAAAATCCAAATTAAAATCCTGAAATTTAATCAGTCACATTTTCTTAAACATTTAAAGTAATTCCAACATGACAGATTCTCTAATGTCAAATTATCTTCAATATTTACAAGCTTAATGAACAAAATGCACACAAGTTATCATGAGGATTATAAAACCTATCCCTAAACTTAACATAACCATATGCCTTTCATATTTTCTCTTTATGTGTGTGTGTGTACACACACACACTATACTGAGATTTGGTATCCCTATCACACTGCAAATAATCCATTTATTACCCTTTTGGCTTCTGAACCCTCTTTATATTTTACTTTCTTATCTGTGAGACCCATTATCATTTATGGTTATTTTTTGATACACTGCTGTTTCTCAATATATGTCACTCATTTTTCTGTTTTTCATGGAGGAATGCCCATAAAATTACCTACGTCAGTCTCCAATTTGTCATTTTTCATGTCTCTCAAATTCTTTGTTCTGTTCATTAACACATAATTGTTTGAGGGAATTTTCCAACTCAGTTACCAGTTCCACAATTGCCATTGTTTGTAATCAATCTCTCTGACTGGCTGTACAGTGCCAGTGGGTGGGGAAAACAACTGATTTAAGTCAAGCTCACGTTCTTGTTGAACTGCCAACTCAACATGTATTTTCACTCACCCATGCAGTGCCTTCTCTTCCTTCCCTAGATCTTGTAGACACTAAAGGGGAAGAATCACACTAAACTCACATGTGTGTTGCAGCCCCACATCTAAGAGCAACGTTCTCATTCCTTATCAGAACGCCTCAAGGGTTCTGTGGCTTCAGTGATGATCAGGAATGAGTCATCTCTCTGATAAAATTTTATTTAACATAGATAGTAATCAAACATTTATAATCAGAGAATGTAGTTATGCTTTAAAGACTTTGATAAAAAGTACTGAAAACTATTTTAGGGAATATAGGTGAAAATAGCCAGTTAGGTTAATCCTATTATTGGCATTTTTCTTTAGAAGATTTAAATGGCTTATCTTTTTCATTTAACGTTTCTATTTCTAGTGATCATTAGTATTTTCCATTTTAATATCTAGATCCACTGTAGCAATTGCTTGCTTTATGATTTCCATGAAGATGCTGAGACATGGTAGAAAGAACATGAATTATAAAATAAGAGACCTGGGTTTAAATTTCAGCTCTTACTACTTAACTTTTCTAACTATCAGTTTTCTCATCTTGAGGAAGGGGATAAAACCCAACTTCAAATGAGATTACATTTTAAAATTACTCAGTACAGTTGCTGCAACATTGTAGGTGTTCCAGAAATAGTTCTTTTTTTCATGACATTGCTTTTCAACTTAGATTCACTTGTGGTGTTAATTATACAGAAACATTGCATTTTCAAATGCAGCCCTTAAAATAAGGCAAAATCATATTACTGTGCATCTTGTATGGCTTTGTTTTGTTTTCATCCATACTGCAGTGAGGAGTAGTGAGTTTGCACCTGGATCTCATAAGCAGAGTAGCAAATATTTTGGTGACGTAGCTGATATCACAATTGTTCAGTAAAGAATGATATACTACCATCATCTAGCATCTTTGTCAAATTTTTTGACAAATTGGCTTTAAAAAATTGATTAAATCCCTAAAAAAGGAGAAGGGCTACTAACATACTAAAAAAAAACAGTTACCATTGTTTTTATTACAGAACTGTAAGTTATTAGATTATAGGTATTTTACATCTGAAACAGCCTGAAAACTTAAATATTTCACTAAAGAGGAAACTGGAAATCACAAATATGGCATAACTTTCTGTTTATATGGTAAATCAGCAACTGAACCCAGCTCTCCTGAATCCTCTTTGACTGTATATACATTAAACTATGCAGCCTTGATAAGATGCTTACCTCAAAAATAATTTGCTCAAAGTTCTTCTGAGCAATCATTAACTAGTCATCTTTCTAACTCCAGTTCTTATTAAACACAAATTTTCTCTCTCTGACATCCACTTATTTAAGTAGGTGGCTCAACTTGAATGTAATTTCAGATTTATCCTTATTTGGTTTGGAAGTAAAAATATTTAACTCAGACTTGTTCAAAAAGATTATGAAACACACAAACATGAAGTGCTAAATGATTGAGTTGGAATAGCTATCTTATTTTCTCATTTTTATTTTTAGAAAATGTCTCAGGAGGCATTCTTTAGCTATGATCAGTGAGTGGGGCTTAGGTACCACTTGGGCTGAATATTCTGGTGTCAGTTCTGTGAATACAGTGACCATGTAAAGCAGTTTACTGCCTTATCTGAACTCCTCCCACTTATGTGGCTGAGGGATGGCGAGACAGGAGGACCAAGGACCCAGGCCCGGCTAACTAATCAGATTCTTTCTTCTCTGTATGCGCGTTTAGAACACAAAATGCACTTAGGACATATTTGACCTGGGAGATGATGAGGCTAATGGGCTAGGATAGCGATATTTATTTCCCTCTAGAGCAAAAAAAGTCAACTGAGAGGGGAAAAATAAAGGCAGATGTGCTCACGAAAGAGAATCAATCAACCGTGCTGTTTGGAGAAAGATGCCACAGCTGGCTTGTGTCCACTGCCTCTTTAGCTGCCTGTTCTCCCCTGTATGGGTCTGCGTGGAACTTCCCTGAATGCCATGAGCTTTTTCTTGATCTTCCCAATAGATGTCTTTTATTCTTCCAATCCGTTTATGCTTACTCTTTCTGCTTAGATGGGTTTTTGTTTGTTGAAATTAAAGGCTTCCTGGAACAAGCATTAATTGACTTTTTATACTTAGGAAAAGTTATCCTCTTTCACCCTAAATTTCCAAATCTACCTCAGTGAAAAATAGCTGTTTTTGTGTAAATATGTTAGACTGATTTCAATGTAAATTAGTAAATTATTATGATATATATACTTGACTTAAAACGTTTTGAGAATTAAGATCGCATTGCAACAATACAGCTTTTAAAACCATGCTACCCAGTGCGGTTCAGTACCAGCAGGAACAGCGTTGCATGGGGCTTGTTAGAGAAAGGGGTTAAATAGTTTGTACATTCAAAAACTGTTTTAAAAATGGTCAACTTAGAGGCAGCAATGGTGAACAGAGCACGGACTTGATGTCAAGCATGTGAGTTTGCCTTTAACTAACTGGATAACACTGACCGAGCTATTTCACTTTCCACTGATAGCAAAGAGTTAAAAATACCTGTCCCTTGAAATAGGTGAAGGGGGGAAATAATGAAAAAATAAAAGAAAACAAAAAGCCTACCCCATGAGATTCTCATGAAATTAAATGAGATTGTATATATGAAATATTGGCAGAAAGTAGGTACTCCATCTGTGTTATTTTCTACCCTTTCCCTTGAAAAGAAAATTTGTTTGACTGTTGGAACTGATTTCCCCACCATACAAAATGCATCTTTGGATTTTACTGAATTAATGGCAAGTTCAGTTTATACTAGAAGAGGGACTGAGTTCTACTAAGTGATTCCTGCTCCTCAGTTTCACCTATCATATTTAAATTGCCTATTATTTGCCAACTTTAATGGGTGAATACTTTTAGATAAAAAGCCTTTTATTTAGTAAGCATTCATAATTTTTAAAAATTTCTTTAAATGAAGTTAACATTTTGATGAATTTTTGTGTCTTTCTAGCGGTTCATAAAATTTGGTATGGAAAAGACATGGGTTAATAGAGCAATGGGCCTAAAAAAGACTGGGGGAGAGAAACACTGGCAGGTGGTGTGATGAGTAAGTGATTTACAGTCATAATGAATTGAAGCCCTTCCAAAAGATATATTTACCAGAAGAGTGCTTTAAAATGTCACCTATACTGCTAAATTACAAATCCTTCAAAAATAATATGAGAAAGAGAAACTGTTGTTGAATCATTGATTTCCTCCACTTTGGAACAATGACACTGCTAGGGAACAACAGATGGCCTATTGGTCTCCAAATACTGCTTTCCCTTTGTGCTGCTCAGCTAGGACCTCTTTGACTTTGTGCCTGTCATTCTATTTTACTCCAGAGCCACTAACTGAAAGGGGCTTTACCTGTTCAGTGCCTGTGCTGATTCACAGCTGCAGCCTGTACATCCTCCTGAAGGATGGGAAGGGACCTGAAACCTAACCAGGCTTCAGGGACAGGGCTAACAGTCCATCCGTCTACCACTTTGTCTGATTACCTGATGTGTGCCAGGCACTGTGTTAGACATCACTATGTCATGTTGCCCAACGTAGAACATTCCTTGTATCTTCATTCAAATTAATAAACTGAAAGAACAGCATGTGATTTAAACTTAAAGGTAGGTCTACCTAACAAATTTTTGGACTCTTAAATGACATGAAAAATATCCTTGGCATCAAAATTGTAATTTTAAATTTTGATCTGTTCTCCACTGTTACACATTTATTTTAGAATACCCGGTTGTACAAACAGTTTGCTCATAGGAAAGGGATCTTCAAAGTAATTTTGATTTTTCCATGTAATTAACAAGAGATTTGTCTAAATAAGTTTGTCTTGCCTTGCTTCATATATTGGTGGGTGTTTACTATCATCATTTTAATTAAGGAAAAGATTTGTGTTGTGCCTTTATATGTCCAAGTTCTTATTTCTGTAGATAATAATACTGAATGCTCTCTAAGGAGAAATTTAATCAAATTATTAAGTGCATAGCTCTGTTACACAGAGGACTCATGATTGCAGTGCTGCTGAAACTGATGGTTACAAAGCTTTCATCAAATAAGGAAAATTTAACAAATTCTCTGAAATTTAAGCTGAAGTTTCAGCTTTTAGACTACCTTATTGTAGTAATTAGTATTTTTCTTCAAACTTTTCCTCAAATAGAAAAAAAATCACTTTCTCTGATTATTAAATCAATAGGGTACTGGTGGTATAAAATTATGAATACTATAGGGGTACATAAATAAAAATGTGAAAGTCCCCTATAATCCACCTCCAGAGAAATAACCATTGTTAATCAGTCTTATGAGCCCAATATTCAGGTTACTTTTATTAGTAAATTCCTCAAGTTAGTATGTCAACTATGTATGGGTCATTTTTTATAATTCCCTCATTTTTAATAATCTCTTCAATTAACAATTGAACCAATTCAACCTTGTCAGAGAGGAGGGCTTATTCATATTTATTTGAAAGTAAAAATCAAAAACCATTTTTAATTTTTTGATGAATATAGTGATCCCATGAAAATATTAGTTATTTGAACTTATTAATTCACATCTGTCCTATAAAGATTTTACTGTAACTCAGTAGTACCCAATATGGCACAGAGAATGCTTTGTGATCTGATGGCACCAATTTTCCAGGCTCAACTCCTATTAAGTGTCTCTTTCCTGCCTTTCCCTGAACACACATATATGGACTCTCGCAGAAGCAACAAATTTGCTTTATCCACTCTTCATATCCTTTCACACCTCTCCACATGTCATTTCTTCTCTTCCATTCTGTTCCCACACCATCCTGAAACTCTTATTTGTGCCTCTTACTGGAAATTTGACCTATCTCTTCCCAGCCAACTTTGTGATGCATATAATTTTATGCAACCTGTTTATTACTTATCTCAGTATGTTATAAATGGGTTAAATGTCTAACATTGTAAGCCTGCCACAGATTAAGTGCTTAATTAGTTGATGAATGAGTGGATCAATGGATGGATGATGGGTACATAGATTAATGAATAGATGGATGAAAAATATAGATGACTGTGTGACTAGATGCATACATAGATGGGTGTTGATAAGACATAATGGAATTCCCCAAGACAAAAGAACTCCATTTGTTCTAAAGTAAGATCTACATCAGAGGCAACATGTAGAGGTATGCATGATGACCAAACGTTTAATAATATGGAAAAAAGGTGAACAATGAAGGTGATTATTTACCCTGAAAAACTTTTCTTAAAAAGAAGAAAAAATGTTAAGGATGGCCACCATCCAAAACACAAACAACAACAAATGTTGGCGAGAATGTGGAGAAAGAGGAGCCCTCCTACACTGCTGGTGGGAATGCAAATTAGTTCAACCATTGTGGAAAGCAGTATGGAGGTTCCTCAAAAAACTCAAAATAGAGATACCATTTGACCCAAGAATTCCACTCCTAGGAATTTACCCTAAGAACACAGCAGCCCAGTTTGAAAAAGACATATGCACCCCTATGTTTATCGCAGCACTATTTACAATAGCTAAGAAATGGAAGCAACCTAAGTGTCCATCAGTAGATGAATGGATAAAGATGTGGTACATATACACAATGGAATATTATTCAGCCATAAGAAGAAAAAAAATCCTACCATTTGCAACAACATGGATGGAGTTAGAGGGTATTATGCTCAGTGAAATAAACCAGGCGGAAAAAGACAAGTATCAGATGATGCCACTCATCTGTGGAGTATAAGAACAAAGAAAAAAACTGAAGGAACAAAACAGCAGCAGACTCACAGAACCCAAGAATGGACTAACAGTTACCAAAGGGAAAGGGGCTGGGGAGGATGGGCAGGAAGGGAGGAATAAGGGGAAATAAAAGGGGCATTATGATTAGCAGAGATAATGTAGGGGGGGGGCATGGGGAGGGCTGTATGACACAGAGAAGACAAGTAGTGATTCTATAGCATCACACTACACTGATGGACAGTGACTGTAATGGGGTATGTGGTGGGGACTTTATGATGTGGGGAGTCTAGTAACCGTAATGTTGAACATGTAATTGTAGATTAATGATACCAAAATAAATTTTTTAAAAAAGAAGAAAAAAATGTATTCTAATTATAGTCATTTATATGAACTACTTATAGATGTATCTAGTTACCATTCAAGAAAAAAATCATTATATGCATCATTAATATGTGTCAGGTTAACTGTTCTGTATATTTATTAGATTTAAAAACAATATGCTTGTTTTCAAGTACTTATAACGTCAGTTTATTATCACTATATTTTTACACTACATTATATTGCATTATATTATATATTATATTATATTATATTATGTTATATTATATTATATTATATTATATTATATTATCATTATCTGTGAATATTATGCATGGTTTACATTATCCTAGACAGGGTACTGGGATTCCTAGAATTAGTAATTATCACTAATCCAGATACCATAACATATTGGGACCCTGCATTTACTATACTTTCATTATTATTCTTCTCATAGCAGTGTTGAGTATTTGGTATTACTAAAATACATAGTAAAATAGAATTTTCTTATGGCATGTCATCAACTTAAAGCAAAGAAAAGCAAGGAAAAGAAAAATACCCCAAGCATAAAGAATTTAAGAGCGTAACCAACACACTGCTGCAAGTGTGGGTGACTGATCAGTACCTCTGTGTAGCAGGTGAGGTTCCAAGCACTGGAGACACAAACATCAGACACGGTTCTTACCTTCCAGGCGTTCACAGTCTCAAGTAGAATTTAGACAAAGCAGCTGCTTTAAAATCTTACCAGGGAACAAGATGGGCTAAAAATAAAGCAGTGAGTGAAAGAGCCCAAATTAAATCCAGTGTGGTAAGAGCACCGACAGAGATGAATACAAACCCCTATCAGGTGGGTTAATTGTGTAGTTTTAGAATCGTAGAACTCAGAATTCTTCTTAAGTCTTCCAGTCCTAGTCTTTGAAGATAGAGAAAATGAGGCTTAGAAATATTAAATACTTGAAGCCTTGGGTAAGTCACTGAGCTTCTGTAGGTCTCAGCTTGTGCTGACGTTTGTCCTATATAGACACAGGAGAATGGGTAAGAATCAACTGGCATATGTCATAAAGCTAAATCATAATTCATGCCTCAGGAGGTCAACTATTAATAAGATTAAGGTAATATATTATTGCAATATGATTCTCTTCCCTAACATTATAGTTTTTACAGAAAAAAATTTAACATGGGAGATGAATTCATTTTTTCATTAAAAAATATGAAATCAACACATACCATGTGCTAGCCTGTCTGATGTAACTACTGAGGTATGGTAGCTGACCACCCTCTTTTTTTCTTTCACTTTACCTGTTTTTCAGTGCTTTTGAGTTACATAAGTATCATATTTTTTAAATTCTTCTGAGTTATACTTATTTGCCCAGTGAAATTATTCTTATAAGAAATGTTGCTTATTAATAACTCAGAGAAATTCAAATTATATTTTAAAAATAGATGTTTGAATATTTGAAAGCCCAATTTAGTAGTTGCTTCTGAGGCAAAGAATTTTTTACTGTGTGTGTTTTCCTTACCTGAGAAATATGGTCAAGGAATTTATAAGGGAATTTTTAAATATTTATTCTGAAATTGCAACAAGATTTTGCTTTGAGAACAGGAATTCAACGCAGGGGAATCAAAATTTTCAGTGACAAAACTAATTTTTATCTTTTATGGGCCTCTTTTAGCTTTATCAATGTTTCATTTATCAAAATTAATATAAATAACACAAGTAGGCATTTCCCTTTCACAATGCTAGGTAGGCCAAATAATGTATTAAGAAACCCACTTATTTTCTCAGTCTCAGACACAAAGGTGAAAATGCCCTAAATATGTGTCTTTCAGCAACATTGTTACTATACCATGGTATATTTTAGGTGCACTTCCCTTTGACCACCATAAATACTATCAGAATTCTTTCATTAATACAGCATTTTTAAATGTTTGTAATTACCTAATTAAGGCAGTTCCTTAATTTTTATTTTACTTGTAATAAAATGGAAAAGAGCTGAATACCTATTAATTTATAAAAGACTTAATTGTATGTTTACAAAAATTAAAGTTCATATAGGAAAAGTAAGTAATTTTATGATTTTCAAACAGTATACATATTAATTGTAAATAGCCTAATACAAATATTTGGGTGAAGACAGTATGTCACTTTTAGGAATCCATCACTGAATAAATTAAATGAAAGCTTATCTCCGTGTAGGTCCTACACATGTGTGTAGAAAGGCAGGTATAAAGCAAAATGAACAACTTCATTGTTAGTACTGTAAATGGTGAGAAGTGCTGTAAAGAAAAAGAGGAAGGAAGCCAGGGAGTAGCATAAATTGCATAGTCAGGGAAGTCTAACAAAGATGATGCCATTTGAACAAAGACATGAAGGAGGCAATGGAAACTAAGCTGCCCAGATACATGGAAAAGGAGGTCAAGGCAGGGGAACCAAAAAGTGCATTCCCTGTCTCTGTCCGGGGACGAGCACGGAGGCCCTTGTAGCTGGAGCTGAGTGGACAAGAAGCAGGATTGTCAGAGATGAGGCCAGACAGGTATTTGGAGATGAGGTTTTGGAGGCCATTGTGCTGGCTTCAGCTTTTATTTAAATAATATGGGAAGTCACTGGCATGCCTACAGTAATGGAGGGCCATGATCGGACTTACATTTCAGTAGGATCACTGATGCTGGACCAGTTAGGATGGCAAGGGTGGAAGCAGAGAGAACAGTGAGAACATACCAATAACCTGAGCAAAGGGAATGGAGCCATGGACTAGGAAGGTTATAGAGGAGGTAGCGAGAATTACTTTCTGAATATATTTCTAAGTTAGAACCAATAGAATTTTCTGATGGATTAAATAAGGCAAAAGAGTAGGAATGAGTTAAAGAGGGCCCCCAAGGGTTTTATCCAGAGCAGCTGGAAGAATAGAGTTGTCACTAACTGATATATGGAAGACAGCAAGAGAAGCTGGTGTGGAGGAAAGAAACAGGAATTTGGTTTGGGGTGTGTTAGATTCGAGATGCATATCAGATCTCCATGGAGAGATGTTGAGTAAATCATTGTGTCTGTAAGTGTGGGATCCCAGGAAAAGACATGGGGATATAAATTTGGAAATCATCAGGACATACATATGTATGGTAAGAAAAGCCACATAACTGGTACCCAAGGAGTGAGAACACCTAGAGAAGAAAGACATCCAAAAACAGGGTCTGGGACACCCATTGAAGAGAGGGGAGCTATAACATCATATGTGACTCTGCAAAAAAACAATGTTTTCACAATAGCACTGTTGCAGCTGGTGTACAATTCACAGGCACAATAAAAAAAAGAAAGTATTCTTCTGTTTTCTCTTTGTTTTCAGACACTACATTATTAAAAATTATGGCAAGATACTTGTTCTAACTCCACTACCTTAAAATGCTACTGTATTTGAAGACAGGACCTTTAAAGAGAGATGAAGGTAAAATGAGGGATGGGCATCAATCTGTTATAGTTGGTGTCTTTATAGAACACAAGATTCAGACAAAGACACAGGGAAGACCGTGTGAAGACACCAGAGGAGGATGGCAATCCACAAAGCCAAGGAGAGAGGCGTTAGTAGAAACCAGCCCTGCTGACACCTCGATCTCAGATTTCTAGCCTCCAGAAGGATGAGAATAAATTTCTGCTCAAGCCACCCAGTCTGCAGTACTTAGTATGGCAGCCCAGCAAACTCATGCAATACCCTAAAAACTTAATAGTGCCTGGGATTTTCTAGACCTCTGAAGGGACTTCATATATATACATAACTTCCTATTAGACAAATATATTAAGACAAATGTGAAGAATGAAATCAAGCCAGCTACTTAAATAAGCATATATTGGACATGATTGTTCCTTTATTATTTGCAATTAACATATACTCACCAAAAATGGTGGGAAACAAGGTCTCTCCTTAGTATTCTAAGTTAACTGGTTGCATAGTACCCTGCCTATTTTCTTCATCATCGACCATTCTAGTGGTATGTTTTATGTAGGTTCTGATGACTAGCTCTAAAAACATCCAATATTTAGAATTAAATCTAATAAAATACCAGCAAGATCTCTATAAAATAATTGCCTGACATTACTGAGATAACACAAAGAAGACTTAAATACATGGAGTGGTAAACCATGATTAGAAACCCTCAATATTATAAAGATATTAATTCTTCATTAATTAAGCAAAATAATTTCAACCAAAATCATGTTTTTGTGGAAATTAAAGATTTATCTATAAATACAAGACAATGTTGAAGAATAATAATAAAACTGGACATCTTAAAACTATCACACATCAGGATTTAAAACTGCAGTGATTAAAATTGATGCTTTTAGGACAGAAAAATAGATAATAGAACAGAACAGAGAGTCTAGAAAAAAGATATCCACGCACAGACAGTTGCCTGCTTTATTCAAGATGCTATTGCAATGCAAAAGGAAAAATATTATTTTCAAGAATTATTCTGGATCAATTTAATTTCATTGGGGGAAGAAATGAACTATGATTCATATCCCAGAACATGCAGAAAAGGCAAGTCCAAGAAAGGAAGAAGATGTTGGAAAAGGAGTTTAGAGGATGCGCTTTGACGATGGAGGAAGGAGCTGCCAGTCAAGGAATGCCGTCAGCCTCCAGAAGCTGGAAAAAGTAAGGAAGTAAGACTCCAGAAGGACCAGTTCTGCAAAGCCTTTCAGCCCAGTGAGACCCATTTCAGACTTCTGATCTAGAAAGCCGTAAGACAATAAATTTGTGTTGTTTAAAAAGAAAGTCAAGTCCAGATGGATCATAGTTCTAAATGTAAAAAAAAAGTATCCAAAAGATAACGTACCTTCATGACCAAGATTTCTTAAACAGGACGCAAAGAGCAAAAAAAGAAAGATAAATAAGGACTTGATTAAAAATATTGAACATCTGAATCAGAGGCAAGAGAATAAAACAAATCATAATACTAGAATTAAATATAGGGAAATAAAAATGTGATTTCTGAATGGGGAGGGAGTTTCTTAGCATAAAAGCAGTGGAAGAAATAGCAAAGGAACAGAATATTTTTTGATAAGGTTTTCAAGCCAAAATAAAGATCTATCAATTGATAGCTCTAATATAGATATATTAGAGTAAAAATTAGTATAAGTTTCCGGGAGCAATTTGAAAGTGTGTGTTGAATTTGTTCTTTTAAATTTGTGTTCTTAGCCTTTGAAATAATATTTCCATTTCAAGTCATCTGTCCTAAAGAAATAATCAGTATTGGGAAAAATACTTTTTCATATATTTCCAAAAGTGTTATGCCAACACATTTAGATTATAAAAGCATAATTGGCAACCTCTTTTTTAAGATATTTCCCATAATACATTTTTCCCAAGTTGTTATTTAAAATGTTGTCTTATAATACTATGAATCTGTCATAACAAATTCTGGTACAGTGTTACTTTATTTAAAGAAGCTCAATAAATACCTTTTTAAGGAAAAAAATAATTAGATTGATGACTTGAATTAAAATGCCAGTGAATTTTGTATTTTGTGAAAAATAGCCACATTGTTACATTATTGTTCTGAAATGTTAATGCAGCTAGATAGCACCAGGTGATCAGGAACGTCTTCTCAGTATATCATCCACAGAGAAATCATATTTGTTTAAATATTCTTTTTAAAATTCCCCAACTGGGATAAATGTCACTGCATTATTTTAATCATGATGCTTTAATTAGTTTTCCAAGAACTATCTGATAACTTAAATGTAATCAGAGGCTATACTGTAGTTGCTATATTATGAATAAAATTATATTTTGAGAGAGAATTCTAGAAATATTTGGAGTCATGTCCATTTCACTTCTCAAATCTTCCTCCTATGCTCTGGTTTCAATAGGTCTTATCTGAACTGTACTTAACAGCTGCTCAGTCCATGCCTGCTAAATGAATGGATGAATAAACATGTGTGGGTGCTTGTGAATCTTTAGGATTTAGTGCTCATCTTCTTCTCAGGCAGAGATTTGTTAATTCTCAGTTAAATTGCCATACACCTGCCAGAGAAAGATTAGTCTTGTTGAAATTCTTATCTGGAAATCTTTAGTTTTTTCTTTCTGGAGGAAGACTTTCTTAAGAAATTAAATTGCTGTAGTCTTCCCTCATCCACAGGGGATATGTTGCAAGACCCCTAGTGGATGCCTGAGCCCATGGGTAATACCAAACCTGATATATGCCATCTTTTCTTCTATACATATATACCAAAAGTGTAATATATAAATTAGGCACAGTTAAGAGGTTAACAATAATTAATGATAAAATAGAACAGTCATAATATACTGTAAAAAAATTATGTGACTGGCCTCTCAAAATCTCTTATTGTACTGTACTCACCCTTCTTGTGATGCTGTGAGATGATAAAATGCCCATGTGATGAGATGAAGTGAAGTGAATAACATAGGCATTATGACATAATGTTGCATTACTACAGTACTGACCTTCTGATAATCTGTTAAAAGGAGGGTCATCTGGTTCTGAGCCACAGAAGGTGAAACCACAGATAAGAAGGGACTGTTACAATTATAGTGAAACTTTGTAACCAAAAGGTAGAAGCATTATTACTGTGCATTAAAAGCTTTCACGTTTTACATTGTAGTAGTATGGTAAATATTATTAATGTCCCCCAAAGTCCACTTTTCTTCTACTTCTGAGTGTGAGGAAGACCATATTTCCTACCCCTTCCTTAAAGTCAGTCATAGCCACATAAGTAGTTCTGACAAATGAAACGATACCTGTGCCCAATATCTAGCCCATTCTTCCCCTTCTGTGCAAAAGAAATATCGTATGATAAGGAGTGACTACATGGAAAACAGCCCCTCATCAATGTATGTTGGATTGGACAATGAGCAAGAAATTTTAAGTCATTGAAATTTTAGTGTTGTTCATTGCCTCAGTATAACCTACTTCATATGCTTCAGACCAGATACCTCTGGTCTGTCTCTGTACACAAAGTCTCCAAGATCACATGCACTAACAGTGAAAACAAAACAAGTAGATTAATGTTCACAATATGCTTCATCTCCTGGATACAAAAGTAGAACAATGAATTGATATGTATTTAAGAGATTCAAATCATCAAATTGTAGTTTCCCTTTCTCTTTCCCTTTAGAAGCCTACTAGCAACAGACACTGTAGAAATTCAAGGGCCCTGGAGATACAAAATCTGTTTCTATGAGAAGGATTTAGTTCAGCTGTAAAACAGAAATAAAAAATAAGATTTCCTTAAACATGATAGGTGTTTGTTTTTCTATTATATAAAAGAAGTTGAGCTCAAAATCTAAGGCTCATATGGCAGATCCACAGTACCTTCAGAAATCCTGGTTCCTAACTTTCTGATCTCCCTTACTCATTTATGGTTTTATCTTCAAAGTTACCCCTTTGGTCTAAGATGGCTACCAGAGTTCCAGTCATTTCACTGGCACCCAGGCCTGTAATAGGAGAAAAAGAAAAACGACAAAAGACTGTTGCACCCGGCTATCTTTATGCAACCTTCGCAGTTCTTCATAGCAATCCCCCACAACACTTCCAGTTATGTTTCATTGGCTAGAATTTGGTCATGTAAACCCACTGACTGGCAAATGTGGCTTGGAAATACTGTCTTTTTACTAGAGTTAAGAGGAGGATGAACATTAGATGGTGTCTACAATCCATACCACACTCCTTGCCAAGGACCCTATCCTATGTCGGCTTTAATAATTTTCCATATTCTTACCTCTTTGCAATCTAACTTCTATCTTTTTTGATCTTTCATATACATATTGACATTACTCTTTTAATTGTTAAACCTTTTCTTTTTCCTCTTTCCTTGATAATTTCAATGATCCTTTTTTATTTCAAATCCTGTTTGTGCCTACAACTTGAAACATTCTAATTGAAATGATACTACTGCCTCCTGTTTCTCCTCTCCCTCTCCGATCATATCTTTCCTTGTGTTTTAATTTACTGTCTCACGTAGTATCCTTCAAAGCTCAGTACTTGGTTATTGAGCTATACAACTGAGTTTTCCATTATCACTGAAAAAGGAAACTTCTCTTTCACATTTGAAGAAGCCTTACCAATAGAAGATACCTATTCCTGGGTGTTTGGAGGATCATTAAGAATCAAGAATAAATCAATATAACATATCAGAACATAATTCTGTGTGTTAACACCCTATATAGCAAAATAGGAATTGACAGAGTACCTAGTGTTTAAGTATGTATTGACTGGATTTAATTTACACTCCTCATGTGTGGAGATTATAATTTATCATAAGAAATTGGTTTTTATTGGTTATAACTTCTTGTTGGATTGACCCCTTTATCATTATGTAATGTCCTTCTTTGTCTCTTGTAACTTTCTTTGTTTTGAAGTCTATTTTGTCTGATACAAGTACTGCAACTCCTGCTTTTTCCTCCCTATTAGTTGTATGAAATATCACTTTGCATCCTTTCACTTTTAGTCTGTGTATGTCTTTGAATTTAAGTGAGTCTCTTACAGGCAGCATATAGATGGGTCTTGTTTTTTAATCCATTCATTGACTCTGTGTCTTTTGATTGGTGCTTTCAGACCATTTACATTTAGGGTGATTATGGATAGGTATGTACTTATTGGCATTGCAGGCTTTAGATTCATGGTTACCAAAGATTCAAGGTTAACTTCCTTACTATCTAAGAGTCTAACTCACTTAGTATGCTATTACAAACACAATCTAAATGTTTTTTTTCTCCTTTTTCTTCCTCCTCCATTCTTTATATATTAGGTATCATATTCTGTACTCTTTGTCTATCCTTTGATTGACTTTGGAGATATTTTATTTAATTTTGCATTTGCTTAGTAATTCACTGTTCTACTTTATTTACTGAGGTTTTATTACCTCTGGTAACAGATATTAAACCTTAGGAACATTCTATCTATAGCAGTCCCTCCAAAATACACTGTAGAGACGGTTTGTGGGAGGTAAATTCTCTCAGCTTTTGCTTATCTGGAAATTGTTTAATCCCTCCTTCAAATTTAAAAGATAATCTTGCCAGACAAAGTATTCTTGGTTCAAGGCTCTTCTGCTTCATTGCATTAAATACATCATGTCACTCCGTTCTGGCCTGTAAGGTTTCTGCCGAGAAGTCTGATGATAGCCTGATGGACTTTCCTTTGTATGTGATCTTATTTCTCTCTCTGGCTGCTTTTAATAGTCTGTCCTTATCCTTGATCTTTGCCATTTTAATTACTATATGTCTTGATGTTGTCTTCCTTGGGTCCCTTGTGTTGGGAGATCTATGCATTTCCATGGCCTGAGAGACTATCTCCTCCCCCAGATTGGGGAAGTTTTCAGAAATTACCTCCTCAAAGGCACTTTCTACCCCTTTTTATCTCTCTTCTTCTTCTGGTACCCCTATAATATGAATATTTTTCCATTTGAATTGGTCACACGGTTCTCTCAGTATTCTTTCATTCTTAGAGATCCTTTTCTCTCTCTGTGCCTCAGCTTCTTTGTATTCCTCTTCTCTTATTTCTATTTCATTTATCGTCTCCTTCTTGTTTTGAAATCTCTTTCAGGAAGATTCGTGAGGTTGATTTCATTTGACTCTTTCTCTCGTGTATTTATAATTTTGCTTTGAACCAAGTTCCTTTGATGTTTCATATTTGTATATGGCACCCTCTAGTGCCCAGAAGCTCTACTCTCTGGAGCTGCTCAGCTCCTGCAGCAATGTCAGGGGTCACAGGGGAGCAGTGTTGGTGCCAGTGGGGAGGAAAGAGCTGTTTCCTGCTTTCTGGGTGCTATGCCTGTCTCCACTGCTGGAACCAGTGGGCCAAGCACATAGGTATAAGCCTCTATTCTTTGCATTTGTAGCTGCTGTAGGCAGGGTTTCCTTCTGGCTGGCCTAAAGCCAGAACAGGGTTTGCCAGTTTGCGAGCCAGGTGCGGGCTGTCCAGGAGGAAGGCCCAGCAGGCTGCGTATCATGGAGGGGGCCTTGGAGCTGCGTAACCAGCCAGGGGGATGGAGGTCCTGAAGCTCCTGAAAGTTCCCAACCTGCTGGGCAGAGTGTACCCAGACAATTGTGTCTACCTATCCTTTCTCCTGAGCAGTTAGCTCTGTGCAATCCTTGCCCCTTTAGCAGCCCTCTCACTGTTAGGAAGTCTCTCAGTCTGCCTGCCTTTCTTTTGTCCCAGACAGCTGGATATGGATCCCTGTTTTCCACAAGCAGCTGGAATCTCAGTCTCTCCAGGTATTCTGCCTCTGTTAGCTTTCCAACCCCCCTAATCATGAGAGCACCATGTAATGTAGGTTTGTGCTCCCAGAGCAGATCTCCAGAGCTAGGTGTTCAGCAGTCCCAGGCCTCCACCCCCTCCCTGCTCCGTTTCTCTTCCTCTCACTAGTGAGCTGGGGTGGGGGAAGGGCTTTGGGATGTTACCCTATTCTGTGAGGTTTATTCTTTTCTCCAGGTGTATGCAGTCTGGCATAGCCCTCTTTCCTGTTGCTCTTTCAGGATTAGTTGTATTAATTATATTTTCTTATTATATGCAGTTTTAGGAAGAAGCCTCTTTCTCACCTCTCACACTGCCATCTTTAATCTCCTATCTCTGAAATGGGTTTTTACTGGAAATTTGCCACAAACACAAGGTGTAAAGTAATACTGCTTTAATTTATGTGCAAATCAAGTTCCAGAATGTCATGAGCATTTTAACTTGAAATATATTATTTACTCTTTGCTTTTTCAAAAAGCAGATATATATTCATTTCATATTTTAAAGCATGAGCTTATGTGAGCCCCTCTCACAGCAATACAGTCATGCATATACACATTCCTTTGACAATTCTGAAATTAGAGAATCTGAGTGGATAAAGTTGGTATTGATAGATGTCATAAGTGAAGTTGAGCTTGGAGGTTCTATGATTCCCTTAAAAGGTGTGCCCTACAGGTGGCTCAGTATTGACTGTCAAGTTTAACAGGAGCCTCCAGTTAACCAGATACTTCATTTTAGACAATAGATCAAATTAGGATATGTTAGAACAATAGATCAAATTAGACAGCAGATCAAATTAGGATATATTAGAACACTCTTCTAGGAACAATGTATTTCCAGTTGCCCACTTGTCAGTTGCCCACCAGGGCTCAGACACATATGCTCCCTGGCACTCCATTTTTCTCTTTATCAGAACAATTTTAATACTCCAAATTATTAGTTTTATTTACATGGCCCCTATACTATGGACCTTTTGAGGAAACATTGCTCATTAATCTGTATTCTAAACTATTTGAAAACCCTAGATGATATTTTGTATTTGGAAATCTCAAATGACATGTTTTATAAAACTATAAAACATATTCTTTGAATAAGGAAAAAAATGAATATGAGCCTTTGTGGAACAAATTTATTCTGATTTTCTTTATAACCATTTTGTGCCATTATTGGACATACAAATCAGGATTTGCAAACACCTCAACTGAATTACTGCTTCTATTCATTTATTATGCAACAAATATTTGTTGATGCCTATCTTATGCAAAACATAGTGCTAGATATTGGAGATAGAAAAGTAAATTAAAACAGGAAATAGTGCATAAGCAAATAAGCCTTCAATGACTTGAATACACATTAACATATCAGTTAATTTTACAGGTGGTGGTTCTACAGTGCATTCATTTTAAACTATTTTTTTAAATGTCACTTCAGAGGTAATCATGAAATGTGTAAATAATCTCCACTAGTACCTTACTGGATGGTTTTTTTTAAATTACTTTCTGTGCTTAAAGTTTGTGTACAATTATCAATAGTCCAGGTAATCTTCATTTGCTTTTAATTGAAAGATACGTATATGGGATGTATGTACCATATTTCTTCAGCTGTGTGGTAAAATTTGTGAATTGAATATGCTTTATTTGCATGTCTCTAACTGTTCTAAGTGATAGTTTAGGTGATTTGGGATTACTTGTTCACATACTTCTTTAAAATTTCATGATTAAATATGATTTCCTATGTCCCTAAAATGAGTATTTTCACTTGCATGGATATAACTCATTTGTAAAGAATTAATTCGTGTATCAGAAACATGCTGTTTGCCACAGGGCATATGAAATCTTGCTACCCACAAGAAACATTGCTGAAATGAGCTGCCTTCCATAGGTTTTTGATTCTCCTCACTTTATTTATGTTTTGGTTTTAGTCCTTTCATTCTTTCATTCAGTCCTTTAGCTTTTATCAGCTTACTTTTCCTTCTGCAAAATAATAAACACAGAAAGCAGGCAAGACCACCATTCATCAGAAGAAAAGGAAAACCATAACTTGTACAGAAAGAGAAGGAAATACATATTGTGCATGTGAGGGTGCAACATATCAGTTCCAAGTGCCAAGAAAGCTACTAGTGAAAAACCACCACCTGAGTTGAATACCTCCTCAGAGCAGCTTCATTGGTGATAACATGGTGAAAGCACAGACATTTTTATTTTCAAGAATGCAGTGTGTGGGTTCAGAAAAATGAGACATCTTAATCTTTATATTACCCTGTCAACTAGAGATAAACAGGGTTATGAGACATGATAGATTTAGATCTGAAGAGTGGGAACACGAGTGTAACAAGAATCAACTAGGGTCTGGAAGCAAATTTCAACAGTTAAGGTGTTTCCCATTCAATATTGGTAGCTGCAATGAGAGCAACAGTAACAGCTGTGAAAAGTACGTGGCACCTGGCCCGTTACTGGTAGAGCACAGGTGCAGTAGTGCTCAGATGTGGTAGAGTTCCACATCAGGGCAGAGCGTCTTCCTGTTGCTGACTTTGGCCTGTCTATGGAAACACAGTGTTCTGGAAGACAGGAGAAACTCTCCCTAACCCCATAGTGAAAGCCAGTGACTGACTAGAGCAGGCACATGAGACTGCAATTCTTGTGCTTCCAGGAGGACGATTCTGAGGTGATATTTATGCCCCAGCTTGTGTGATCAGACAGCTGCCCTCAGTTGGACTTTGCAGTGTGCCTTCTTTCCCAAGTCCCTTGCTGGTTTCTCCCAGGATACCTTTCTTAATCAAAACTTGCACACGAATTTTATCAGGGTCTGTTTCTGAGAAATCCAACATAAAACATGCCACTTTACAAGTTACTTCCTTCATATTCCACATCAGCCCTAAGAGGGAAGTTAAGCAGTTTACCTTAAGAAGTACAAAGCTGGATTAAAAGTTTAGGATGTCTAACTTTAAAACTCATGCTCTTAACCATTACTTCACAAAAGCAGAACCCTAAAGGCAGAGAGCGTTGTGAAGGGTATTGACAAAGAGCCAAAAACCTAAGAGAAAGAAGAGCAGTGGTGCGGTGCACTGACTCCACCATCCTCACGTCACTGCCTGTCAACCACCCGCTCCATCACCAGGCAGCTTGGCCTCACACTGATGGCTCCTTAAGAGTTGACTTTTCCCTCTTCTTTCCTCTCCCAGAAAACAGGAAGGCACCCAACTTGTCTCTATTCCCCCCTGCTTTCACCTAAATAATTCCACCAGGTTGAGGCTCCTGCAGTTGGCCTGTCCTTGCTAAGGATTTCCCACTAAGGCAGACTGCCTTGCTTCGTCAAGAGCAAATTGGAAACTCACAACTTTAAAATTCCTGACTGAAAATAGTCTGCCAAATGTATTCCAATTAAAATGTATAACTATCAAACAATCTAGAAATAAACCATCTTGGTGTTTCATTAATTTTGTTTTGTTCAACAATATGCTAAAATTATAAAATTATGAGAGATGTCATTAAATATCTCCATGTTAGAAACTGACTTGATGGTTGCAAATGAAATGATTTGTGCAAAGGAATTATTGTCTTTAAGAAATTAGGCTTAATAACATTTTCCCACATTGTTAAGGTTTTCAGTATTTGCTGATGCCCCCTATCATATACTATAAATAATGTATTAATACTCTGACAAGTTTTACACACGGGAGAGTTTTTTTTTAAAGATATAGTTATACATTCAGTACCTAAAATTAAATGTACTGTCTTCTGTTAAAGTTTTAATATGGAAAATTAAACAAATAAAAGTGACTAATTTGTAAATGATACTATAAAAATACACTGTATTTTGATTTAAAAATTAATAATTTATTTCTTCCACAGCAATCTGAGGCTCCATGCCTGCTTGAATTTTAGTCTTTTTTTTCTTTAATTCATCATCTAGTCATCAATTCCACTGAAACTATAGTAAGGATTTCCTTTTGTAAAATAAAGGAATAAATGACTTAGAAAAAATTAATAATTTTTCTTTTTTATAATTACTCCAGTGAGAGACTCACCAGAGAATGGAGGCAAAATCTGTGATGCTTCTGAACACATGTTGCAACAACTCTTCTGAAAGATAGTAAATTCTAAAATATATAACAAAGAAGAGCTAGAGCAAATTTTGAAGCACAAAAATACATAATTTAAAGTTGATTTATACATGAAATCATGGAATATTAACTGAAATAAATTTTGTTTGGGGTTCAGAGCATCTGATGCTCTAATAACAAGCCTGTTTTACACACAAGAAATGTGTAAATACATAAATCCATTCATTTTGATACTAATTTAATTTGAAAACAAATCATAATGCTGATTATGGGAAATTAATTTTTCCTTTCCCCTGATCTGTGGTCTTTGTACTTTTGGTAATAAAAATGTATTATTAAACCAGAAAAGGCAATACTTCTAAAAAATGTGACTATGACTGATTACCTCATAAAGTTAAAAAGAACCTATAGAATCTTAATTTATTCATATTTGAGGAAATACTGGCATATATTAGTTTATATAAACTGCCCAAATATTAGCATTTGTATAGTATTTGAATAAGAAACAAAGAAATACAACTTGAAAATATTGAACATTAGCACTAGTGGGAGTCAAAGGATTATACTTAATCTCACATAATACTCTTCTAATGTTCTACTTAGAATTTTGAAATATCTCAAAGTTATCCTTGTAAAAATCAGTTGTTATATTTTTCTGTAGATGCAGAAAGCAAAAAAGATAAAGCTGAAACGGCAATGCCCGTTTTTAATTTACTGTTGCTAGCCCATTGATAAATTTTGTTCTTAATTTAAGTTCTAAGAATTTTGAAGATTACTAAAGAAATATAATCAAAGAAACTGTAATCCTGTCACCCAAATACAAAGCATACTATAGAAGCTGAATGTAGTTGTTATTTATAAGAATAAAACAAATACAGGTTTTCTAAATTTTCTAAAATCAAATATTTATTTACACTAAAAAAAGTTGAATGTTCCTACAAATATAAATTAAAAGATAATTCAGGTATATACTAGTAAGTCTAGGGAAGGCATAAACAGGAAAGAAACAATAAGGTTCTTTCCCTAAATATTCTGAATTGTTAATTTGTAATTTAATGGCTGTGTTGAGAATGGTCATAGATTTTTGAGTCTAAGAATACTTCTGGTCTTTCTCTTCAAGTGTTTCTTTCATTGAGTATCTTTGAACCCCTCTTAAAATGAAATCTATATTTTAAAATAAGCAATTTATAGTATTATCTAATGCAGTTATTTTTGCCCTCAAAATAATATTAATGCCATCACAATATTTTCTTCCTGTTACTCATTCAGAGTAATTTGGAATTTCCATTACTGGAAGGACTATGCTAAAGGGTGGTCTTTTGCTTTCAAATTGTCTTTGGCTAGATGTTAAAGTACAGAGAAAAAGTGGTTTGGGTAGGTAACTTAAGATAACATGAAGAACATACGTGGAATGTTAGAATTGTTCTGTCTTTTAATTAACAAAAAATGAATTCATCCTCTCAGAGACTTACATTATAATTTTAAGTCTAGCAGGTAATTATTGATACTTTTCTCTTTTTGTACAATGAACATCAGAACTATTTACACATATGGCATTTATGTTATCATATTTCAAAAATAAATACTTTTGTTAGCTATAACCACAGGTGTCAAAAGTACTGAAAATATTACAGAAACTCAATAGTATGATATTTATAAGCTTGAATTCTGGAGTCCTAAAGACCAACAATAGCCACTTTCTAGCTGAAAACCCTTGGAAAAATTATTTAAACTTTCTAAGCCTTATTTACTTCATCTGTAAAATGGGATAACATCTTCCCTCCAAGATTTTGGTAAAGATACATTGAGATAATATATATTAAAACTAAAGTGCTTGGCACAAAGCAATTGCCCAAAAACTATTTGCCATCTTATAATTATCATAATTATTATTATGTTTATTATTAACAAGGATAATTACCATTGAACTTGATTAATAAAATGCTTAATGCCTCTCCTTTAATACATCCAACTAGAATAGTGGTGTTACTATAAATTTGGCTTAGTATTGAAAAATCAGAGTTTGAATTCATCAACACCAAATCTTTTGCTGTGTTAAAATTTATTAAACCATTCATATGTATGGTTTTGTCAAAGAATGCTGATCTTAGATCTTTACTTCATTGAAAAAATTACATTCAAAAAATACTATAAAACATTAAGACTTATCCTGACATTCTGGAGGAATAAATTAAAGTAAATACGGTTGACTCTCAATATTAAATGTTCTGCAATTTAGGCTGACTCTTTTCACTGTTTCATTCATTTTGGCTGACCTGCCCCCAATTTTCAGAATAACCTAGTTAATTATTATATCTTCTGTGAACTCAATGGATTTGAAAGACGAAAAGGTAGCTAACCTTACTTAAAAAAGAAAGAGGTCACCAGCATAAAAAGGCCCCAAGACATTGTGCTGTGTCCAAAAATTCATATCTTTGTCTTGTTATATATATTACTTCTTCATTAAATCCATTTAAGCGTAACTTTAAAGACTCAAGTAAGATGAGGATTTAGGGGAAGTCACATTTCGGTTCTCCTGCTAGCTGGTATCCTTTTCTATATGCGGCATTTTTTTAATAATTTATTTTGGTATCATTAATCTACAGTTACATGTGCAATATTATGGTTATTAAACTACCCCCTTCATCAGGTCCCCCCCAACAACCCCATTACAGTCACTGTCCATCAGCGTAGTGAGATGCTATAGAATCACTGCTTGTCTTCTCTGAGTTGTACAGCCCTCCCCGTACCCCTCAAACATTACATCTGCTAATCGTAATGCCCCTTTTTCCCCCTTGTCCCTCCCTTCCCACCCATCCTCTCCAGTCCCTTTCCCTTTGGTAACTATTAGTCTGTTCTTGGGTTCTGTGAGTCTGCTGCTGTTTTGTTCCTTCAGTTTTTTTCTTTGTTCTTATACTCAACACATGAGTGAAATCATTTGATACTTGTCTTTTTCCGCTTGGCTTATTTCACTGAGCATAATACCCTCTAGCTCCATCCATGTTGTTGCAAATGGTAGGATTTGTTTTCTTATGGCTGAATAATATTCCATTGTGTATATGTACCACCTCTTCTTTATCCATTCATCTACTGATGGACACTTAGGTTGCTTCCATTTCTTGGCTATTGTAAATAGTGCTGTGATAAACATAGGGGTGCATCTGTCTTTTTCAAACTGGGCTGCTGCATTCTTAGGGAAAATTCCTGGGAGTGGGATTCCTGGGTCAAATGGTATTTCTATTTTGAGTTTTTTGAGGAACCTCTATGCTGCTTTCCACAATGGTTGAACTAATTTGCATTCCCACCAGCAGTGTAGGAGGTTCCCTTTTCCCACATCCTCACCAACATTTGTTGTTTGTGCTTTGGATGTTGGCCATCCTCACAGGTGTGAGGTGGTATCTCATTGTGGTTTTAATCTGCATTTCTCTGATGATTAGCGATGTGGAGCATCTTTTCATGTGCCTGTTGGCCATCTGAATTTCTTCTTTAGAGAAGTGTCTATTCATGTCCTCTGCCCATTTCTTAAGTGGATTATTTGCTTTTTGTTTGTTGAGTTGTGTGAGTTCTTTATATATTTTGGATGTCAACCCCTTATCGGATACGTCATTTATGAATATATTCTCCCATACTGTAGAATATCTTTTTGTTCTACTGATGGTGTCCTTTGCTGTACAAAAGCTTTTCAGCTTGATATAGTCTAATTTGTTCATTTTTGCTTTTGTTTCCTTTGCCTGGGGAGATATGTTCATGAAGAAGTCGCTCATGTTTATGTCAAGAGATTTTTGCCTACGTTTTTTTCTAAGAGTTTTATGGTTTCATGACTTACATTCAGGTCTTTGATCCACCTTGAGTTTACTTTTGTGTATGGGGTTAGACAGTATTCCAGTTTCATTCTCTTACATGTAGCTGTCCAGTTTTTCCAACACCGGTTGCTGAAGAGGCCGTCATCTCCCCATTGTATATCCAAGGCTCCTTTATCAAATATTAATTGACTGTATATGTTTGGGTTAATGTTTGGAATTTCTTTTCTGTTCCACTGGTCTGTGGGTCTGTTTTTGTGCCAATACCAAATTGTCTTGATTTTGTGGCTTTGTAGTAGAGCTTGTAGTCAGGGAGCGTAATTCCCCGTTTTATTCCTCCTTCTCAGGATTGCGTTGGCTATTCGGGATCTTTTGTGGTTATATGCTGCTTTTTTAATATCACTATTTCAGTACTATTTTGTGAAGAATTTAATATTTAATATTATGTTTGCTCTTTGATAGCAATACTGATAACCATGTTTTAGAGCCTTGCTTTAGGGTACTTAATAAACCACAATAATACTTTCCAGTTGTTAAACAGTAAAACCTTATCTGAGCCTATTTACTAAGGTATGTAAAAAAAAGTATATTTATTTTTAGATTAGTTACATATTAGATACAAATTTTGTATCTCTAAATTCAATCAATGTCTACCTTAGCACTGCTTAGTTTTTGGAAATGACAATTTTAAAGGAAATTCTCAAACCAGACCCTGAACTTTCTGGAGTCTGTGTGTAAATTTGAGCTTCAGAAACAAAAGAGTTTGTGTACACACAAACTAGCAGTAGCTTGAATGTATGAATGTACATCTCAAGGACAGAAGGTCATTTTAGGAAATGAATCCATGTCTCTTTCACCCCAGTCCTTGGGGAAAGGCAGCTCCTTCAGAAAGATAGAGCACTGTCAAAGATCGCCAAATTCCATCAATTCTGATACACGTGTTAAGGGAAAGAAATGACACTGGTAAAGTAAACAGTTTAATGACAGGTTGTAAAGTTCAGATGAAAAGCACTGTGATCCTTCTTCTGTCTCATGGAGTCAGAAGGACAGACTGACATTCTTCTTCTTATTGCTACTTCCTTACCTTTACTCCCTCACTATGACTCCAAACACCCTTCATCTGAAGACCACACCATCTTCTTTGTATCAGCCTTCTTGTAACCTCACCATTATCATCTACTGACCCAAGGGTCAGAGGTCAGAGATTTTTAGAATTTCTCTGGGTAAGTCTTCTTTTTCTCCCATTCCTTGTTAGAACCCTTGGGAATTCAAAACAGACATTGTAGCCTCACAGTTTCCAGTTTCAACAATTTTTGTGTATATTCTGTTTTTCCTTGTCACAAGTACAGCTACACCTTGGACTTCTATTACTCCAATCTAGTCCACTGGAAAACCTAACTCCAAAACCTGGTATTCTAAAATTATCTTCCTTTCATACTTGTTCATTCATGCATAACAAACCGTTAATTTCTTATGGTCCTTCTATTCATCAGTATGTCTCCGGCTTTCTTTAGGGTTTATCTTGGACCTCAGCAGCAATATCAGTTATACTGTTTCAAGCCCCCCACTGTCTCAAATTCCCCTAACTAGTGACCAAACTCCAAAACCTGGAACCCCTGTCAGTTGTACCCCTGTTCCAGCACTGCTGGGTATAAGTGGAGTCAGTAATTGATTGCAAACTGTAAGCTTTTGCATACTGTTTAATCAAAGATGTCCAGTATAAGTACCTGGACCATTATATTGTTTATAATAACAACATGAATACATTAAAGTTTCCTGTGTGCTAGGTACTCTGCAGTTTAAATATATAATTTTAGTTAATCCTCTCAACAACCCTAGGAAATAGATACTATTACCATTCTCATAGTAAAAATGATCAAAGTAGGCACAAGAAGTCAACACCATTCAATAAATACTCGCTAGAGAAACTAATTAGTGTATCTAGGCACAGTACCCCAGACTTATATTTTAACAGACTTTATTTTTTAAAGCAGTTTTAGGTTCATAGTAAAACTGAGTAGAAGGCACAAAGGTTTCTCTTATGCCCCTCTGGTGCCTCCATTATCAATATTATAGCCCCTTCTGTTATCAACATCCCCCACCAGAGTGGTTCATTTGCTGTGATTGACAACCTATATTGACACATCATTACACCCCACAATCCATAATTTACATTATAGTTTGCTCTTGGTGGTGTGTATTCTATGCGTTTGGACAAATTTATAATGACGTGTATCCACCACTGTAGTATTATACAGAATAGTGTAATCACTACCCTAAAAATTCTCTATACACTGCCTGTTCATCCCTACCTGCCATCCCAACCTCTGGCCACCACTGGTCTTTTTTTGTCTCCACAGTTTTGCCTTTTCCAGAATGTCATGTAGTTGGAATCATACAGTGCATAGCCTTTTCAGATTGGCTTCTTTCACTTAGTAATATGTATTTAAGTTTCCTCCATGTCTTTTCATTGCTTGATAGCTTATTTCTTTTTAGTGCTAAATAATATTCCATTGTTTACTTATCCACCTTCTGAAGAATATCTTGGTTGAAATTTCTTTTTTTCAAAGTGGTGTTGACTCATATCCTCTTAAGTTAGGGTCCCAATATCAATGAATTATTTATAGGAGACAAGGTCATATTCTAAACTGACTCAAAAAGATCAGATTTGTACATGTTTATATTTTCCTAAATTTTAACACAATTTTCTTTATTTCATTATTATAACAAAGCAGTAATTAAACCCTTAATGTTTACCAGTTTTTATTCCTGGTCTTTTAGTTTCTAAAGTATTGAATCCATCCCCAAAGGGCAACCAAGGCCCCCAGCATTTCAGAATCCACTAATTCACTGTAGATATTAATATGGAAACAAGCTGACTTTAAGAAACCACTCTGAATCTCAGTTTCCCAATATGTAAAATTCAGATTAAAAACAGTATTATCCTTATAAGACTACAGTCAAGAGTACAAGGTATGGTAGGTGCTTACAAGTGCTAAAACATTGCTGGAAAGAATCAATAAGACACCATCAGTCCTGTACCCAATAAGGAAACAATACCTTCAAGTAGAAATTTTAAAACTTGTTTCTCAGTTTCTTTTGCCTATTTTGCAACTCACATATGCACTTTTTGATGAAATTGTGGAAATGGATGATGCATGAAGCAGAGCTAATTATCAGTAACTGGTAATTTTTTAAAAATATTTGTAATCAGCATAATACATGCTCTAAGATGGTCAAAAGCAATGTCTCCACCATCCTCTCCTCAGCCCCAGTTGCTTTCTCCAGAAGCAACTACCTCTATATACTCTTGCACATTTTTTTTTCCTGGCAGTTACACTATTTTCAGCCATTTAGAGACAGAAAAATTACTTCTTACATCTATTTTCTTAAAAGCTATTTGAGCATGTTCCCCACCAAAATATGCAGTAACTAGGAAACATGAGGGTATGGGTTCCCAGAAACCACATAACCAACCCTTGAAAGAAGTTAATGGAAGTTCCAGGGTAACAGTTTGTAGAAGGATTAGAAAACAAACATGCTATATTGGAGCCAGGGGCAGTGGAGTCCCTAGAAGGTTATCTGTGAAAGAAAAAATTACTAGATGCAAAAATTTGTTTGGACAGATAAGTCCGGAAGGATGAGGCTATCGTGAAGCAAACTGTGCAAGCAAAGAGTAGGGAAACGACTCCAGGAAAAGCAAAAACTGAAATGAAAGAGACATGTAACATCAGTAGTCATTTGTTCTCTAATAAATAATACTTACATATTATGTAAATATACATGATTATAAATAATCAAATATATAGCCAGTTATATGTAATTATAAATAAATCAGATACATAGCCATAGTTATACATTTGATGCTCAGCTTTTAGAATTAGCCTGTTCTAAGCTATGTGAACTTAATGATAAAATTGAATTTAAATGTTATGAAATTTAACAAGATAAAAGTAGAAGCTGTAAGGTATAAAACAAAAGGAAATTTAAGGGGTCAACAGCAATGTAAATATCCTTATTCCACACAATAGTCAAAAAATGTTTTTTGTTAATGAAAGCAGAGAAAATTGACAAGATGTTACTAAAAGCCACAAAGATAACCAATGAAACATTATAAATATGTAGGGAGAATGGGACATAGAAGGTCAGATAATGGAGTGAATAATCTAAATGACTATCTGCTATAGCAAAATGTCAGTAGGTTATTTCCAACCTGAGTTTTAAGGAGGAACTTATTAAACTTCCAGTTCATTTGCCTATCTTCAACACCTTGTCTTACTCTCTTCCTGTTTCATGCCTGGTGTTTGTATATCATCAGTTCTTTACAGTTTCTCCAGGATAAACTTGCTCTACTCTATGCTGAATCCTGCTTCTTGAACTCTGGGCTGTGGCTACCTCTGCTTCACTGTCTCAGTTATTGTGGCCCCATCTGTTTTGTTTTGTTTCGTTTTTGCCTTATTTACTTTATGAGGGATAATTTACATAAGATAACTTTTATCCATTTTAAATGTGAAATTTTATGAATGTCAATGGTTGTATGTAATAATACCCTGAAACCACCACCGTATTCAAAATACCACCTTCAAGGTTCCTCATGCCTCTCTGCAATCTTTCCCTTCCTTTGTCCCTGGACCTAGGCAACCACTGATCTGCTTTTTGGCACCTATGTTAGTTTGCATTTTATATAAATATATAATATAAAATGTACCCTTTCTTGTCTGGCTTCTTTAACTCACCATAATTTTTAGATTCATCCATGTTGTTCCATGTATCAGTAACTGATTTCTTTATATTAATGAGTAGCATTCTATCATATGAATGACATATCTTGTTTATACATTCAGCTTGAAGGACATTTGGGTTTCTTTTAGTTTAAGGTTATTATGAATGAAGTGGATTGAACATTCACGCACAAGGCTTTTTGTGGACATATGTTGCATTTCTCATGAATAAAGACCTAGCAATGGAATGGCTGGGTCATGTGACATGTATAGGTTTAACTTATTAAAAAGTAAAAAAAAAAACTTTCCAAAGCATTAGTATCATTTTATACTCTTATTAATAATGCATAAGAATTCCACTTGCTGCATATTCTCACCAATTGGTGTTTTCCATCTTTCTAGTATTAGTCATTCTTATGATAATTTTATTATCATTTTAAATTACATTTCCCTGATGACTAAGATATTAACCATATTCTGTGGGATTTGGGCTAATCAAATACCTTCTTTTGTGAAGTAGTGTTTAAACCTGGTGTCTACTTTTTAAAAATGAGTTCTCTGTCTTTTATCAAGGTATGAGATCTTTATATATTCTGGATACAAATATTTTGTCATTTCTGTGTCAAATAGATATTGCCTCCCATTCTGCAGCTGGACTTCTTGTTTCTTGAGAGTGTTTTCCAGAAATGAAAAGGTTAAAACATTGATAAAGCCCAATTTAATGATGTTCTTTCACTATGGTTTGTACTAATTTATCCTATCTGAGGAAGCTTTGCTTTAATCTACAGTGACTAAGACTTTTTCCTGTTTTAGTTAAAAATTTTGAAGTGTGGCTTTTACTTTTATGTCTCTGATCCATTTCAAGTTATTTTTTATGTATCTGTGAAGGATAGGTATTCTTTTTTTCTATATGGATCACCAGGTCTTCCAGCACAATATATTGAAAAGACTTTCCATGTCTCCAGTGAATTACCTTGGCATCTTCAAAAACCATTGACCATATATGTGTGGGTCTCTTTCCAGGCTCTTTAAAGTATTCCTATGATTTATATGGTTAACTTTTCACCAATACTACACTGTTTTTTTCACAAAAACTTTAGAATAAATCTTGAAATCAAGAACTGTATATCCTTAAATTATGTTCTTTTTAAAATTAGATTTAACTTTCCATATAAATTTTAGAATCAGCTTGCCAATTTCTACCACTCATCCTACTTGAATTTTGACTGGGGATGGTGTCAAATCTATAGATAAATTTGGGGATAATTAACATCTTCATTATACCGAGTCTTCAGATCCATGTCTTTCCATTTATTTAGGTCTTCTTTAAATTTCTCTCAACCATGTTCTGTAATTTGCAGAGCAGATGGTTTGCATGCCTTTTGTAAAATTAATTCCTAAATACCTTGTGTTTTTTGTGTTCTTGAAAATGACTTTTTAAATTTCATTTACCAGGATATAGAACGACAATTGACCTTATTAACCTTGTATCCTGCAAATTGACAAAATTCACTTATTCTAATAGTTGATTTTTAGATTCCTATACATTTTCTAAGTAAACAGATGTGTCATGTGCAAATAGAGAAGGCTTTACCTCCTACTTTCCAATCCTTATGAATTTTATTTTCTTGTCTCCCTTACCACGTCTATGACATACAATGTTGAATAGAAGCTGTGAGAGCAAGCTTCCTTGTTCCCAGGCTTAAAAGAGTAACATTCACTTGTCCAAGGAAGCATGATATTAGCTGTGGATTTCTAATAGATACCTTTTGTCAGGTGAAGAAAGCTCCCTTCACTCCCTTGTTTTCTGAGAGGTGTTTTTTTTTTAACCATGAATGGGTGTTGAATTCTATGAAATATTTTTTCTGCTTCTATTGAAATGTTAGCACCGCTTTTCTCCTTTATTCTGTTAATGTGTTGAAATTCATTGACAGATTTATTAATGTAATGTACCTGCATTCCAGAGATAAATCCACTTGGTCAGGCCGTGTTCTCCCTTTTAAATACTGCAGGATTCTATTGCTAGTATTTTGGTAAAGATTTTAACATCTAGGTTAATGTAGATATTGGGGAAAATACCTGGTTTTGTTATTGTTTTAATGTCTTTCCCTGGTTTTGATATCAGGAATATGTTGACTTCATGAAATAGCTGGAAATGTTCATGCCTCTTCTATTTACTGAATGCAATTTTATTAAATTTATATTATTTCGCCTTTAAATATGTGATAGAATTCACCATAGAAACTACATAGAATTAGAGTTTTTCTTGTGGGGAGTATTTAATGACTAATTGTTTATTTCATTGATTCAGGTCTCTTCAGATTATACCTTTTTTTTCTTGAGTGAGCTTTGGTAATTTCTGTCTGTGAAAGAACTCAGTTCTTTTTCCTTCCTATGTAAGGTTCTACTGTTTGATTTTTTTCCCCTGTGAGTGTCCTTTACTACTCACACAGAACACTTTGCTTCTGACATTCTGGTCACCAAATATGTGGAGGTTTGTCCCCACAATAATAAGCAAGTCTCCAACACCCGCTGGGTGGCCTACAATTTAACTCAATTCTGACACTGTCTACCTGAAGACAGCATCACCTCTCACAGGCTAAGGCTCAGTCTGTCTCACAAGACTGTCCTGCATCCCTACTTCAGATGCCAGTCACAAGCCCAGGTTGTCATCTGGGTTTATGACCAACTGGCCATAGGTGAAAGGTTCCATTGACTCCCTCTTCAGGTTGGATTAATTTGCTAAAGCAGCTCACAGAACTCAGGGAAATGCTTACCTACATTTCTGAGTTTATTAAAGGATATGATAAAGGATACAGATGAACAGCCAAATGAGGAGATACATGGGGTGAGGTCTGGGAGTGTCCCAAGGGCAAGAGCTTCTGTCCCTACGTAGCTGATGTATGTCAGCTTCCCAGTATAGATGTGTTCGCCAGCCTGGAAGCTCACAAACCCCATACTATTGGCATTTTTATGGGGGCTTCTTCATGCAGGCATGATTATTATCTCCATTTCCAGTCCCTCTCCCCTCTGTGGAGGGTGATGAATGAGGCTGAAATTCCAGCTTCTAATAGTGGCTCGGTCTTTCTGGTGACCAGCCCCCACCCAGGAGCCCACCCAGGGTCTCCTCAAAAGAACAAACAATGCTCCTACTGTCTGTGTCAAAAACTGGGGGCAGAGATTAATATATATATTTTCTATTATCTCATAATGTCTTTCAAGGAATTTAGCCATTTTATCTAAACTGTCTGATTTGTGACATTGTTTCTAATATTCTCTAATTATTCTTTTAATCTATGTATGATTTATATGGAAAGCCCCTCTCTCATTTCTGATATTGCTGATTTGGGTTTAATCTTTTATTTTTCTTGATCAATCCAGAATTTTCACTTTTGTTGACCTTTTCAAAAAACACTTTTGACTTTTTTTTTGGTCTATTTTTTGTCATTGATTTCTGCATTTATCTTTATTTCCTTCCTTATATTTACCTAGATTTAGCTTGCTCTTCTCCTAATTTACTGACAGAACCTTAAATCTTTGATTTTTAATATAAGCAATAAATTCTAAATTTTCCTCTAAGACTGTTAAGTTGTCTCCAGAAATTTTGATGTATATTTTTATTATTATTCAATTCAAAATACTTTTATTTACCCTTGAAATTCCATATTTGACTCATGGGTTTAGAAGTGTGTTGTGTAATTTCTAAATACTTAAGAGTTCTACTAAACATCTTACATGTATTATGCAGTTGTTGGGTGTTCCATAAATATAAATTTGACCAGATAGAAAATTGTGTTATTTAGATCCTCTATGTTCTTATTCTTTTTGTTTCTTTTTTTTTTGTCTAGTTTTTCCATCATTTACTAAGGTTTTCTTTTTTAACTTCTACTATGTTGTCTTTTTCTCTCTTTAATCCTTTAATTCTGTGTGACTTTGAATACACAGAACCTGAAGTAGGATTGTTAACTCATTTAAAAATGTGTATTTTTCAATATTCAATATTTCATGACCCACAGGACACATTCCACAAACATTAGCCTTTACCTGCACCTTTTTCTAGTACATTTCTGCTATATTTGACACTGCTGATCATTTCTTTCTTAAAAACCTCTTCCCTTGGTTTCTGTGATAGTGTATTCACTTTATTTTGTCATCTGTCTTCCCAACCTACCTGTGCTCTATCTGCTTCACAGTTAGAGGTGTTACCTCACAGGATCCTGTGTTAAAACTGTTATTTTATACTTCTCCCTTGATTATTTTATCTCTGCCATCACCAAAATGCATATGGTACCAACATCTTCTTCAGCTCTGAACTTTCTCCTGAATTTTAGATCCATATTGTCAACTGCCTGTTGAATATTACCTCAAGGTAAAATTCTAGCACCCCAAATTGTATATGCCTAAGTACAAACTCATTACCTTGACTACTGCACTGAAACTATTAATTTATTTGAATTATATATCTACATTGTTTGACGTAAACAACCCCTCAGTCACTCGAGGTGAAAATATTAACACTTGGAAGAAGGCAATGACATATAATGGTTAGGACTAGAGGCACTAGAGCCAGACTCTTAAATTCATTTGTTTGCTCTCCGAGTTTCAATTCCCCCATCTATATAGTTGGAATAGTAATCATGCCTAAATCCTAGAACTGCTGAGAGGGTTAAATGAGACCATGACTATAATACAATTACTGTGCCATAAATTTTTGCCAGCCTCATTGTATTCAAGTTCTCCCTTGCTTGCTATGCCCATTCAGTGCTGCAGCCTGGAAATTTGAACTCTTTGTCTTTTCAATAAAAACAAATTAGAAAATTTTGCAAATTAGAAAAAAAACAAATTAACATCCAAAATTAAAGAACAGTTTGAAAAAAATGTTTCAGTTACACTGAGAAAGGGATAGTTTGCTTTAGTTCACTTTATGAGACTTCAGGCAGTGTTAGTATGAAGAGACAAATATGAGGTGTAAAATATGCATTAGCAAAAGGATTTAAGACATTGCTATGGGGATATTTCATGCTGTTTTGATAATGTGATTTTCTTAGTGCAATAATTAAATCTACACTGAGATGTGATATGAGACCACCATGTTTAGGGAGGATTACGAACATTAGAGATTAAATAGGAATGACTCAGTAACCTAACTAATGAGATAAGTACATACAGTACCACAACTAAATACAAATATCACTTAAATAGGCAAAGTTAACAAGTTTCAACGTGCTCAAAATTTATTGGACTCAACAGCCATTTAACGAGCTCAACTTGAGCTCGTTAAATAAAAAATAACATTTACACATTTCCTTTGCTTCTTTATGGAAATAAAGTTCATATTGATCTCTAAAAAGAGTGGTTCTCAGCCTGACTGCACATGACAATCACCTCGATAGTGTTTTAAAATCCCAGTGCCACACCCCAGACCAATTAAATTAGTATTTCTGGGACTGAGCTGCAGGCATCAATATTTTTAAAAGTCCCCAGATGATTTCAGAATGGCAGCCAGCAAACTGAGAACAGCTGCCTTTTCACTATTTGATAAGCCTCCTGTTCAGCCCTGTGAGAGGTCACTGATCTGCAATTTGGAAAACATCCTTGATGAGTAATAAAACAAGTGGTCTAGTTGTCCAGGTGATCAAGAAAAAAAGAACCATTTCTGCTTTAGCGGGGTAATTCTGAAAACTGATGGAGTAGTATGGGTAGTTCTAGGGAAGCAGAAGCCAAAAGAAATGGACTTTAAGTGGATTCCTATGATCCACTTAAAGAATATGGGTTTGAAGCCTAAAGAACCTGTATCAGATCCCAGTAGTGCCAACTTAACTGGATTTATGAAAATAAAGAAATCACTAGACTTCTCTCAGCCTCAGTTTCTTCATCTATAAAAGGGTATACTTTTGTTGTGAGGATATTATGAAAATCCCATAAACAAGCCATATAAGGCATCTTGTGCAGTTTCTATTATCATAGTAGATACTCACCAAAGTTTATTTCCAGTTTTCCTTTTCTCCCATCCCTATTCTCTATTCCCTGTTACTTGTTGTCTTGCCAGTGGGTTTGAGCCCCAGAAAAGTTCACTATGGATTCAATGAGACTTAAAAAATGACAGTGGAACATTCTTGGGGTGAAGGGGTTTATACTCAACTTTATTCCCATGGTGGCAAGTCAATCAATAGAATCCTGTCCACTCAGAGCAAGTCTGCATGCAGCAATCTGGTCTCTGCCTCTGGGCCTCTCTGCCCCTGCAGCTGTCTCAGTCTCTGTCCTCAGTGCTGCCCCCACTCCAGGCTCTGCTCTCCCGCAGCAGGGCAGCAGCCCAGAGCACTGAGCGGAGCTCTTTATATAGAGTCAATAGCAACCTATTCCCCATATGTGTGTAGTGAGCTAGCCACCCAGGGCCAGGTGAGAATCCTGGCTACAGGAACCTTCATTTTATCCACACTACCCCTCCCTTCAGAGGCACCCGTTAAGTTTAGTGGGTCATGTCCAAGGACCATAGCTTGAGAAATACTGCTAAATATTACTGATGACTAGTCAAAATCCAGAAAACTGATTTTAACTTGCTCCTCCTTGTCATTGGAAGAGAACCCATCCCCAGCCAACTCAGATGAAGGGAAGAAGCCTAAAAGTCATGGGGGAGGTTTTAAAATCAATTCCGAGATGATATGTTAAGCTAGAGATTTATAGTTGAAAGTGTTATCAGAATTGTAGTTAATTGTGCTGTTGAATTTTTCTTATTTTAATGTAGTATGTACAAACATAGTATCTAGTATCAGAACTTCTCTGTATAGCAAAAATTATACAACTGAATTCACTGTGGGTTTTTTTTCATTTTGTAGTCTAAAACATGAGAAATAAAGGAGACAGCATAAAAGAGAGATGATCTAAAAACGAATGGAATGTACATAAATCCTTCCAAATTTGGGACAATGTGTTAGCATGGCCCAGTAAAATACAGACACCAAATTAAATTTGAATTTCAGGTAAGCAATGAATATTTTTGTAAGTATAAGCATTCTAGACATGCTGAAAAAGTATCTATTATTTAGCTGAAATTCAAATTTAACTGGGCTTTGTTATTTTTGTTTGCTGACTCCGACACTCTGAATGTGCTAAATAATTAAACTGCATCAAAAATGACATCTATAGAATACAAGCAATAAAAACAGATAATTTTAAGCTTTCAAATATTAGCATACCACAACTGAAAAGAAAGGGAAAGAAGGAGGCAGCTTTGATTTTTTTTTGCAAACAGACAATAAAAATTACGATGTGTCTAGGAATGCAGATGCAGAATAGCTAATTTGTCAACTACTTAGGACAGCAATATTTAAAGGAAAATAGAAAATTAATAAGGAAATCTTAATTTTGCAAAACTGCTTTGAGAAATAGGGATTAATTAATACAGTGAGAAATAGCTACATAGGACATTTAAATCTGCAATTTTTTAAAACTCATAAACCCATAAACAACTTTTATTTGAATAAATGTAAAATTCCCTTAGCATAAAACTAGATAAGCCAAGAGAGAAATTCATATGCAAAAACATGAACCTCATTATACTTAAGTCAACATATGAGAATCGTCAGCTGTTTTTAAAAATAAAAAGGAAGCTCATATGTTATGAATTGATTCATTAGACATAATAGACTTTGTATTTAAATTAGCAATATATGAAGTAATCAGAAATTCTTTTGAAAACTAAATTATATCAATTACATTGATTAGCATTTTATTTCAATATTTATACTCCTCAAATTTATATCAACAGAATTTCTGTAGTATCTAACTCATGGAGAAAAAAACAAACACAGAATACAACTGACAATTTGTGCCGTCCTTGTCAGGAAAGACCATTTTTAAATAACCAAAACTAAATTGTTTCCTAATAGCTCTTAAGCAAATGCAGACAAACCCCTCTCCCCACCGCCACCCAGAGAGTCTCTCTTTGTTCCTACAGTTTAAACCTGATGATCTTTTTCTATGATAAATATCACTTTAATAACACTAAAAATTATGTTTCATTTTTTAACTTTCTTCATAAATTCCTAACAGATCAAATAATTGTATGATCTCATCTTTTTCAGTAATTTTAACTAATTTCCCTAATTAGTTTAAAATACTGATTTTATACTCTGATAATGGTATTTTACTAAATTATTCAATAAATAAAAAATTAGTAGTTTCAGGCAAAAGTGAGTGACATATTTACCCTTTATACCCAAATAAATCTACCAAATGTGAATTATTGGCCTTCTTACTCACTGAAACATCCTTGTTTTCTTAATTTGTTTTTCATAGTTGAGTATTTAATGAATAAGCTAAATTTACCCTAAGAACACTTTCATTTTTCATTTGCCTCAAACAATTAGAACATGTGCATAGAACTAACATGTAGAAACTCCTAAATAAGGATTGCTTTTGGACATTAGTCAGAAATATTTATACTATTTCTGAAAAAGCACTGCATTTGGAAAAAAACAGTTCCTGCCAGAACTATCTCTAGAAAATCTTCTTCTTTTCAAATAGGTAGGAAGATGCTGAACTGTCCTGACCTGCTTAATTCACTAAATGTGAAGAATTTGAGAAATTCAGAGTTACCCTCACTAAATCTTATTTCTTAAGTTGAAGCCCGCATAGAAGAAAACAATGAGCCATCTGCTGCGTGTTGTGTACTCCACGGACACATTAAACTATTGCCTTTCCCTTCAAGGTTGCAATCCCCCTTTTAGACATATCTGTCAGCTAAAGTGTTACCTACGACCTTGGTTCCTGCACAGGAAATCCATGATTTTGTAGTTCAGAACTAGAATTGGGGATTATGATGCCTCAAACTCCATGGAGGTGAAAGCATTCCAGAACCAAACAAGCCCCTTGAGGTTCTTTTCTCCTAAAATTGATTGCATGGCAGAACACAGTTATCACAGTTTTCTACTTAGTTCTCCTGCTGAAAGATTTAGATTAACTTTTCTCAAAGAGGCAAAATGGAGGGAAAAAGGGAGGGCAGCCAAAAAGGCTGGCACTATAAAAAGCAGTTTAATTAAGAGTAATTTCCTCTGGGACTGCCTTGATATCATCTTACAAACACAGAGTGACCTAGAGAGGAACAATTAACCACATTTCAAAGAGATGGGGCAACATCTGTGCCAATTGCCCAAAACAGTGTGGCCATCAGGTACTCTTCTGATCAGTTTCCTCTGTGCCTTGGAAGAATGCCAAATATTCAGCCTCTTTGAGAAGTCTTCTAACAGCAAGCACGCATTAAAATGCAATCACATTGTCCACAAATATTAGAATATGAAAATTCAATACAGTCCATACCCCTGTGATGCCGGGCTTCTTGTTCACGGAGCCAAAGAATGAACTTCGCAAACAGTCAAGGTAGGAGAGCAAGGTACAGGCTTTATTTAGAGATACAGTGAAAGGACAGAGCTCCCTGCTCATGCCAGGAGGGAACAAGAGAGTTCCGGGGTGGTACGTTGTCTACGGGTTTTTATAGGCCGTTGAGAGATAAAGGGCTACGGATGTACACCTGTTAAGTGGTTTCAAATACTTTTGAAGAAACACTAAGTTTCTTATTAGTCTTCCTGGTTATTTACAAGAACTCTACTGATATGATTTCCTCCCAGGATAGCAGCTTCCTGGTCTGGGAGCATATCACTCAAGGCTGTCTGCTTTGCTCTAAAGGTGGGCTGAGTCATTGTTTTACTTTTTTAACTAATTGGATTTCAAGATGAAATCCTTCCTGTCTTATGTTGTTTGGGGCTTGTTTGCTACATTGCCCAAGTTGCCACAGATCATTTGTTTAGGGCTGGAGGAAGGAAGGCAGCACTTGGGTAAAGTTAGAAAAATAAATTGGGCTCCCTAGCAGGCCAAAGCAAATCTCACAATGGTTATCTTGTTTTTCCAGAGGCCCTCACCCTACTCTGTCTAAGCCCATGGTCCCTGTCTCACTTACTCTGAATCTTCTCATCTTCTACTGAGGATACATTAGGCCAAAGTAAGTCACTTCTAAGGCTCTGATGTCATTTATTTATCCTAACAATAAACATACCAATAAAATTATCAACCTGGAGTAATCAATAATTTGATTCTTCAGTACTACTTAATATTTAGATTTAGTTGACATAGTTTGGGGCAATCACCTCTTCTCTGAGGTTCCTTTTACCATCTACCCTCCTTCCCCCAAGCCGTACTCCTGACTCCATTCTGAGGGTGACATCTAATGACACCTTATTCTAAAACCAATTCAAACTTTCTTCTCAGAATTAACCAATAGGGCAGGGAGACACTGAGTCAGCTAACTGCTAGATGAAGCAGGCTCTTGAATGGAAAAGTTAAACAACACAGTCCAGGAATTCATACTGGTTGACATACAAGCAGAAAAAGTAAAGAAAGGAGTTGAAAGACAAATGCAGACAAGGGAGACCACTGGAATCTTGAAAGAAAGGAAGATGATCCCCCTTTCCATTTCCCTTCCCAGTCCCCTGAGGGACCCAGCTATACTTTATCTCCTGACCTCATGTGATATAGTCACTAGTTCTAATGAGGCCCTTTTCTTAAGCTGTCTGATTGGATTTCTTTTTTTATAAGCAGTCATGCTCTTAATAAAGCCAGATCAATTAATATCATATTAATTCAATTAATAGCATGAATTTGTAGAAACACTGAATTAGTGACATACATTTCTATGGGAATAATATCCTACTTTATACAGCCTTTAAAAAGATGTTCCAAAATCTATTTAATAGATATTGCCTATCATTTTTTGCACTATTCACTTACTTTTTCATATATATTACAAAAGTAAAACTTCAGTAACCACAAAGGCGGTAACTAACGTCAAATTATGAAATAGGGGAATGGAAATTGTCAGACAGAACTGAACCATACAAAACCAAGGCAAGATTTGGGGGAAGGTGCCATCTCATTTTGGACCTTCCATACAGACAAGAAGCATTTTGATCATATGCTGCCTTCTTAAATTCAAGAACACTTGATAATAATAATATCTTTGGGAGAAAAACTGAAAATATTCCCTATGAGCATAAAGTTTTCCAAGGTATTTTGAGGATACTAAGCAAACACAGAATTAACATAAAGCTAAGTGTTATATCCACAGAACACTAGTTTTAGATGGCTTACGCGGTACAGAAGTTAGCCAGGAGAGGTCAAGGCATGGAGTATCCATGTGCCCTTGAACTGTTCTTCAAGTCAATGCCATACTAACTAAGACTATCCCTTCCCAGGAGAGCCACATCAGCTGAAACTAACGCTCTACTTTTCCCTTACCTCCTGTGTATCTCAGTTGATTTCTCAAATTCTCTCCTAAAATGTCTTTTAGGGACTTCATATTATGTCCTCCTCTTCCTTGACAGAGTAGGATACCAAGAGAGGTGTGTTGCATAAATAATTTCTAAATCATTCGTTCTCCCACTTTTGTGAGTTTTTCCATCCAAAGGAGAAAATTGACTGCTAAATATAGGTATTTTATTGCATATTAAGCTTCAACTTTGATAGAAAAATAATCGTCTGTCTCATGGACATCTATTGCATTATAATTTCATCATTTTAGACAACTGACATCTGACAGAAAATGGTAAATAAGTTAAATTTTAAGTTGATGACTCAATACAAATGACAAAAATAAACTCCATTAGTGATCTAAGAATTGAAATAAATGTGTTGACTAATCAGATTATTTTACATGCTTTGTAAAACTCATGAAGGACAACTGTGCTTTGACAAGGTTTAGAAAATCAAATACATTAACTCATATACTCAATTATTCTACTAGCTGAACCCACAAATAGGGCTTTCTTGCAGATTTATTTACATGATTTATGGACTTTGAAACCACCTCCTATTACAGTTTAGATCATTAAAATTATAACTTGTCTATTCTAACATTAATTAAAATATAAATGGGTAAATGACATTTATTTAACCCCTAATAGTCACTCATGTTCATGGTTTTGAAATCCTTTTTCAGCAAAAACATCAATACTTTAATAATCAAATGTGCTAGACACAAGTGGCTAAGAAATAAGTAGAAACTTTAGGTACATTTAGTTTCATGAGAAATATAGACATTTTACAATAATAGAATACCACCATCACATGATACCAATAAATTTTGTTTCTGGAAAGGCTATTTTACCAATTCATCTTCCATTAATTTTTCAATGCATTGCCTTCACTAGTTGCTGGTCATTTTATTTTATTTACTTATTTATTTATTTATTCATAAATCTTTGATACTCATTTTATATGTGAATATTTAATTTTTGTAAATGAGACTGATTCCAGTGTCTGTTTTTTGTTTTGTTTTGTTTTTATTAAGGTGTCATTGATATACAATCTTACGGTCAGGTTTCACATGAGCAACACTGTGGTTACTAGATTCCCCCCATTTTCAAGTCCCCACCACATACCCCATTACAGTCACTGTCCATCAGTGTAGTGTGATGCTATAGAATCACTACTTGTCTTCTCTGTGTCGTACAGCCCTCCCCATGCCCCCCCTACATTATCTCTGCTAATCATGCCCCTTTTATTTCCCCTTATTTCTCCCTTCCTGCCCATCCTCCCCAGCCCCTTTCCCTTTGGTAACTGTTAGTCCATTCCTGGGTTCTGTGAGTCTGCTGCTGTTTTGTTCCTTCAGTTTTTTTCTTTGTTCTTATACTCCACAGATGAGTGGCATCATCTGATACTTGTCTTTTTCTGCCTGGCTTATTTCATTGAGCAGAATACCCTCTAGCTCCATCCATGTTGTTGCAAATGGTAGGATTTGTTTTCTTCTTATGGCTGAATAATATTCCATTGTGTATATGTACCACATCATCTTTACACATTCATCTACTGATGGACACTTAGGTTGCTTCCATTTCTTGACTATTGTAAATAGTGCTGTGATAAACATAGGGGTGCATCTGTCTTTTTAAAACTGGGCTCTTGCATTCTTAGGGTAAATTCCTAGGAGTGGGATTCCTGGGTCAAATGGTATTTCTATTTTGAGTTTTTGAGGAACCTCCATACTGCTTTCCACAATGGTTGAACTAATTTGCAGTCCCACCAGCAGTGTAGGAGGGTTCCCTTTTCTCCACATCCTAGCCAACATTTGTTGTTGTTTGTGTCTTGGATGTTGGCCATCCTCACTGGTGTGAGGTGATATCTCATTGTGGTTTTTAATCTGCATTTCTCTGATGATTAGCGATGTGGAGTATCTTTTCATGTGCCCATTGGCCATCTGAATTCCTTCTTTGGAGAAGTGTCTGTTCAGCTCCTCTGCCCATTTTTCAATTGGCTTATTTGCTTTTTGTTTGTTGAGGTGCGTGAGTTCTTTATATATTTTGGATGTCAACCCCTTATCGAATATGTCATTCATGAATATATTCTCCCATACTGTAGGATGCCTTTTTGTTCTACTGATGGTGTCCTTTGCTGTACAGAAGCATTTTAGTTTGATATAGTCCCGCTTGTTCATTTTTGCTTTTGTTTCCCTTGCCTGAGGAGATATGTTTATGAAAACGTTGCTCATGTTTATATTCAAGAGAGTTTTGGTTATGTTTTTTTCTAAGAGTTTTATAGTTTCATGACTTACATTCGGTCTTTGATCCATTTAAAATTTACTTTTGTGTATGGAGTTAGACAGTAATCCAGTTTCACTTTCTTACATGTAACCATCCTGCTTTGCCAACACCAGTTGCTGAAGAGGCTGCTGGTCATTTTATAGATGCGTGGTGTTTCAACTAATAATGTATGAATTATAAATTAAATTTCCAATCCAGATCTGCCTCCTAGATAATTACATATGGACTATCTTATATGTTAATCTCACTGTGTTTGAAATTATCTATTACTTTCACCAGGACCCTTTCCTTTCCCTTCCCCCACGAAATTTCTTTTTTCTCTGTTTCCTGTCAGGTATATGGCATCATGATCCAACTGGTTGCCCATCATGGAACATAGAGTCCTTCTAGGCTCCTCCTTCTCTCTCAAGCTTCATCTCCTCCCAAATCAAATTAACTGTCAAATCCTGTCATACACTAAAAAGGTGTTTAAAACTGTTTTCTGTCCTCATCCCCTTGCTTCGTTCCTTGGCTGGAGATTCACTGTGTCTCACCTGGACTACTTAACAATTTCCTATCATGGCCTCTACTTTTTACCTATTCTGCTTTCCTTTGCTGTACAGAAGCTTTTTAGTTTGATATAGTCCCACTTGCTCATTTTTAAATTCTTTCCCTTTCCCAGGGAGATGCGCCCAGAAAAAAATTGCTCATGCTAATGTTCAAGAGATTTTTGCCTATGTTTTCTTCTAGAAATTTTATGGTTTTGTATCTTAGGTCTTTGTGTTTTAGATCTTTAATCCATTTCATGCTTCTTTTGTGTATGGAGCTAGACAGTAATCCAGTTTTATTGTCTTGCATGTAACTGTCCAGTTTTCCCAATTGAAGAGGCTCTCTTTTCCCATAGTATATTCATGGCTCCTTTATCATATGTTAATTTACCATATATTTGTGGGTTTATATCTAGGCTCTCTGTTCTGTTCCATTGATCTATGGGTTTGTTCTTATGCCAGTACCATACTGTTTTGATTACTGTAGCTTTGTGGTATAGCTTGGAGTGTAATACATACAGATTTGTTCTTCTTTCTCAGGATGGCTTTGGCTATTTGGGGTCTTTTGTGGCTCCATATGAATTTTAGGATGATTTGCACAAGTTCACTGAAAAATGCTTTTGGTATTTTGATAAGGATTGCATTGAATCCATAGATTGCTTTGGGCAGGGTAGCAATTTTGAGAATATTAATTATTCCTGTCCATGGGTGCAGGATATATTTCCATTTTTTGGTGTCATCTTTAATTTCATGAGTGACTTATAGTTTTCAGAGTATGGGTCTTTCACCTCCTTGTTTGGGTTTATTCCTAAGTATTTTATTCTTAATGCAGTTGTAAATGGAACTGTTTTCCTGACTTCTCTTTCTGCTAGTTCATTGTTAGTATGTAGGAATGCAACAGATTTCTGTGTATTAATTTTTATCCTGTAACTTTGCTGAATCCACTTATTAGTTCCAATAGTTTTTTGGTGGAGTCTTTAGGGTTTTTCTGTATAATATGTCATCTGTAAATAATGACAGTTTAACTTCTTCCTTGCCAATTTGGATGCCTTTTATTTCTTTGTGCTGTCTAACTGCCGTGGCTAGGACCTATAGTACTATATTGAATGAAAATGGTAGGAGTAGACATCCTTGTCTTGTTCCTGATATTAGAGGAATAGCTTTCAGCTTTCACCATTAATTATGATGCTAGCTGTGGGCTTGTCATATATGGCCTTTATTATGTTGAGGTACTTGCCCTCTATAACCATTTTGTTGAGAGTTTTTTTCATCATGAATGGATGTTGAATTTTGTCAAATGCTGTTTCAGCATCTATTGAGATGATCATTTGGTTTTTATCTTTTTTGTTGTTGTTAATGTGGTTTATCTCATTGATTGATTTACAAGTGTTGTGCCATTCCTGCATCCTTGGAATAAATTCCACTTGGTTGTGATGGATGATTCTTTTGATTTATTTTGAATTCAGTTTGCTAATATTTTGTTGAGGATTTTTGCATCTATGTTCATCAGAGATATTAGACTAATTTTCTTTTTTTTTAGTGTCTTTGTCTGGTTTTGTTATTAGAGTGATGCTGGCCTCATAGAATGAGTTTGCAAGTATGCCTTCCTTTTCTACTTTTGGAATACTTTAAGAAGGATGGTTATTAGTTTTCTGTAAATATTTGGAGCAATTCAGCTGTGAAGCCATCTAGTCCTGGAATTTTGTTTGTTGGGAGTTTTTTTGATTATCAGTTCAATTTTGTTGCTGGTAAGTAGTCTGTTCAGATTTTCTGTTTCTTCCTGGGTCAGTCATGGAAGGTTGTACTTTTCAAGGAATTTGTCCATGTCGTCCAGGTTGTCCAGTTTATTGTCATATAATTTTTTATAGTATTCTCTAATAATTCTTTGTATTTCTGTGGTGTCCATACTGATTTTTCCTTTCTCATTTCTGATTCTGTTTATGTATGTACACTCTTCTTTTTTCTTGATGTGTCTGGCTAGGGGTTTACCTATTTTGTGTATTTCCTCAAAGAACCAGCTTCTGGTTTCATTTATTCTTTCTGTTTTTTTATTCTTCTCAAGTTTGTTTATTTCTGTTATTATGACCCTTCTACTAATTTTGAGTTTCATTTGTTCTTCATTTTCTACTTTCTTTAATTGTGAGTTTAGACTGTTTATTTGTGATTGTTCTTGTTTCTTGAGGTAGGCCTGTATGGCATGTATATGCCTCTTAGAACTACTGTTGCAGCATCCCACAAATTTTGGACTTGTATTTTTGTTTTCATTTGTCTCCATTTTTTGCTTGATTTCTATTTTAACTTGTTCATTGATCATTGATTATTTAGAAACATGTTGTTTGGCCTTCATGTATTGTCGGGTTTTTGGTTTTCTTAATGTAATTTTTTTCTAGTTTCATACCAGTGTGGTCTGAGAAGTTGCTTGATTCAATTTCAATCTTTTTTATTTTACTGAGGCTTTCTTTGTGGCCTAGTATGTGATCTATTCTAAAGAAAGTTCCATGTGCACATGAGAAAAATGTGTATCCTGCTGCTTTGGGGTGGAAAGTTCTATAGATAATCTGTTAAGTCCATCTGATCTAATGTGCTGTTCAGTGCCTTTGTTCCCTTATTTATTTTCTGTCTGCTTAATCTATCCATTCACGTAAGTGGCATGTTTAAGTCCCCTAATATGATTGAGTTGCAGTATATTTCTCCCTTTAGTTCAGTTATTAGTATTTGTTTTACATATTTAGGTGCTCCTTGGTTGGGTACTTACATATTTCTAATTGTTATATCCTCTTGTTGGACTGATTCCTTTATCATTATGTAATGTCCTTTTTTGTCTTTTGTTACTTTCTTTGTTTTGAAGTCTATTTTGTCTGATATAAGTACTGCTACTCCTGCTTTTTTCTCCCTATTATTTGCATGAGATATCTTTTTCCATACTTCACTTTTAGTCTGTGTGTTTTCTAGGTCTCAAATGAGTCTCTTGTAGGCAGCATATAGATGAGTCTTGTTTCTTTATCCATTCTGCTACCTTGTGTCTTTTGATTTGTGTATTCAGTCCATTTACATTTAGGGTAATCATTGATAGGTATGTTTCATTCATTGTTTTCTGTTTGTATTTCTTCTCTGTCCCTTTCTTCCTCTCTTACACTCTTCTCTTGTTACTTGATGGTTTTCTTTAGTTTTTGTGATTAGATTTCTCTTTAAAAAATTTTTATGTTTCTATTATAGGCCTTAGGTTTGTGGTTATCATAAAGTTCATGATAGCTTCCTAAATAAATAACAGTCTATATTAAGCTGATGATTGCTCTATTCCTAACACAACCTAAAAGTACTTCTTTTTTATTCTTTCTCCTCCTCCATACTTTATGTAATAGGTCTCATAACCTGAACTTTTTGTGTATCCCTTGACTGATTTGTGTATGGCTTTTGGCTTTACTGCTTTTGTTTGCTTTAATTTCATACTTGCTTGGTAAGTATTGGTCTACTACCTTTTGTTTAAGAATATTTTTACTGATGAAAAATATTTAGGCTTAAGAACATTTCCATTTACAGAAATCCCATTAACATATCCTGTAATTCCAGCTTAGCGGTCATGAATTCCTTCAGCCTCCATTTTTCTGGGAAATTTTTAATATCTCCTTCAATTTTGAATGATAACCTTGCTGGGTAGTGGATTCTTGGTTGAAGGTCCTTCTGTTTCAATACATTAAATGTTTCATGCCACTCCCTTCTGGCCTATAAAGTTTCTGGTGATAAATCTGCTGGTAGCCTGATGGATTTCCCTTACTAGTAATTTTTTTCTTTCTCTGGCTGCTTTCAATACCCTCTCTTTATCCTTAATATCTTTCATTTTAATTATTATATTCTTGTTGTTGTCTTCCTGGGGTTCCTTTTGTTAGGGAATCTCTGTGCTTCCTGGACCTGGGTGTCTATTTTCTTTCCCAGATTGGGAATTTTCAGCAATTACTTCTTCAAAGAAACTTTCTAGCCCTTTGTCTCTTCTCCTTCTGGTACCCTATTATGCAAATATTTTTTTGTTTGGAGTTGTCACACAGCTCTCTTAACAACCTATCAATTCTAGATTGTTTTTCCTCTCAGTTCTTCAACTTTGTTGTTTTCCTATTCTCTAATTTCCATCTTATTCATTGTCTCCTCTACTTGCAGCAATCTATTATTCATCCCCTCCATTGTATATTTCATTTCAGTTACTCTATTTTTCAGCTCTGAGTGGCTCTTTTTCAAATCATCTCTTTGTTGAAATCATTCCTGAGATTATCAGTTCTTTCTGCAGATCAGTGAGCATATTTATGACTATTATTTTGAAATATGTATCAATAAGATTGGTGATCTCTGTTTCATTTAGCCCTCTTTCCAGTGTCTTATCCTGTTCTTTTGTTTTGAACATATTCCTCTGCCTTCTCATTTTGCCTGGGTTTCTGTGTTTCTTCCATTGTATGAGATGGATCTGCTTTGCTTCCTGGTCTAGAAAGTAATGACTTTATGAAGAAGGTATCCTGTGCTTTCCAAAAGTTCAAGACTCTTTCCTCTCCAGTACCTGCTTCTCCTTTGCATTAGAGGCCCAGGTGCTGTTGGTGGGCTGTGGGTTGGGCTGCCTTTCTGCCTTTCTGATTGATCTCTGTCAGCAGAGGCCCTTCGTGAGCCATGCAGCAGCAGTTCTGCTGGGGTCATTGTGGGTGGGTGCATCACATCACAGTGCTGCAGCCTGTCTGGGTGGTCAGGGCATATGTGCAAGGGAATGCAGTGTGGGGCTGGACCACCAGTTAGGAGGAGGTAGCATTTGGAGCTGGCTCCCATAGGAGCCTTCCCAGTTGGGCTGAGATGGGTCAGAAAAGCTGGCAAAACATCCTTCCACCTTCCAAGAAGGCCAGATGGGCATGCAGGCAAGTTCCCTAGGACTAAGCCACCAGCAAGAGGGATGGAGCATTTGGGTGTCCCATGCACACCCGAACAGCTGAGTTGACAAAGGACTAGGGAAGCTTATCCATCTGCCCTTTCTCCTGTGGAGAGAGCTCCATCCTACCCCTCCCCCTCTGGCACCTTTCTGGCTGCTGGTAAATCTTTCAAACTGCCACTTCTGTGTTGGGTCTCAGCAGAACCAATGTAGTGTGCCTGTCATCCACAAGTGTCAGGAGTCTCAGCCTCCCAGAGTGGTTCAGCTCTCCTTGGTGGCTAGTCCTGCTAATTACCAGACTGTAATGCAGTATGGACTCTGTTGCCAGAGAAGATCTCCAGGGCCAGGTGTGCAGAGTTCCTGAGGGCTTATCCTCTCTCTGCTCTGTGCCTTTCCCTCCCACTTATGGGCTGGGATTGGGGAAGGGCTTCCGTCCCACTCAGTCACAGCTCTGCCACTTTACCTTTCTCTTTTTGGTCTCCTCTTCTTCACCAGGTATAGACGGTCTATACTGCAGTCTTCCAGTTGTGTTCTGGGTTAGTTATTTTTGCTATAGCTGCTTCCTTGGCAGGTATGTGGGAGGAGGTTTCTGCCTTGTCTTCCTACTCCACCATATTTTTTTGCCAGAAGTCCTTATTAAAACACTTTTAACCTAGAGATAATAGCTACTGGTAGTAATCAAAGTACAAGGGTAGCAGTAATTGAAGTTACTGAATGAGCACTTGTATTTTAAGTTATAAAAAGCTAGCCCAAAAATCTTGGAGAAGAGAAAAAATAGAAATTTCAATAGTCTTGGGGAAAAAATACTAAGTCAAAGTACATCAAGAGGAATTTTCCTTTCTTGGAATTCAAGTATAGGCAATTTTTTTTCATAATTATCTTGGGGCTTAATCTCAAGATGTTATTCTCTTAACCCTGTGCTTCAATTTGTATATTGGCATTCTAGGATAATTTACTGTGTAAAACAGAGACAGACAAGATATATTCTACAGCCAATTAAATAAAATGAAAATAGAAAGATACCCATCTTATTTTAAATTGTGGCTACTTTATACCTTATATTTCTGTAAAGTCAGTGTATATTTCGGCTAAACATGTCTCAATCAGTCAGTGCCTGCCTGCCTTATCCAAATTTAAAAATTAAGTTTTTCTTCACAATTTAGTTAATAGCCTTGGTTAACCAGCAGACTGAAAGACCAGAATGCCCTTAAACAGAGCTCCCATTCATAGCTATGTAACATCTGCCTTGTGTTTCAGTGCTGAACACTCTATAATATCATTAATTGGAGATGACAAATCAACTACCCAATTTCAACTGACAGCAATTCAGCACTCACACTGTTACTAGACTTCTGCTTTGTACACCAGCCCTACCGAGCCAGTGGTCCCCAATGTCAGTATTAATCATTTGTTTTATTTATGATACTCAGTTAATCAGCTAGTACTTACTAGACCTATCAGATGTGAAGACGTACTTTATGAAGCTTATTAAGGGGTCAAAAAGAGAAAGTGGATCAAAGATGAAAGAAGAAGAAGAGATATTAACAAAAGATTAACATATTTACAAAAAATAAAATTAACATTTTTCAGAAGAAAAATGTGGAAGAACACACATCGCAGTCAAGTGAAATACCTTTCATCCTATTAGTCTGAGTTACAAAAAATATAAGTCTGATGCCTTTCAAATTCTGGAAAAAAGAAATCAGTAAAAAGTAAGAGAAGAAAAAGATTGTTGTGCTTGAAATTACTTACACCTTGCCAGCTTAATTTGGCTAAATAGTTATTAAATGTCAAAAAAGATAGAAGTTGTTAAAGCAGATATTATTGCTAAAGTTAGATCTCTTTTAACCCCACAATAGCAGCTTTCATTGGGTTTTAACACATCCTAAGTATGTGATTTATTTTTCCAAACAATTTCCAAACAAAAATAGTATTTTTATTCATGTTTAGGTAAACTTAGCTGTTGTCTCCCCAGATTCTGAGATAGACTTTGTCCAATCTAGTATCTTATTCTAGATTAAGAATAAAAAATTAAGTATCTAGATTAAGATATTTACCAGAGCATTAATAACTAACTTGAAAGAGAAATTTTAAGAAATATTCTTCATATCTAGCCTGTAGCTAAATCTCAACTTTCCACTAACTTTCCTGTAATGGTATAGAATTTCCAGATTCTTTATGTAGTTCCTGGTAATAACCACTTACATAAGGCATACCCAGTGTCACTGTGGAGTGAACTGTTTGCCTTACTGGAAACTCAAGGCAAGGAGGAGGGAAAGATCATGAACATGTTCTTTCAAAATTTCCTTCTCTAGTTTACTAACATACTAACCATTTTCCATTTTAACTCAGTATTGGGAGAGTACATCATTCCTAATTCATTGTAATTGTACATTGTTTACTTCCACCACCACCTCCTTAATAATGGAATTAGAAAACTTGGTATCAGACAGCAGTGGTACTATAGATACTCTAAAATCAAGACTGAGGTAAGAAAAATACTTTTTTTACCTTGTTAGATCAATTTCATGATTTCTCTAATGCTTATGACAATCCTAATGGTAGGGATTGCTAGCCCCATAATACAGATGACAAATAGAAGTATTGAGTTTATTAAGTGCTGGTCACCTAAGGGATTTATATTTAGTCTTCAACAACACGTTGTAAGGTTTGGCTCTTATTATCTTCATGCTACAGATAATGAAGCTGAGTCTTTGAAAGTTGAAATGACTTTCCCCAGGTCACACTAGTAAGTGAGAGAGACAGGCTTCCAATGAAGTTCTTTTTAACTCTAGCATCTCTGGGTTTCATTCACAATACTTGATAGTCTCTTCATTAACTGAAGTCCCAATCTCAGGAATAAACATGGGTTCTTATTGCCTTCACAACCGCTCTTCCCATATCCCCCATCCCTCCTCCACTCACACACAAACTCAGTTTTCTCCCTCTTTAGGTTTCAGTAACAAACAAAGGGATTAGTACGGCCTACTGAGCTGTACTTGTATATTTGCTTCCTATCCAGAGAAGGCCCTTCTATAGGTGGTTTCACAGTGTTGATTGAATGTAGTGCAGTTTTCCCTAAGATTTTCATTGTTACAATTTAATTATTTTCCCAGTTGTAGCACCACCACGCAAGAATCTTTTGAAAACAACTACAATCATTCCTGCAATGGAATGTGTGAATATGTAAATTTCATTTAAAATCAGAATTGTTCTCTTCTTTCTAAATATTATTAAGACTTGGCTAAAGACGTTAACACTTTAATGGTTAAAGCTGCTTTTGTTAATGGTTTTAATGAAAATATTGCTTAATACTTTTAAGATTTGGTTAAAGCTGCTTTGGTTATTAATATCCAGTTAAGACTTAGTGTGCTGCTTGCATCAGTCTGAAAAGGGTCAGGAAAACAGAATCACTCAAAATATTCCAGGAGCAAAGAGATTTAATGAAGATATTGAAGTTTATATTAATGTTTTAAAAGCTAGGGAAAAAGTTTCAAGATAGTCAAAATTTAATTCAATCCGGCTGCTGCCTAGTCAAAGAAGCAGGCAACCCAAGCAAGCTCCTCAGCCTAAAGCCCCAAACTAGGTAGTTCTCAAAAGCTTGCTTAGAAATTGTTGTAGTTCTCCAAAATACCAGAGAAAATTCCCAACAACTATTTCCAAGAGCACACAGAAGCTGCTGTCAATGTCTGCTCACGCACCTGGCTGCAACCATCTTCAGAGAGTCACCAGCTCTCCTCTCCAAACCTTGTGGGAATTCCTCTCCTTACCAAACTCTGAAGCCAGACTCTTTAGAGAAGGGGATTCTGGGAAATGTAGTTCCCTATTTCTCCTGTATGTTGCAGTGATGGGGAGCTCATAGTGATGTCAAATTGATGACAGACAAACCATCACAGTCCATTCTTGTCAACTCAGCATCAATACACATGATATTGAATTTAGGACCAGTGGCATGCAGAGATTGAAAAAACTGTGAAGCGACTATTAGTAAACAAGCTTTTAGTGGGGCCTGGAAAGAAGGTAATGGAACTATCTTGGAAACTAGAGAGAGGGCAACCCATGTTTAGTTAGCAGCAAACCAATTTGTAAAACTGTGGTTTCTAGTAACTTGAAAGATAAAATGTGTTTGATGAACTTGCTGATCTGGCCAAGAGGATTTCCATGCAGAGTGCCAACTGGCAGTTTTTAAAGCTCTGTTTAGTAAGGTGTGGAAAGAAAGAGAGGAACTAAAGTTTGCAAGCAAAACTTAGAAGAAATATTTAAGAGCCAAGACTTTCTAGATAGGAAAATAAAGCTATTTCATATCACTGATCTGTGATATGATAGCAAAATATTCTCAAAGTAAAAATGGTCTCAGGTAAAGAACAGAACAGGGGTATGGCTATAAAATCCTTTATTAGAACTTCAGAAAGGTTTAAGGGAGTGCCTCCATAGAGCTTCTCAGCTAAACAAAGGGCTTCTGAGAATCTTAAGGATTTTGTCCCACAGCCCTAATATTCTGTTCAAAGTAGAGAGAAGTCTGTCTTGAAAAATTATGCATGTGGCTTTTGGAGGCACTTTGTGACTTCCAATCAGACTCAGAGGGAAACACAAAGTTTTTAAGAGAATTATTCTAACTTGGACCAAAGGGGAATAAGACAGTTCAAAATGAAAAGATTTTCTATAGGCAAAAAGCGAGCTGTGAAGTCTACTTAGCTATAAATCCAGACGATTGCTCATAGAAAATACAAGACCTCTCTGAGAACAGAATCAAGAACTCAGAGAGGGGATTTGATCAGAGAACAGTGAATTAGGGACCCAAGTTAGGTAGCAGAAGTGTACTTAATGGAGGCGCATTTCTAACCCTCAGATTAGAGCAGTCCGACATTCATCTTGGTGGATTTTAGGTCATGGCCACTCTGTGCCTCCCAGTTCCTCAACTCTTTGAAGGGGCATATCTATTGCAATTACACTGTCCCTGACTCACTGTTGTATATAAGGAATTGGGAACAGTTACCTTGTCTTTTTAGTTCACAGGTCTCTGAACCAACAGTCACTGCCACCTCAAAAAGCCTCATCTGCTTCTTGACCTCATTCAAAACACAAGATAATGTACTTTGAGACTGGTGCCATGACTGGATGGGTTTTGCGGGGCCAGAAAGAGGGTGAATATATTTTGAGTATGAGAGAAATAGAAATCACTGGAGCCAGCAGACAAACTAGAGAAAGGGTAACTCATAGGCTGAAACTGAGACTAGGTCAGACAGCTGAGAACCACAGGCACATCACCTAAACTGGATAAGGACAGAGAGGAAGCAAGACATGATGAGAAGGAGAGGGTATCCAAAGCCAAAAAGACAGTTGGATTTACAGATCTGAGCAGGGTATGTCAAGAACTAGAACTGGAGAGATTTAGAGATCAGATCCAGCAGGCAGTGGTAAAGAAATAGAGGAAAGAAAATGTATATCCATATTTGGATAGTGTGAGCAAGGCTCCATTGACATCAGAAGGGCTGTAAAGCTTTTGTGAAGAACCACATTGTTCTCTGTAAGTGAGTCTTCACTGGTCTGAAAGAGTTAAAGAAATTCTTAATAGTTCCATACTCTAGCCCTTGAATCACTCATCACATCTGAAACTTTGCAATCCCAGGATCTGAATGCAACTGCAAGCGCTCTTTTTTTTCATCCTCGCATATGACCTGAGCCTGTATTACACCTGCTCCGGAACCTCATTAAGACCTCAAGTCAATCAACCTTGGCCTGTATCCTCATCAAATTGCACTCTCTGATCTGCTCTTTTCTGAAAACTAGCCTTGAACAAGCATCACTCCCAACATCTTCCCTTGGCCTTGACACTGGTCTACATCCCAAATCCTGATCCCATCCTGAATCAATTCAATTATCTTTTTCTCTGAGATATAATCCCTAATTTTGGAGCACCAATGGAGGTTAACAAAACTTAGACCAGTTTTATTCCAATGACTTCCTAAAGGTTCTAATTTCAGCTACATCCTTAAGAGTGTTCTACAATCGTTTTTGCTTATGCCTTCTCCCTAAAGCAACAGCACGACTCTTGAAGCCATATCACTCTACCTGCTCATCTCACTCTGCCCAAATGCAGATCTTACCTTTTCAGTTACCTTCTTAAACATTTCAAAGACTTCTGACTGCCTATGAAATAAAATCCAATGTCCTTATCATAGCATGCCAGCCCCTTCATTGTCTTCATTTAACTTTGATGCTTACCCTCCAATGTTGGTCCTAATGTGCCATATCAGGTTATTCACATGTCTGAATGCATCCTGCAATTTTTTGCTTGTTTTTTACTGAGGTATAATTTAACATTATAGTAGCTTCAGGTGTATAACATAGTGATTCAACATTTGTATACACTGTGAAATGATCACTAACCACAATAAGTCTAGTTATCAACTGTCACCACAGGAAGTTAATACATATTATTGACTGTATTCCTCATGCTGTACATTACACCCTCATGACTTATTTATAAGGGGAAGTTTGTAGTTCTTGATCTTCTTCACCCATTTGTCCCCCAACCAATGGCAACCACCAACCTGTTCTCTGTATCTGTGGATCAGAGTTTTCTTTTGTTTTGCTTGTTTGTTTTGTTTTTTGGATTCAACATGTAAGTGAAATCATGGGGTATTCATCTTTCTCTGTTTAACTTATTTCACTTAACATAATACCTTTGGGGTCCATCCATGTCAACACAAATGACAAAATTTTATTCTTTTTTTGGATGAGTGGTATTCCATTGTCTATATAAACCACATATTCTTTATCCACACATCTATTGACGGATGCTTAGGTTGCTTTTCTATCTTGGTGATTGTAAATAATGCTGCAATGAACATGTTGCATTATATCTTTTCAAATTAGTGGTTTCATTTTCTTCAGATAGATATCCAGAGGCGGAATTACTGGATTGTATGATATTTCTATTTTTAACTTTTTGAGGAACACCCATACTGTTTTCCATAGTGTCTGTCCCAGTTTACATTCTTACTAACAGTGCAGAAGCATTCCTTTCTCTCTACATCATCACCAACACTTATTTATCATCTCTTTGGTATTAGTCATCCTGAAAAGTGTGAGGTAATATCTCACTGTGGTTTTCATCTGCATTTCCCTAATGATTAGTGATATTGAACATCTTGTCATGTACCCATTGGTCATCTGTATATCTTCTTTGGGAAAAAAAATGTCTAATTAAATCATTTACCCATATTTTTAATTGGATAGTTTTTCTTTTGCTACTGAGTTATATGAGGGGTTTTTTTTGGATATTAACCTTTAATCAGATATATCATTTTCAAATATATTCTCCCATTCACTAGGTTGCTCTTTCTTTAGCTCATGGTTTCCTTCACCGTGCAGAAGCTTTTTAGTATTATGTAGTCCCATTTATTTATTTTTGGAGTCAGATCCAAAGAAAAAGATCACTGAAACAATGTCAAATAGCCTGTTTTCTTTTAGGCATTTTAAGGTTTTGTGTCTCATATTTAGGTCTTTGATCCATTTCAAGGTTTGTTTTTGTTTTTTGGGGGGTTTTTTGTATATGATATAAGAAAGCTCAGTTTCATTCTTCTGCATGTAGCTGTCCAGTTTTCCCAACACTGTTTATTCAAGAAATAATTTCTTGCCTCCTCTACATAAATTAATTGGCGATATATGCATGGGTTTATTTCTGGGCTCTATTCTGTTCTATTGATGTACACACCTCTTTTTAGGTCTATACCATACAGTTTTGATTACTAGAGCTTTGTAGTATAGTCTGAAATCAGGACATGTATTACCTCCAGCTTTGCTCTTTCTCAAGATTGTTTTGGCTATACATGGTCTACAGTGGTTCCCTTTAAATTTTAGGATTATTTGCTCTAGTTCTGTGGAAAATACCTTGGAATTTTAATAGGGATTGCTTTGAATATGTAGATTGCTTTGGATAGTATGGCCATTTTAACATTAATTCTTCCTATCCATGAACATGAAATATATTTCCATTTATTCATGTCTTCTTCAATTTTTTTCATCAATATCTTGCAGTTTTCACTGTACTAGTCTTTATCACCTCTTTGGTTAAGTTTATTCCTACATATTTTATTCTTTTTCATGCAGTTGTAAATGGGATTCTTTTCTTGTTTTCTTGATTTCTCTTTCTGATGGCTCATTATTAGTATTTAAAATACAATACATTTCAGTATATTAATTTTGTACCCTGCAACTTTACTGAATTCATTGATTAGTTCTAACACTTTTTTAGTGGAATCTTTAGGGTTTTCTATATCCAGTATCAATTTTTGTATGACCCCGTCCAGGTTATTTACAATATAAAATAAATTAAACTATGCCCTTATGGGTTTATAGTTTAACTTGAGAACAAAATAATTGGACATCAAGATCAAACAAGCACCTGAATATAAAATCAACATTAGATTTTTTAAAACTGCATAAGCTGAGGAGTAAATACACCATGTTGTTAGATCAATAAATTGGCAAATATTCATGCTGAGTAAAGCCTGATGATGTTTTTCTTCTTTGTTATTATCAAGAAGGCTTACATGTAACTGATAACTAAAGACTCAAAGAGGAGTTTTATTTCCCAGTGAAAACAGTCAAAATATAGAATGCAAACTATGTTCTAAGAGTAGGAGAAATATGTGTGACATAGTCTATTTCCAGTAACCCAGAGGTGGTCACAGTGGGAACCTAAGATGTAAAGCAATATGAAAGAATCTGATTAGAGATCATGTATGAATTAATGAAGGTAAGTGGTTTGAAATTCTAAATGTAAGTGATAAGGAAAATAAGAAAAAGAAGTCCAATTGTGATTGGCTAAATTTTTTTTCCTGTTTTCTTTGTTTTCTATAAACACAACTATGAGATTATTTTTCTAAATTTAATAATGTTAAGATTTCTTTTGACTGCAATGGAATATGGCACATTTTTCTTTTTTTCTTAGTTTTAAGTACCATTTTACTGAGCCTAATTAAAATGCTACAGTGTGATGCTTAAAGAAACCTGTTGAATTATCAAATAATTCATCTTCTAATTTTAAGCTAGTCTATTTCCCTGCAGAATTAATTTTTATTATGGAAACACACATGACTATTTCCAGTCTCTCTTGCTTAATATTCTATTGAAAATGTAATTTCAAGATTATCTCTTGAAGAGACTCTTAAACCAACTGTTCACCAGGCAAATTAAATTGGAAAGTTATTTTTGCTTATCATGTGGAAAATGTCATCACTTTTAAATTTATTTCCAGAACACTAAATAAACAATGTTGCAAAGGAATTAACCAATTAAGAAAATATTCAATTTTTTATTGAATATATAGCACAAATTTATGATGAGAGAAATGGGGGAAAATTGAAAGGAAGGTAGAAATTAGTTCATCAATCATGTTTCTAATACATCCATTTCACTTTGAATTAGGCATTTCACCTATAACCATTGACTAAAGATGTTTCTCTAAAGATGTTTCCAGGGAAAATAGCTGAAAACTATGAGATCCAGTGATATTGAAAGCACATATGGAGGATTTTCATGACAGTCCTGATGGTACCGATGAGCACTGGATTACATCTCAGGGCCTGTGATCCAGGACTGGTTTAGAAATATGGTCGTATGGTATAACTCTCATAACAGGCTGAAAATAATGGAAACGCTGTAGGGAAAGAGGAGATTATAGGCCTAGAGCAGGAGGTCCAAGAGCTGCATGAAGACAGCCATAAAAATAGGGAAACATCAAAAGAAAAACTAGAATAAGATCATTTATTTGAGAAACCAAGAAATAAGACTGTGAGAAAGTAAGAAGCTGAGAAAATTGTACAGCAGAAATGTCAGAGCTGTTCTCAATAGAGAGGAACTCATAGATGGTACAGCAGTAAAAGGATTAGACAAACAGCTGAGAAACAGCTGTACTGCTTACTCCCCAGAAACCTAACCCCCTGGACCAGCAGTGTTAGCAACACCTGGGAACTTGTTAGAAATGTAGATATGGGGGTTCCTTCCCGCGTTACTGAATCTCAAAGTCCAGAGAGTGGAACACAGTAATCTGTTTTTTAATACCCTTCCTAGTGATTCTGAGGCAAACTAAGTTGGAAAACCACTGGCTTAGAATTTCCGAGGAGGTTCCAGCTTCCATTCTTTATCTGACACTTATTTGCCCTTTACAAAAAACCAAGTGTTGGTATAAGAAACACAGATGTACATCTCCTTTTCAATTACATGCAGGATAACTATTCATTTTCTGGGTAGTAAGTATTCAAATTTCTTCTGCCACTCAATTTGTTAAGAACAAGCCATCAGCACTTGCCTTCAATGAACATGAGAAAATAAAAATTAAATTCAATACTGAAAACCCCAATGTAAGTAGAATATAAAATATGCAATACCCAGAAGTTTTATTATACAAACACATACTTCATAGGAAACACTTGATATAATAATATTAAGTATTTAAAATTATTGTTCATCAGTTCCAACAAGTGAAACATAACCATCTTAAAGTAAAAATAATTTAAGAAATCGGGAGGTACAATAATAGTTATAACTAAGAATAAAGCTTCAGATTTTCATCTTCTCTCATCTTTTCCGAAGATACAAATAGCTGCTAAGGAATTATTAAAAAGAGAAAGGCTGATGCAAAAAGAAAGAAAAAAAACTATCATATAAAAAAGAGTAATCTTGTCTCTTTACACTCGAATTGCTCTTGTTTGACTTGTAATTCAGTAAAAGCACAGAGGGAAGCAAGAATAAGCCTTGTTTGGAGGCTCCTTTTTCAGAAGGTTACATGGTCATTACAAGGGTGCCTTGTAAAGAAGAGGAATTTCCATTTCAGGGTGAGCGCTAGTGTGAGCTCTTCTTACTGGCAAGTTCCCCTTAAGTGATTTATTTGCTCATATATGTCACTGGGCAGTGTTGTATGACTAATTGACTCTAACTAATTTTATTGTGTCTTTTTAAAACCAAATTAACTACTTACATCCACAAAGACTACGAAACACTCTTGACATTTTCCTAATTTCATACAATAATCATAGAATGGTCATTCAATTAAAAAAATATTTTATTTTTATTTCCTTTCATAAACTTTATAACCTGACATAAAATACATTAAAGTTCCTTTAGTTTCTGCAAGCTCAATGATAATGTTCTACTGTAACTCTGGATTAAGTAAAAAATTATTTATGATATTGAATACTCCCTTTGATATATTTTCTATTACATTATACAATACATAAATAAATGTTTGTGACATGAGCTTTTAGACTTTTTCTGCTGTGAAAAAAGAGGAAAACATAACTAGTATTAATACAGCTTTTAAATGCAATTCTATAATGGTAGAGATTTTACTAATAGGTTAGTTTACCCATAAAAATTGTTTTATTTGAGCCAAATATTAAGAAATGTTTTAGAAGTTATAGTTTGTTACTGTACTTATTGGATTTCCTTTTTAAAAAAATTTTTTATTAAGGTATTATTGATATACACTCTTATGAAGGTTTCACATGAAAAAACAATGTGGTGACTATCATCAAGTCCACACCCAATATCCCAATGCAGTCGCTGTTCATGAGTGTAGTAAGATGCCACAGATTCACTGTTTGCCTTCTCTGTGCTACACTGCTTTCCCTGTGATGCCCCACACCATGTGTACTAAACATAATACTCCTCAATCCCCTTCTCCATCCTTCCCCACCAGCCTTCCCACACCCTTGCCCTTTGGTAACCACTAGTCCTTTCTTGGAGTCTGTGAGGCTGCTGCTATTTTGTTCCTTCAGTTTTGCTGCGTTGTTATACTCCACAAATGAGGGAAATCATTTGGCACTTGTCTTTCTCTGCCTGGCTTATTTCACTGAGCATAATGTCCTCCAGCTCCATCCATGTTGTTGCAAATGGTAGGATTTCTTTCTTTCTTATGGCTGAATAGTATTCCACTGTGTATACGTACCACCTCTCTTTTTTTTTTTACCACCACTTCTTTATCCATTCATCTACTGATGGACACAGGTTACTTCCATATCTTGGCTATTGTAAATAGTGCTGCGATAAACATAGGGGTGCATATGTCTTTTTTGAATCTGAGAAGTTGTATTCTTTGGGTAAATTCCAAGGAGTGGGATTCCTCGGCCAAATGGTATTTCAATTTTTAGTTTTTTGAGGAAGCTCCATACTGCTTTCCACAATGGTTGAACTAGCGTACATTCCCACCAGCAGTGTAGAAGAGTTCCCCTTTCTCCACATCCTCGCGAGCATTTGTTGTTCTTAGTCTTTTGGATGCTGGCCATCCTTAGTGGTGTGAGGTGATATCTCCTTGTGGTTTTAATTTGCATTTCCCTGATGATTAGTGATGTGGAGCATCTTTTCATGTGCCTGTTGGCCATCTGAATTTCTTCTTTGGAGAAATGTCTCTTCATATCCTCTGCCCATTTTTTAATCAGGTTATTTGCTTTCTGGGTGTTGAGGTGTGTAAGTTCTTTATATATTTCAGATGTTAACCCCTTGTCGGATATGTCATTTACAAATACATACTGTAATGTAGGATGCCTTTTTGTTCTGTTGATGGTGTCCTTTGCCATACAGAAACTTTTTGGTTTGATGTAGTCCCATGAGTTCATTTTTGCTTTTGTTTCTCTTGCTCGAGGAGACATGTTCATGAAGAAGTCGCTCATGCTTATATTCAGGAGATTTTTGCCTATGTTGTCTTCTAAGAGTTTTATGGTTTCATGACTTACATTCAGGTCCTTGATCCATTTAGAGTTTACTTTTGTGTGTGGGGTTAAACAATAATCCAGTTTCATTCTTTTGCATGTAACTGTCCAGTTTTGCCAACACCAGCTGTTGAAGAGGCTGTCATTTCCCCATTGTATGTCCATGGCTCCTTTAAAATATATTAATTGACCCTATATGGTTGGGTTATATCAGGGCTCTCTAGTCTGTTCCATTGGTCTATGGGTCTGTTCTTGTGCCAGTACCAAATTGTCTTGATAATGTGGCTTTGTAGTAGAGCTTGAAGGTGGTGTGCGTAATCCCCCCAGCTTAATTCTTCCTCCTCTGGATAGCTTTGGCTGTTCGGGGTCTTTTGTGGTTCCATAAGAATTTTAAAATGATTTGCTCTAGTTCATTGAAGAATACTGTTGGTATTTTGATAGGAATTGCATTAAATCTGTAGATTGCTTTAGGCAGGATGGCCATTTTGACAATATTAATTCTTCCTATCCATGAGCACAGGATGTGTTTCCATTTATTTGTATCTTCTTTAATTTCTCTCTTGAGTGTCTTGTAGTTTTTAGAGTATAGGTCTTTCACTTCCTTGGTTAGGTTTATTCGTAGGAATTTTATTCTTTTTGATGCAATTGTGAATGGAATTGTTTTCCTGATTTCTCTTTCTGCTAGTTCATTGTTAGTATATAGGAATGCCACAGATTTCTGTATATTAATATTGTATCCTGCAACTTTGCTGAATTAAGATATTAGATCTAATAGTTTTGGAGTGGATTCTTTAATGTTCTTTATGTACAATATCATGTCATCTGCAAACAGGGACAGTTTAACTTCTTACTTGCCAATCTGGATGCCTTTTATTTCTTTGTGTTCTCTCATTGCTGTGCCTAGGACTTTAAGTACTATGTGGAATAGAAGTGGGGAGAGTGGGCATCCTTGTGTTGTTCCACATCTTAAAGGAAAAGCTTTCAACTTCTCACTGTTAAGTATAATGTTGGCTGTGGGTTTGTCATATATGGCCTTTATTATGTTGAGGTACTTGCCCTCTATACCCATTTTGTTAAGAGTTTTTGTCATGAATGGGTGTTGAATTTTGTCAAATGCTTTTCCAGCATCTATGGAGATGATCGTGTGGTTTTTGTCCTCCTTTTTGTTGATGTGGTGGATGATATTGATGGATTTCGAATGTTGTACCAATCTTGCGTCCCTGGAATAAATACTACTTGATCATGATGGATGATCTTTTTGACGTATTTTTGAATTCGGTTTGCTAATATTTTGTTGAGTATTTTTGCATCTATGCTCATCAGGGACATTGGTCTGTACTTTTCTTTTTTTGTGGTGTCTTTGCCTGGTTTTGGTATTAGAGTGATGCTGGCCTCATAGAATGAGGTTGGAAGTATTCCCTCTTCTACTCTCTGGAAAACTTTAAGGAGGGTGAGTATTAGTTCTTCACTAAATGTTTCATAAAATTCAATGGTAAAGCCATCTGGTCCAGGCATTTCTTGGGTAGTTTTTTGATTACCAGTTCAATTTTGTTACTGGTAATTGGTCTGTTGAGATTTTATGTTTCTCTCTGAGTCAGCCTTGGAAGGTTGTATTTTTCTTGATAGCTGTCCATTTCTTCTAGGTTATCCAGTTTGTATGCATATAATTTTTCATAGTATTCTCTCATAATTCTTTGTATTTCTGTGGTGTCCATAGTGATTTTTCCTTCCCATTTCTGATTCTGTTTATGTGTGTAGACTCTGTTTTTTTCTTGATGTCTGACTAGAGGTTTATCTATTTTGTTTATTTTCTCAAACCAGCCCCTGCTTTCATTGATTCTTTCTATTCTTTTATTCTTCTTGATTTTATTTCTTTATGCTCTAATCTTTATTATGTCCCTCCTTCTACTGACTTTGGGCCTCTTTTGTTCTTCTTTTTCTAGTTTCATTAATTGTGAATTTAGACTGTTCATATGGGATTGTTCTACTTTTGTGAGGTAGGCCTGTATTGCAGTATGCTTTCTCTTAGCATGGCCTTTGCTGCATCCCACCAATTTTGCGGTGTTGAATTATTGTTGTAATTTGTCTCCATATATTTCTTGATCTCTGTTTTTATTTGGTCATTGATCCATTGCTTATTTAGGAGAATGTTGTGAAGTCTCCATGTGTTTGTGGGATTTTTCATTTTCTCTGCATAATTTATTTCTAGTTTCATACCTTTGTGGTCTGAGAAACTGGTTCATACAATTTCAATCTTTTTGGATTTACTGAGGCTCTTTTTGTGGCCTAGGATATGATCTATTCTTGAAAATGTGCATGTGGACTTGAGAAGAATGTGTATTCTGCTGCTTTTGGGTGTAGAGGTCTGTAGATGTCTGTTATGCCTATTTGTTCGAATGTGTTGTTCAGTGCTTCTGTCTCCTTACTTATTTTCTCTCTGGTTGATCCGTCCTTCCAAATGAGTGGAGTGTTGAAGTCCCCTAGAATGAATGAATGCATTGCATTCTATTTCCCCTTTTAATTCTGTTAGTATTTGTTTCACATATGTAGGAGCTCCCATGTTGGGTGCATAGATATTTATAATGGTTATAGCTTCTTGTTGGATTGATCCCTTTATCATTATGTAATGTCCTTCTTTGTCTGTTGTGACTTTCTTTGTTTTCAAGTCTACTTTGTCTTATACAAGTACTGCAACTCCTGCTTTTTTCTCCCTATTAGTTGCATGAAATATCTTTTTCCATCCCTTTACTTTTAGTCTGTATATGTCTTTGGGTTTAAAGTGAGTCTCTTGAGACTTCCGGGAAGATGGCGGTGAAATCTCCTCCCAACACTATATTTATCAACGAAAACACAGAAAATACATCTATTCCTAAAAGAGAGACGAGAATACACAGGAAAGCGCACAGCGTGCAGCTACACCCGAGAGGACTCGGCACCCCAAGAGGCGGGTAAGATACGGAGCCGCGACCCGGTGGGACCCGAGCCCTCCCCCACCCCAGCGCACCGGCAGGAGGAGAGGATTCAGAGCCGGGAGGGAGTGGAAGTGCACCCCGCGAAGTAGCCAGCCCCGGGGATCTGCGCGGGGAGCGCTGACCCACATTGCGCAGTGCAGTGGAGATTGGAGAGACAGAGGGGCAGGATCTGAGTGGGGAACGCGCCAGGGGGCTTGCAGCCGGCTCCGGGAAGGAAAAAAAAGTGCGCGCTTTCCTCAGCGGTCTTAAAGAGACAGGAGCCCAGCGGAGGAGCCGGATCGCCCCAGCACACTCAGCCCAGCAGGCTGGGGGTCCTGGGGAGTTTCAGACGCCTTAGCTGGCGACTGAGGAAGCGTAGCCATACTTAACACTTCTCACTGAGATCAATAGCCTCCTATTCGTTCCCACCCCTGCCAGAGCGATAAAGGGCCCTGCGGAGCGGCACAGTCACAGCTGTGGAATAGTGGGGCAATAGCGCCACCTAGAGCATTCCCACAGAATCTACGTCCGGTGGGCATTTTTTTTTGTTTTTTTTGTTTTGTTTTGTTTTTTGTTTTGTTTTTGTTTTTCTTTTCTTTCTTTTTCTTCTTTTTTTCTTTCTTTCTTTCTTTTTTTTTCTCTTTTTTTTTCTTCTCTTTTTAAAGTCTTAAAGAGCCCAGCTGACATACGTGGCAACTATCAGTGACCAAATTATACAGCCATGAAAAGACAGAGGAATATGGTTCAGACCAAAATCAACAAGACAACCCCAGAGAGGGAGTCTGAAGGGATGGAAATGCACAGCCTCCCTGAAAAAGAATTTAGAATAAATGTCATTACCATGCTGATGGACCTACACAGAAATGTGCAAGAGCTGAGGGAGGAAGTGAGGGAACTGAGGAAAGACAATACAGAAATCAGACAAGCGATCGACGGGCTTAACAGCAGAATGGATGAGATGCAAGAGACTGTTAATGGAATAGAAACAGAGAACAGGAGTACAGAGCAGCTGAGGCAGAGAGAGATAAAAGGATTTCTAGGAATGAAAGAATATTAAGAGAACTGTGTGACCAATCCAAACGGAACAATATTCGCATTATAGGAGTACCAGAGGAAGAAGAGAGAGAAAAAGGGATAGAAAGTGTCTTTGAAGAAATAATTGCTGAAAACTTTCCCTCGCTGGGGAAGGAAGTAGTCTCGCAGTCCACCGAAGCTCATAGATCTCCCAACACAAGGGACCCAAGGAAGACAACACCAAGACACATAATAATTAAGATGGCAAAAATCAAAGATAAAGACAGGGTATTAAAAGCAGCTAGAGAGAGAAAAAAGATCACCTACAAAGGAAAACCCATCAGACTATCATCAGACTTCTCAACAGAAACCTTACAGGCCAGAAGAGAATGGCATGATATATTTAACGTTATGAAACAGAAGGGCCTCGAACCAAGAATATTGTATCCAGCACGATTATCATTTAAATATGATGGAGGGATTAAACAATTTCCAGATAAACGAAAGTTGAGAGAGTTTGCCTCTCATAAACCACCACTACAGGATATCTTAAATGGACTGCTCTAGAGGGGAAGCACACCTAAAGCTAAAAAGATGTCACCAGAGAAAAAAAAATCATAGCAAAGAAAGCAGACCATCCAAATACCAACTAAAGGCAAAGAATAAAACACCTATTATAGAAAGAATGGAGGAGGAGGAATAAGAAGGGAGAGAAAGAAAGAAACATCAGACTGTGTTTACAATAACTTAACAAGAAAGTTAAGTTAGATTGTTAGATAGTAAAGAAGCAACCCTTGAACCCTTGGTAACCACGAATCTAAAGCCAGCAATGGCAATAAGTACATACCTATCAATAATCACCCTAAATGTAAATGGACTGAATGCACCAATCAAAAGACACAGAGTAACAGAATGGATAAAAAAGCAAGACCCATCTATATGCTGCCTACAAGAAACTCACCTCAAATCCAAAGATATACACAGACTAAAAGTGAAGGGATGGAAAAAGATATTTCATGCAAACAACAAGGAGAAAAAAGCTGGTATTGCAGTACTTGTATTAGACAAAATACACTTCAAAACGAAGAAAGTAGCAAAAGATAAAGAAGGACATTACATAATGATAAAGGGGTCAGTCGAACAAGAAGATATAACCATTATAAATATATATGCACCCAACACAGGAGCGCCAGCATATGTGAGACAAATACTAACAGAATTAAAGGAGGAAATAGACAGCAATGCATTCATCTTAGGAGACTTCAACACACCACTCACTCCAGAGGACAGATCAACCAGACAGAAAATAAGTAAAGACACAGAGGCACTGAACAACACACTAGAACAGATGGACCTAACAGACATCTACAGAACTCTACACCCAAAAGCAACAGGATACACATTCTTCTCAAGTGCACATGGAACATTTTCCAGAATAGACCACATACTAGGCCACAAAAAGAACCTCAGTAATTTCAAAAATATTGAAATCCTACCAACCAACTTCTCAGATCACCAAGGTATAAAACTAGAAATAAATTTTAGAAAGAAATCAAAAAGGCTCACAAATACATGGAGACTTAACAACACTCTCCTAATTAATCAATGGGTTAACGACCAAATCAAAACAGAAATCAAAGAATATATGGAGACTAATGACAACAACAACACAAAGCCACAACTTCTGTGGGACGCAGCAAAGGCAGTTCTAAGAGGAAAGTATATTGCAATCCAGGCCTATTTAAAGAAGGAAGAACATTCCCAAATGAATAGTCTAAAGACACAATGAGTGAAATTGGAAAAAGAAGAACAAATGAGGCCCAAAGTCACCAGAAGGAGGGACATAATAAAGATTAGAGAAGAAATAAATAAAATTGAGAAGAATAAAACAATAGAAAAATCAATAAAACCAAGAGCTGGTTCTTTGAAAAAATAAACAAAATAGATAAACCCCTAGCCAGACTCATTAAGAGAAAAAGAGAATCTACACACATAAACACAATCAGAAATGAGAAAGGAAAAATCACGACGGACCCCACAGAAATACAAAGAATCATAAGAGAATATTATGAGAATCTATATGCTAACAAGCTGGAAAACATAGAAGAAATGGACAACTTCTTAGAAAAATACAACCTTCCAAGACTGACCAAGCAAGAAACAGAAAAACTAAACAGACCAATCACCAGTGACGAAATCGAATTGGTAATCAAAAAACTACCCAAGAACAAAACCCCTGGGCCTGATGGATTCACCTCTGAATTCTACCAGACATATAGAGAAGAAATAACACCGATTCTCCTTAAAGTTTTCCAAAAAATAGAAGAGGAGGGAATACTTCCAAACTCATTCTATGAAGCCAGCATCACTCTAATACCAAAACCGGGCAAAGACCTCACCAAAAAAGAAAATTACAGACCAATATCCCTGATGAACGTAGATGCAAAAATACTCAACAAAATATTAGCAAACCGAATTCAAAAATACATCAAGAGGATCATACACCATGATCAAGTGGGATTCATCCCAGGGATGCAAGGATGGTACAACATTCGAAAATCCATCAACATCATCCACCACATCAACAAAAAGAAGAACAAAAACCACATGATCATCTCCATAGATGCTGAAAAAGCATTTGACAAAATTCACCATCCATTCATGATTAAAACTCTCAACAAAATGGGTAAAGAGGACAAGTACCTCAACATCATAAAGGCTATATATGACAAACCCACAGCTAACATCATACTTAACGGCGAGACGCTGAAAGGTTTTCATCTAAGATCGGGAACAAGACAAGGATGCCCACTCTCTCCACTGCTATTCAACATAGTACTGGAGGTCCTAGCCACAGCAATCAGACAAAACAAAGACATACAAGGCATCCAGATTGGTAAAGAAGAGGTCAAATTGTCACTATTTGCAGATGACATGATATTGTACATAAAAAACCCTAAAGACTCCACTCCAAAACTACTAGAACTAATATCTGAATTCAGCAAAGTTGCAGGATACAAAATTAACACACAGAAATCTGTTGCTTTCCTATACACTAATGATGAACTAACAGAAAGAGAAATCAGAAAAACAATTCCATTCACAATTGCATCAAAAAGAATAAAATACCTAGGAATAAACCTAACGAAGGAAGTGAAAGACCCGTACTCTGAAAACTACAAGACACTCCTAAGAGAAATTAAAGAGGACACTAACAAATTGGAAATGCATCCCATGCTCTTGGCCAGGAAGAATCAACATTGTCAAAATGGCTATATTACCTAAAGCAATCTACAGATTCAAGGCAATCCGTATCAGACTACCAACAGCTTTCTTCAATGAACTGGAACAAATAATTCTAAAATTCATATGGAACCACAAAAGACCCCGAATAGCCAAAGCAATCCTGAGAAGGAGGAATAAAACAGGGGGAATTACACTCCCTGACTTCAAGCTCTACTACAAAGCCACAGTAATCAAGACAATTTGGTATTGGCACAAAAACAGACCCACAGACCAGTGGAACAGAATAGAAAATCCAAACATTAACCCAAACATATACAGTCAATTAATATTTGATAAAAGTGCCTTGGATATACAATGGGGAGATGACAGCCTCTTCAGCAGCTGGTGTTGGAAAAACTGGACAGCTACATGTAAGAGAATGAAACTGGACTACTGTCTAGCCCCATACACAAAGGTAAACTCAAGGTGGATCAAAGACCTGAATGTAAGTCATGAAACCATAAAACTCTTAGAAAAAAACATAGGCAAAAATCTCTTGGACATAAACATGAGCAACTTCTTCATGAACATATCTCCCCGGGCAAGGGAAACAAAAGCAAAAATGAACAAGTGGGACTATATCAAGCTGAAAAGCTTCTGTACAGCAAAGGACACCATCAGTAGAACAAAAAGACATCCTACAGTATGGGAGAATATATTCATAAAAAACGTATCTGATAAAGGGTTGACATCCAAAATATATAAAGAACTCATGCACCTTAACAAACAGAAAGCAAATAATCCAATTAAGAAATGGGCAGAGGACATGAATAGACACTTCTCCAAAGAAGAAATTCAGATGGCCAACAGGCACATGAAAAGATGCTCCACATCGCTAATCATCAGAGAAATGCAGATTAAAACCACAATGAGATATCACCTCACACCAGTGAGGATGGCCAACATCCAAAACACAAACAACAACAAATGTTGGCGAGGATGTGGAGAAAAGGGAACCCTCCTACACTGCTGGTGGGACTGCAAATTAGTTCAACCATTGTGGAAAGCAGTATGGAGGTTCCTCAAAAAACTCAAAATAGAAATACCATTTGACCCAGGAATTCCACTCCTAGGAATTTACCCTAAGAATGCAGCAGCCCAATTTGAAAAGGACAGATGCACCCCTATGTTTATTGCAGCACTATTTACAATAGCCAAGAAATGGAAGCAACCTAAGTGTCCATCAGTAGATGAATGGATAAAGAAGATGTGGTACATATACACAATGGAATATTATTCAGCCATAAGAAGAAAACAAATCCTACCATTTGCAACAACATGGATGGAGCTAGAGGGTATTATGCTCAGTGAAATAAGCCAAGCCGAAAAAGACAAGTATCAAATGATTTCACTCATATGTGGAGTATAAGAACAAAGAAAAAAACTGAAGGAACAAAACAGCAGCAGACTCACAGAACCCAAGAACGGACTAATAGTTACCAAAGGGAAAGGGACTGGGGAAAATGGGCGGGAAGGGAGGGATACAGAGGGAAAAAGGGGCATTACGATTAGCAGATGTAATGTTGGGGGGGGCACGGGGAGGGCAGTACAACTCAGAGAATACAAGTAGTGATTCTATAGCATCTCACTACGCTGATGGACAGTGACTGTAATGGGGTTGGTGGGGGGGACCTGGTGAAGGGGTAGTTTAATAATCGTAATATTTCACATGTAATTGTAAATTAATGATAATAAAATAAATTATATTAAAAAAAATACAAATGTAATAGTCCTATACCAGAAGGAAAAACTCATATGAAAAAGCTTTTGTTTCAAACTCAAGAGAAGAAAAGTAAGTCGCTTGCCAGCTTACTTTGCTCTCACTCATTTCCTGAAGTACCAACCAGATAATCCCTGTTATTAGCTCTGGAATTGTGAAAAGTGAGTCACGCTGATTAATGCAGCATAGTTTTGAGAAGAGCTTTGAGTAATTCCCACATGAATAGGAGCCTGGAATTAATCACTGACTATTAAAGCAGTGCAAGTGTTTGAATTAGTAGCCAACAAAATAAAACAAAACTTATTAAAACATGTCTTTGAACAGAAAAAATAAAAAATAAAAAAAATAAAGTGAGTCTCTTGTAGGCAGCATATAAATGGGTCTTGTTTTTTTATCCATTCAGTGACTCTATTTCTTTTGATTGGTGCATTGAGCGTTTACATTTAGGGTGATTATCAGTAGGTATGTACTTATTGCCATTGCAGTCTTTAGATTTGTAGTCACCAAAGGTTCAAGGTTAACTTTCTTACTATCTAAGAGTCTAAATTAACTCACTTAGTATGCTATTACAAACACAGTCTAAAGGGTCTGTTTTTCTCTTCCTTTTTCTTCCTCCTCCTTTCTTTATATATTAGGTATCATATTCTGTACTCTTTGTCTATCCCTTGATTGACTTTAGGGATAGTTTATTTAATTTTGCATTTGCTTAGTAATTCACTGTTCTACTTTCTTTACTGTGCTTTTATTACCTTTGTTGACAGCTATTAAACCTTAGGAACACTTCCATCTTTAGCAGTCCCTCCAAAATACACTGTAGAGACGGTTTATGGGAGGTAAATTCTCTCAGCTTTTGCTTATCTGGAAATTGTTTAATCCCTCCTTCAAATTTAAATGATAATCTTTCTGGATAAAGTATTCTTGGTTCTAGGCCCTTCTGCTTCATTGCATTAAATACATTATGCCACTGCCTTATGGCCTGTAAGGTTTCTGTTGAGAAGTCTGATGATAGCCTGATGGACTTTCCTTTGTATATGATCTTATTTCTCTCTCTGGCTCCTTCTTATAGTCTGTCCTATCCTTGATGTTTGCCATTTTAATTACTGTATGTCTTGGTGTTGTCTTCTTTGGGTCCCTTGTGTTGGGAGATCTGTGCACCTCCATGGCCTGAGAGACTATCTTCTCCCCCAGATTGTGGAAGTTTTCAGCAATTACCTCCTCAAAGACACTTTCTAGCCCTTTTTCCCTCTCTTCTTCTTCTGGTACCCCTATAATGCGAATATTTTTCCATTTGGATTGGTTACACAGTTCTCTCAATATTCTTTCATTCTTAGAGATCCTTTTTTCTCTCTCTGCCTCAGCTTCTTTGTATTCCTCTTCTCTAATTTCTATTTAATTTATCATCTCCTCCACCATTTCTAATCTGCTTTTAAAACTTTCCATTGTATGTTTCATTTCTGATATTGTGTTCTATAATGATTGGATCTCTGACCAGAATTCATCCCTGAGCTCTTGAATATTTTTCTGTACCTCCATTAGCATGTTAATAATTTTTATTTTGAAATCCCTTTTAGGCAGATTCATGCGGTTCATTTCATTTGAATTTTTCTCAGGGGTTTTACTCATAATTTTACTTTGAAGCAGGTTCCTTTGGCGTTTCCTATTTGTATATGGCACCCTCTAATGCCTGGAAGCTCTACTCTCTGAGCTGCTCAGTCCCTGAAGCAATGCCAGGGGTTGCAGGTGAGCTGTATTGGTGCCTGGGAGGAGGAAAGAGCTGTTTCCTGCTTCCCGGCTCAATACCTGTCTCCACTCTCAGATCCATTGGGCCAGTCACACAGGTATAAGCCTCTGTGCTTTGTGTTTGTAGTTGCTGTAGACGGGGCTTTCCTCGGGCTGGCCTAAAGCCAGCGTAGGGTTTTCTAGTTTTCGAGCCAGGTGTGGCTGCCCAGGAGAAAGGCTCAGTAGTCTGGGTATCATGGAGGGGGTCCTTGGAGCTTTGTAACCAGCCATGTAGCTGGAGCTCCTGAAGACTGTGAAAGTTCCCAACCTGATGGGCAGAGTGCACCCAGACAATTTTGTCTACCTGTCCTTTCTCCTGAGCAGTGAGCTCTGTGCAATCCTTGCCCCTTTAGCAGCCCTCCTGCTGTTAGGAAGTCTCTCACACTGCCTGCCTTGCTTTTGTCCCAGAGCAGCCAGATATGGATCCCTGCTTTCCACAAGCTGCTGGAATCTCAGTCTATCCAGGTATTCTTCCTGTCTTAGCTTTCCAACCCCCTAATCACGAGAGTGCCATGAAAACACCATGAAATGTAGGTTTGTGCTCCCAGGTCAGATCTCCAGAGTTAGGAATTCAGCAGTCCCAGGCCTCCACTCCCTCCCTGCTCTGTTTCTCTTCCTCCTGCTGGTGAACTGTGGTGGAGGAAGGGCTTGTGTCCCACTGGGCCATGGCTTTGGTATGATACCCTGTTCTGTGAGGTTTATTCTTTTCTCTAGGGGTATGCAGTTTGGTGCAGTCCTCTTTCTTGTTGCTTTTTCAGGTTTAGTTGTATTAATTATATTTTCATATTATATGCGGTTTTTGGAGGGAGCCTCTGTCTCACTTCTCATGCCGCCATCTTTAATCCCCTCTGGATTTCTTAATTAAAGGAAAAGAAAAAAATCTGCAATCTGAACTCCATTTTTTAAATCCATAGAATGTCCTGGGAAAACATACACATATACTTTTAACAAATTATTCTGTGAGAGAAAAATCTTTGGAGATTTCTCTGAACTGTTTTTCCCCTCCTTTGTTACAGGTATTCATTTTTTTCAGCTATATTAATCTTTTTTAAAAAATGGATTTCTTAAACTCATCTGATCAAAATTTGACTTCAGAAGAATTGTTAAACAGAATGCCATCCAAAATTCTGGTGACCCTCACTCTCTCCGGGCTGGCACTGATGACAACCACCATCAACTCCCTTGTGATTGCTGCAATTATTGTGACCCGGAAGCTGCACCACCCTGCCAACTATCTAATTTGCTCCCTGGCAGTCACAGATTTTCTTGTAGCTGTCCTGGTGATGCCTTTCAGCATCATGTATATTGTGAAAGAGAAGTGGATTCTGGGGCAAGTGGTCTGCGACATTTGGCTGAGCATTGACATCACGTGCTGCACATGCTCCATCCTGCATCTCTCTGCTATAGCATTGGACCGGTACCGGGCAATCACAGATGCTGTCGAGTATGCCAGGAAAAGGACTCCCAAACATGCTGGCATTACCATCACAGTCGTTTGGATTATATCCATTTTTATCTCTATGCCTCCTTTATTCTGGAGGCACCAAGGGACGAGCAGAGACGACGAGTGCATCATCAAACATGACCACATTGTTTCCACTATTTATTCAACATTTGGAGCTTTCTACATCCCGTTAACATTGATTTTGATCCTCTACTACAAAATATATAAAGCAGCAAAGATGTTATATCACAAGAGACAAGCAAGTAGGATTGCCAAGGAGGAGCTGAATGGCCAAGTCCTTTTGGAGAGTGGTGAGAAAAGCACTAGACTTGTCTCCACACCCTACATGCTAGAAAAGTCTTTATCTGATCCATCAACAGACTTTGATAAAATTCATAGCACAGTGAAAAGTCACAGGTCTGAATTCAAGCATGAGAAATCCTGGAGAAGACAAAAGATCTCAGGCACAAGAGAACGCAAAGCAGCCACTACCCTGGGATTAATCTTGGGTGCATTTGTAATATGTTGGCTTCCTTTTTTTGTAAAAGAATTGGTTGTTAATGTATGTGAAAAGTGTAATATTTCTGAAGAAATGTCAAATGTTTTGACATGGCTTGGCTATCTCAATTCCCTTATAAACCCATTGATTTATACCATCTTTAATGAAGACTTCAAGAAAGCATTCCAAAAACTTGTACGATGTCGACGTTAGTTTAAAGAAAGTTTATTATTAAAAAGTTAGGGATTTTTTCAGGTGAAGTAACTAAATGAATACTAAAGAATAAATCTTTTAAACTTTAGAAGGAAATAAAACTGCTAAAATGATAAGAATATAATGTATGCTTCAATAGCAATATGAACAAAACAAAATTTTTCCATTTAAAGATGTTTCTTTTGATTCTATAATACTCAAAATTAGAAAGTAATTTATTGCTTATAAACAATATTTTGCCTATGCAATGTTTCTAAAAGGCTAACTGGAAATATATATATGTATATCCACATATACCCACAAAATTAATAATAGAGGTTTTTCAGGTTCATGTTTTACAACAAGAAGAGTGTTCAATTAACAGCAGAACTCCATTCATAACTTCTATATAATCTTATTGTTTTATTCTATAATTCTATTATTTTATAAAAAATAATTTACCAAGTACACATTTCTCCTAACTAGCCACTCTTGTTCCCTTGCCATCTTATCCTGTGTAAAAGGGTAGCAGGGAAGGAACTAATAAAGACTCATGTAATAATGTTGAAGGAAATTTTAAAAATCAGAGATTGATATTATCTTTGTATTTAGATAGTAAACAGCAATCATGAAGTGAGTTAGATATGCAAAATAATTCTGGACACTGAACTTACGCATATTTAGCATATTCTTTTTGTTCAATGAATTCCTAGAAGAATAATTTCTTGACCATATATCATTAACATTTGAAATCAAAGCCTTACCCAAGTAGCAATAAGTCAAGAGGGGTCTAATTGTCCAATGTTTATTTATAAATCTTATTTAAGGCACAAGGTACTCTAGGTTGCTCACCACAGTTACTATACTCCTTATGTCTTTTTAAAAATATAAAAAATATTTCATTTCTGTTAACGTTAATAAGGTCAGTAGCTAATTAAAATATCCATGGTTCTTTGGCAGCTCCATACCTTCAATTTGTATATTTTTCTTTCATTACAAAGAATGTGATAAGAACTTGTAGAACTTTCCACTGACTTTCAGAAAAATTCTCACTTTCCAATTAGTAGAAATAAAGAGGCAAATATTCATATTATATTATTCATATATTATGTATAATTATCTCCCAGTCACTCCGCTCAGTCATTGAACCAAAGCAATTCCATAAGTTTCTCTTCCATATTTATATAGGAATTTAGAAACACAAGATTTATACTTCTGAGAAGATTTCATTTCATTTGAATTGGAAGGATAATAGACCACCTTTTGAAAGATGTACCATCAACCAAGATCATTTGAAAAACAATGCATTCTTTTTTTTTAAGCTGTACCTTTATGTGTATTCTAAATGTTCTTTCCTGATGAGGAGCTTAAGAGTATATTACATCAATTTTTATTTGTCTATGACACATTACTGTCAATCGAACAAATATTTACAAAATTCTTACTTTATCTAAGGCATTGAGATGTACTAATATAGAAGATGCAAGAAAAAATAAAATACAGCTTCTCCCCTTAACATGTTTACAATCTAAAAGGTGAAACAAAAAAATGAACACTATAATAGAAAAGAAAAAACAAAGATCTGGCATGAAAATTTATGTAGTTATGATGGCATGATAGTTTATGTAGTATCAGCAAAATTTCATAAGTAATGCAATGAAAGTAGGTAATAAATAAATACATTGGGCAGGAGAAATGGAAAACCACACCCTAGGTGATGGCAATGTCAGAAGTTCAGACTGAGCAGTGAGGGTACTGGAGATAATGGCTTCTTGTTAGAAAGCAAATGAAGAGTCCAGGCAAGAAGTGGTTGAAGTCCTGAACTTGATTCTGGCAATAAAGTATGAAACAATTGAGAGACAGTTTGAAGGCAGAATCTACAGGATATACTAAATATGTTGATAAGCAAACAGATGGAGGAACATGAAATAGAGACACTGGGATACTTGTCCTCAACTGAAATGAGGAACTCAAGAAAAAGGGCTTACTGGTGCAGTGAGGCTTCTGTTTGGGTACCTGAAGCACATGAATACATGTCAGAGCTCACAGACACTACTGAACAGATTTGGCTCAAGTAAAACGCACAGAGAAGTGAGGTTGATCTAAGGCTCCTAGCCACCTCTTTTGTCCTCCTCTCTTCTCTTTATCTCCCAGGGCTCTTAGTGCTGGGTTGACAGCCCAAAGCCTATTCTTGTCCCCATCCTTCTCTGCTTATTTCTCTTTCCCCTTCTCCCCCAAATTTGATTGTATGGTTTATTTAGTCAATGGCCTTGCTAAAAAGATAAACATCTGTTAATTTATTTACAACCACCTTACATATTCATATAGTTATATTGGAGAACCCTTAAGAGAGACGCAGCCCATCAACCTATGGGAACAAATCTCAAGCAGAGAGAGATTTACCCAAATATACAAACTACCCTTACTCTGAGTTAGAATGAAGCTCAAATCTAGGGAAATAATACTATAAGTGACAGGGAAGTCAAATCTCCTTTCAGAGCTCTGAGGAGAATCAAGTTTATTATTTCTGTGTGTACAAAGAGGGCCACAACACATTACAGTAATGATCACTTCATCTATGTGTTTCTCCTACATGGAAGATATAGATCATGCCATCCCTTATAAATAAATGTGATTTCTCTTCATTATCTCTAAATAGTAGGTAATGTAAGGGTTAATAATCTTCAATTTTCACTTTCTTTGACATGTATGAAGAACAGATTACACATAACATGATATACTTCCCTGAATACATAAGATTTATTCTCAATAAAAACATTCTAAGTAGCTAAAAGCTGAATATTTTCACAGAAAAAATGTAATAATGCACAAGAAAAAAAACACTGCTGATTTATATAAGGATATAAAATGTAAAAAAAAACTACTCAGTAAAGGCCCCCTATTGCCCATTACATTGCATCCAGACTCTCGCTTGGCTTTTAGGCCTTAATAACAAAAGATACCAGTCTCTGGAGAATCTTATTTCCCACTCTCCTCCCTAACCACAAGAAATGCTCCCTCTGCCCTCCCATCCCTCTCTTCACCGTGCTCTCCTCGTGCCTTGCTCATTCTTGTCTCCATGGCTCTTTTACTATTTTTTTCCCCCCACCTCAAGTGCTCTCCACCTCCTTTATGGTTTAAGCAACTTATCCTTCAAAGCACAGACTAAATTCCACTTCCTTCTTAAAACTGAATTCATATTCAATTTCAATATTGTGAACACACAATATTGTCATCAATAAATAATTCCTTATTTGTTTTTAATGTCACTAATTTCTTCATGAGTGTTGATTTTTATACCAACTAGAAACAGTAATATAAGTTACTTGAAGGGTATATGCTTATTTCCTTGTAGTCTTTTCATACCTATTTTAAATATTTTTGAATACTGATCTCCTTCTGTAAGTGAGCCTGGTCCATTTCACTGTGTCATAGTAACTAAAATATATTAAACAGTTGATTTATCTTTATTCCTATATTTAAGAAAAAGAAATGCAAGTGGGTTATTATCAAAAAGGAAACTGAAAGATAATGTATGTTTTGCTAACAGAAAATCAGCCCTTATTTTTCAATGATTAGGAAGCATCTTACGGATAAAATACATAGAATTCATAGAACAATAATTTTTTGGAAATATCTATGCATAATGATAAATCTCAGTAAGCTATGTGGTAATACACATTGTAAATTATAGATGTACTATATAAATATGGCTTTAAATTGCTTAATTCTAAAGACAATATTTTGATTGCTTTTTTTACAACAAATACATGTGGTTATATTAAAATTCAGCTATTGGCTTTCTGCCCCCTCGGTGGAAATCACACCCCTTCATACTCCCTCCCTGGCCCCAGTCCTCCCCTGTTCCACAATTTGTATGTGGATAAAATGAGGATAACACTATAGAGTAAGAAATATCTCTGTACTGAAATAGAAAATGCAATATGTTCTTCAGCTCTAAAGGAACAGTTTTTATTCCCAGGGGAACTCTAGAAATCATTCTGTATATATTTTTTAAAGCTGGAGAAACAACGTTTCTTAACAGTTTCACTTAGCTCATGCATCTTAAAAGAGGTAAATAATTGAGGCCCCCACCTACCTCCTCATCGTATATGATCATGGTACAGATGTTCTTGGGCTACCCAAACACAAAAATGGTAACTCTTTAAAACTGCTCGACTCTACAGTAAGTCCCTCCAATACTGGGAAACACAGTATATTAGCTCTGGTTACTGAACTGAACTCCCCTTGCTCTCCAAAGGGCATGTCTGTCATGGTTGTCCCTCCATCCACAAACTTGGGTTCTAATTACATACTCCCCAAGAAAGGGAATAAAGGTTAAATTGCAAGTTCATACTTTTTTTTATCTCTTGTGTTTTCATTTATGTTGATATTTCAAAATTTAAAACCTGAACTCAGCAATGACTTCTTGGGTTAAGCTTGATTTTTGCATTAAGCTTGATTTCTTTTCTATTATACATTCCTATCAATCTAAAAGTCTAAAAACTATCTACTCTACTTGCCATACTTATACAGAAATAACACTAATTATAAATGTATGTGTACATTAAGAATCTTCTGTCTTTTTCCCTGTCCTCACAGTATGTCATAAGTGAAACATCTGGAGGCTTAGGTTGGATAATCAATTTCTTATATTTGTATTTTCCATTAAATAATGGCTGAACTAGAGTTGTGTATGTACACTATTAAACCTGAGCCAAAACTTTAAATGCATTTTCTTTCTCAAAATCTTCTTGTTGATGAAAAATAATATATAATAGTTATTATCTTTAGAAAAAAAGACTTGAAAAACCACTTAAATTTATTTTAAGTTTTAATAGCAATTGCCCAAACTATATATAGAAAATGTTCAAACATGAATTTTAATAGCCTATGAAATATGAAAGTCTACTCAATTTTCTGCTGTTAAGAAGGTAATAAAAACAAATGTATGCTGGAATTTGATGTTGCTTAACCCAAAAATATTGTAAAATGTGAAATAAACCACATTCTTCAATATTCTTCAAATAATGAGTTTTGGCTTTCACCTTATCATTTCAAAATATCCTATAGCATTCTATTTATAAAACTTCAGAGGGAGAATAAAAATATGCAGCAAATACAGATTTTAAGTGTCCAAATATTTTCTCATAGTGTTTGTAGAAGCCTAAGCAATAAAATGAGTCTCTCTTACTTGACCACAAAGCCAACACTGACTTCACTTCTGGGCCTTTCACCTCACTTCATTCAAATAACGTACATTCTTATTTTAAAAACTCCATTTAAAATAAAGACAATTCTTTTTAATTTCCAGAATTTAAAACAATCAGTAAAAAGTAGTTGCTGGCATACTGTTACTACATAATATTCAAGTGTCAATGGAAAAGGATGGGAATTTTCTTCATTCTTGCTTTGTGTTTTATTCCAACTTCCAATCTTTCAAGAACAGTTTGGAGTGTAATGACGTTAGATTATGTATTAGATTTTAAGAAACAGCTTCTTTCCACTCTTCCCTCTCAAAATATATCTTGATTGCAAAGAAGTGAAAGAAGTGTTGGCCCTTAAAGAGTACGAGAAGAAAAGGTTACAGTGCATGTCAAATAAAATAATGTTTGCACTAATTTCATAGCAGAAGATTATCTTCATTAATTATTAAAGAAACTATGTTTTAAGGAAACAATTGGGGGAAAAAACATTTGCACCTATTTCCAAATACTAGGCACTTGTACTTCCTGGAGGGATGTGAGTTTGGTTTTTTGGGTTCTTGTTTCTCTCCTCCTCCACTCTCTCTGTCCTCCCTTAGGTTATAATATCAATTTAATATACACATCTGAGATTTAGACAGTGGCGGTTTCGAGATTTTCTCCAACTCCCTTGCTGAGGTGTTGTTCAGTGCCATCAGGAGCCGATGTCTCTCCCAGCTTTGCAGAAATAAGCCGCCACCTTGCACGCGCTCTGGGAGTCGGCCCGGTTCAAACACCATCACCGGCTTGGAGTTTGGAGCATGCGCAGTCGCAGGAGCCTCTTCGGTTCCGTAAGCTGACCTGGCGCTTTGCCCCAGTGACAGGGTTCCTGCAGAACTGGCCTGACTGTACAAAGACGGGGGTGTTCACTTCCTACCACTCAGCTTAAGGTAACCTTTTTGCCACACAGTGTGTGCCTCTCTGTGTGTTGAGTCTTCAGAGCAAACTGTATCTTGTACTTCGTCAGTTTAACTCAGCTGAACTGAATTTTGAGATACCAGCACAATTGCAATACCACATTTGCCTGTCTGAAAACAGAGATGCTCCTACCACGTTTTGACACTGGTCTTGAGAGATGTTACAGGTGCCAATTAAAATAGATCCTTTACAGTTGACCCAAAAAAGCCTCATTCAGGAACGGGATTTATATCATGAGTTTTTCTCTTTTCCAAGTATTTGAGGAAAGAATAAGGCAAAGTATTTCTTAGAAACATGGCAGGGAATTAGTTTTAGATGAACTTCTTCCTCTGAAAAAACTGTCATAGAAATTTAAGAAACTTTTTTCCCTTAAGTGATGTGCAACTTACCTATGGTAGATCTTAAAATTTGGATTTCTTTTAAGTTACCCTCCTTGGAGTTCATTGTAGTTCCTGCTTCTAATGTTTGTTTTCTTTCACAAGTTTCTGAAAATTTCTCGATCAATAAATATCTTCAGGTATAGCCCCCCCACCCCCCGCCGCCTTGCTCCCCAGTCCTCTCTCCCTCTCTCTTTCTCTGTCTCTTCTCCTTCTAGAATTTCAGCCAGCTGTATGTTAGACCATCTTATTCTGTCTTTCATGTCTCATATTTTCTATACTTCTTTGTATCCCTAAGCTTCAGTTGTATCCAGTTTGATATAAAACCATCCATTGAGTTTTTATTTTTTATTATATTTTCATTTCTAGAGTTGTTAGAGATTTTTATGCGTTTTTATTTACTCATATTATGCCTATTTTTTAAAACATTTTAAACAAACATTTTGATTTTTTTCTGTTTGACAGTTCCTATAGCTGAAGACTTGTAAGCCTTTATGTAGTTTAGGCTCTCATCCATGGTGCTTTGTTTCCTTGTATTTTTTAAATATTTTTTTCTCTTTGCTTTGAACTCTCATTTTCATTTGAACTTTGTGGAAATTCTTTGAGGTCTGGAATGAAGATGGATTCCTTCATTGGAGGATTAGCCTTTGTTTCTGCGAGGTGTCCGTGGCATTATCAGTGTTGTATCAATTTAAACTGAATTATTGACTTGAGATTTTTGCATGTGCGTGTGTGTGTGTGTATGTGTGTGTGTGCGTGTGTGCATGTCATAATACCAGCTGGTGTGAATTCAGGATAAAAACTTAAATGGACACCAGATGGTCGTCATGATTCTTTAGAAAAAATCCTATTCCGCATCCAGTCAGAATCAAGGTTCAATATTCACATTTCAGTTTTCCTTTATTGGTCAGTTCTGTGTTGGTGTCAGGATGTATTATTAGTCAATAATTAAACTGTCAGTATAACACTTTCAAGTTCCAGTTTTACTTAAAAGGGGTTTCCTAATGTAATCCCTAACTTGAGGTAGGTATAGGCTTTGTTTCCCATCCTTGAAACCTTAAAAATTAATGCTTGGAATGATTTGAGCTCAGTAAATACCATGAAGGCCAAAACCCAACCTCAGATCTTCACTCACCTCTCAGAGTTCCTGCCTTTAACTTCTTTTGGTCTAAGATAGAATTCACTTTTTTTTTTACAGCATTTGCATGCATTTAAGATTTTAAAAATATTTTTGCTCAACCATTTTAGTCGTTTTCAGCAGTAGGACCAGTTCAGGTACTTAGTTCATCATGTTACCAGTCATGGAAGTAAGCTTGCTTTAAATATGCTTTTTCTTCTGCATTCATTACAATTATCTCAACTCTTTACTCCATTTTATTGTATTTTATTTTGTCCCTTGCTGTTTCTGATAATTATGATTTATTTGTTAGGTCTATAATTATGGGTCAGTTCTCAGATTTTTTTCTTATCTCTGAAATCTCCTTTTAACCTGTTAACTCTAATTATTTTGTTTTCTAGTTCTTTTTTTAGTGGATCATTTTGTTATTATGTTATTGCACAGCATCAAACACTCATGGGGACTCTGTCCCTGTAGTTTGAAGATATGCTTACTTCCAGACTTTTGCATCTAATGAACCATAAACCTTTTCCTTTCTTTCTTATTTCTTTCCTTCCTTCCTTCCTGCTTCTTCTTTTTTACTCTATTGTAATTTCATAATTGCCATGTGATTTATTTTCACCTTGATCACATTTGTCATCAGGTATTACTGCTCAGTTCAAAACAGAGTAGATCATTTTCCTTGAATCTCTTCATATCTCATCTATAACCAGCTGGACTTTCCTTCAAATTTATAAGCATGTAGGTAGGGATGGCAGGGGTAGAGGCTGAGTATGCAGGGGTAGTGAGGGAGAGGCGGAGCGTGGAGGGATGGGGGTAGTGAGGGAGAGGCGGAGCGTGGAGGGATGGGGGTAGTGAGGGAGAGGCGGAGCGTGGAGGGATGGGGGTAGTGAGGGAGAGGCGGAGCGTGGAGGGATGGGGGTAGTGAGGGAGAGGCGGAGCGTGGAGGTGTAAGACCTAAGTATTAGGCCCTGCTCATCCCCGGGAAGGACGGCGACCCAAATACTCGTCGGAGACCAATCTTGCTGTAAGAAACAAGAGGTTTATTGAGTATTCCCGCGCGGGGGTCGAGCCTCACAACTCACACTGGAGCGGAGCTCGACCCCGGCTAGCAGGTGTTTATTTCTTATATAGGATTTGATGCAGGCAAGTAGATCAACGGAAACATGATTGTGGTTTGGCATTTCGATACAACATGCTTACATAGAAGATTTAATCACTGGGGTGTTACAGACTTTTTCTAAAAAAAACAGGAACTTGGCTCAAAAAAGAAAAGAGAAGCAAACATTGCCTTTTTTTTTTCTTTTAGGTCTACTTGACCTTCCACATATGCCTATGCAAGCACAAAACAAAGTTATATTATTTTTTTTTCCTTACAGAGGGATGGGGGTAGTGAGGGAGAGGCGGAGCGTGGAGGGATGGGGGTAGTGAGGGAGAGGCGGAGCGTGGAGGGATGGGGGTAGTGAGGGAGAGGCGGAGCGTGGAGGGATGGGGGTAGTGAGGGAGAGGCGGAGCGTGGAGGGATGGGGGTAGTGAGGGAGAGGCGGACCGTGGAGGGATGGGGGTAGTGAGGGAGAGGTGGAGCGTGGAGGGATGGGGGCTGTTGAGCCTGCTGTGGAGGGGCGCTACCCTTCCTGGAGATTTGACATCTGAGTTGTTTTTTGAGATGCAGTAGATTCTTGGATTGGCTGTCATTCCAGTGTCACCATAACTAATAGTAAGCCTATTTGCCCTTTTTACCTTTGATGAATTTTCAAGGATGTGGTTAGGGTTGAATTTTTGTGGGTCTCTACTTCATTTTTCTCAGGGCAACTTACTTAACTTCAGTCTGCATGTTACTAAATTAGATAACAATGAAATTGTTCAGGATATTCTAGACTCATTTTCCCCAAAATTTTGAGGTGAAGGCAAGATTCGGAGGTCTAATACAATGTGACAGTAATTGCCGTTTCTTGCTTTCACCTTATTTTCTTTTCATTTGTGGTATTAGGTTGTGACCTTTTATTCGTTTTTTGTGTGTTGATAAGTTTTGCGCTCCCCTGCCACTCCCCCACCACCACACACACAAACACTTTTGTAAGATTTTGTAATTATTTTCTTCATCATTAACTTAGGTATTGGGAAATCTTGCTTTGTTCCACAGTCCTTAGCAAAATTTATTTTAAAAATACCAGCCTACATAAAAAGTTATTCTTTTTATAAATAGTTTCATTTTAGATAATTAAATTTCAGTAATGTATATGAGTGAAGGGTAATGTGCATGTAACAAGAGTAGTTATTCTTAATAAATTATCACTACACATAGAAGAAAACACAAATAGGAATGAAATACAAGAAAACTTTTTTGTTGGAGAGGGTATAATTCTATGTACTGGACTTACATAACAGCCCACTGGGAGAGCTGGGGGGTTCTTAGTATTTAGAGGTAGTGAGAAGGTCCTAGTTATCTGGAAGAAGGATCTAGAAAGTACCAGAGGAATAAGGATTTACCAAAAATAAATTTGACTACTACTTTTTCGCTAACAACCAGCCCGGTTCTTATTATCATTTTTAAAAAAGTAGCCATAAAAGTCTCCCATATGTCAAGAAAAATTTTCAGTGCTGATATCAAATAATGTGAACATTAATGCTTTATTCATAATCAACTGCCACTCCAAGCCTAAGGTTTAAAACACAGGGATTTGCACTAATATTTGCTGCCCTCTTCAGGCTAATTTAAAACTCACTGATAATAGTGGAATTCTGAGGGGGGGGAAACCCTATATCCCAATATAGATGTGCGTTAGTAAACTTGAAACAAGAATGCTCATGAAATTGCAAAGTATGTCTATTGCTGTTGCATAGATGCCATGGGACTGGGAACTGTTGCTGTTACATGACTGAGAAATGGAGACTTCTCTTTTGAGGAGTTGAGGAGTAAAAGGAAAAGGGAAATGTGCTTTTTGTAGAAGTTATGTGTTGGTCTCATTTTAATTCTTAAGTAACAGGGTAGTCGAACATGGGTCAATGTGTAAAGCATTACTTGATACATTTTTTTTTCCTGCAATTTATTTTTATTAGTTGATCCTCATTCGAGGCAGTGTCTCTGGAATAAATGCTAAATACTGGCCTTCAATTTCAGAAGCCTTGATATAAGTAAAACATAGAAGGAATTTAAAAAAATACTTGTTTCATTCAGTCCTTCCAGGAATTAAGTTGCAAAGTATTGGGGGTGGATAATAGAAAACCCAGAATGTATTGAGGGGATGCTAAGGGTAAAGGGTTTTTAAGCCTACTTTCTTTCTGGGACCCTGAACAGCTAAGAGTTCCCACAGAATTTTCTGTTCTAGAAGAGTAAAGTAGCAATCTCTTAAATATATTTGCCTAAGGTATGGGGGCAGAAAAGGGACTCATGAAGGCCCAGTGAGCATCCTATGGCCAGTGGTGACATGGGAGTTCTCCCCCAAGGTCCAAGACAGAAGATAGGATGCAGAAGTGAGAGACAAAGAGACAGAGAAACAGGTACCCTGCAGGGGCCCTCAGAAACATAGGACAATACACCAGACTGCATCATGGTTGTAATCGCATCTTGATGTTGATGTCAACATGGAAAAAGAACATGTGAGTACTGTATAAAATGAGTTACATTTCAAAGGTTACAATAAGCATTAGATAAATCAAACAAGAGAAGTCAATGTGTTGTCCCAAACCTGGGAAGAAAGAATGCTGTGGAGGGCAGATTCTGAATTTGAGTAAAGTGTGAAATACTCTGATATCCCTGGAGCAATCAGGTTTATTTGGAAATAATTAAGCTTTATCCTTCAGGTAGAATAGGGTCTTAAAATAAAGATTTCATCCAGAGGCGCTCCTCTCTCTGAGGTTGCCTGCACTTTCTAAGTGTGTAACCTTTTAATCTTAAACTTTCTCTCCCCAACCTTTCAGGGCACCTTTCCTTGCTGAGGTTGCCTTCTGCACTTCTCTCTTTAAGTAACTTTAAATAAAACTTCTATTCTGCTTCAAAAAAAATGATATCATCCAGATAAAAGAAAAATAAAATTACATTTTTCTTACAATTGGTTGTGATTGGGAAAAAAACAGTGAAAGATTCAGAAGAAGTTTCTGAAGAAATCTCACCACTGCTAGAACTTGGCATTTGTCCATCCCTTCATTGGAGTCTTCCTCTCTGTTCACACTTGGTCTCCCCCTCCTACTTACTCTGTCTTGGTTTGGGTAACTTTCCCCCCAACCAATACAGGTATTGTATTGGTTTTATCACTCTCTCCAGTACCTAAAATGGCTTTCGGCTTGTGGTACATGCCTAGTAAATACTCATTAAAATGAAATAAAGTTTCTTTAGATACTAGATGACTAAAGCTCAGAGGATGGAACAAGTCTTTTGTGAGATATGCAGAAATAAGGCAAGATATTACTTTCACCCTTTCCTCCTCATCAGTGGGCTATGAATAACTTTTGCGGATGCTTAACTTGGTATGTGGTAGTTATTAGGACCCAGCTTGGAAATTGTAAGAGATTCATCATTTGTCAACACAAAAGACTGGCAGATGTTATTTATCCCTTTTTTTAGAGTTGTATTCTAAGTGTTACAAGTGTACTCTTTTCCCTTTTGGATGTGCCACTCAACCTCAATCTTTCTAGCTCAGCATCACTAAGAGTGGAAAAGGGATCAGAGATTTATTCATGAAGCAAAAAAAAGAGGACAAGTTCCAAATTAACTTAAGGTTATAGCTCTTCCTTTAAACAAACATTGTTGTTTGCTGCCCCTTACTGGTAATATAACAAAACTGCTAAATCACATTTTAGAAGTGTAGTTCTTGGCACTGAGATCCTATTTTACAGGAAATAGCTCCTTTACCATAACAAAAATTGTACAAGTGAATCATCTCAAATACTGAACACCATATGGGAAGAGTCACTTAATGAAGACAGTTTTCTGGTCTTCAATTTGGATAACTGTAGAGAAAAGTTAAGTTGGCAAAATGCTAAAACAAAACCCATATGTTTCAGGTGTTCTCCCTTGCTTAGAAACTTAAAAGTTTTCATTGGCAACAAATATTGTCAGTTGAGTTCCATGAACTGACAATCTCCTTTCATTCATTTTTGAAAAAATATTTGCAAATGCCTACATCTGAATAGCCATGATTTGTCAGCCAGTTACTCTTTCATGTAAAAATGGCATTGCATGAAAAGCAGCAGCTAATTCAGGTTGCAGCTGAAACTGGAGCCCAAGTGCTTTTCTCCAGATAACCGTTATACTTCGTTGTTCGGCAAAAGTGCCTTATGCACACTTCCCATGTCATCACACAGAACATTAGAAAGGAGCAGGTCTAAATTACTTCTTCAGTAGGTGCTTTATAGTAAACCACAGAATTCTGAGGGCTTCCAGAGCTGTGGGGGTTGGGCCTCTGATTGCAGAAACAACAGTTCAGCCCTGATCTGTGTTCATGGTTAATGAGCTCAGGGATTCCAGTTACAAGAGTAATGTGCTTCTACATCTAGGTCCAGCATGGCTAGCCATGGAGGACTTCAATATGAGCATGAAATTACCTTGGCTTTACCAAGCAGGTGATCCAGAACTATAGGTTGACAACCTAATGTGTGGTTCCACTACTGTATCTTCAGTAAACGGCAGAGGTCTTTAAGCTCAGTTGAGATAAACAGCCCAAGGCAATGTACAGAAAGGACCCAATTCTTGGTAAATAAGTAGACAAGATTATGGATAAGAAAACAATGCTGAAAATCTAGTCTAAAAGGCAAGACAAAGTTGAAAATGGAAAGTGGACAATGGAATCAGAAGTCAGGATAGGGGAGGACAAAAGGAAGAAGTAATTCAAGAATCAATTTATGGGAAAGCTGAAAAATTAGAGCTTCCAACAGCACAAGAATTCTGGCCATCCTCTCTATGTAGTACCTGGTATGTTACATGGGACTTAAAGGTAGTTCCTTAAACGAATTGTACAAGGTTGAGGAGGACAGCTAGACAGAAAAACAAAAACAACAAAACGTGAAGCCAAAAGGAAACAGGATCAGAAAGAGTGGCCCCAGGAAGGGAGTTAACAGTCAGACGGTAATTCCTAGCAGAGACATGACAAGTCCTGTATTGTTTCAGATAGGCACAGTGTCCTCCCTGCTCCAGAAAGAGAGAAGCCACTGTTTCTCTTCTTCCCTTCACAAAACTACTGGAAAGAATAACACTGTCTCCTCTTGTTCATTTTCAGCCAGTACACTTAAACTTCATCTCCCACACTCCACTAAAAATAGTAAGGTCTTCAGAGGCTTTCTGCCTGAAAAATCCAATAGACTTATTTATTTTAATTCTCATTTTGCTACCTCATTTCCACCAAAAATCTTCTCAAAAATCTCCCAAGAGAGACCTTTCCTGATCCACCTAATAAAACAGTGCTCATTATCATACTGTTGCTTTTCCCAATGTTATCCTCTTTTTACTTTTTTGATAAAAAATGTCAAACATAGTGAGACAGGGGCCATGGGTGTAGTCAGAGTAGGGTGAGGGCCTCTGGAAAAAAGCAAGGCAGGATATTTACAGTCAAAGCAATGTAACAATGTAAAGTCCCTATGGAAACTCTGTTCAGCATTAAGCAAAGTCAAGGTCACACTAATTCTCTAGGGTAAAGATACCAGACTAGGAATATAGACACCTTCAGTGAGATCAGTTAAAGGTCAAAAGGCCAGGAGCAACTTCGCCTGGAATGTCTTGAGTGTTCCCCAAGGGTGTCTCAGCATAACCCTTGACTTCCCTGTAAACAGCCCTAGCAAACAGACAATAACCTAGCCCACCTTGAGGGTAGGGCAGGTGGTACAAGTCCACACCCTAAGCCCTCAATTTCCCAAAATCCTCGACTGCCTATAAATCCCCTAGACAACACACTACCCGGGGCTCTCTTGTCCCCTCCTGGCATGAGCCAGGAGCTCTGTCCTCTCACTATATCTCTCAATAAAAGCCTCTGCCCTGGCTCTCCTACCTTGACTGTTTGCTAAATTCATTCTTCGACTCCACAAACAAGAACCCCAGCATCAATAGGAATGTGAATAGAATGGCTTCAAGAATTAATAAACTCATAGGCAGACTTATTTTATCACAATCCACACCCATTTTCTCCTCCCATACTATTCCAAAGTAATTTCCAGACATTTTATCTCTTCATCCATAAATATTTCATATTTATCTACAAGATAAGGACTCTTTTTGTTAAACAGTAACAGTACAATTATCACAACTACAAACAAGACAGTAATTCTGCAATATATCAAATATATAGTCAGTGTTCAGATAACCAATTTACTTAGGAATGTCATTTTTTTCCCCCAGTTTGAATCTATATTTAAATAAGATGTGGAACTGTGATTGTTGATAAATGTCTTAATTCTCTTTTTAATCCATGGGTTCCCTCCCTATTGCCTTCCCCTCTTCCCTCACCCCTGCATTCTATTTAATGAAAAAAAACTGATCATTTGTCCTGTAGCATTTCCCACAGTTTGAATTTTGCTAATGAGTTTCATTTATGTTCCCCTGTCTTTCATATTGATGCCAGGGTTCTTGTTCACGAAGCCGAAGAATGAGCTTCACAAACACTCAAGGTAGGAGAGCAAGTTATAGGCTTTTATTTAGAAATAAAGTGAGAGGACAGAGCTCTCGGCTCACGCCAGGAGGGGACAAGAGAGCCCAGGGTTATGTGTTGTCTAGGGGGTTTTATAGGCAAATGAGGATTTTTAGAGAACATGAAAAAAAGGCTTAGGGGTGTGGACTTGTCCCACCTGCCCTGCCCTCAAGGTGGGCTGGGTTGTTCTCTGCTTGCTAGGGCTGTTTACAGTGAAGTCACGGGTTATACTGAGATACCCTTCTTTGTGAAATACTCAAGCACTCTAGGCCCAGTTGCGCCTGGCCTTTTGACTTTTAACTGACCTCATAGAAGATGTCTATATTCCTAGTCTGGTATCTTGATCCTAGAGAAATAGTGTGATCTTGACTTTGCATAATGCTTAACACAGAGTTTCAAAAGGGACTTCTTTGCCCATTGTTATATTGCTCTGACTGTAAATATCCCACCCTGCTTTTTTCGGAGGCCCTCACCCTACTCTGAATACACATGGTCCCTGTCTCAATATTTCCTGTGCAGTGGTAGTTGAATCATATGACGTTTTCTTGGTGAAACTGCTTCACAGGGGGATGTGATATCCTTCCACAGAAAGTATTCTGTTTGCTTTTGTAATGTGGGCAGATATTGGTGGTCATTGCCTAAATCCATCAATGCATCAGGAGTTGCAAAATGATAAATTCCAATTATATTGTTTCATCTTAATTTATTAACTGGATTACTTCCATAAGAGAAAATCCTGCTCATCAACTGTTTAGTTATCCAGTAATATAGTCCATATAGGAAAGAGGATAAATGCTTCTTTGGTTCCCCGTTTTTATACTAAGTTTCAAACTAATGAGTTCACTAACATCCTGCAACAGTTACCAGTTAAATGTTACCTGTCTCAGTGTGGGTAAAATGGGAGTATTTTCAGAATCTCTCACCTGGCTTTACTGCATCTGCATATCAATAGGTATTTCAAGGGGTGGAAAGAAGTGGTCCATGTACATATCAATAGGTAATTACAAGGGCGTGCCAGGGCTAATCAGACTGAGAGGTTGGGTGGAGCTCCCTTCTGCTGCAGCCAGGTGAAGAGAGAGATAGGACGACTCCTTGTAAGAAATAAAAGGGTTTCTTAACTTTATTTCTCCCTTTGACTGATTTCGGTTTTAGAGGTATTTTGCACCACGATTTTCCCTCCATAGTTACACTCAGCTAGCCATTATTACATAAAAACTCCCCATCCCCTACTCCTACAAACCCCCATAAAACAATAAAGCACTATGCTTCTGGCCAAGATGGAGAAACAAGGCTCAGATTACCCTCCTGCCTAAACTAACTTTTAAAAATATACAAAATATATTAAACAGCAGTTTGCAAGACATTGGATATCAGGCAACAAAAAAGTTATTCCTGAAAGTTTAAAAGCAAAGAAGATAAGCCCAATGAATGACTCACCATGCTGACTTGAGGGAATTTATAAGCAATGGCACAGGGACAGGGAACTAAGGCAGGTCCCAGAGTCTACTCCCTGAGTTGAGGAGATGTAATAGAGATTCTGGGGAGTCCAAGAAGCTGGAGTTCACAAGACAGAGTACCAGAGAAGAGAACTGTTCATAGAACCCTGCCCGTATAGTAAAAAAGAAGGTAATAGAGAGGTACCTCTCCAGTATCAGCTGAGAACTGATCAGCAAATGCATGTGAGGAAACTATCAGAGACTGGAGGAAGAATGGTCTGAAAGGATTGGAGTCAACAGTGTGTGCCACTCACACAGGGCCAGGAAGAGTGCTTGTGTCCTCCAGCCAATCTAGAAAATCCCATGATTAGTAAAGCACTGGGATTATTACATGGAGGAGTCTTATCTCAACAGCAAGGATTAACTAGTACAGGACTAAGAACTCAGCTGATACCTATGAATTTCAAATTCAAGTAGAAAAAATATCCATAACTTGGAACCACACTCAAGAATTCTCATAGAAATGTAAAAATATCCAACACCCAACAAGGTAAAAAATTTAGTCTGGCATCCAATAAAAAATTATTGGGCATGGAAAGAAGCAAGAAAATAAGACCATTATGAAAAAATAAGCTACTCAATCAAAACCCACCCAGAATGGACACATATGTTAGAATTAGTAAGCAAGGATATTAATAACTATATTTCATTCATTCAAAAGGTTAAGTAGAGACATGAAATTACGATGAGATTAAACTGATTCAATGTGCAAAATAAAAATGTTGCATGTGATGAACAGCAGATTAGATGTTTCAGAAGAAAAGATTGTAAGGTAGATGAAACCAGATCAGGCAAGCGGCAACAAAGGAGCCAAAAAATTTATTAGCACAATCCCAGGCGAGGTTCACTGGTCCGCAGATCCACAGGCCAGGGAAGTCGCGCCCAGCAGATGGGGCAATAGGCTTATCAAGGGGGCGGGGAGAGCTCTGAGGGTGTGGACGGAACTAATTGGCCGGTGTGGGTGTCGTAATCACCGATGATTGGTCATGCTGGGTTGCTGGGGAAAGAATGCTGCGAGGTGTGTTCTAGGTGGGACTTGTGGCCAGGGACCTTCCGTTGAATCATTTGAGTGACATTCACCATTCTCTTTCTTGTTGGGCTCCATCGGGTTCCTCCAGTGAGGCCCCTCCCTTCCTCCGATACCTCCAGTCTTACATCCCAGCCTTTTCATCATAGGGGGCACCGGCTCGTTCTAGCTACTTCCTGCTGAGGAGGGGCGGCATGGGGAAGTTACAGCGGGTATGTGGCCAGGGGTGGTTCAGAGGGAAGGGGCAAGTACTGGTGTAACAGCATCTGGTTAACCGTAACTCGGGAGATTTCCACCAGTCAGTGTTGAAAAAATCTGAGGAGACAAGGGGCAAGTGATAAAAAAAATAAGAAGGATGGCTAGGGGAGTTAAGATAGGTAGGAGCCAGGTCATCAGCTGGGAATTCTACCATCGCGATGTTGGGAAACCCAAGCTCTCGATGCTTTGTCATTCCCTGTCTTGAAGATTTTGTCTTACCATAGCCAGGGTGTCCCAAATTACCCCTGACTGGTTTGCATAGAAGCAGCATGTTTCTCCCAGGGTAACACATAGACCACCTTCCTTCATGAACAGTGGGTCTAGGGCTCTCCGATTCTGTAAAGCCACTTCTGCTGAGTCTACCTGTCTTTCTAGCTTTGTTACCGAGGATTCTAGATATCCTAAGTCTTGATCGACCTGTTGGGAAAGTCTTTTGTAGTTGATATCATTTGTTATTATGGCTGCTGTTCCAACTGCTGTGGACCCTGCTATTCCCAAGCCAACCAGCAATGGGATGAGGATTGGGGCTGCCCTTTTTGGTCGGGGTGACCCATAACCTGTTTGTATGTGTTGTCTTCCTTTCTCTCCACTATAGAAATATACCTGTGGTAGTATGTATACCAGGATGCACAGTTCTGGCCGGGTTTGAAAAGATAGGCTGGCAGCACTCACACATGGAGTTAGGCCTGAGGTGCAAGCGAACCATGTAGATGGGGGAGCTCTAAAAATTTTTTGTGAATCAGAGTGGAAGGGAGTGTAGCGCATAAGGCAAGACCTGTGATAATGGGATGTTTTTAGGGGGAAATCTGTTGATATTAGGCATAGCCCTTGTCCTTATATATATCCTAGGGTTATCTTTTTGCCCCATTTACACTGTATAAGGCTCTGGATAAGATTAACAGTTGTGACCTGTGTATCTAAATCCCCCAGGGAGGCATTTAACCCGATTCCAACATAGTAGGGTGGTCTTGGGTTCAGACAGAGCCAGCAATTGGCTGCCAGACTAGGATTTGTCTTATTAGTGATCAGAGGGACACTCTCGAGCATTGGAAGCCACTGGCTGGCATGGTCAAGATCTTTATGAGTCTGGAAGCCCCTTGTGTCTCTTGTCGTGGTCCCAGCTGGCGATTGGGGCTGTGATATTATAGTGTTTTTTTCTTGTGATGGCCGTGGCCAGGGTCACTGTATAGGTCCTATCATCTCTATGTCTACCAGTTGTGGGGCCAGAATCTCGCTGATAGGTCCCATCAGGTTAGGGAGCTTTGGTGGGGGAGCATATCGCCGTATGGTAAAGGACGTTCCAGGGTCTTTTCCTGAGATATATAATCAGAATCCCCAGCTTTTGTCCATGTTCCACAGACTAGTCACAAAATTCCATAACTGTGGCTCAAGGACTAAAGGATTGCACAAGCCGGCTCTCTCGCATGGGGTAGGAGTTTTTCCTCAGGTTATTTTTAAGAAGGGGTCATGGTTTGCCCAGGATGCCACTGTTTCACAGCCCCAGGAGACACAGTAGTATTGTCCGTCCCCATGGCACCCAGGGTTACCTGTTGCCAGGCAAGCATAGAACTGCCACCCCTGAAAGTGGGTCTCCCACTGTGGAGATCCCCAGTGTGGCTGGTTATTAAAATCTCTCTATATGTCTTTATAAGTAAGCATCATGCCTCCTCCCCACCCCCTAATGTTAAGGTGGCCCCAATGTCTTTGCCATAGATTTAGCCCACTACCCAGCTGACAGAGATCTATATTAAATTGGGATTTTTGTATACTGGGTGGTAGAGTCTGAATAATCTTACCGGTGGTTTGATCTTTTAGTTCCCATTGCCATGGGACTGCTATTTGGGGGTGAATGGTCTGGGAGCCTGGGAGGGGTTTGGGATAGAAGCAGAGGGCTAGGGCAAAAAATAAGAGTCTTATTTTAATTAGATCTTGGTGTTGGGAATTCTGTCAGGCCCAGACCATGTAAGACGGATACAGAGGGGTGCTGTTTCTTTGCTCTGCCATGTGTTGTCCCTGGGGGCCCATTTGAGTCTGGACACATGGTACCACAAGGCATGTCCCAGTAATTTGGCAGCAGTGGGAGTGGTGAGGATTATAGTATGAGGCCCCGTCCAGCGAGGCTGGAGGGACCGGGGCTGGAGTTCCCAGAGGAGGACCTTGTCGCCTCGCTGGAGGGCAGCGGTCGCCTGTGGCACAGACAGAGTGTTTACCTGAGGTAGGGTAAGGTCTGCGTGTTCCCGCAGGAGGTGCCTGAGGAGTGAGAGATAAGGCAGGTAGGAGGCTAATGGTGGGGGATTGGTAGGAAGGGAGTTGTTGATTAAGAAAGGCCTACCATACATTAACTCAAATGGACTAAGGCCAGCCAGTCCCTGAGGGGCCGCTCATGCCTGGGTAAGGGCTATAGATAGTAGAGACAGCCAGGAGATCGTTATCTCTAAGGAGAGTTTGGCTAGTTGGTCTTTCAGGAGACTGTTTGCCCATTCTACCTTACCCAAGGATTGGGGGTGGTAGGGAATATGTAACTTCCAGGTGATATTGAGGGTCTCGGCCACTAGTTGGGTGACCTTGGAGATGAATGCTGGACTGTTGTCTGATTGGATGGAGGCTGGGAGGCCAAACCAGGGGATGATGTGTTCCAACAGCATCTCAGCTACTACGAATGCTCTTTCCTGGTGCATGGGGAAGGCCTCAATCCAACCTGAAAAGGTATCAATCATTACTAACAGGTACCGGTATTTTTTGTGGGATGGCATATGGGTGAAATCCATCTGCCAATCCTGTCCCAGAAGGCATCCACGCAGTTGATGGGCTGCTGCCCAGAGTCAGAGGGCTCCCTGGGAAGACACACGAGCACATGGGCTGCAGGCCATGTGTACTTGGTTGATGGTTTCCCAGAGACCTTGTGATGAGAAGACTGGGGAGAGAAATCTGTACATGGCCTCTGGACCAATATGTAGAGACTGGTGGATTGAGGCTACGATCTCTTGAGCCTGTTATTTGGGGAGGACTAATTTGTTGTGTAGTGAGATCCATCCTTGTCCAGATATGGCCCCTTGGTTGAGGAGTTGTTGTCGCTCGTTTTCTGAGTACCTGAGAGCTAGGGCAGGGGAAAGAAACAGGATGGGGGTGGTGTCATGTGCTAAGGTAAGTTGGCGAGCCATGGCATTGGCCAGGGCGTTTCCCTGGGTGATAGGGTCTGTGCCCATCTGATGGCCTCGACAGTGGACAATGGCCACCTCTTTGGGTTCCTATAGGGCCCGGAGTAGGTGGTGAATGGCCTTACCATTAACCACTGGAGTTCCCCGGGTGGTTAAGAATCCCCTTTCCTTCCAGGTCGCCATGTGACTGTGGGAGATAAGGAAGGCGTACTTAGAATCTGTGTAGATAGTGACTCTAAGACCTGCAGCCAATTGTAGAGCCTGGGTGAGAGCCACCAATTCTGCCTTTTGAGAGGAGGTGCCCAGCGGCAGTGAGGCTGCTTCTACTACTGTGGATGAAGAGACTACTGCATAGGCAGCTCAGCGACACCCATCTCGTCCCTTAGCTGAACTGCCATCCATAAATAGGGTAAGGTCAGGGTTGGGTAAGGGCTCGTCTAAGAGAACCGTGCGTGGAAGGCGCAGGGCCTTCACCACTTCCACACAGGAGAGGTCAGGTAGGGCAGAGGAACTGACAGAGGGGAGAAGAGTGGCCAGATTTAGTGGCGGTGAAGGCCGAAGAGATAATTGTGGGTATTCTATAAACAGGAGATGGAATTCCTGTATTCTTGAGGGACTTAGTAAGGCTAATGATTTATGGCTCAGGAGGTCCTGGAGATGATGAGGAGAATAGACTGTGATGGATTGTTGGAGGGTGAGATTTAAGGCCTCCTTGGATAGACATGCTGCCACCACCAGTGCTTGGAGGCAAGGTTGCCATCCTTGAGTAGTGGAGTCTAACTGTTTGGATAGAAAGGCAACTGGTCGGTATGAGGGCCCTACCGGTTGGATTAGAACTCCACTTGCCACTCCAGGTTTTTCTTCAGTGAACAGGATGAAAGGCTTGTGAGGATTGGATAGAATGGCAGGTGGGGGGGGCGAGGAGGGTGCTCTGCAAATCTTGGAAAGCATGAGCTACCATTGAGGGGGAAGTGAGGGGCCCAGTGGAGGTCTCTTTGGCTGCAGCATATAGTGGTTTAGCAACTATAGCAAAGTTGGGGACCCAATGTCTGAAGAAACCCAACAGTCCAAGGAACAACAAGATCTCAGCACCTGAGGTGGGGTGCTGGAGTTCCCTGATGGAGGTGGTATGGTCCACCGTGAGGGCTTTGGACGTGGGGGTTAGGGCCACCCCTAGGTAGGTGACTTGTGGGGTGGAGAGTTGAGCTTTGGAGGGGTGACCCTAAATCCCCGTTATGCCAGGACGTTAAGGAAGGAGGCCATGTCCTGGAGGGAGGTTTTTCTTGAGGGGCTGCACAGGAGGAGATCATCTACATACTGGAGGAGGGTGCTGCACCCAGAGTCATAGAGGGATAGGTCTCTGGTCAATGCCTGGTCAAAAAGGTGAGGGCTATCGCGGAATCCCTGGGGCAGAACCATCCAGGTTAACTGTTGGGTTCAGTGGGTGTCCCAATCCTCCCAAGTAAAGGCAAAAAGCAGCTGGGAATCAGGATGTAGGGGGATGGTGAAGAAGGCATCTTTAAGGTCTAGGACTGTGAAATGAGTGGTAGTGGCGGGTATCTGAGATAAAAGAGTATATGGGTTAGGGACCACTGGATGCAGTGGTACTTCAGCGGAGTTGGTTATCCATAGATCTTGTACCAGTCAATAGGCACCACACAGTTTTCTGACTGGGAAGATAGGGGTATTACAAGGGGAATTATTGGGAACCAGGAGGCCCTGGGCGAGAAGCCTGTTGACAATGGGCTGAAGACCCTTGTGGTGGGTGTGTGAAATAGGAAACTGAAGCCGAGAAGGGAAGCAGGAGGGGTCCTTCAGACGAATGAGGACTGGGGTGTGGTGGCTGGCCAATACTGGAGCGGAAGTGTCCCAGACCACTGGGTCTACCTTCGCAGGGGAAATGGGGAAGTCAGATGAGAGCTCAGGGGAGGAGACAGCCTGGGCGAGGGTGAGGATTGGAGTTGAAGGGGCTTGGTGTGAGGGAAAACAGACAGATGCCCCAAGATTATAGAAAAGGTCCCTTCACAGCAGCAGAGCTGGACATGATGGAATTACTAAAAACAAATGAGTGAAGGGGCGGCCTTCGAAGAGGCAGGACACCGGGCCTGTTTCCAGAGGTTTAGAGGGTGTCCCAGAGACACCTACAACTGAGACCTGGGAAGGATGTAAAGGCCCGTGGAAGGAGGGTAAAACAGAATAGGTAGCCCCCATGTCCACCAAAAGGGTGATGGACTTACCCGCTACCCATAGTGTAGCCCTGGGCTTGGCAAGGGTGATCGGGGTGCCTGAGTCCATGTGGCTTCAGTCATCCAGGAGACCTAGGAGTTCTGAAGAGGAGCCCATCGGGGGAGTCAGCCCCTGTGGAACTCTGCCTCCGGAGGATGGCTCATTCCAAGGGAGCACTCCAACTTCCAGTGACCCTCCTGTGTGCAGACAGGGCAAGGTTGAGTTGGTGGCCTGGGGTTGGGGCATTGTTTTGCCCACTGGGCATCCTGACCACACATGAAGCATGCTCCCAGAGGCATGCAGGTCTCGGATTGTTTCCTGAGGTGGGGGCCCTGAGGCCCCTTTTGTGCTGGCCACAGGGCAGCGACCAGGGCTTGGGTTTGAAGGGCCACCTTCTGTTTTAGCCTCTGAGCCCAAACAGCCTCAGCTTCCTCCTCTCGGGCATTATAACCCTTAAAGGCCGTATTTACCAGGTCTCGGAGTGGAGTCTGGGTGCCCTCTTCCACCTATTTTAGTTTACGCTGGAGGTCTGGGGAGGACTGGGTGATAAAGTGGGTAGCCGGGACAGTGGACCCCAGTGGTGAGGAAGGATCTAAACGACTGTGGAAGGTAAGAGCCTCTGTTAAGGAAAGAGGCTCAGTTTTCTTCTTCTTTTTTTTTTTTATTAAGGTAGTATTGATATACACTTATGAAGGTTTCACATGAAAAAACAATGTGTTGCTATATTTACCCATATTATCAAGTCCTCACTCATACCCCAGTTCAGTCCCAGTGATTCCCCACACCATGTGTACTAAACATAATACCCACAATCCCCTTCTCCCTTCCTCCCCACCCGCCCTCCCACACCCCTCCCCTTTGGTAACCACTAGTTCCTTCTTGGAGTCTCTGAGTATACTACTATTCTGTTCCTTCAGTTTCGCTTCCTTGTTATACTCCACAAATGAGGAAAATAATTTGGCACTTGTCTTTCTCTGCCTGGCTTATTTCACTGAGCATAATATCCTCCAGCTCCATCCATGTTGCAAATGGCAGGATTTGTTTCCTCTTTTGTCTAAACAGTATTCCATCGTGTATATGTACCACTTCTTCTTAATCCATTCATCTATTAATGGACACTTAGGTTGTTTCCATTTCTTGGCTATTGTAAAAAGTGCTGCAACAAACATAGGGGTGCATACATCTTTTTGAATCTGAGAAGTTGTATTCTTTGGGTAAATTCCAAGGAGTGGGATTCCCAAGTCAAATGGTATTTGTATTTTAGTTTTTTGAGGAACCTCCATATGGCTTTCCACAATGGTTGAACTAGCTTACATTCCCACCAGCAGTGTAGGAGGGTTCCCCTTTCTCTGCATCCTCGCCAGCATTTGTTGTTCTTAGTCTTTTGGATGCTGGCCATCCTACTGGTGTGGGGTGATATCTCATTGTGGTTTTAATTTGCATTTCCCTGATGATTAGGGATGTGGAGCATCTTTTCATGTCTGTTGGCCATCTGAATTTCTTCTTTGGAGAACTGTCTTTTCATTTCCTCTGCCCATTTTTTAATCGGGTTATTTGCTTTCTGGGTGTTGAGGTGTGTTAGTTCTTTATATATTTCAGATGTTAAACCCTTGTCGGATATGTCATTTACAAATATATTCCGTAATGTAGGATGCCCTTTTGTTCTGTTGTTGGTATCCTTTGCTGTACAGAGACTTTTTAGTTTGATGTAGTCCCATGAATTCATTTTTGCTTTTGTTTCCCTTGCTCGAGGAGATGTGTTCAAGAAGAAGTCGTTCATGCTTATTATATTCAGGAGATTTTTGTCTATGTGGTCTTCTAAGATTTTATGGTTTCATGACTTACATTCAGGTCCTTGATCCATTTCAAGTTTACTTTTGTGTATGGGGTTAAACAATAATCCAGTTTCATTCTCTTGCATGTAGCTGTCCAGTTTTGCCAACACAAGCTGTTGAAGAGGCTGTCATTTCCCCATTGTATGTCCATGGATCCTTTGTCATATATTAATTGACCATATATGGTTGGGTTTATATCAGGACTCTCTAGTCTGTTCCATTGGTCTATGGGTCTGTTCTTGTACCAGTACCAAATTCTCTTGAGTACTGTGGCTTTGTAGTAAAGCTTGAAATTGGGGAGCATAATCCCCCCCAGCTTTTTCTTCCTTCTCAGGATTGCTTTGGCTATTCGGGGTCATTTGTTGTTCCATATGAATTTTAGAATGATTCTCTCTAGTTCGTTGAAAAATGCTGTTGGTATTTTGATAGGAATTGCATTGAATCTGTAGATTGCTTTAGGCAGGATGACCATTTTGACAATATTAATTCTTCCTATCCATGAGCACGGGATGTGTTTCCATTTATTGGTATCTTCTTTAATTTCTCTCATGAGTGTCTTGTAGTTCTCAGAGTATAGGTCTATCACTTCCTTGGTTAGGTTTACTCCTAGGTATTTTATTCTTTTTGATGCAACTTTGAATGGAATTGTCTTCCTGATTTCTCTCTCTGCTAGGTCATTGTTAGTGTACAGGAATGCCATAGATTTCTGCACATTAATTTTGTATCCCCCAACTTTGCTGAATTCAGATATTAGATCTAGTAGATTTGGAGTAATTTCTTTAGGGTTTTTTATGTACAATATCATGTCATCTGCAAACAGAGACAGTTTAACTTCTTCCCTGCCAATCTGGGTGCCTTTTATTTCTTTGTGTTGTCTGATTGCCGTGTCTAGGACCTCCAGTACTATGTTGAATAGAAGTGGGGAGAGTGGGCATCCTTGTCTTCCTCCCGATCTTAAAGGAAAAGCTTTCACCTTCTCGCTGTTAAGTAACATGTTGGCTGTGGATTTGTCATATATAGCCTTTATTGTGTTGAGGTACTTGCCCTCTATACCCATTTTGTTGAGAGTTTTTATCATGAATGGATGTTGAATTTTGTCAAATCCTTTTTCAGCATCTATGGAGATGATCATGTGGTTTTTGTCCTTCTTTTTGTTGATGTGGTGCATGATGTTGATGGATTTTCGAATGTTGAACCATCCTTGCATCTCTGGAATAAAGCCTACTTGATCATGATGGATGATCCTTTTGATGTACTTTTGAATTCAGTTTGCTAATATTTTGTTGAGTATTTTTGCATCTATGTTCATCAGGGATATTGGTCTGTAGTTTCTTTTTTTGTGGTGTCTTTGCCCAGTTTTGGTATAAGACTGATGCTGGCCTCATAGAATGAGTTTGGAAGTATTCCCTCTTCTTCTACTCCTTGGAAAACTTTAAGGAGGATGGGTATTAGGTTTTCACTAAATATTTGATAAAATTCAGTGGTGAAGCCATCTGCTCTAGGTGTTTTCTTAGGTAGGTTTTTGATTACCAGTTCAATTTCACTGCTGGTAAATGGTCTGTTGAGATTTTCTGTTCCTTTCTGGGTCAGCCTTGGAAGGTTGTATTTTTCTAGAAAGTTGTCCTTTCTTCTAGGTTATCCAGTTTGTTAGCATATCATTTTTCATAGTATTCTCTAATAGTTCTTTGTATTTCTGTGCTATCTGTAGTGATTTTTCCTTTCTCATTTTTGATTCTGTTTATGTGAGTAGACTTTTTTCTTGATAAGTCTGGCTAGGGATTTATCTATTTTGTTTATTTTCTCAAAGAACCAGCTCTTGCTTTCGTTGATCCTTTCTATTGTTTTATTCTTCTTGATTTTATTTATTTCTGCTCTAATCTTTATTATGTCCATCCTTCTGCTGACTTTGGGTCTCATTTGTTCTTCTTTTTCTCATTTTGTTAATTGTGAGTTCAGACTGCTCTTATGGGAATGTTCTTCTTTCCTGAGGTAGGCCTGTATTGCAATATACTTTCCTCTTGGCATGGCCTTCACTGTGTCCCACACTTTTTGCAGTGTTGAAATATTGTTGTCATTTGTCTCCATATATTGTTGATCTCTGTTTTTATTTAGTCATTGATCCATTGATTATTAGGAGCATGTTATTAAGCCTCCATGTGTTTGTGGGGTTTTTAATTTTCTTTGCATAATTCATTTCTAGTTTCATTCCTTCGTGGTCTGAGAAGCTGGTTGGTACAATCATTTTGAATGTACTGAGGCTCTTTTGGTGGCCTAGTATATGATCTATTCTTGAAAATGTGCAATGTGCACTTGAGAAGAGTGTGTATCCTGCTGCTTTTGGGTGTAGAGTTCTGTAGATGTCTGTTAGGTTCATCTGTTCTAATGTGTTGTTCAGTGCCTCTGTCTCCTTACTTATTTTCTCTCTGGTTGATCTGTCCTTCTGAGTGAGTGGTGTGTTGAAGTCTCCTAGAATGAATGCATTGCATTCTATTTCCCCCTTTAATTCTGTCAGTATTTTTTTCACATATGTAGGAGCTCCTGTGTTGGGTGCATAGGTATTTATAATGGTTATATCTTCTTGTTGGATTGACCCTTTTAGCATTATGTAATGTCCTTCTTTGTCTCTTGTGACTTTGTTTGTTTTGAAGTCTATTTTTTCTGATATAAGTACTGCAACTCCTGCTTTTTTCTCCCTATTAATTGCATGAAATGTCTTTCTCCATCCCTTCCCTTTTAGTCTGTGTATGTCTTTGGGTTTAAAGTGAGTCTCTTGAAGGCAGCATATAGATGGGTCTTGTTTTTTTATCCATTCAGTGACTCTATGTCTTTTGATTGGTGCCTTCAGTTCATTTACATTTAGGGTGATTATGGATAGGTATGTACTTATTGGTGTTGCAGGCTTCAGATTCGTGGTTACCAATGGTTCATGGTTAACTTTCCTACTATCTAAGAGTCTAACAACTCACTTATCATGCTATTACAAACACAATCGGAAGGTTCTTTTTTTGTTTTTTTTCCCCCTCCTTTTTCTTCCTCCTCCATTCTTTATATATTAAGTATCATATTCTGTATTGTTTGTCTGTCCCTTGATTGAATTTGGGGATAGTTAATTTAATTTTGCATTTGCTTAGTAATTAACTGTTCTATATTTTTTACTGTGGTTTTATTACATCTGGGGACAGCTATTAAACCATCGGAACACTTCCATCTATAGCAGTCCCTCCAAAATACACTGTAGAGATGGTTTGTGGGAGGCAAATTCTCTTAGCTTTTGCTTATCTGGGAATTGTTTAATCCGTCCTTCAAATTTCAATGATAATCTTGCCGGATAAAGTAATCTTGGTTCAAGGCCCTTCTGCATCATGGCATTAAATACATCATGCCACTCCCTTCTGGCCTGTAGGTTTCTGCTGAGAAGTCTAATGATAGCCTGATCGGTTTTCCTTTCTCTGTGATCTTATTTCTCTCTTTGGCTGCTGTTAACAGTCTGTCCTTATCCTTGATCTTTGCCATTTTAATTACTATATGTCTTGATGTTGTCTTCCTTGGGTCCCTTGTGTTAGGAGATCTGTGCACCTCCATGGCCTGAGAGACTATCTCGTTCCCCAGATTGGGGAACTTTTCAGCAGTCACCTCCTCAAAGACCTTTTCTATTCCTTTTCTCTCTCTTCTTTTTCTGGTGCCCCTATAATGCGAATATTGTTCCATCTGGATTGGTCACATAGTTTTCTCAATATTCTTTCATTCTTAGAGATCCTTTTTTCTCTCTGTGCCTCAGCTTCTTTGTATTCCTCTTCTCTAATTTCTGTTTCATTTATCATCTCCTCCACCATATCAAATCTGCTTTTAATACCATCCATTGTGTTCTTCTATGATTGGATCTCTGACCAGAATTCATTCCTGAGTTCTTGAATATCTTTCCGTATCTCCATGAGCATGTTAATGATATTTATTTTGAACTCCCTTTCAGGGAGAGTCATAAGGTCCATATCACTTAAATCTTTCTCAGGAGTTATATTCATAATTTTACTCTGGACCAGGTTTCTTTGGCGTTTCATATTTGTGTATGGCGCCCTCTAGTGCTCAGAAGCTCTACTCTCTGGAGCTGCTCAGCCCCTGAAGCAATGCGGGGGTTGTAGGGGAGTGGTCTTGGCGCCTCCGGAAAGGGCTCTTTCCTGGTTCCTGGCTGCTATGCCTGTCTCCACTGCCTGAACCAGTGGGCTGAGCACACAGGTATAAGCCTCTGTGCTTTGTGTTTTTAGTTGCTGTAGACAGATCTTCCCTCTGGTTGGCCTAACACCAGGGAAGGATTTCCCGGTTTGCAAGCCTGGTGGGGCTGGCCAGAAGAAAGGCACACTAGTCTGCCTGTCATAGATGGGTTCTTGGAGCTGTGTAGGCAGCCAGGGAACTGGAGCACCTGAAGATCGTGAAAGCTCCCAATCTGCTGGGCAGAGTGCACCTGGGCAATTTTATCTATGTGTCCTTTCTCCTGAGCAGTAAGCTCTGTGCAATCTGTGCCCCTTTAGAAGCCCTCTTGCTAAGGGCTTCTTTGTTAGGAAGTCTCTCAGACTGCCCACCTTTCTTTTGTCCCAGAGCAGCTGGATATGGATCCCTGCTTTCAATAAGCAGCTGGAATCTTAGTCTCTCCAGGAATTCTGCCTGTCTTAGCTTTCCAACCCCCTAATTACGAGAGTATCATGCAAGCACCATGAAATGTAGGTTTGGGCTCCCAGAGCAGATCTCCTGAGTTAGGTATTCAATAGTCCCAGATCGCCACTCCCTCCCTGCTCCATTCCTCTTTCTCCTGCGGGTGAGCTGGGGTGGGGGAAGGGCTTGGATCCTGCAGGACCTCAGCTTTAGTACGTTACCCTTTTCTGTGAGGGCTGCTCTTGTCTCCAGGTGCATGCAGTTTGTTGCAGTTTTCTTTCTGGTTACTTTTTCAAGAGTAGTTGTATTCGTTATATTTTCATATTATATGCAGTTTTATGAGGAAGCTTCTGTCTCACCTCTCACGCTGCCATCTTTAATCCAATCGAGGCTGGGTTTTCATTAGGATCTTGTGTGACCTCCCTCAGTTTGTCATAGTTAACAATTTTTTGAGCTGCCTTATCCATACCTGCAATAAGACAGCAGACCATCTGATCCCTCCTAGCCCTACCTGTGGCATTATGCTGATAGTTCCATTGTGGGTCTTCAGTGGGCACTGCCATGGCCCCATCCAGTAGAGATTGGTCAGAGTTATGTACGTGGTCGGTGTAGTCTCGGGCTGCTGAAGTAACATGATCGTGCCCCTCAGGGGTGAGAGTGGAGGTTAAAATTACATGGAGGTCATGACATGTGAGTTCATATGGCTGAGTGAGATACTGAAACTCCTTAGTATAGGCAGTAGGATTGGCAGAGTATGAGCCCAGGCATTTTTCTATCTGAGCCAGGTCTCCCAGGGAGAAGGGGACATGTACTTGAACCAATCCCTCGGCGCCAGCCCCTTCCCGAAGGGGGGCCAGTCATTGGGCTTGGGATCTAGTGACCAGAGGGCTAGCCCAGTTAGAAGGCGGCTTGGGGATATAAGAGGGCGGTGGGATGGGAGTAGGAAGTGATGTAGGAGAAGGACAAGATGGCAGAGGGGTGGGGTGAGGAAATGAGGTATTAGAAGGACAAGATGGGGTTTGGAGGCAATATAGGGGAAGGACAAGATTGTGGTGCCGATGGAAGAGGGGGTATAAGTTGTGGGTGGCCAGAGTAAGGCTGGAAATAGAGGAGTTAGATGTGACGTCAGTAGAACTGGAGGCAGGTGGTTGTGTCCCCGTGGCGAGAACAGAGGCAGGTGGGGGAAGGGAATTGACTGAGCTTGTGGGGACTGAAGTTGAAGACAAAGGAGGAATTATAAATGGCGGATTGGTGTGGGGGGGGGCAGATAGGGGAGGGGTGCGACGGGAGATGCCACAGGTGTAGGCACAGAAGAGACTTGAATAGAAGTGGCCTGGGCAGCAGAGAGCAAATAGGGAGGGGGTTGTGAAGGGTCAGACAGTTGAGGAGAAGGAGACGGAGAGACAGAGAAGGAGGCGTAGGGGCTGGAGGGGGGAGGCCAAGGTCTTTTGTGGGATCTGAAAAGGAAGATTCCAGCGCAGTGGGAGTTTGGTAGCCCCTATTTGGGGACCTGGCCAAGAGGACCTGTACCAAGGAACACTTGACACAGAGGTCTAGGCAGGAGCGCAATGCCCCAAAGGCCTGGACATAGGGAACCTCGGACCATTTCCCAGTCTGGTGACAATAGTCGCTGAGATGGGTGAGGAGGCTGAAATCAGAAGTTCCCTCGGGGGGCCAGTGAGACTGGTTATCCAGAGGATTTGGGGGCCAGGCCGGGGAACAAAGGAAGATCAGCTTCCGTTTACGGATATCCTAGGATAAACCCAGAGTAGTGAGATGGGAAATAAGACCTTTCAGTGGGGTCTGTGCCTCAGGTTTTGAGCGCTGGCTTCCCATGACTATCTCCTTCGTCCCCGGGTCCCTAAACGAGTAGGTCCAGTGTCCCAGATCTACTCCTGTTAGGGACGGAAAAAAACAGGTTTGGCGATCCAGAGATAGGGACGTCTCCACTATACCGGAGCCAAATAGGCACAGGCCGGAGGGATGCCCGGCAGCCGCGATTTCGGATCGAGCACTCCACAGAGGGTAGGAGGAGGGAGCAGAGAAGACGAGGGACTCACCAAGTTGTCTGAGGCCCTGGGATCAGGTCCTGTTCCGGAGAGAAGTCCTGGGTCGGGAGAGGAAGCGGAAGCCTGCTGGGACTCCACCCCGTCCTCCCGGGTTTCAGCACCAAGATGTAAGGAAGACAAAACCAGACCAGGCAAGTGGCAACAAAGGAGCCAAAGAATTTATTAGCACAATCCCGGGCGAGGTTCCCTGGTCCATGGATCCACAGGCCAGGGAAGTCGCGCCCAGCAGGCAGGGCAACAGTTTTACCAAGGGGGCTGGGAGAGCTCTGAGGGTGTGGACAGAACTAATTGGCTGGTGTGGGTGTCGTGATCACCAATGATTGGTCATGCTGGGTTGCTGGGGAGAGAGTGCTGCGACGTGTGTTCTAGGTGGGACCTGCGGCTAGGGAACTTCCCTGGAATCATCTGAGTGACATCCGCCGGTCTCTTTCTTACTGGACTCAAGTCAGGTTCCTTCAGTTAGGCCCCTCCCTTCCTCCGATACCTCCTGTCTTACAAAGATTAGATTAATAAATTTGAAGACACAGCAATGAAACTATCCAAAATAAAACACACAGAGTACAGGAATTTTTTTTTAATGAACAAAGCTGTGAACTGTGGCATAATTGAAGCAGACTATTCTATATATACTTGCAGTCTCTCAAAGAGAGGAGAGAGAAAGGTAAGAAAAATTATTTGAAGAAATACAGCTGAAAAATTTCTAAATCTGATGAAAACAAAAAAGCTATAAATCTGGAAAGCTCAACAAACCTAAACAGGAGAACATGAAGAAAATTATACCAAGGCACATCATAATCAGATTTCTCAAACCCAGTGTAATCTTAAAAGCAATCAGGCTAAAAAGGCCCAATATATCCAGAGAGAGAAAAATTCAGATGACAGATTTTTTTGTCTGAAAACAATTCAAACAAGAAGAGAGTGGATCAGCCATTTTAAAGTGCTGAAAGAAAAAAAATTTCTCATCTATACCAACTGAAAAAGTTTCAAAACTGAAGGTGAAGTGAAGACATCTTCAGACATGCAAAAGCAGAAAGATCTCCAGCATACCCATACATAAGAGATATTAAAGGAAATCATTTGGTTAGAACAATGATGGAAATACAATCTATACCAAAGAATAAAGAACTCCAGAAAATAGTCAATTCATGGTTAAATACATAAGTGTTTCCTTACTATAAATCTTTTAGAAGATAGTTGTTCAAAAATACTAATAATATAGTGTGAGGTTTATAACATATATAAAGGTAACATGTATGACCAAAATAGCACAAAGATCAAGAGGGGAGAAAGGGAAGTACACTATTGTAAAGTTCTGATGCTATATTTGCAGGTAGGCTGTGATAAAGGAAAGGTGCATACTATAAACCCTAGAACAACCACTAAAATAACAGAGCAATAAGTTATAACTAATAAGGAAACAATGGCAATAAAATGAAATCATGTAAAATATTTAATTAAGCCAAATGAAGGGAGAACAAATGGAAAAGGGAGCAAAGACCACATGAATCAAATGGAAAACAAGATGACATCTTTAAACCTACCCATACTAATAGTCAAATTAAATGTAAATTGTATAAACAACCCAATTAAAAGGAAGAAATTGTCAGATCGTCTTAACAAACCACTTCCCAAACCTACAAAAAAAAATATTTCAAATATGAAGATACAGATAAGCTGAAAGTAAAGGAATGGAAAGAGATATGTCATGCTGTTACTAATCAGAGAAATTTCCAATGACTATATTAATATCATGCAAAATAAATTTCAGAGGAAAGAATTTTACCAGGGTAAAGAATGTCATGTCACAATGATAAAATTTTATATCTATTAAAAGGACAAAACATTCCTATATGTTTATTCACCTAACAAGAGCTTCAGAATACATGAAGCAAAAATTTATATAACTGTTAGGACAAATAGTCAAATGCACTTATATTCAGAGTCCAGCACCATTTATCTCAATAACTGATGGAACAAGTAGATGGAAAATCGGTAATGACCTCTGATTTAGCCTGAGAGCTGAATCCATCCCTGTCCCTGTCCCACCTGTTTTTGTAAATAACATTTTCTTGGGCTAAAGACAATTCATTTCATTTTTGCATTGTGTATGGTTGCTTTCAATTACAACAGAAGATATCTATGGCTGCTTTTGCATTGTAAGAGAAGAGTAGTATTTAGGAGGAAATTCATAGCACTAGGTACCAATAAAGAAAAGAAAAGAAAAGCTCTGAAATAAATGTGTTTTGTACAGAAAGAAAATAAAAACCAACATATCAAACTTGGTGAAACACTTCAAAAGCATTGCTTAAAGGGAAATTTATAGCTCTAAGTGCCAATACAAGAAAATACCTCAAATAAATGAATTCAACTTCTGCCTTAAGAGTAGCATAATTGTGACAGTCCTTTTCACTAACATTTTGTAGTCTTTGATAGCTTACTCGCTCTCTAGTATAAGAAGATATTCTAAGGTTATCTTGTACTATTATTGCACAAGATCTGGAATTGGCCATTTCTTCAGGGACCTCCTGTTTTTTTAAGTCACTTGGAGTAGTTCCTCTCTGTCTGAACGCATCATTTATTAATAATAGCTCCTATCACTGTGTGACATAAAATCATATATATTTGTTCATTGTCCATCACCTCATTTAGAATACAAGTCTTAAGAGCAAGGATGTTGCTTTGTTTACCACTGTATCCCTGGAACATTTCCAACTACTAAAAAATTTTATTTTCTTACAATTTCTGTTTTACTACTAATAGCTTGAACCCTTTTAAGGCAAATTAACTCCACCAGAAATTTAAGACTTTATGTTCTTACCTTATTTATTTATAAAATATATCCCACAGATTTCTAATGTCTTTTTTTCCCTAAGGCTATATGCAATGAAGAAAATGTTGGCAAAGTTTAAAACTTTTTATGTTAAAATTACCATGCAAGGTGACAAATTAGTGGCTGATCTTTTGGCTTCATTATACTGAAATTACATCCAACATTTACAATTTCAAAAAATAAAAGTGCCTGTGATGCCTGGCCTTTTCCTTCAAGGACAAGACTTAGAATACAGTAAGAATCCACTACAATGGGGCAAAAGTAAGTGTGGCTTTGAACAAAATTTGCTGCAGTACAGCTGTTATGAGACACCCAGTAGCTTTGTGGTTTTTGTGGACACAAAAACTCAGTGAACTCAGGGAACTATCTCCACAGTAGTCTACTTTATATAAACATACTGGTGCCAAGAATTCGATGTTAACCACAGAGTGAAAAAGTCACTATGCAGATTAATACATAGTAAAAATTGAAATGTGGATAATCATAATCACACCACTACTAACCACGTGTTTTTTATAAAGTGTCTCCAGCTTTCTTATTGGAAAACTGAATACCTGTGATTAGAAAAAGGCTTCAGACTAAAGAAATACAGTCTTTCTTCTGTAAACTTCAGTGATTTGAATTGATTGAGATAGAGGAGTAGCTATAAATGTTTTGGCATTAACAAATCCAAATGACCTCAGCTAAACTAAAAGAGTGTAGCTGAGGAGGACCTTTATTATGTTTTACTAAGTCAATATACTTAAATATAAAAATAAACACTGGAATTGTATTTGTAAAAAGTGTTTCCAAAGTACATCAGGTTCTTAAAAACAATTCTTGTCTTTATTTTAAACATTCCATTTATGAACTCACTTGTACAAGCCACAAAGATATTCTAAATGATTGGGGTCTGAATTCTTAAGTTTTAGTGTTTCATGAAGTATCAACACACAGAAGATGGAAAATGTTAAATCCAAATGAGTCAGAAACCACTCACAGATTTCTTAAAGCCAAAGAAACAAACAGGAACCACCTAATTAGCACTGCCAAATCAATATTCCAGCTGTGATCTACTGTGGCAAAATGAGTCTGTTTGGTAAATGATGAACGTGTCAAAGAGATAATGATCTCTTTAAATATCTGAAATATGTCATGTCAAGCCAGTGAAGGCTATAATAAAAAGGATCTACTTATCTATAATAAAAATATATCTATTTTTGATCATCTGAAATTCATTTCAGCCTTGATGGGACAACGAATGGGACAAGCAGAGCATGCTGGGTAACAGTGCTACAACTCCCATGACAGTGTACAGAAAATGATCAGATCTCAAGTTTTCTGGACTGGGCTTTCTACTTGAAGACATAACATACACACATTCATTTTTTCCTGTCAGTCTGGGTCACCCCGGACACAGAGACCAAGATGAAGTTAGACATGCAAGAGTTATAGTGGAGGTAACACCTGTACAAGATGAAGAGGCAAGGGAACAAAAGTGTGCAGAGAAAAAGCCTTGGGTCCACAGTGCAAGTCTGACACCTGTGAAAGTGAAAGGGGAAGGGTATAGACTGGGGAGGAAGAGGCTCAGACCCAGCAAGGCTCAGTCAGTTCAGTGGGGAGGGCCAGAGGAATTTCACATTGGGACGAAATTGCCATTCTGTACACCCCTGCTCTGCTTAGTCTCAGGGGAGCTGCCGGGGAAGAAATTGGCCTTCATTTAAACACTGGGGCATATCCTGCAGGCACTCCATTCCTCCTGGAAGCCTCGCCCTTGAGTGGAGGTCTATGAAGCTCACCTACACAACTGCCACATTTCCCATTCAAATTACAGTGATCTATAAAGCTTTCTTTCTCTTTAATGAAATTAAATAAATTAAATAAATTAAACTCTTCTCAGTTATCGTGAAAATGAAATATGTACAAGGAAAAAATACTCTAAAAAGTTGCAGAGAGATGCAATAAGACATCCACAATGGAGCAAGAAGTAAAATGACATCACGCTTCCCAACAGTAATAGCAGAAACAAGGGGACAGTAGAGTACTGTCAAAAGCACTGAAGGAACTTTGAATTAGAATTTCATATCTAGGTGATTGTTTAAATGTGAGGTTAAGATGAAGATGTTCTCAAGCATACAAAGTCTCAGAAGTTTCATCATGCATAGCCATTATCAAAAACACTTTTGGAAGAAGCATTCTAGAAAGAAGAGAAATGAGCAATTAATAACATTTACTGTTTTTATACAATCACCATGAAAAAAGAAAAGAAAAAAGAGGAGAAAGAGAATATAATTAAAAAAAGAAAAAATGGAAAATATTGCATGAATAAGGATTCTGAGATAAACCAATAATAATGTCAACACATTGGAGGGTGCTAGAAAGACTGATAAGAGTAGAGAAAGAGCTAAGATACTGATCTTTGAAGGAAGCATATCGATCTTGTTTTAGGCTAGATCTGCCCAGGATCAGACCCTGAGCCTAGGATTTGAGTGCAAACATTTTACTTCGGTGGTGACCACAGAAGGCACCAATAGGGAAATGCAGAAGCAGGACAGAAAGGGAAGAAAGCCAATACAGAACATGGTAAGGAGCAGGTTATCACTTTGAGCAATGAGACCAAATTCCCCTGGGGCCCTCTGAGAGATTTGTCCCCAAGAAATCCCAAGAGAGCTGAGTATTTACACACCAACTCCTGTCCCTCATTGATAAGGGCTGTTCCCATGGGGATTGGGTCCCTGGAGATTCCAGTCTGCCTGATATAGGGTCAAGCACCCTCCTGAAACCCAGGAAACCCTCTGGCTAAGGGTCACAGTGTTTGGAGTAAGAAGCTGTGGGCATGTATGGGAAACACTGCACTGGGGACATGAGGGGGACACCAAGAGCAACTGCTGCAGTCCACCCCTCATGTTGCACAGATCTACTGATGCCCCACATTAAAGTCCCACTGTCTAGTCACATTCTCCAATTTTGTTACCAGTCGCAATGAAATGAAATTAAATACTAACAATAGGAAGCTAATGGGACAGACTGCAATTTCTGCTGCTGCAGTTCGTCATGAGACTGACTACTAGCCAACATCTTACATCTTCAGCAGTCATTTTATAGTCCACTCACTCTTGGCTAACATTTCTGCTAGTCTAGGTTGCTTCACTTTAATGAAACTCAGATCCTCATCTCTAAGGGATCTGATACCCTTTTTTCTGTTGTCTAACCAGCCCATGGTTCTTGCAATTGCCTTTTCACCATTATCAGTAGATAAAGAAGCAACAAGAAGAACACAGAGAACCCCCTAAGTTCCAGACATACTTCTCCTTGCCCTGTTTATGTAGTAGTAACCCTTAACTCCTCCTGACAGTAAGTCAGTTCAGCTTCCTGCTGTCCTATTGGCCTGAAATGACCATGTGGCAGCCATAGCTTTAAATTTAGTGGAACCTTACTGGTCCCCTATAGTCCAGCATAAGCCACCCGCATTTTGCAGATAAAAGTATGAACATCCAAAGTGGTTCACTGTAACAGTGAGAGCTGCTCCTGTTTCTATCCTTTGATTCCTGATTCCGTATGTTCTGCCTGTCACAGTCCACACATATAGTGACCAATGGTTCAAAGTATATATCAAAACCTGAAGGACAGCACTCCTGCACCACAGAATGTCATCCACAAGCTGATGCCTTAGCATGTACCTGGTCAGAAGCCATTTCAACATTCTACCAGATTGGCAGATTTGGGTAATGTAATATATGGTAGGACTAGTGGTTCCTGATTGTTTCCATATTGTCATGCCTCCTTGCTGTAAAGGGGTAAACTTGCCACAAAGTACTTGATTGATCTCCTTGAGTAACAGTACCATTTTGGGACTCAGCATCAGTCCATGCTATTGGCAGATGTGATACTCAACAGCAGCTGTACTTAGATGAGCACTGGTAGGAGGAGGTTATGCTGTTAAGTCCATATACAACTTCCATCTGTACCACCATGACTGCTCTTTATGGGCCCCTTGTGAGTGCTGGCCAAAGGCAGAGAGTAGCTAACCTCCATGGATTAGTTATCCTGTGTACTTGGTTGTTCAGTTTCTCCTCTTCATTTTAGGCTCATTCCAAAGATTTATGCACATATCTCTTCCTCAGTCTTCCTTGAATCTGATCTTTCAATCTTACTCCTTCCAAGCTTCTGACCTATCACCCAAGCCAGACAGCACATCTCAGGATCATAGGTATAGTCTTCTTTCAGACTACCTTTTATTTATTTGTTTGTTTATTTATTTATTTATTTTTATATATTATTTATTTTGGTATCATTAATCTACAATTACATGTGCAATATTATGGTTATTAAACTACCCCTTCATCAGGTCCCCCCCACCCAGCCCATTACAGTAACTGTCCATCAGCATAGTGAGATGCTATAGAATCACTACTTGTCTTCTCTGAGTTGTACAGCCCTCCCTGTGCCCCCCCAACATTACATCTGCTAATCGTAATGCCCCTTTTTTCCTCTTATCCATCCCTTCCCACCCATCTTCCCCAGTCCCTTTCCCTTTGGTAACTATTAGTCCGTTCTTGGGTTTTGTGAGTCTGTTCCTGTTTTGTTCCTTCAGTTTTTTTTCTTTGTTCTTATACTCCACATATGAGTGACATCATTTGATACTTCCCTTTTTTAGCTTGGCTTATTTCACTGAGCATAATACCCTCTAGCTCCATCCATGTTGTTGCAAATGGTAGGATTTGTTATCTTCTTATGGCTGAATAATATTCCATTGTGTATATGCATCACCTCTTCTTTATCCATTCATCTACTGATGGACACTTAGGTGCCTCCATTTCTTGGCTATTGTAAATAGTGCTGCAATAAACATAGGGGTGCATCTGTCTTTTCCAAACTGGGCTGCTGCAGTCTTAGGGTAAATTCCTAGGAGTGGAATTCCTGGGTCAAATGGTATTTTTATTTTGAGTTTTTTGAGGAGCCTCCATACTGCTTTCCACAATGGTTGAATTAATTTGCAGTCGCATCAGCAGTGTAGGAGGGTTCCCTTTTCTCCACATCCTCGCCAACATTTGTTGTTGTTTGTGTTTTGGATGTTGGCCATCCTCACTGGTGTGAGGTGATAACTCATTGTGGTTTTAATCTGCATTTCTCTGATGATTAGCGATGTGGAGCATCTTTTCATGTGCCTGTTGGCCATCTGAATTTCTTCTTTGGAGAAGTGTCTATTCATGTTCTCTGCCCATTTCTTAATTGGATTATTTGCTTTCTGTTTGTTAAGGTGCATGAGTTCTTTATATATTTTGGTTGTCAACCCTTTATCAGATACGTCATTTATGAATATATTCTTCCATACTGTAGGATGTCTTTTTGTTCTACTGATGGTCTCCTTTGCTGTACAGAAGCTTTTCAGCTTGATATAGTCCCACTTGTTCATTTTTGCTTTTGTTTCCCTTGCCCGGGGAGATATGTTCATGAAGAAGTCACTCATGTTTGTGACCAAGAGATTTTTGCCTATGTTTTTTCCTAAGAGTTTTATGGTTTCATGACTTACATTCAGGTCTTTGATCCACCTTGAGTTTACCTTTGTATATGGGGCTAGACAGTAGTCCAGTTTCATTCTCTTACATGTAGCTGTCCAGTTTTTCCAACACCAGCTGCTGAAGAGGCTGTCATCTACCCATTGTATATCCAAGGCTCCTTTATCAAATATTAATTGACTGTATATGTTTGGGTTAATGTTTGGATTTTCTATTCTGTTCCACTGGTCTGTGGGTCTGTTTTTGTGCCAATACCAAATTGTCTTGATTACTGTGACTTTGTAGTAGAGCTTGAAGTCAGGGAGCATAATTCCCCCAGTTTTAGTCCGCCTTCTCAGGATTACTTTGGCTATTTGGGGTCTTTTGTGGTTTCATATGAATTTTAGAATTATTTGTTCCAGTTCATTGAAGAATGCTGTTGGTAGTTTGATAGGGATTGCGTTGAATCTGTAGATTGCTTTAGGTAGTATAGCCATTTTGACAATATTTATTCTTCCTAGCCAAGAGCATGGGATGCATTTCCATTTGTTAGTGTCCTCTTTAATTTTTCTTAGGAGTGTCTTGTAGTTTTCAGAGTACAGGTCTTTCACTTCCTTCGTTAGGTTTATTCCTACGTATTTTATTCTTTTCGATGCAATTGTGAATGGAATTGTTTTTCTGATTTCTCTTTCTGTTAGTTCATCGTTAGTGTATAGGAAAGCAATAGATTTCTGTGTGTTAATTTTGTATCCTTCAACTTTGCTGAATTCAGATATTAGTTCTAGTAGTTTTGGAGTGGAATCTTTAGGATTTTTTATGTATGCTATCATGTCATCTGCATATAGTGACAATTTGACTTCTTTTTTACCAATCTGGATGCCTTGTATGTCTTTGTTTTGTCTGATTGCTGTGGGTAGGACCTCCAGTACTATGTTGAATAACAGTAGAGAGAGTGGGCATCCCTGTCTTGTTCCCTATCTTAGATGAAAAGCTTTCAGCGTCTCGCTGTTAAGTATGATGTTAGCTGTGGGTTTGTCATATATGGCCTTCATGATGTTGAGGTACTTGCCGTCTATACCCATTATGTTGAGAGTTTTAATCATGAATGGATGCTGAATTTTGTCAAATGCTTTTTCAGCATCTATGGAGATGATCATGTGGTTTTTGTTCTTCTTTTTGTTGATGTGGTGGATGATGTTAATGGATTTTCGAATGTTGTACCATCCTTGCATCCCTGGGATGAATCCCACTTGATCATGGTCCATGATCCTCTTGATTTATTGTTGAATTCGGTTTGCTAATATTTTGTTGAGTGTTTTTGTATCTACGTTCATCAGGGATATTGGTCTGTAATTTTCTTTTTTGGTGAGGTCTTTGCCCGGTTTTGATATTAGAGTGATGCTGGCTTCGTAGAATGAGTTTGGAAGTATTCCCTCCTCTTCTATTTTTTGGAAAACGTTAAGGAGAATGGGTGTTATTTCTTCTCCATATGTCTGTTAGAATTCAGAGGTGAATCCATCTGGGCCAGGGTTTTGTTCTTGGGTAGCTTTTTGATTACCAATTCAATTTCATTGCTGATGATTGGTGTGTTTAGTTTTTCTGTTTCTTGCTTGGTCAGTCTTGGAAGGTTGTATTTTTCTAAGAAGTTGTCCATTTCTTTTATGTTCTCCAGCTTGTTAGCATATAAATTCTCATAATATTCTCTTATAATTCTTTGTATTTCTGTGGGGTCCGTCATTATTTTTCCTTTCTCATTTCTGATTCTATGTGTGTAGATTCTCTTTTTCTCTTAATGAGTCTGGCTAGGCATTTAGCTATTTTGTTTATTTTTTCAAAGAACCAGCTCTTGGTTTCATTGATTTTTTCTATTGTTTTATTGTTCTCCTTTTTATTTATTTCTTCTCTGATCTTTATTATGTCCCTCCTTCTGGTGACTTTGGGCCTCATTTGTTCTTCTTTTTCCAATTTCAGTAATTGTGTCTTTAGACTATTCATTTGGGAATGTTCTTCCTTCTTTAAGTAGGCCTGGATTGCAATATACTTTCCTCTTAGAACTGCCTTTGCTGCGTCCCACAGAAGTTGTGGCTTTGTGTTGTTGTTGTCATTAGTCTCCATATATTCTTTGATTTCTGTTTTGATTTGGTTGTAAACCCATTGATTAATTAGGAGAATGTTGTTAAGTCTCCGTGTATTTGTGAGCCTTTTTGATATCTTTCTAAAATTTATTTCTAGTTTTATACATTTGTGATCTGAGAAGGTGGTTGGTAGGATTTCAATATTTTTGAATTTACTGAGGTTCTTTTTGTGGCCTAGTATGTGGTCTATTCTGGAAAGTGTTCCATGTGCACTTGAGAAGAATGTGTATCCTGCTGCTTTTTGTTGCAGAGTTCTGTAGATGTCTGTTAGGTCCATCTGTTCTAGTGTGTTGTTTAGTGCCTCTGTGTCTTTACTTATTCTCTGTCTGGTTGATCTGTCCTTTGGAGTGAGTGGTGTGTTGAAGTCTCCTAAAATGAATCCATTGCTGTCTATTTCCTCCTTTAATTCTGTATTTGTCTCACATATGCTGGCACTTCTGTCTTGGGTGCATATATATTTATAATGGTTATATCTTCTTGTTGGACTGACCCCTTTATCATTATGTAATGTCCTTCTTTATCTCTTGCTACTTTCTTCGTTTTGAAGTCTATTTTGTCTGATACAAGTACTGCAACACCTGCTTTTTTCTCTTTGTTGTTTGCATGAAATCTCTTTTTCCATCCTTTCACTTTTAGTCTGTGTATATCTTCGCTTTTGCAGTGAGTCTCTTGTAAGCGCAGCTGGGTCTTGCTTTTTTATCCATTCTGTTACTCTGTGTCTTTCGATTGGTGCATTCAGTCCATTTACCCTTAGGGTGATTATTGATAGATATATACTTATTGCCATTGCTGGCTTTAGATTCGTGGTTACCAAAGGTTCAAGGGTTGCTTCTTTACTATTTAATAATCTAACTTAACTTTCTTGTTAAGTTATTGTAAACACCATCTGATGTTTCTTTATTTGTCTCCCTTCTTATTCTTCCTCCTCCATTCTTTATATACTAGGTGTTTTATTCTTTCCCTTTAGTTATTATTTGGATCGTCTGCTTTCTTTGCTATGATTTTATTTTCTCTGGTGACATCTTTTTAGCCTTAGGGGTGCTTCCCTCTAGAGTAGTCCATTTAAGATATACTGTAGTGGTGGTTTATGAGCGGCAAACTCTCTCAACTTTCGTTTGTCTGGAAATTGTTTAATCCCTCCGTCATATTTAAATGATAATTGTGCTGGATACAGTATTCTTGGTTCACGGCCCTTCTGTTTCCTAACGTTAAATATATCATGCCATTGTCTTCTGGCCTGTAAGGTTTCTGTTGAGAAGTCTGATGATAGTCTGATGGGTTTTCCTTTGTAGTTGATCTTTTTTCTCTCTCTAGCTGCCTTTAATACTCTGTCTTTATCTTTGATCTTTGCCATTTTAATTATTATGTGTCTTGGTGTTGTCCTCCTTGGGTCCCTTGTGTTGGGAGATCTGTGGGCTTCCATGGACTGCAAGATTATTTCCTTCCCCACTGAGGGAAAGTTTTCAGCAGTTATTTCTTCAAAGACACTTTCTATCCCCTTTTCTCTCTCTTCTTCCTCTGATACTCCTCTAATGTGAATATTGTTCCGTTTGGATTGGTCACACCGTTCTCTTAATATTCTTTCATTCCTAGAGATCCTTTTATCTCTCTCTGCCTCAGCTTCTCTGTATTCCTGTTCTCTGATTTCTACTCCATTAACAGTCTCTTGCATCTTATCCAGTCTGCTCTTATGCCCATCGATCACTTGTCTGATTTCTGCATTGTCTTTCCTCACTTCCCTCACTTCCTCCCTCAGCTCTTGCACATTTCTCTGTAGATCCATCAGCATGGTTATGACTTTTATTCTGAATTCTTTTTCAGGAAGACTGTGCATTTCCATCCCTTCAGGCTCTCTCTCTGGGGTTGTCTGGTTGATTTTAGTCTGGACCATATTCCTCTGTCTTTTCAGTGCTATAGAAGTCGCTGGTAGTTGCCATGTATGTCAGCTGGGCTCTTTAAGAGTTTAAAAAGAGAAAAAAAAAGAAGAATAAAGAAAGAAAAAAAGAAAAAGAAAGAAAAGAAAAGAAAAAAGAAAAAACAAAACAAAAACAAAAACAAAAAACAAAAAACAAAACAAAACAAAAAAATCCCACTGGGAGTAGTTTCTGTAGGGATGCTGTAGGTGGTGCTGTTGCCTCAGTATTCCACAGCCCTGGCCACGCTGTCCACAGGGCCCTTTATAGCACTGGCTGGGGTGGGAATGAATGGGAGGCTGTTGACCCCTTTGGGAAGTCGACGTGTGGCCATCCTTTCCTAGTCATCAGCTAAGGGGTCCAATACTCCCCAGGACTCCCAGCCTGCTGGGCTGAGTGTGCCGGGGTTATCCGGCTCCTCCACTGGGCTCCTGTCTCTTTAAGACCGGTGAAGAAAACGCACACTTTTCTTTTTTTTTACTTTCCCGGGAGCCAGCTGCAGGCACCCTGGTGCGTTCCCCACTCAGATCCTGCCCCTCTGTCTCTCCAATCTCTGCTACACTGCTCAATGTGTGTTAGCGCTCCCCGTGCAGATCCCCGGGGCTGGTTATTTCACAGGGTGTACTTCCACTCCCTCCCGGCTCTGAATCCTCTCCTCCTGCCGGTCAGCTGGGTAGGGTGAGTGCTCAGGTCCCGCTGGGTCGCGGCTCCGTATCTTACCCACCTCTTGGGGCACCGAGTCCCCTCAGGTGTAGCTGCACGCTGTGCGCTTTCCTGTGTATTCTGATCTCTCTTTTAGGAATAGTTGTATTTGCTGTATTTTCGTATATAAATTTAGTGTTGGGAGGAGATTTCTGCTGCCCTGCTCATGCCGCCATCTTCCCGGAAGTCTCCAGACTACTTTTCTGTCCATACCAACAAGTGTGCTGCTTGAAGCTCTGTGCTCTGGGAGGATTTGCTCTTGTCATTGTCTTTCAGGGCCACATGTGAGTAGGGTAATAGCATAGCAGTGGCTCATTTGTAGCTCACTCCAGCATATTAAGCCAACTCATTTGTAGAACCAGACATAAAAGAATGTCTTTAAAAAACACGTGTGTTTGTAGATTTTAAATAGCATACTAGTAAAAGACTTTTGGCTAAAGCAAGTCTAAGGAACATTACTGAAACAATGTTTAATGGAAGCATAGTTTTGATTGCATTTATAAAAAAACTAGAACATGAAAAACAAATGAGCTAGGAGTTCAACCCAAGGAGACAGAAAAGGAACAGAGTAGAACTGGTGAGGGAAAAAAAAAGGAAATAATAAAGATAGAAGCAGAATCAATAAAATAGAGAATGAAAAAAAAATACTAAAGTGAAAGTGAGAGATGAACAAAACCAAAATCTGGTTCTTTGGTATCTCAGCATTATTTATGAAAGTGGGCATTCGAAGTTACCTTTGTTATCCATCGCAGAGGCAATAGATAGATAAAATGTGGTGATGCATGTTAGAATGCTGTGAAGTAATCATAAATTGAACTAGATGTAATCAAAGCCACATGGATAGATCTTTAAAATACGTTAAGTGTACAAAATACATAATACAATATCATTTGTACAAATTAAAAACACATGGGGACAAAAGAAACACTGTGTGTTTAAGAGAGAGAGAAATTTTCTAGGACATAAAACATATTAGCATATACCCTGGGGGGAGAGGGGCAGATATGAGTTGGAATAGGATCTGCAGAGGAAATATACTAAAATTAAATAAGACAAAATTAAACAAGAGAAGGCCTGTGTTAATAATGATAGTGTAACATGAACCAAAAAGTGAGACTGGCAACTGTTTTCACCTGAGCTTAAAAATAATTGTATGTCACTATAGCTACTAATTACATGACATGAAAATTGTATTATATATAATGTAGAGATCACATTCTTTCATACAGCCAAGTAAATAGGTACCTCTCTTTGAAAGATTTTAAGATTTGATTTCTGATTCAGGTTTCCCTTGGGAAACCTGTTTGATTTTTTTCTGTTGCCGAATTGGCCATCAGATTCTCAATCCCTAAGGAATTCAGTATTTATCAAACATAAAAGTTCATACAATATTGTGATTCCAAGTGAGTTAATGAAAATGATAAATAACATTCACTGAAAAAAGGTCAGTATGATTCATAAGTAGAGAATTCAGAAAATATCTTCTACTTAAAGGTATCTCACAAAATATATTTCTTCCATTGTATCAAATGTTCTAGGCAGAAATTCTTAAATTTCTGAATTTTCAACATTTGTTCACATAGTCTGATAGGAAATGTTTCTCTAGTAAACATCAAAATGAAATTCTAATCGGCAGAATAAAACATGCCTTAAATAAAATCAAAATCAATTGTATCATATACTTTTAAAAATATATTTCTTAAATAGGAAAGTTGAAATCATGGAAAAATATAAAAACATCCTAAATATCAAAACTTCCTAAAAATCATTAATCAACTACATTATCTGATCCTAAAATCCTAGTGTTAGATCTACATTTTTATGTTTCAATTATCCTTTTTTTACCTTAAAATATTTTAATGATTTTTAAAGTCAGTGTACCTTTTTTTAATGACATTTTTAGGTCAGATCTAAGTATTAACTTACTTATGTTATAAAATATACATTTTATATGTCTTAAAGACACATTTTATAACTAAAGATCTTTAACAGAGATATTAATTTCTCTCTGTTTTGGACACTTTCGGAACTTAGCCAAATTCATGTATTTTCTGTTGCTTTGAATATTGACGATAGTTTTGTCCTAAACCAAACATGGTACAAAAACTAAGTTCGGTGATAAGTTTTGGAGTGAAGATAGAATAAAATCTTCCTTTAGGCAAAAATAATTGTCCCAAAGAAATCTTGGCTCCAGGATCAAAGAGTATTAAGGCTGAAAGGGGTCTTAAAGCAGCTTAACAAGATCATTGGTGTTAAAATTTGCATGATTTAGTGCTGTGGGAATATAGCTGGTACTCAGTGAATACTTTTGAATGAATGATGCGCCAACATATATTAACATAGCATTATCATTTCCTATTAAATAACCTCCATTGAAATCTTTTGATTGGAGAAGTAATAGGAAGGTTCATGAGGCAGGAGATAGGGCCTGGAGGATGGTGCAGTTGGGGCCAGGTGAGAATTTTGTCTGCACTTTTTAAATTTTCCCTGGTAATGCTCCTCATGTTGACCATAATAGGCCTCTGGGTGAGTATGTATCAGGAGGTGTTGTTTGCCCTCAGTATACAGACTACCTGCTTTTTAGAGCTGTTGTATTTCAGGTATAAAATCCACATGTGTATGCTTTCGTGATAGTAGGTAGGCTACTGCGAATTTATTCCTGTTCATTTCACTTTCAATTTCTCAAGGTGTAATGGTCTGGTTGGCAATGTGTGTTGTACTATTGGTACCAACTGTTCAAACTTACCTTCCTTTAAAACTCTTTAACAAAGACAGCATTCTATACCAAACCTTTTATAGAATGCATTCATAGGTTTATGTAATTGTGTGCATTTAATTCAACAAAAATTGGGGTTTTGTTGCCCAAATTTTATTTATAATATTTTTCTTGTTCTCAACTTCTCTGATTTTGAAAACATGATTTGTCTCCTGGCTCATTTGGTACTTGTAGAGAATCTCTATTGCTGCATTTTGTGTTCTGTTCTTATAGCTGCTGTGATATGTAAATGAACACTTACATTTCTTCAGGTGTGAGCAATATGGTTTTACATATATGATTTAATTTCCAAATTCTTCCTTGATCTCTGAGTTTCTCAAGACCAGAAGCTGGGACTTACCCATCTTTGTATCTCCAGTGTCAGGAACAGAGTCTGAACTCCAGCAGGTACTCAGTAATTACTGAAGTGAACAGAATGAGAAGTAGGATTTGAATCTGGGAGAAATTTATTCTAATTATCAAAGTCATTATATATGTCATATTATATGGCCAAATTATCTTATGGGAAATGCTTTATATATATATATACTTGCTACCGACCTCACAACAAAGTAGGAATCATTATCTTCATTTTATTTAAAAAACAAACAGCAAATCTAGTGCTCAGAGAGTTTGAGTAACTTGTCTAAGTTAAAACAAGATTAGTGTAAGTGGTAAAAAATTCTCTGTCAAAGTCTCAGCTGTTTCATCTAAATCCAGCTAATAGAAAATAGATATGAATTTCTCTCAATCCCAACATGGTGTTAATCATGGAAGTCAGGGCTATTTGGGGGGGAATTGCCTGTTTAGAGCAAGAGATTGTTGGTTCCTACTTGGAATGGTAACCTAATGGAGCTTGGGTTACCATTCAACAGACCTAAAGGAATTCTGGTCCTCTAACTGGCATGCAGCCACCCAAAAACAGAAAGGAGGAGCAAAAAAAGGAGTGAATGAATAATGCAACTCTCTGTCTAGATATAACATTCAAGAAGTCATTGAAAAAGACTCAAGAGAGAAGACCTGATTTTGTAATCTGTCTCCCTAGTATACCACAAACCAAATAAAATTTCATGGAAAAAAGACCTATTTCTAACACTATTTTGTCATATTGTTTCAATTACCAATTGCTGTGTAACAAATTACCCCAAAATTTAGCAGTATCGAACAATAATTTCACTGTATCTTTCTTTAATTTGTGGGTAAGGAAGTTGAACAGGTCTCATCTGAGGGACTTTTCTGCCCCATGTGGTATTGAGATCATCTGGTTGCATAAACTGGTGTATTGGACAACCTGGAAGGTCTAAGACCTTTCACCTGCATGACTAGTACCTTGGTGGGAAAGTCTAGAAGACTGAGTTCAGCTGAAACTGTTGACCAGAGCACCAGTTTATGACCTTTCTAGAATGATGGTTGCAAGGTAGTCAGAATTCTTACATGATAGTCCAGGGCTCCCAGAAAGAATTTTTCAAGAAACAGGAAGTAGAAGTTTCCAGTTTCTTAAAGTCTGGTCCTGGAAACTGGCCCACTGTTGGTTCTGCCATAATTTCAAAGTAGGTCAAAGCAGGCATAAAACCCACTAAGATTTAAGGTGAAGGGGACATAGACCCTTGCCATTTTTAAAAAGCGACCATTTTTAATCCACCTCACAACCCAATTAACCTTTAGCAGTACTTGCTTATAAATGATATCCTTCAGTGTATTTTTTTCAAAACCAAAAGGAAAGAAACCTTTTCATCCCTCCCTGTTCTCAAATCACTACTTCTATTAGCCATAGTACATTCAACCTTATTATGGCTGCTGTATGTATTTTATCATCACTTCTAAAGTTTACACTAAGATATTTTTACATTTATGCCCAAGTTACTTATATCCTAATATGAATGAATAGTTCAAGCAGAAATTTCACAGTGCTTATTGTTGTTCCCACTCTTTACTTCTTGGCCTCCAACTGTTTCCATACCTCCTCCAGACTTTTTGGTCTTCCAAGAACAGGTTGAGTGGGCTGCCATTACCAGCATCTGAGTGTGCACAGAATTTTTCTATCATTAAATAGAGCATGTAAAGCCAAAAAGTATTTTGGGGACCATATAAACCAAACCTGATATTTCACACAGGTAAAAGCTGAGGTTCAGAAAAGTTTATTTTAATTAGTCCAAATCATGCAAATAATTTATAGGTCAGCCAGAACTAATATTTTTGTATGCCATATTAACCAAGAATACCAAATCATACCAAATCATATAAATAACTGAGTTTATTAAAAGGCAGGGTTTAAAAAAAATATGCTGATGGACAGTGACTGTAATGGGGTTGGTGGGGGGGACCTGATGAAGGGGGTAGTTTAATAACCATAATATTACACATGTAATTGTAGATTAATGATACCAAAATAAATAAAAAAAAACCTAGCTAGAACTATTCATCATTAGTCAATAAGTATCCTATGGCTCTGTCCAAATGGTATTCATGCCTCTCTCTCTCTCTATTTTATTTTAAACTAACTTTCCCTTCCTCAGCCCTGTCTCCTTCTCCTTCCCCTTCTTCAAAGGCATCTTTCCAGTCCTTTGTCCTTCCTCTTCTTACCCTCTTAGGTCCTTCCTGTCTCCAAGATAGTTCTGGTCACTTCAACCTAATGGGACCACTGGCGGTTAATTGTTTACAAGATAATTTCTCATAGAAAACAGAATACATTTTCCTCTCATAGGAATGAACTAACATAATTAGTCCCTATCTCAGATATCCAGTAGAAAACCTAAGAAAAGGCAAATCACCTTCAGATTCCATCTTCACCTATTGGCAAGCAGTTTTCCTAAACTTCCTCAGACTGCCTGCCTGGTACCAAGGATACAGGTGATAAATAGCACTTAAGTAGATAAAATTATAATGCTAACATCTGTAATGAATGCATTTATGCATTTGTTGATTTTATAAATAGCTGAAAGAAATTCAGTCACTGAAAAAAAATCTCACTCCAAGAAAAGTATAAATCTCATTCAAAGTGACAACCAACCCTCTCATACTACACAAGCAAGTTGAAAATTGTTTTGCACTACTTTTCCTGTAGCCCATTCTCCTCACTGAAGAAATAACACCTACTTTATGTGATCACTATCATTTAAGCTCTAGCTGTTGTAATTGTGAAAGTATAGACAAAATTCTTTACATCAACAAACACACCAAGCACTCTACTTGCCAGGGCTGTTGAGCACCATACACCTGGTAATGTGTCATAGAAGCAGCCGAATAGAGGAGGAGGCCAAAATGTTATCAGTAACTCCTGAATTAGCAGAGTATCTGTCATACACTGAAACAACTGACATCTTCTACACAGATCCTAAAGATTTTAATTCTAAGTTAATGTGACCAACGTATCTTGGGGCCCTCTCACATTCATAAAATCATCACACCCATAACAGAATCTCTTTGGAACGGATTAGTAGGCTCCCATTTTCTACTTGTCAGCTGTTTGCTCCAGGCACACTAACTCCCTCAGGTTAGAAAATGTGAATCTGTATATACAGGAATATAAAAACTCCTGAGATTCTATTATCAGATAAAAATGTGAAAAGGATGGATTTATTTGTAATTAATATCAAAATATCACATGAAAACAATTTTTTGTATCTTAAGTCCTCTTTACAGCATCTTTTTCTAAGACCTGTGTTGCATTCTACCATATGGCTGACTCATAAAAATATACTGCTTATTGGGCACTTAATTCCAATTCATTGCTAATAAAAAAAAATGCTGCCATGAATATCCGAGAAGCATATTCATTGCATACATTCATGACTATTTCTTCATGATAGAATCAAAGAAGTGGAATCTTTGGGCTGAAAGGTCTGCACACATTTCAAGGCTTTTACTGCATATTCCCAAATTGTGTTCAGAACCCATTTTTATCCCTTTAGCATTGCATGAGATATTCATTTTTCCCATACACTAACATTAAAATATAATAGTTATCTTTACTAGCCAAAAATAAGTTGTCTCACTGATATTTCAATTTTCATTTATTTGAGTAGAATAAAGTTATTATATTAATTTTTTTCTCCATTTTTTCCCCTATGAGGGCTTCTTGAGGACAGGAACCTAGTCTTGTGTCCCACTAGTGTACAGCAAGGGGTGTCTGTCACAACACTCAGTCCAGAGTTTGCACCCAGTAATATTTCTTGAATAAATGAAGTTGACATCAGAAGAAACTAAACCAGAAAATTAATAGATAGCATATAGAAGATTGCATTAATAATTAATAATTGGTTACACACAAAAATATACAATAGAACAATACACACATAAATAATAAGAAATTCATTCATAAATGGAACAGAGGAATTTTATTTGGTAAAAGATCATTCTAACATAGAATGATTTTATTTGGTAAAAGATCATTCTAACATGGTTAGAATTCTTAACTTCGGAATTTTTAAAAATGGTTTTACTAATTTATGAATATATCCCCGCAACTTGAAGCAGGAGCCTCCAAATCTTTTCTATGTGTATTTATGGGCCTGCTGCAATGAACAGATGAGATACTTATAAAATTAGAGCTTTCCCTTGCCTTATTAAATTCATTGCTAAAACCTCAAAAAAGTATGTTCTCTTAAGAAATATGATAAATTCTGTTGATCATCAAAATGCTGATAAAAGAAAAAAGACCTAACAATCATATATCATATGATATATAATATAATCATGTATCATATAATAAAAAAGTTAGATCAAGGAATATAATTCAAACCTGCAGAATACAGGCATAATTATGTAGAGTGAGTGGGTGGTGTCTATCTGTGTGTTTCCATGATGCTACCGGCCAATTGAAAGAAAGAAAAAGTTCACTGCTCTGAAGCCCTTCCAGAGGGAAATCTTCCTTGATGACAAAGCATTATCAATATTTGCTCTTACCTCTGTGGGAATACACCCAATCCCCAAGCTCCTGCTGTGTTGTCATTCTTCCTTTGTCACTAGAGCCTGGGTGGGGTTCAGCCAGCAGAGGGGAAACAGGATGGAAGATTGCATAAAAGAGGTCATGTGACTTCCACTCACATACCACTGGCCAGAACTCCATCACCTGGAAAGGAGCCTGGGGAGTGCAGTCCAGCTGTGCAGGTTTGGTGAGCAGCTAGCCATTCTGTGCCTCGTCACTTTTGTCACTTGTCACATCTTTGTAGTGTCACCTGGTGCCTCCGAGTATTTTGCTCTACCAAGTCTCATATATGCATTATTTACTTGATATGTTTTACACTCATTTGTTTTTTATACTTCCAGATTTATTTAAAAAGGTAACTATCAACACTATAATTGGAAGACCAAAATTAAATATCCATGAATAGAACTTAACTGTAAAAACAAATGTGCTAAAAAAAAAAAACAATGTAATAAATATTAAGGTTTTATTGGTGCCTGCAGAAGCCTCTAAAGCTGAGACTGGCTCTTTCTTTATTGAAAATGGAGATAAGCAAGGAGCAGAAAGAGGCACAGTGTGTATTTTATCGATATCAAAAAAGTAGTCTTTTTCATTTTCTAATTGTGAATTCTATTTGTTCTTGATTATAATATTGTCAAAATTGTTGTCATTTTCTTAGCCTTTGATTAATATATCATTTTCAAACTTTCAATGCAGTGTTTTTGTAAATATAATTCTTTTCATACATAGAGTCACTTAAAAAATATCTAATATTTTAATCGAAGACTCTTATATATGATAATATAGGTGTGCTTGGACTTATCCCTGCCATCTCATGTTCTGTCTTTTACTCTCTCTTCTTCTTGTTCTATTCTTTCCTCAATTTGTTTGATTGGTTTTCTTTTCCGAGTTTCTTTTCCATTAATGGGAATTGGAAATTATACATCAGTGCTTATTGTTTTCATTTATATACAGATTTATATTTTTAGTAATATCTGTAGTTAATTATAGCAACATTTAACATTATGATTTTAGCAACATCTAGGATGAATCTTAGCACATTTTTTCAGTTTTACTTACATTGATTTTTGCTCCCACCCCCTCATCCCTCTCTCTATTGTTATTGTCAGGAATTTTATGACCATATTTTTTCAATGTGTTTAAGCATTATGCATTAACAATATTAAGACTTAGCTGTGCATTTGTGTGCTGCTCTTTCTTGATATGTCACATCTTCTGTTTTGTTGTATTCATTTTTCTATTATGTATTCTCTTGTAAATTATTTCAGAGTTTCTGTGAGTGATAACTTTTGGAGCCTTTATAGGTCAGGACATTTATTTATTTTGATTTCTAGTTTGGATAAATATATACTTGTGTCTTCAACATAATTTATACTTAGCATTTGAAACATTTCTGAGGTGTTTTCCAGTGACCACCAAGCAATTCTCCAATTCTCAGTGGACACCAACAGGTGTCTGACAAGTTACACTATCTACCTGGAGATAGCATTAGATCCCACCAGGTAAGAGTTCAGTCCCATAAGGCTGACCCCACATCAGATGCCAATCACACTCCAGGTTGTGACTGTGCTTCTGACCAACTGGCTATAAATTGGAGGTTCCCACAACCCCCTCCAAGGTTCTATTAATTTGCTAGAGCAGCTCACAAAATTCAGGGGAACATATACTTACATTTACTAGTTTATTATAAAGGATGTTATAAAACATATAGATTAATAATCAGATGCAGAGGTACACAGGCAAGGTTTGGTAGGGTGCCAAGGGCTGGAGCTTCTGTCCCCATAGAAAGGTGGTGCACATGGCACGTGGATGCATTCACGACCTGGTAACCAGCTTGCCAAATCTACTTGTTCAATTTTTAAGGAGCCAGAGGACAGTGGGTGATTGAAATTTCCAAACTTCTAATTACTTGGTATTTCTGGTGACCAGCCCCAACCTAAAGCTGTATAGGAACCCAACCCTAAATCACCTCATTAGCATAAACCACAGGTGTGTTCAAAAGGGCTTGTCAAGAACAACAAAAGACACTCTTATCGCTTAGGAATTACACGAATTTTAGGAGCTCTGTGCTATAAAGCAGGGATGAAGACCAACCATATTTCTCAGTATACCACAGTATTGATCTCCTGCCTTCTAATACCCATCCATCACTATCCAGCTGCTGGAGGCATTTTCTGACTGGGAAACAATCCTAGGGAATGCCATGCGAATGGTGCCCCCTAGAGTTTGCAATGCATCAGTTTCTGTATGGATATTTTTCCTTTTGGGAAACTGGCAATTTTTTTGAGCCCTAAGAGTTCTGAAATTTCACAAGCTATTGCCTAAGGCAAGGATTTTTATTGTCTTTTGACATTTGGAGTACTCTTGTAAACAGCAACATTTGTGGTTTTGGACCTTACAGAAAATTTTCTACTGTTACATATTTGATTGTCCTTCATTTTCTCTTTTTCTGCCTTCCTGTAATTTTTATTTGATAGACAACATACATGCTGAGTTAGTCCTTCATGTTTCTTAACTTTACTTCCTCACATACTATTTCTTTTCTTTTTGTTCTTCAATTGTGGGGAGTTCTGCAACTTTATCTTCCAAATCAATCATTTAGCATTAATTGTCATTTATCAAATTTCAATTATTTTTAATTTGTAGGAACTGTATTTTCCTCTGATTAAAATCTTTTTGTTACAGCCTGTTCTTGTTTTATGGTTACGGTAGTCTCATATATGACATTCAAACTGAAGATAGATAATTCATTTTTTAAAAGTTCTCTTTTGGTTCCTTGGGTCACCTGATTGGCCATCTCAATCTTTGGTTTTGTCAGAAACCTGGTAAACTTTTTGACTGATACATTAAATTGATGAGTTAAGACAGTATTATGGGTTGAATCGTATCCTCCAAAAAGATGAGGGTCCTCACCCCAGGACCTGTGAATGTGACTTTATTTGGAAATGGGATCTTTGCAGATGTAGTTAAGGTAAGCCACCATTAGGGTGTATCCTAACCCGATATGACTGGTGTTCATATAAGAGGAAAATTGGGTAGAGTACCACCAGGAGAATGCCAGCATGTGACTATAGAGGCAGAGACTGAAGTGCTGCACCCACAAATCAGAGATGCCAGCAAGCCCCAGAAGCTACAGAAAGGCAAGGAAGGACTTAGAGGTTTCAGAGGGAGTATGGCCTGGCTGACAAACTTGCTTTCATACGTGTAGCCTTCAGAGCTATGAGAGAATACATTCTGTTGTTTTATGGCACCCAGTTTATGGGATTCTCTTACAGCAGCTCTGGGCAACTGATATGTGTGGATCTCCTGGGTTACATTTGGAGCTATGGGGGCCCTTTTCTTCACAGGGTTCTCCCATGACTGAGGCAGTATATGAAAGCAGATGTGGGCCAAGGGCAAAAAGGACTAGGGTATGTCCCCCAAACTGCCAGATGGCTTTAATTGGGTGATGTATGAGAGGTCTCCAGAGAAACAGAACCAGGAGGAAATATATATATTATATAATTATAAAATATGTGTGTGTGTGTATATATACATATATATACACGCATTATAGGGCATTGGCTCATGTCATTATGGAGGCTCACAAGTCCCAAGAACTGTAGTCAGCAAACTGGAGACCCAAAGAGAATTGATGCTGTAGTTCTAGTCTGAATATTGGTAGGTTTGAGACCCAGGAAAAACTGATGCTCCAGGTCAAGGCAGTCAAGCAAGAGGAAACTCCCCTCGCTGGATGGAGTGTTAGCCTTTTTGTTCCATTCAGGAGTTCAGCTGATTGGATGGGAGGACAATCTGTTTTATTCAGTCTACCAATTCAAAAGTTAATCTCCAAAAACACCCTCACAGACACATCGAGAATAATGTTTAACTAAATACATGCGCATTCTGTAGCCAGTCAAACGGACACATAAAACTGACCATCACAAGTCTGCCCTATGTCCACTTGGCACACATACACATCATATTGAACCATACATGTTAAACCTTCAAATAAAGGCAATAATAAGGTCAAATTCCACCTAATATGATACAACTGTTCTTTGTAAAACTGAAAACACACTAATCCCTTCCCCAGAAGACGAGAAAAGTCCATAAGTGATATTAACTCTTCTTCTTGATATCAAGTAACTTTTCTTAAAATAATTTATTTTGGTGTCATTATTCTACAATTACATGTGCAATATTATGGTTATTAAACTACCCCCTTCATCAGGTCCCCTCCACCAACCCCATTACGGTCACTGTCCATCAGCGTAGTGAGATGCCATAGAGTCACTACTTGTCTTCTCTGAGTTGTACAGCCCTCCCCGTGCCTCCCCAACATTATGTCTGCTAATCGTAATACCCCTTTTTCCCTCTTATCCCTCCCTTTCCAGCCATTTTCCCCAGTCCCTTTCCCTTTGGTAACTATTAGTCCATTCTTGGGTTCTGTGAGTCTGCTGCTGTTTTGTTCCTTCAGTTTTTTTCTTTGTTCTTATAATCCACATATGAGTGAGATCATGTGATACTTGTCTTTTTCAGCTTGGCTTATTTCACTGAGCATAATACCCTCTAGCTCCATCCATGTTGTTGCAAATAGTAGAATTTGTTTTCTTCTTATGGCTGAATAATATTCCATTGTGTATATGTACCACCTCTTCTTTATCCATTCATCTACTGATGGACACTTAGGTTGCTTCCATTTCTTGGCTATTGTAAATAGTGCTGCGATAAACATAGAAGTGCATATGTCTTTTTCAAACTGGGCTGCTGCAGTCTTAGGGTAAATTCCTAGGAGTGGAATTCCTGGGTCAAATGGTATTTCTATTTTGAGTTTTTTGAAGAACCTCCATACTGCTTTCCACAATGGTTGAACTAATTTGCATTCCCACCAGCAGTGTAGGAGGGTTCCCTTTTCTCCACATCCTCGCCAACATTTGTTGTTGTTTGTGTTTTGGATGTTGGCCATTCTCACTGGTGTGAGGTAATATCTCATTGTGGTTTTAATTTGCATTTCTCTGATGATTAGCGATGTAGAGCATCTTTTCATGTGCCTGTTGGCCATCTGAATTTCTTCTTTAGAGAAGTGTCTATTCATGTCTTCTGCCCATTTCTTAATTGGATTATTTGCTTTTTGTTTGTTAAGATGCATGAGTTCTTTATATATTTTGGATGTCAACCCCTTAACAGATACGTCGTTTATGAATATATTCTCCCATACTGTAGGATGTCTTTTTGTTCTACTGATGGTGTTCTTTGCTGTACAGAAGCTTTTCAGCTTGATATGGTCCCACTTCTTCATTTTTGCTTTTGTTTCCCTTGCCCGGGGAGATATGTTCATGAAGAAGTCGCTCATGTTTATGTCCAAGAGATTTTTGCCTATGTTTTTTCCTAAGAGTTTTATGGATCCATGACTTACATTCAGGTCTTTGATCCACCTTGAGTTTACCTTTGTGTATGGGGCTAGACAGTAGTCCAGTTTCATTCTGTTACATGTAGCTGTCCAGTTTTTCCAACACCAGCTGCTGAAGAGGCTGTCATCTCCCCATTGTATATCCAAGGCTCTGTTATCAAATATTAATTGACTGTATATGTTTGGGTTAATGTTTGGATTTTCTATTCTGTTCCACTGGTCTGTGGGTCTGTTTTTGTGCCAATACCAAATTGTCTTGATTACTGTGGCTTTGTAGTAGAGCTTGAAGTCAGGGAGCGTAATTCCCCCTGTTTTGGTCCTCCTTCTCAGGATTGCTTTGGCTATTCGGGGACTTTTGTGGTTTCACATGAATTTTAGAATTATTTGTTCCAGTTCATTGAATAAAGCTGTTGGTAGTTTGATAGGGATTGCATTGAATCTGTAGATTGCTTTATGCAGTATAGCCATTTTGACAATATTTATTCTTCCTAGCCAAGAGCATGGGATGCATTTCCATTTGATAGTGTCCTCTTTAATTTCTCTTAGGAGTGTCTTGTAGTTTTCAGAGTACAGGTCTTTCACTTCCTTCGTTAGGTTTATTCCTAGGTATTTTATTCTTTTTGATGCAATTGTGAATGGAATTGTTTTTCTGATTTCTCTTTCTGTTAGTTCATCATTAGTGTATAGGAAAGCAACAGATTTCTGTGTGTTAATTTTGTATCCTGCAACTTTGCTGAATTCAGATATTAGTTCTAGTAGTTTTGGAGTGGAATCTTTAGGATTTTTTATATACAGTATCATGTCATCTGCAAATAGTGACAATCTGACTTCTTCTTTACCAATCTGGATGCCTTGTATGTCTTTGTTTTGTCTGATTGCTGTGGCTAGGACCTCCAGTACTATGTTGTATAACAGTGGAGAGAGTGGGCATCCCTGTCTTGTTCCCTATCTTAGATGAAAAGCTTTCAGCTTCTCGCTGTTAAGTATGATGTTAGCTGTGGGTTTGTCATATATGGCCTTTATGAAATTGAGGTACTTGCCATCTGTACCCATTTTGTTGAGAGTTTTAATCATGAATGGATGCTGAATTTTGTCAAATGCTTTTTCAGCATCTATGGAAAAGATCATGTGGTTTTTGTTTCTTCTTTTTGTTGATATGGTGGATGATGTTGATGGATTTTCGAATGTTGTACCATCCTTGCATCCCTGGGATGAATCCCACTTGATCATGGTGTATGATCCTCTTGATGTATTTTTGAATTCGGTTTGCAATATTTTGTTGAGTGTTTTTGCATCTACATTCATCAGGGATGTTGGTCTGTAATTTCCTTTTTTGGTGAGGTCTTTGCCCGGTTTTGGTATTAGAGTGATGCTGGCTTCGTAGAATGAGTTTGGAAGTATTCCCTCCTCTTCTGTTTTTTGGACAACTTTAAGAAGAATGGGTGTTATTTCTTCTCTATATGTCTGGTAGAATTCAGAGGTGAATCCTTCAGGTCCAGGGGTTTTGTTCTTGGGTAGTTTTTTGATTACTGATTCAATTTCGTTGCTGGTGATTGGTCTGTTTAGTTTTTCTGTTTCTTGCTTGGTCAGTCTTGGAAGGTTGTATTTTTCTAAGAAGTTGTCCATTTCTTCTATGTTTTCCAGCTTGTTAGCATATAGATAGATTCTCATAATATTCTCTTATAATTCTTTGTATTTCTGTGGGGTCTGTCGTTATTTTTCCTTTCTCATTTCTGATTGTGTTTATGTGTGTATATTCTCTTTTTCTCTTAATGAGTCTGGCTCGGGGTTTATCTATTTTGTTTATTTTTTCAAAGAACCAGCTCCTGGTTTCATTGATTTTTTCTATTGTTTTATTCTTCTCAATTTTATTTATTTCTTCTCTGATCTTTATTATGTCCCCCTTTCTGGTGACTTTGTGCCTCACTTGTTCTTCTTTTTCCAATTTCAGTAATTCTGTCTTTAGACTATTCATTTGGGAATGTTCTTCCTTCTTTAAATAGGCCTGGATTGCAATATACTTTCCTCTTATAACTGCCTTTGCTGCATCCCAGAGAAGTTGTGGCTTTGTGTTGTTGTTGTCATTAGTCTGCATATATTCTTTGATTTCTGGTTTGATTTGGTTGTTAACCCTATGATTAATTAGGAGAATGTTGTTAAGTCTCCATGTATTTGTGAGCCTTTTTGTTTTCTTTGTTCAATTTATTTCTAGTTTTATACCTTTGTGATCTGAGAAGTTGGTTGGTAGGATTTCAATATTTTTGAATTTACTGCGGTTCTTTTTGTGGCCTAGTATTTGATCTATTCTGGAAAATGTTCCATGTACACTTGAGAAGAATGTATATCCTGCTGCTTTTGGGTTCAGAGTTCTGTAGATGTCTGTTAGGTCCATCTGTTCTAGTGTGTTGTTCAGTGCCTCTGTGTCTTTACTTATTCTCTGTCTGGTTGATCTGTCCTTTGGAGTGAGTGGTGTGTTGAAGTCTCCTAAAATGAATGCATTGCTGTCTATTTCCTTCTTTAATTCTGTTAGTATTTGTCTCACATATGCTGGCGCTCCTGTGTTGGGTGCATATATATTTATAATGGTTATATCTTCTTGTTGGACTGACCCCTTTATCATTATTTAATGTCCTTCTTTATCTCTTGCTACTTTCTTCGTTTTGAAGTCTATTTTGTCTGAGACAAGTACTGCGACACCTGATTTTTCCTCTTTGTTGTTTGCATGAAATCTCTTTTTCCATCCCTTCACTTTTAGTCTGTGTATATCTTTGGGTTTGTGTGAGTCTCTTGTAAGCAGCATATAGACGGGTCTTGATTTTTTATCCATTCTGTTACTCTGTGTTTTTTGGTTGGTGCATTCAGTCCATTTTCATTTAGGGTGATTATTGATAGATATGTACGCATTGCCATTGCTGGCTTTAGATTCGTGGTTACCAAAGGTTCAAGGGTTGCTTCTTTTCTATTTAACAGTCTAAGTTAACTTTCTTCTTAAGTTATTGTGAACACCGTTCGATGTTTCTTTATTTCTCTCCCTTCTTATTCTTCCTCCTCCGTTCTTTATATACTAGGTGTTTTATTCCTTGTCTTTAGTTAGTATTTGGATGGTCTGCTTTCTCTGCTATGATTTTATTTTCTCTGGTGACATCTTTTTAGCCTTAGGGGTGCTTCCCTCTAGAGCAGTCCATTTAAGATATCCTGTAGTGGTGGTTTATGGTAGGCAAACTCTCTCAACTTTCATTTGTCTGGAAATTGTTTAATCCCTCCATCATATTTAAATGATAATCGTGCTGGATACAATATTCTTGGTTTGCGGCCCTTCTGTTTCATAACATTAAATATATCATGCCATTGTCTTCTGGCCTGTAAGATTTCTGTTGAAAAGTCTGATTATAGTTTGATGGGTTTTCCTTTGTAGTTGATCTTTTTTCTCTCTCTAGCTGCCTTTAATACTCTGTCTTTGTCTTTGATCTTTGCCATTTTAATTATTATGTGTCTTGGTGTTGTCCTCCTTGGGTTCCTTGTGGGAGATCTGTGGGCTTCCATGGACTGCAAGACTATTTCCTTCCCCACCGAGGGAAATTTTTCAGCAATTATTTCTTCAAAGACACTTTCTATCCCTTTTTCTCTCTCTTCCTCCTCTGGTACTCCCATAATGCAAATATTGTTCCGTTTGGATTGGTCACACAGTTCCCTTAATATTCTTTCATTCATAGAGATCCTTTTATCTCTCTCTGCCTCAGCTCCTCCGTATTCTTGTTCTCTGATTTCTATTCCATTAACAGTCTCTTGCATGTCATCCAGTCTGCTCTTAAGCCCATCGATCACTTGTCTGATTTCTGCATTGTCTTTCCTCACTTCCTCCCTCAGCTCTTGCACATTTCTCTGTAGATCCATCAGCGTGGTTATGACTTTTATTCTGAATTCTTTTTCAGGAAGACTGTGCATTTCCATCCCTTCAGGCCCCCTCTCTGTGGTTTTCTGTTTGATTTTAGTCTGGACCGTATTCTTCTGTCTTTTCATGGCTATAGAAGTGGTCGCTGGTAGTTACCACATATGTCAACTGGGCTCTTTAAGACTTTAAAAAGAAAAAGGAAAAAAAAAGGTAAAGAAAGAGAAAAAAAGAAAAAAAAAGAATAAAAAACAACAAAACAGAAACAAAACAAGCAAAAAGCCCACTGGGAGTACATTCTGTGGGGATGCTGTAGGTGGCGCTGTTGCTCCACTATTCCACAGCTGTGGTTGCGCTGCTCCACAGGCCATTTATAGCTCTGGCCAGGGTGGGAACGAATGGGAGGCTTTTGATCTTTGTGGGGAATCCAAGTGCGGCCACCCTTTCCCCGTCGCCAGCTAAGGGGTCCAAAACTCCCCAGGACTCCCAGCCTGCTGGGCTGAGTGTGCCGGGGCAGTCCGGTTCCTCCGCTGGGCTCCTGTCCCTTTAAGACCGCTGAAAAAAGCACATGGTTTTCTTTTTTTTTTTCTTCCTTCCTGGGAGCTGGCTGCAAGCATCCTGGCACATTGCCGGCTCAGGTCCTGCACCCTCTGTCTCTCCAATCTCCGCTACACTGCGCGATATGTGTCAGCGCTCCCTGCGCAGCTCACCAGGGCTGGTTTTTTCGCAGGGTGTACTTCCACTCCCTCCCGGCTCTGAATCCTCTCCTCCTGCCGGTACGCTGTGGTGGGTGAGTGCTCAGGTCCCGCCAGGTCGTGGCTCCGTATCTTACCTGCCTCATGGGGTGCCGTGTCCTCTCAGCTGTAGCTCCACACTGTGTGCTTTCCTGTGTATTCCGGTCTCTCTTTTAGGAATAGTAGTATTTGCTGTATTTTCATAGATATATATAGTTTTGGGAGGAGATTTCTGCCACCCTGCTCACGCCACCATCTTCTGGAAGTCAGACTTGATATCAAGTAATTTAAATACTATGATGTATAATTAACAATACTTAAATACTATGAAATGAAGTCAATACACTTTTATTCCATACTAAGGGTCTAGGTTAGGAAAGAAGACAAAGACAGAAATAGGCATAGGTACAGCCATATAAATACACAAAAGTATTCAGAGCAAAATGAAGAGGAAATACTAAATGACAATTACATCTTTATTAATGTAATTGGTCATGTGGTCATAAATGGTATTCATAACTACCTTTTCCACTATCGTCTCTGTATTCCCTTTGCCTGAAGCAAGTACCCCAACTGGTCATGATTATTTTCTTAGTGGGGTGACCCAAACCTTCATCCCTGAAGGGTCTGGGCCATTAGTAGTCCTGTCTGGATTAGGTTGTACTTTTCCACTGACCTGACTCACTAAGGGCATGGTAATACCAACAGGCACCTTAAAAGATCTCTGTAGTTTACACACTCTTTCTTACCTCCATTGTGGAATAATAGTCCAGTTTCCCCTTAGAAGTCAGGATCAGTCACCTCAGCCAGCACAGTAACTCCCTTTTTTTCTGTTGGTTCACAGACATGAGAATCCTAAAGTGGCTGGGTGGCAGTCTTAACATCCAGTTCAATAGAAAATTGTGGTTATGTCTCATGATGGAGGTATTCCTCCCACTGGAACTAAGACCTCTAGGCCAGCAGAGTGTAATGTTGTGAGAACAGGAAGCAAACATTTTGCGAGTGGGCCACTAGGGGTAATAGTAGTGCTGCCCTGTTTCTACACCTTGGTTCCTACACTAGCTGTAGGAGAAACAGAACTATATATTAGGTGTTGTTTGCTGTTTCAGGGTATCTACAGCCTTCTGAAGGTATTGCCACCTGCCTAGCCTTATTAGCCATTTATCCTGGTTGTTACACAGGGACAACATCTCCTGCCCTTTATATTTGCTCACTTTGAGCTGGCCGTTTTTCTGGATCTGCTCTGTATTCAGAAGTGGTTTTCTTCAGGATGTGGTTTTGTTCAAAGCATTTGGGCCTTGGTTTTTCTTACTCTCTCACTTTTCAATCAATCTATTACAACCTCCTTTCCATTTTCCATGCAATTAATCATTCCAGACAATCTTTCCATCATCCACAAATCCCTGAAGATGTTTTTTCTGTTCATGGAATCATTTCTTATTTTATCATGCCATTATGAATTTCTTCTCAGATTTTAGGAAATTTGAGGCACAAAGGAAAGCAAATACCTGTGTTTGGCCTGTTATTTCTATCCACTCTCTGGCTTTGATGTTCAAATGTAACATCCTGAGGCCAGAAGCAAAGGACTCCTGGATGAAATATTTTTATCGCCTTTCTGTCATAAAACTTCACTGAAATAAATATACATGAATTAAAAATTGTGTGTGTGTGTGTGTGTAAAAAAATGCAAGCATAAATAAAATGGAAAAGAACACATAATGTATGAGAAATTTCCTCAACTGTCAAAAGATAGAGTGGGTAATAAGTAACTGGCTGAAAGGAGGAAGTGCACAGCATAAGTTCACCCTACATAACCCCTCAGAGGTTCAGCCTTGCAGGCTGCAAGGGGACCACACAAATAGGTATTATTTCTCCACTCACATATCCACATGACTCACCATTCAAGGAACCAGAAAGTCTGGATCATTCTGGATATTATTCTCTGGATAATTTGACCCAGAGAAGCTCTAGGTTCAGGAAAGCCAGTCAGAGGGCTGTAATGAGGAAAGAAGCTAACAACATGGGATGAAAAGTATGATTATATATTGAACCATAAATTCTTGTATTAGTTTCCTCATGCTGCTGTAACAGAGTACTACAAACCACAAACTCAGTGGCTTAAATAGCAGACATGCATTGTCTCACAGTTCTGTGGGGCATTAAGGTGCTGGTAGGACTGGTTCCTTCTGAGGGCTGTGAAGGACAGTCTTTTCCATGTTTCTCTTCTAGCCTGTGTGCTTTGTAGGCCATCCTTGACATTGGTTGGCTTCTGGTGCATCACGCCAATCTCTGCCCTCGTCTCCATATGGCATTCTCCCTGGGTATGTTTGTCTGTGTCCAAATTTCCCCTTTTCACAAGGAACCAGTCATATTTGATTAGGGGCCCATTCTACTGCAGTATGACCACATCTTAACTAGTAGCATCTGCAATGACCCTATATCCAAATAAGGTAAGATTCTGAGGTGCTGGGGGTTAGGACTTCATTATATGGATTTGTGGAGGGACACAAGTTAACCGTACTAGCTAGCTCTCTTACTCATCTTGTTCTCAGAATTACAGTAACTGGGAATATCATACACATCTGTGTCACCTCTTTTCCTGTGAATTTGAAGAAACTGAAAGCATTTAGATACAAAATTTTCAAAAACTGACATTTGGAGCTCATCAGAGATTGTGTTTTGGTTCTGATTCTTCTACCTTTGCCAAGTGCCAGCCATGCACACAGGGACCCCAATCAGCTATTTAGTTCTCAAATATGAATGAGCATCCAAGAATCACTAGATACTTAAATAATGTTTCCAGTAGGGAAGAGACAGACTGAAATAAGCAGGCAGAAATAGAGTGGCCTGGAAGAAACAAGAGACAATGCAGGAATAGAAGAAAGCTTTTAAAAATTATAATTAACATGCACAGATAGATAAAAGAAAACACTGTAATCATAAACCTAAAATGGTATGCTGTGAAAAGGAAATGTTCAGAAAAGAAAAAAGAGGTCTTAGAAGTCAAAAGCAGGATAGAATAAATGGAGGGAAGTCAATTATCAAAGCAGTAATGTAAATATAATACAAAATAATATAAATTCTACTTATTTCCCTGGAGCCCTTCCTTCCCAAATGTCTTTCCAACTGCTCAGATCTGAACATGTTTTTCTCTGGGTCCAATACAATGGTCATCCTGGGATGTATGTGCCTTGCTGCTTTTTTGCAGTAATTACTTATATTATAAATGTAATATAAAAATAATATAAAATCACTTTATAGACTAAGAAACAAGATTGAGAGAGACTCTGGACTTCTTAATACAATACTATGTACCAGAAGACAATGGAGCAATGCCTTCTAATTATCAAAGAAAATTATATTTAACATACATACTTAGCCAAAGTTTCAATTAATTATGAGGGAGTCATGAAGTTATTTTCAGTCATGCAAGATGTCAAGAGATAAACCTTCCATACATAATTTCGTAGGAAGTTTTTGGGGGATGTACTTAAGCCATATGATGGATTAAGCAGAGCATAGGGTGTGGACCACAGCGAAAAGAAGGATCTGACCAGAAAAGTGGCCAAGAGGTATTCCAGGATGACTGCTGTTTTGGACCTGGAGAAAAATAGGTTCAGATTTCATTTAAGCAGGAGGAAAGAAGGCAGGGAAGCAAGGTCTCTGAGAAAATAAATGGAATTGATAGTTTATTTGACACATTTAAGCATGTAAATGGTATCTTCCATTATAGGTATTTAGGTATTTGCCATATCCTTTGGTACACTGGAATAAAGAGCACATAAACAAATGAAAAAATGATATAATGATTAAAACATGATAAAATTTTAAGAAAAAATGAAAAATTGTATAAGGAAGGACATAATCATTGTACATATTTGGTTCAGTGGTGGATAATCATTTACATAGTCATGACAGTGAAAGCATTTTCTATTGATTTTAATGATATAAAAATTCTATGGTGAAGGAAAGAATGGGATGATGAAGAGGAAAAAAACAAAATCTTCATTTTTAGGCCTCATGTCTAACACTGATAAATCACAATTGTAATTCAGTTGGCCCTCGTATAACATGGGTTTGAACTGCATGGATGCACTTATATGTAGATATTTTTCAATAAGTATATTGAGATTTTTGAAGATGTGCAAAAATTTGAAAACATTTTCTTTTCTCTAGCTTACTTTATTGTAAAAATACAGAATATAATACATGTAACATACAAAACGTGTTAATCCACTGTCCATGTTATCTGTAAGGCTTCTGGTCAACAGTGGGCTATTAGTAGTTAAGTTTTGGGGGAGTCAAAAGTTACATGAGGATTTTAAATGTTCAGGGGCAGGAATGGTGTCAGCATACCCAGCCCCACATTTTTCAAACGTCAACTGTATAAGCATATTATTTAGAAATATGAAAGTAGAAAAAGAAACAGGTGAAAGAGTTTTAAATAGGTGATGGGGGAATTGAAAATAGGGAAAGTTGAGGATGAGCCAGGGATCATTGATTATGAATCGTTTAGCATTATCTGATTTTTAAAACTATATGCATATATTATTTTGACAAAAAAATAGCAAACTTAAGGAATGCAGAAGCAAATAAAATGATACCAAAATATGGTGAATATAATTTGAAAACATATCCATAAATGTTATTTCCTTCTTAAATGTAGTATAATGATTGATACTATATAAAGCCTCAAGAAAACAATTAGTCTATCAGATATTTATAGTACTAGTTTCATTGCTGATACTGGTTAACAAATGCAAAAGTCAATGTGACAGACACTAATGTAACATACACTGAGTTTAAGGTCAATTGAAATTTAATTACTGTGGCAGAGAATTGTATTATAAAATCTATTTCTAAGGAAATGTAGAATCCAGTCGTGTGCATATGTAATTTAGTAAAGATACTGGATGCAGCATTCTGACAGTATTTGTAGTTTGAATTACAAAAATATGCTCTATTTTATGGATATGCCTAGAAATGTGGATTAATGACTACATGTATTCTAGACATGAATTGCTACTTACAGCTCTTGTGAGATACTAGATGCAACACTCTAACAATATTTGCAATTTGAATTACAAAAATCTGCTCTATTTTATGGATATGCCTAGAAATGCGGATTAATGACTACATGGATTGTAGACATGAATTTGCTTACAGCTCTTGTAATCTCACAGTGAGTTGACAATATTTTGTGTGAGCCAAAGGTGCAGTATTAAGAACAAGGGGAGGAGATGAAGAAGCATTATAGGGGAAAGAAGGAAATCAGATAGGAAAGAGAGCTTAAGAACAGATAACCACTGGTAGAGGGAAAGATTGCACCTTGATCGTTCTATGTTGCTACTATGCTTAGTAAAGAAATGACTGTCATGTCAGTGAGCAAGGAGATACTAAGTGATCCCCTAGTTGAAAAAGAGTATTGAAAAGACTATAAATTCCAAAAGAGCAACCTTCATGGAGAGGAAGAGTTAGATGACAAATGAGTACCACACATAGAATTCTAATTTTGATCTAATGTTTGTTTTCTGAAATAGGAGATTACAGTTTTATACAGAAGTCTAAAGTTATGATATTGATATTTTGTGAAATACATTCATTTTGTTCCCATGAACTGACAGATTTTGAAAGCGTACAGGGTTTTAGTAGTGATGAAACTTGTGTGTTATATGCATTATTGAGGCACAGTGTTGTATACAACTACTGCAGACAACAAGAAAGTTTAGGCTATTTACAGAAGAAAACTACAAGGATATTATGGTCATAATTTTGAAACTGACTCCCTATTACATACTTAGTAATGAATAAACTGGGAAAAAGATGACTTTGCTTTGTAAATGTGCAACTGAATTTTATAAAAGTAAATTCTAAAGAATTTAAAAAATGTTTAAAAATATTTGTTCTGCAATTAAGATTCTTTAATATTCTCATTAATAATGGAGATGGATTATGTGACACTGCTGTTCTTTACAGTTTGGATATAACTATTATGCAAACAGGCTTCAATAAAAGTCTACTTCATATCTTGTGTGTGACAAAGATAACATGTGCTTGTAAATAAGCCAGTATACAAGGGTGTGTCAAAAAAAGGCAAATATTCTCCCCTGCCCCATTAATATCATCACTTGTCAGTAATCTTAACATACGGTGGGCATCAGTTACCTCTTACCAACACAGCGCACTCATACAGCATTGTTATTTCTCTCAAAAATGAGAAAATACACTGTGTATTGTTTTTAATTTATCAATAGTGTCAACCTCTCTTCTGATCTACTTCTAGATCACTTGAATAGCTCCCTAATATAGACCCATATGATTTGGACCTTTCCTCAGTTGTTGGACGTTCATAATATTTGCAGTTGTTTACTATTGTAATATTAAAATGAATGTCCTTTTACATGTATTTTTACATATTGGCTATTTTGTTCTGTAGGAAATAGTCATAAAAGTAGAATTTACTAGATTAAAAAGAATATGTAAAATTATTACTATTGAATAGGTACTACATGACCATGGTAAGAAAAAAAATTAAAGGGAAAGAAGGCATAGAAAAACAATATTGTCCATTACACACTGATTCCTTTATGTTTAAACAGATAAGCTTGGAGAGTCTGTCATGTAATATACATACCCATCCAGGGAGCTAGATTATGATAATCATTATTTAATGCATGATTTAGTACACACTGACTATCCAATATTCAGTGATAACCAATATTCCATGAAGCTCTTAATTTACCATGGACACTGCATTAGAATGTGTGGCAGGTTCTTTTTTTTCTTTTTTGGTATTATTAATGTACAACAACTAGAGCAACATATGGATACTAGACTCCCCCTATTATCAAGTCCCCACCACATACCCCATTACAGTCACTGTCCATCAGCATAATAAGATGCTATAGAATCACTACTTGTCTTGATGTTATACTGCCTTCCCTGTATCCACCCTCCGCTATACTATGTGTGCTAATCGTAATACCCCTTTTTCCCCCACATCCCTCCTGTCCCACCCATGTTCTCCAGTCCCTTTCCCTTTGGTAACTGTTAGTCCATTCTTGGGTTCTGTAAGTCTGCTGCTGTTTTGTTCCTTCAGTTTTTTCTTTGTTCTTATACTCCACAGATGAGTGAAATCATTTGATACTTGTCTTTCCCAACCTGGCTTATTTCACTAAGCATAAGACTCTCTACCTCAATCCATGTTGATGCAAATGGTAGGATTTGTTTTTTTCTTATGGATGAATAATATTCCATTGTGTATATGTACCACCTCTTCTTTACCATTCATCTGCTGATGGACACTTAGGTTGCTTCCATTTCTTGGCTATTGTACATAGTGCTGTTATAAACATAGGGATGCATATATCTTTTTCAAACTGGGCTGCTGCATTCTTAGGGTAAATTCCTACGAGTGGGATTCCTGGGTCAAATGGTATTTCTATTTTGAGTTTTTTGAAAACCCTCCATACTGCTTTCCACAATGGTTGAACTAATTTACCTTCCCATAAGCAGTGTAGGAGGGATCCACTTTCTCCACATCCTCGCCAACATTTGTTGTTTTTGTCTTTTGGATGTTGGCCATCCTGACTGGTGTGAGGTGATATATCATTGTGGTTTTAATATGCATTTCTCTGATGATTAGCGATGTGGAGCATCTTTTCATGTGCCTGTTGGCCATCTGAATTCCTTCTTTGGAGAAGTGTCTATTCATGTCCTCTGCCCATTTTATTTTTATTTATTTAATTTTTTTAATAGTTTATTTTGATATCATTAATTTACAATTACATGTGCATTATGGTGATTAAACTACCCCCTTCATCAGGTCACCCCCACCAATGCCATTACAGTCACTGTCCATCAGCATAGTGAGATGCTATAGAGTCACTACTTGTCTTCTCTGAGTTGTACAGCCCTCCCCGTGTCCCCCTAACATTACATCTGCTAATCGTAATGCCCCTTTATCCCCCTTGTCCCTCCCTTCCCACCCATCCTCCCCAGTCCCTTTCCCTTTGGTAACTATTAGTCCGTTCTTGGGTTCTGTGAGTCTGCTGCTGTTTTGTTCCTTCAGTTTTTTTCTTTGTTCTTATACTCCACATATGAGTGAAATCATTTGGTACTTGTCTTTTTTGGTTTGGCTTATTTCACTGAGCATAATACCCTCTACCTCAATCCATGTTGTTGCAAATGGTAGGATTTGTTCTCTTCTTATGGCTGAATAATATTCCATTGTGTATATGTACCCCATCTTCTTTATCCATTCATCTACTGATGGACACTTAGGTTGCTTCCATTTCTTGGCTATTGTAAATAGTGCTGCGATAAACATAGGAGTGCATATGTCTTTTTCAAACTGGGCTGCTGCAGTCTTAGGGTAAATTCCTAGGAGTGGAATTCCTGGGTCAAATGGTATCTCTATTTTGAGTTTTTTGAGGAATCTCCATACTGCTTTCCACAATGGTTGAACTAATTTGCAGTCCCACCAGCAGTGTAGGAGGGTTCTCTTTTTTGCACATCCTCGCCAACATTTGTTATTGTTTGTGTTTTGGATGTTGGCCATTCTCACTGGTGTGAGGTGGTATCTCATTGTGGTTTTAATCTGCATTTCTCTGATGATTAGTGATGTGGAGCATCTTTTCATGTGCCTGTTGGCCATCTGAATTTCTTCTTTAGAGAAGTGTCTATTCATGTCCTCTGCCCATTTCTTAATTGGATTATTTGCTTTTTGTTTGTTGAGGTGCATGAGTTCTTTATATATTTTGGATGTCAACCCCTTATTAGATACGTCATTTATGAATATATTCTCCCATACTGTAGGGTGTCTTTTTGTTCTACTGATGGGGTTCTTTGCTGTACAGAAGCTTTTCAGCTTGATATAGTCCCACTTGTTCATTTTTGCTCCTGTTTCCCTTGCCCGTGGTGATATGTTCATGAAGAAGTCGCTCATGTTTATGTCCAAGAGATTTTTGCCTATGTTTTTTCCTAAGAGTTTTATGGTTTCATGACTTACATTCAGGTCTTTGATCCACCTTGAGTTTACCTTTGTGTATGCGGTTAGACAGTAGTCCAGTTTCATTCTCTTACATGTAGCTGTCCAGTTTTTCCAACACCAGCTGCTGAAGAGGCCGTCATCTCCCCATTGTATATCCAAGGCTCTGTTATCAAATATTAATTGACTGTGTATGTATGGGTTGATGTTTGGATTTTCTATCTGTTCCACTGGTCTGTGGGTCTGTTTTTGTGCCAGTACCAAATTGTCTTGATTACTGTGGCTTTGTAGTAGAGCTTGAAGTCAGGGAGCATAATTCCCCCTGTTTTATTCCTCCTTCTAAGGATAGCTTTGGCTATTCGGGATCTTTTGTGGTTCCATATGAATTTTAGAATTATTTGTTCCAGTTCATTGAAGAATGCTGTTGGTAGTTTGATAGGGATTGCATTGAATCTGTAGATTGCTTTAGGTAGTAAAGCCATTTTGACAATATTTATGCTTCCTAGCCAAGAGCATGGGATGCATTTCCATTTGTTAGTGTCCTCTTTAATTTCTCTTAGGAGTGTCTTGTAGTTTTCAGAGTACAGGTCTTTCACTTCCTTCGTTAGGTTTATTCCTTGGTATTTTATTCTTTTTGATGCAATTGTGAATGGAATTGTTTTTCTGATTTCTCTTTCTGTTAGTTCATCATTAGTGTATAGGAAAGCAACAGATTTCTGTGTGTTAATTTTGTATCCTGCAACTTTGCTAAATTCAGATATTAGTTCTAGTAGTTTTGGAGTAGAGTCTTTAGGGTTTTTATGTACAGTATCATGTCATCTGCAAATAGTGACAATTTGACTTCTTTACCAATCTGGATGCCTTGTATGTCTTTGTTTTGTCTGATTGCCGTGGGTAGGACCTCCAGTACTATGTTGAATAACAGTGGAGAGAGTGGGCATCCCTGTCTTGTTCCTGATCTTAAATGAAAAGCTTTCAGCTTCTTGCTGTTAAGTATGATCTTGGCTGTGGGTTTGTCATATATGGCCTTTATGATGTTGAGGTACTTGCCCTCCATACCCATTTTGTTGAGAGTTTTTATCATGAATGGATGTTGAATTTTGTCAAATGCTTTTTCAGCATCTGTGGAGATGATCATGTGGTTTTTTTTTTGTTGATCATGTGGTTCTTCTTTTTGTTGATGTGGTGGATGATGTTGATGGATTTTTGAATGTTGTACCATACTTGCATCCCTGAAATGAATTCTACTTGATCAGCGTGTATGATTGTCTTGATGTATTTTTGAATTCGGTTTGCTAATATTTTGTTGAGTATTTTTGCATTTATTTTCATCAGGGATATTGCTCTGTAATTTTCTTTTTTTGTGGTGTCTTTGCCTGGTTTTGGTATTAGAGTGATGTTGGCTTGTAGAATTAGTTTGGGTGTATTCCTTCCTCTTCTACTTTTTGGAAAATTTTAAGGAGGAATGGTATTAGGTCTTCACTAAATGTGTGATAAAATTCAGCAGTGAAACCTTCTGGTCCAGAAGTTTTGTTCTTAGGTTGTTTTTTGATTACCAATTCAATTTCTTTGCTGGTAATTGTTCTATTCAGATTTTCTGTTTCTTCCTGGTCAGCCTTGGAAGGTTGTAGTTTTCTAGAAAGTTGTCAATTTCTTCTAGGTTATCCAGTTTGTTACCATATATTTTTTCATAGTATTCTCTAATAGTTTTGTATTTCTTTGCTGTCTGTAGTGATTTTTCCTTTTTCATTTCTGATTCTGTGTATGTGAGTAGACTCTCTTTTTTTTTTTGGTAAGTCTGGCTAGGGGTTTATCTATTTTGTTTATTTTCCCGAAGAACCATCTCCTTTCTGTTGTTTTATTCTTCTCAATTTTATTTATTTCTGCTTTAATCTTTATTATTTCCCTCCTTCTACTGACTTTGGACCTCATTTGTTCTTCCTATTCTAGTTTAATTAATTGTGAGTTTAGACTGTTCATTTGGGATTGTTTTTCTTTCTTGTGGTAGGCCTGTATTGCAATATATTTCCCTCTTAGCATGGCCTTCGCGGTGTCCTAGAGATTTTGTGGTGTTGAATTATTGTTTTCATTTGTCTCTATATATTGCTTGATCTCTGTTTTTATTTGGTCATTGATCCATTGATTATTTAGGAGCATGTTATTAAGCCTCCCTGTGCTTGTGGGCTTTTTCATTTTCTTTGAGTAATTTATTTCTAGTTTCATACTTTTGTGATCTGAGAATCTGATTGGTACAATTTCAATCTTTTTGAATTTACTGAGGTTCTTTTGGTGGCCTAGTATGTGATCTATTCTTGAAAATGTTCCATGTGCACTTGAGAATAATGTGTATCCGATGCTTTTAGATGGAGTGTTCTGTAGATGTCCATTAGGTCCATCTGTTTTAATATGTTGTTCAGTGCCTTTGTCTCCTTACTTATGTTCTGTCTGGTTGATCTGTCCTTTGGAATGAGTGGTGTGTTGGAGTCTCCTAAAATGGATGCATTGCATTCTATTTCCCCCTTTAATTCTGTTAGTATTTATTTCACAAATGTAGGTGATTCTGTGTTGGGTGCATAGAGATTTATTATAGTTATATCCTCTTGTTGGACTGACCACTTTATCATTATGTAATGTCCTTCTTTGTCTCTTGTGACTTTCATTGTTTTGAAGTCTATTTTGTCTGATACAAGTACTGCAACTCCTGCTCTTTTCTCCCTATTAGTTGCATGAAATATCTTTTTCCATCCCTTTACTTTCAGTCTGTGTATGTCTTTGGTTTTGAAGTGAGTCTCTTGTAGGCAGCACATAGATGGGTCTTGTTTTTTTATCCATTTAGTGACTCTACGTCTTTTGATTGGTGCATTCAGACCATTAGGGTGATTATCAGTAGGTATGTAGTTAGTGCCATTGCAAGCTTTAGATTCATGGTTACCAAAGTTCCAAGGGTAATTCCCTTACTATCTAACAGTCTAACTCACTTTGTATGCTGTTACAAACACAACCTAAAGATTCTTTTTTTTTCCTCCTCCTTCCTTCTCCATTCTTTGTATGTTATGAATCATATTCTGTACTCTTTGTGTATCTCTTGAGTGACATCTATTTAGCCTTAGGAAAACTTCCATCTATAGGAGTCCCTCCAAAATGCACTGTAGAGGTGGTTTGTGGGAGGTAAGTTCTCTCAGCTTTTGCTTATATGAAAATTGTTTAATCCTTCCTTCAAATTTAAGTGATAACCTTGTCAGGTAGCGTGTTCTTGGTTCAAGGCCCTTCTGCTTCATTGCATTAAATATATCATGCCACTCCCTTCTGGCCTGTAAGTTTTCTGTTGAGAAATCTGATGATAGCCTGATGGGTTTTCCTCTGTGTGTGATCTTATTTCTCTCTCTAGCTGCTTTAAAGTCTGTCTTTATCCTTGATCCTTGCCATTTTAATTAGTATGTGTCTTGATGTTGTCTTCCTTGGGTCCCTTGTGTTGGGAGATCTGTGCATCTCGATAGCTTGAGAGACTATCTGCCTCCCCAGATTAGAGACATTTTCAGCAATTACCTCCTCAATGACGCTTTCTATCCCTTTTTCTCTCTCTTCTTCTTCTGGTACCCTTATTATGTGCATATTGTTCCATTTGGATTGGTCACACAGTTCTCTCAATATTCTTTCATTCTTAGAGATTCTTTTTTCTCTCTGTGCCTCAACTTCTTTGTATTCCTCTTCTCTAATTTCTATTCCATTTACCGATTCTTCTACTACATCTAATCTGCTTTTAAATCCCTACATTTTAGGTTTCATTTCAGATACAGAATTTCTTAATGATTGAACCTCCGTCTTAAATTTGTTCCTGGGTTCTTGAATATTTTTCTGTACCTCCATAAGTATGTTTATGATTTTTATTTTGAAGTCTCTTTCAGGAAGATTGGTGAGTTCAGTTACATTTGGCCCTTTTTCTGGGGTTTGTGAGATTTTGGTCTGAACTATGTTCTTTTGATGTTTCATATTTCTGTGTGGTGCCCTCTAGTGTTCATAAGCTCCACTCTCTGGAGCTGCCCAGCCCCTAGAGTGAGGTTGGGGGTCATAGGGGAGTGGAGCTCGTGCCTTGGGGGAGGAAAGATCTGTCTCCTGGTTCCTGTCTGCTGTGCCTGTCTCCAGTGTCAGAGCCAGTGGGCCGAGCACACAGGTGTAAGCCTCTGTGGTTAGCGTCTCTAGCTGCTGTAGGCAGGGCCTCTCTCTGACTGGCCTGAAGCCAGCGCAGTGCCAGTTTGCGAGCTGGTGCTGTCAGGCTTGGAGGATGGTGCAGCAGGCTGTGATTCACAGTGGGAGGCCTTGGAGCTGAGTAGTCAGCAATGGGGATGGAGCGCCTGAAGCTCCTCAAAGTTCCCAAACCTTGTCCCCGTATCCCTTCTCCCGCATGGCAATCTCTGGGCAACCCCCCACCCCTCCCCTTCAGCAGCCGTCTTGCTGCTAGGAAGCCTCTCAGAGCACCTGCCTTTCCCTTGTCTTAGAGCGGCCAGGTGTGGATCCCATCCTCCACAAATGGCCGGAATCTGTTTCTCAAGCACTCCATCTGTCCCTGCTCCCCATCCTCCAGAGCACCCCATAGTGTAGGTTTCTACTCGCAGAGCAGATCTCCTGGACTAGGTGTTCAGCAGTCCCAGGCTTCCACCCCCTTCCTGCTCCATTTCTCTTCCTCCTGCCAGTGAGCTGGTGTTGGGGAAGGGCCTGGGCCCCCTGGATCAAGGCTTTGGTACATTACCGTTTCCTGAGGTCTATTCTGTTTGTGAGGTCTGTATGCAGTGTGGTGGAGCCTTCTTTCCTGTTGCTGTTTTAGGGTTAGTTGTATTAACAATTTTTCACACTATCTGTGATTTGGGGAGGAGTTCTCTGTCTCACCTCTCACGCCACCATCTTGAATCCCCAGGAGTTTGGCAGGTTCTTATTTTATAATCACTTAAATTGGTCAGTCCCATTGCTTAATACATTTTAATCTAGAAATTTTTATTTCATGGATTACATAGATTTCCAGATTTTCAAAGGATATGCAGACTGTTTAATCTGCAAATTTCCATTTTTATTGCTCTTATTGTAAAATAAAACTTTTAAGAGTCGAGATTAAACCAGTGCTATTTTGGCAGGAAACTAGACTTAACGAGGAATCCCTAAAGTAGCTGCCGAGAAAAGACAGTATGTGTCAGCTGCTCCCCCACCTCCAGCACTGTATTGTGACAATAAATTATCACAACAGTGTATGCTCTTTGAAGGCAGGGATTTTTTTAACTTTCTCTGATGTGTCCCCAGGGGATTGAGCAGTATCAGGCACGATAGGGACTCAATACTATTAGCTGATTATTATCCAAATTTAACCAAGAACTTGAAGACACACTTTTAAATAATCTAATTCCAACATTTAAACGAGAGAAATCAGAAGCACTCACTCTAGATAATAAGCATATGAAACAATTGAAATCAAGTTAACATACTGGAGGCGTAATCTGGGTCACGCCATTTACAACAAACGCATCAGATCACAAGTCAGGCCTACTCTACTTCCTCTTTTTTAGCTTTCACAGGGCCAAGGTAGCTAGCTAGTCTGATCCCAGGAGCATCTTTGCATTATGATACACCCTATTACAGGTACTTCATACAACCCAATTTATAGACAGAAAAAAAAACTATTGAGACCAGTCACATAAAATTAGTTTACATTTAATAAACATTATGATGCGATTCTTTAGGAATAATGAAGGCAGGTCTCTGATGGTTTAGAGACATTAACCCGTAAGCAGGAGTATTGACTGATTTCTTAAGGCCCTTTCTACACTTTTGATGCTAGGCAACATAAAACAATTGAATCCTTTTTTTTTTTCCAACTAGAATTCTAGTGAATAGGAGGAATTACTGTCCTCAATACTATGCAAAACAACTAGAAGGTAAGACAAGTTTCAAATCCTAGGCATTTTTATTTTTTTGCACCCAGTGGCAAATGAAAATATAGCCAATCTCTCAAAAACCCAATAAAATGTATGAAATACAAATTAGGCCATTGCCTTTCATAATTAATATTTCTAAAAGTGGCAAATTAAGGTGCTTCCAATTAAAAGCATCAAGTAAGCTTATTGAAATAGTACCTATATAATAGTTTGGGGAAAGGACTACCTGTAGATACGATGTGAATCTGATTTGACAAAATATATGCTTTTACATTGGGCATCAGGACCGATAATCTTACAGAGATATTAACTAGTTGAAAAATAAAACAATTAGTAAAATTCTGTTGCTCTTTTGGAATTATGTTACTGACTTACAAAACAAAATGTGCTTTCAAAACTGAATTTCTTTTTGAAATTTATTTCTAAAAGTCACAGAGACAAAACTTTAAAAGTGATACATTTATACTAAGGATACATGCGTGAGCAAATAAAAAAAAGCACGGGAATACAAAAATGAACATAGTAAAATTTTAATGAATACAGTATTCTGGTTACAAGTAGAATACCACTAGATAAGAATTGTATTTACCTCAGAAGTCTATGATAGGATGGATTCAGATAAAGGATTAAGAAAGCCACTTTGCTATTCACATTTTAATCAGTTCTGACCAGAAGCTAAAGCAGTTTATTTTAGGTTAAGATTTTCAATGAAATTATAGAACAAACCTTCTATTTGATGAACAAATTTTAGGGTGACCTGTACTTATTTAAAAGCAGTTGGGGCAAGTCAAACCACAGGGGCTTTCAAAAGACTAAGCACCAAATGAATTGTTTGTGGCTTTCGTTTTGGGCCACCTTAAAATCTTATTTTGTTTAAATGTGTTTTCCATTAACATTCACATACAAATTCTTTCAGGCAAAAGTTTTAACATAGAACTTTCTGCTTGGAGACCTTGCCAACTGTTACAATAGTTTTTAAGCAATGAATTCTTCAGAATAATCTGAAACCGAAGGCAATATTTAATTGGTTACAATTGCAAGATGCATAACTTTTTCTTTATAAAGTTCTCTGGTCCCTGAAAATTCAGTAGGGCCAAATGCATTAATTGGAAGTAGAATTTTTTTTTTCTTTTTTTAAAGTCTCACTCAAAGATGATAATGAATAAAATAACTAGGTTCTCATACACAATCTTTCTAAATTTTCACTGTAATTAAATGATTATAATGTCTTTCAAGCTTGCTAAATGCCCCATAGAAACAAAACAAACCAACAAAGAATTTTAACATTTCAACAAGCTAGGATCTATTTACTCTAAGCATATAGTGAAATTCTGGAAGACATACTATCATACTTTGAGAAAACACTATTAACAGGTAAGCATGTGTTGAAGAAGGCATTTTATAAATGAAACATTACAAATCTTATGTTTATGCATACAACTTATAAAATAGAAAAGAAACTATTTTTCCAATAGTATAGCATCACACTACCACTATATAAATTTGAAATCTTCTGTACACACGTCCACTATACTGCCAGAGCAGCATATGCCTCTAAGACATTCTCATTATCTAACATATGCCAACTATGGTTTCACGGATTTGTACCAGTTTGAGCAGGCTAAAACAATCATTCTGCATTATCCACTTAACTCTGAGACAAAGTTGACCAGTTCCAGAGAACAGGTTTCATAATCAGTGAAGAAACATATTAAACCTCCACAACAGGATGGAAAACATTTCTAAGGATATGATAGAATCAGTATAATCCTAACAGGAGGATAGATTATGCCCCTAGTTATAGTGTATCTAGGATCCTAAGATAAATTCATTAAAATATATGGGATCAAGTCAGTAATAAGTAGAAACTCAAATGTGAATTATTGGTTTTTCTAGTGCAACATCATCCAGTTTACAGTTCAGGCCTACTCAAACTGTTTTGCCACTACATATTTGCCGTTAGTGCAGACTGATATCCAAACAATAGGCAATGGTCTGAATCATATACAAGTTTGAAAAATTAGAGTGATTGTATATCTAACCCTATTTTTGTATTCCAAATAGTGCTGTAAAAACCCAGTTATTTTCTAACTCTTTAGATATATCTTAGATAATTCAAATTAAACATGGTTGCCTGCAAATTCCCTATTAGAGGAAGTAAAAGCAAAGCACATTTTGCTGCTGGACTCCTCACGTATGTGCTTTATCAATGAGCACTACTCAAGGCATTTGTTTTGCTACTTTAATGTAACTGAACATGAGAAAAATTTGTAGTTCAAATTTTGACAAGTTATTGTTTTTTGGTGGCAGGCTTATTTTAAAATGAAGACAAAATATCCACATAAAATCTAAAATCAGACAGGCACTTTGACAATCTGACCTAGGAATTTAAGTCTGTAAAAGAAACGTAGACATTGAAAGCTGTTTCTGAAAAATATTACCTTTTCCTTTCACTTTAGCTTTTTCTCAAAATGAAGATTTGTGGTAAAATGACCTCAAACTCCAAGTCACATAGGGCATTATTTGTCAGTGCTTTGCAACATAAATGTATTTTATAAATATTTTTAGCTTGAATGTTTTCAAGGAATATTTTTTTAAGCTCTAGTCCAAGTTTTCAGCTGTTCAGTTTTTAAGAAATATAACTTGGGTCTCCAACAGAGAGGACATAACTGGGCTAAGCTGCTCTGATGACCTTATAGGATACTGAGGTTCAGATAGAGATCATTTCCTGAACATGGCTGACCTTTAACAGAACTGATTATTTCCTCACCCAAACAGTTATGCAGGATACCGCCAGATCTCTACTAAAAAAATCGTGCCAGTATTTCTAGACAATTATTTACCATCCATATTTAAAAACCTTGTACCATCAGAGACAAAGCACATAAAAGTAAACTTGTTTCTAGTCTACCTAAATAAATTTCATAAAATCACATGGAAAGACTAAAGTAACTTATTAGCTCATCTGTCAGCCCAAATGTAATTACTATTTTTTTCTAAAAACAGAAAACTCAATCATAAAATATATACATTCAAATTAAAATGCCAATCATGAAAGCTTTAACATCAAGACATAAAAAAATGCTTGCAAATTCAATACGAAGTGCTTGAAATGAAAGCTATAGTTCAAAAATTTGTATTTATAAGAGACTAATCATGCCACTGCAATATTTCCCATGGCTTTGGCACTGACATTAAAAGAAAGATTTGAGTCTTTTGGTCACTTGAAGCTGCTACTAAATACAACAATAAGCCTTTAAAAAAGAGGGGAAAAGACAGTGAGGAACTGAGGGATCGTTAAGATAACTACACCATATACAAGTAAAGCATAGTTTGAAACAAACAGTCATTTTCTGCAAGGGATTCGAAGACATAAGAACAGTTTCCCACCATCCCTTCCTTTCTGAAGAGGATCTTCTAATCAGAAATAATTCCTTTAAGTTACTGTGAGTGGTGTTGCTTGGCAGCAGCTTCAATTTCCTAGGCTAGTGTTCAATCCAAGTATTAAGTAGTCTCACAAGGAATAATCATACATGGCAACAGGGTAAAAAAGCAGGGCAGTTCTTCCATGCACAAACATTTCAGGATAAAAACCATCAATTTTAAAGATAACCACCAGGTTTCAGGTATCCTAGCACACTCTGAACCCTAAGTTTTGCTTTACACCACTGGTGACTAAAATTAATAAGTTTTGCAGTGAGGTTTTTTTTTTTGTTTTGCCTGCAACTATATACACATTGCAAAACTATTCTGCATCACGATTTTAAATGAAATAAATATAAAAATGAACCACACAATCAACACACAACTTTAATACTCCACATTTATCTTGATCACAATGGTGGTGACCTCCTTGTCAACAATCTTGTGAATTGAGGAGTTGATTCTCATTCTCATATCCATCAGGCAGATAAGCTCTTCTCAGCTGGTCTGACTTAGGTATGGAGCCTCCATTCTTCACATGACGAGACAGGAAAGCACGGACTGCTGGGTGATCAGCCTTCTCAAGTGGGATGTTGGCTTCCAGGCACATTTTCACAAAGTCCTGGATAACACTGACTTTCTCTGTTTGCGCAGTACTGTTGCACTGAAGCGATGCAGTTAGAGGCCTCTGCTTCTTTCTCACATTCTGCTCCTCAAATTCTGCCTTCCTCTTGGTATGAGTTTTTGACTTGAGGTGGTCACTAATGGCAGACTTGCGAACATGATTCAGAACCACATTGCAAGAAGTGCAGAAGAGTTTTCCTCCGTCTTCGTGCAGCTCACCTCCAAACTCAGTGACTCGATCCAGAGGAGTCACGTACAAAGCAGTCTTAGAACGGTTCCGAGCAGGTGGTGCTGTCACTACAAATCTTTCCATTCTGACTTTGAATAAGGTTCTTTCAAGACAAGAGAAACAAAGTACGTGTTATAACAACAGTTCATCAGGAAGTAATTAACAATAAAATAAAAGGAAGGTTTAAACATTTTAAGATTGAAAACTTAATTCAGTGTATAGACTGTGCATCCATTAAGTCAACTTACCTGAAATACGTAAGGAAGGCAAAACCACAGCAAGTCACTAGTAACTAGATCCACTCCTTGACTTTGATGAAATTCAAATCAATTAGAACTATGATGAAAGGGACTCCAACTATCCCTGATGTCACTATCTTTTAGGAAAACCTAATCACAGGCCAATATTTGCGGTATTAATTATTTAAATCTCATCCAATTTAGGCATATATTTAAGTTTAAAAAGAGTTTCCTTTCATTCACATTTCTGGGGCAACTTATTTTAGGAACACAACTGTAGGGAATTGTATGCAAAGTTTGTTCAAACAGGTGGGCCACTAAACTGGCATAATTCTAAATGAAGATAGATATACTTTCTAAAATTGTTCTGAGAATAAAAGTAAGAATCAAGAAAGAACACAGACCAAAAGGCAATTAACACCAGCTATGACACTGAATTTTAAAGCCAAAATACAGAGCTTAAATTAAGTCATTTTTTAATGCATACATACATTAAGTTTTCCAAAAGGTGATAATCAAGATATTCAAAGTTTTTTTCTAACACTTTTTTCAGTTAAAAGACTAATACTTACATTTGTTAATATTTTTCACTTATAAGTTAGAAAAATAAGATCACAGTATTAGTATTTGACAGATACTCAATCACAAGTTGTTGATGTAAATGACTGTCTTTATTTTTTCCGAATAGTTAACTCGGAGGCAGCTTAATAATTTTCTCAATTTATCCTCATAACAAACTTCTATGATCACTGCCAAATTTGAGGCCATGTCTTTGGGCTAAGCTCTTAACACTAACTTAGATATAAGAAATTAAACTGAATTTGATAGAATTCGAGATGGAATTTTGTTTGGATAACTATGTTAGAGAAAAACTGCTAAGTGGAGAAGAACTATGCTTTTTAAGTGTAATGAGAAAAAATGGAGTTAATCCATACTAAAGAATTCATAGCTGGATAATATGAAGTCTCTCTCAAAACAACTTTAAATTGCCAATGTGTGAGACATCTATGGCCAAAAACTCAAGAGGACTTAACATTTCACAGAAATTCTAGAAAGTAGAATAAGGTTTAGGTTTAACACTATGACTTTTCCATTAAAAATGTGTTTCATACATGGCTCTCGTGTCAAATATTTTGTTAGGTTATAGGTTTTCAATGGCAGATAGGATTCTTGCCTAGTAAGTAATTACCATTCACATGATTGTACTTCAACTTACTGTTGTGTGTTTTATACTCCTTATAGCATATCAGTCCCAATTATGAATAACCGTTCTAAGCTAGTTATTAAAAACATTAAATATGTGTCCAGTACTACCCAAATATTTCTACGTGAAGTCTTCTGTCTTTAAATATTTGGATTTCAAACTTTAAAATGATAAACTTGTTCGTTATTCTTTGAAACATAAAATGCTCGATCACTTGTGGTAATGTGAAAGGCCAAAACATCCCTACGTCTTGTAACTTTCAAAAGTCTGTTTGTGTTACAGCAGAGGCAAGTATCTCCCCAGTAGAGGATGCTCGAATTTACAGACCAGAAGAACAAAAGCGTTTTTAATAGAGGGTAAAGATATTTTAAAGGATGAAGTTCAAAAGTTAGAAGCAGGAATTAGTCAACAGAAGAGGAGCAAATCATTTACTAGATTAAAAAAAACTCTTCAGAACTTTTCAAGTTTAAAATGTTTACCGGATTAGTTTCCAGTTTTTTTCGTTATGATACTTAGAAAGGTCTCCAGCACAAAAACAGAAACTCAGGAAACGTTGGCACTTTCCGTTTGCTCAAACCCTGAGATGCCTTCAAATCAGTTTTTCAACAAGTGGTGGTGGAGAAATAGCTTCTGGGCTTGCACCCTATTTTCCCTGCGGTGCCGGGAAGTCATGCCTTTACTGTGATACACGAGAAACGAATGGAAAGAAAAAATGGGGGAGGGGGAGAGAAAGGGTGGATGAAAAAATGCATAACATCAACAGCCACCACACAGGTGTCTTCAAATCCGCTCTCTTTTGGTAACTACCCACAAAATCTGGATCCCAACCTTCACCCCAACATGCGTCAAGCCAGTCCCTTCTCAGTTGCCCGTCCCGCTTTGCACCTTCTCGCGCGACCCAGGCCCCAAGGTTCAGGAAGGGGAGGGAAAGGCGGGGCACGGGACGTTCCGTCGTCTAGACTTCCTCCTCCCGCGCTGAGCCCAGCACGCCGGCGCCCAACCGCCTCTGCCCCGCTAACTGGGCAGGGCCGAGACCAGCTGCCGGGCCCGGGAACTCGACAGCCGAGTTGGCGGCAGTCTCAGGGGAGGAGGCGGCCGCTGTCAGGCTTCCCGTCCCCTCCCTCTTCCTCCCGTAGACTACGGCACCCCGGCCCCGCCCCCGGCGCCCGCTTCGGGACGGAAGGCCCCGGGCCCAAAGCCCACACCAACGGCCGGGCCCACCCTTGGCTTCCCTAGCTCCTCGGTACCGTAGGATCGGGGCCGCAGCTAGGGAAGTGGACGAGACCCGGCGTAAAAGGAAAGGAGGAAAAAAAGGAGCAGCAAGAGAGTGAAGAAGTAGGAGAACCGGGTCGCCGCCGCCGCCGCCGCCGCCGCCGCCGCCGTCGCCCGATCGAGCCCCGCGGCGGCCGCCGTGTCCCCAGCCGCGCCCCGTCCTCCTGCACCGCCTACGGCAAGGCTCGTAGGCGGTTCCCAGCAACCGCCGAGCAGCTTTAGCCAACAGACCGCGGGTCTCTCAAACAGACAGCCAATTTACCCAATGGAAGTGGAAGGGCGGGTACGTGTATGATTGGCGGCTAGAGCTTTCCAACGAGAACTGGGGGCGTGGGTGGGCGGAGCCGGAAGTAGAGCCAGCAGAGAGGCCCCTGCCCGGCTGGGGCGGAGGGAAGGGGGAGGGAACTAGAGGAGGAGGAGGAGGTTAGCCGAGGCAGCTACAGCGGCGGCGGCGCAGGGGCTGGTACGCGCTGGGCGGCGAGAGCCTCATGGCGGAGGAAGAGAGCGACCAAGAGGCCGAACGCCTCGGAGAAGAGCTTGTGGCCATTGTGGAGTCCCCGCCAGGCTCTGCGGGGCTTGGAGCTGCGGACGACGGCAGAGGCGGCGCTGGCCGTGGCAGCTGCGGTATCGGCGGCTTTGGGATCAGCAGTCGGGATTACTGCCGACGCTTCTGTCAGGTGAGGCGCCTGTCGGCCGCCCGGACTTGTCACCATGGACCTGGGCCTCCCTGCGTCTCTTGCCCTTCTGGTCCTCGAATCAAGGCTGTGTCTGGTTGTTCGCTGCACCAGCCCAACAGGGAGAGTGAGGGTGAAGCTACCCCCTTCATCTATCCTGCTTGGGGTGGGGGGCGGGCGGGGAGAGGGATCCGCGGGCTTAGGGTTGCTGAGACAGTGAGAGTTTGTAGGGGGTGGAGGGTTTGTAAGAGGGAAGGTCAACCGGCAGAGAAGCTCTGTACTGACATGCCTCCCTTGCCCCTTACAGACCCTTCTTTGCCGGAGGGTCCCGCCTTCTTGTGTTTCCTACCCTGTCCCTTCTCACCTCATTTGGAATCTCTCGCAACATTTCCTGCCTTCTCTCTCCGCCCCTTGCCCCCTGTGTTCTCCCCTTTTTCGGATATGGGAGGCAGGCGATCTCTCTACCGCCCCCTCTGCTGTCATCGCCACCCCTCCCCCTCCGCTAGGGTCTCCTGTCATCCCTTCACGAGATTCCGCTGGGTCAGTTCTCCGGTTGGCTTAGAGGCCGGCCCGAGGTGATTTAGTTACTTTTTGGGGAGGTGGGGTTAAGGCAGTGTGATTGTCATCTTTCCTTTTCTTACCCCTTTTCTCGACACACACACAGTTTTCTAATTAACTGCTAATAGAGAAAGTAGTTTTCCTTAAACTATTGCTCCGGTTACATCACCACCCCCCTCATCTTTTAGATTTCATTGTATTTTATTTAGCCTGTAAAATACAGTGTCCGAATAGTAACAGTAAATCCTTTACTTGGTCGACTGCCACTACGATTTGATGTAGTTTAGTGTCTGACCATAATGAAATATTATAGCGCCAAAGACCTGTCTAGGGATAAAATTTGTGTAATCTGTTTTTACATCTACATATATTTATAGTTTAAACATTTTGTTCTCATTCATAGCACTCTTGTTTTGCAAGCTGCTTCGGAAAATTTTTATTTCATTTCCACCTCATTCCTTTATTTATTATCCTGAATATGTAAGGCTCAGGTCGTGGCTCCGCCACTTCCTATTGTGTTAATTTGGACAAGTTACTTAATCTCTCTGTGCCTTAGTTTCCTATTCTGTCAAATAGGGATAGTAATTAAGTGAGTGAATATGCAAAGGGTTTGGATCCTTTACATGTTAATTAAAATAAGCTGTTCATTTCATTCTGGTAACAAGGATATAAGGTTAACAAGAAGTGAGCATCATGTTCGCTGAAATTTAATTTTATGCCTTTACAAACATTGAGAGAGAAAAAAAGGTGGTGTTGACATTTTCAGGTAAGTTTTTAGTACTTTAAACTGTCTTTAGATTTCATACCCCACCCCCAACCCACAAAGATAAGTTGGTTGGAAGGTTGGAAATTGCCTTGGTATAAAGGGTGTGCCAATTTTCCTTGACATTGCTGTTTAGTGACTTCACTGAAAATGTCCTTTTAATTTTTGGGGTATTAGCATTCATTGTTAGAGGTTCAGTATCTTTACAGTACTTATCTTCTAAGTATACACTTCAATTCTAGTAACTGTGTTATTGGTGCACTTTGTATCTTCAGGAATTTTAAACTATTGAAAATCAGGTTACAGTTGATCGTTTTAATATGTTTATAGGCAGAAAGTTTGTGTGTGTGTGTGTGTGTGTGTTTTGCTTTTATATCATTAATGAGCAACTTGGTTTTTGTTACATTTAGCTTTGTTAATTTATTTGATCAGACAACCCTTAATTGCTGTAGACTTGGAAATTTTATTTGAGGACCAGAATATTTTTGGAGAACTACTCTTATTCTATTTCTTGAAGTCAGTTTTAAGAACAAATGAATAAATTTTGTCTGTGAAATACACTTCTAAATTATGTAAAGAACAAATGAAGTTGACTGTTTCATAAAACTACTACCAAACTATCCAAGATAAAATGAAACAGGAAGAACTTCATGAACTTATATTTTATATTGCTATATTATGAGTTGTTACATTAACATACTTTAATGCTTCCAACTTTTACCTGAAACCTCATTACATATTTTATATACTCTAGATGAATAATAGATCTGTTTTTAGGGTTCCTGTCCTGGTTCCACCTTGCAGGTGAGCTTTGAGAAGCCTTTTTTTGTGTGTTAAAACTTTTAAGATGGAATAAAAGATTATCTGTATTAAGTGGAATTTTATTCATTGATTAATAAAATTCTTTATAGTAGTTCAATTTTATATATCAGCAAGGGAAGCAGTGCATTATATAATCTAATTCCCAAAGATTGTTTCTTTTTAATCATGAGTAATCCATGAAATGGGTAACATGCACTTGGGTGGGTGGCAGTTAACTAAATAATGTGAATTATATATAGAGGCTGTGGCATTAAGAAAGACTCCAACTTATCTTCCTCCTTGTAGAGAGAAATATGAATCAAAATTTCTTGGCAGTTAGTTGTGTGGGTGAAGGGGGAGAGGAAGGAATACTTTTCCAGAGAGGTCCTTTTACCATAAGGAAAAGTAAAGCAGAAGATAATAGATAATGTGATAAATTATGCATGCACTCAATGCATTTGATGATAAACTTTTCTGTTTGAGAAATGATACCGGTAATTATAGAATCTTAAACTAAGAGAATAGTCCCTTAAGCTTCAGTTGATTTTTGAGTTGATGGATTTGGGAGATTGAAAGTGCTGATTTCCAAACAGTCGCATGGTGTAACATTGGTCTACTGCCCCTTCACATCTCCATTGGCTCTTACTGTAGACTCTCAACAAATGCTTAAGTAGAATTGGCTCTTAAATTATATTTAATTTGCTTTAAGGATAAAAAGAAGGGGAAGAAATTTTTATTGAGAGTCTACTAACTCTTAAGGCCTTCAGATAAGGCTTATATAAATCACATTATTGAAATAGATGTCTGAACAAGTTAAATTGTCTTCAGTTTTGGTAGGTGGACAAACTAGGATTTGAACCCAGCCTTTTCTACTAATTTCTACTGAAAGGCAGATTGAAATTACAGATAATCCTCAAATAATTATAAAGTGAGGTGTTTTTGTTTTTTGGCAAATTGTGCAAAGGGAAAAACAAAGGTACTGGAAGTACTCAGGGAATCATGGATGAAAAATTTTAAAAGTCCTCTTTCATTATGCCACAGTGTAAAACGTATTTCAAGAGGCAGATAATTATTATCTTTTACACTTGTTAGTTGCTACAAACATCCCCAAATCTTGAAGGTTGTAATAATTCAACTTATTTTGTTTTTATATAAATTGAAATGTTCTGATAATAAATAGATTAAATTAAGCAAGTTAAGGTATTTTCTTCTGTTCAGTACCAGAATGAATATAGTACTATAGATAAGTAAGTATATCTGGAAACACTTTGATATGTTGATTAAAATAGACTTTTAAATGGTTTCTTCCTGCAGTGGGTTTTATAGCCATCCCATGAGGATGTCATGAGTATAAAATGAGGGAATGAGCATGAAGTGCTCAGTACTATACCTAGTAAATAGATAGGCTTAAATAGAAGCTATTAATATGTCTCTCATATGAAATCCTCTGAAGGTTTAAGGGGGATATTAGAGATAATCTAATCCGTAGGTCACTTATTGTTTGTATCCCACAGTAAACTTTAGAGAAAACTTAGAAATGTTATAGTTCTAAAACTCTGACATTTAACTAGGAAAGTCTAATGCTCCTGATTAATTACTAAATGATGTACCAAAACACATTTTCTCAGATTTTGTTTCCTGTAGGGGACATTTGGTGATGTCTAGAGATGTTTTTGATTATTTTAATGAAGGAGGGGTGATACTGCTCCTGGCATCTAGTGAAAAGAGGCCAGGGATACTGTTGAACATCCTACAGAGCATAGGGCAGCCCAAACAACAGAGAATTATCTGGTCTAAAATATTAGTAGTGCAGAAGTTGAGAAACTCCACTATACTGTCACTTTGGAACTTGTAGTGGATACTTTGTAATGCTCATGCAAATGGAAAAAAAGTATTTGTTGGTCCTCAAACATACTTGAACAACTACTGTGTACTAGGCATTTTAATAGGCACCTAAGAGACAGTCTAACAGAAAAACACGTTTGCTTTATGTTTTTAAAAACTTATGTTTAATATCTCTTACTTTGAGAGATAAAAATTGGTTTTAGAAAAATATAATCCTTGTTGCTTAGTTTGGTATAGAATTTACATAGTATTTATGGTGCTTTGAGTAGTTCATTATGGTATAAGAATACATTTCTAAAAATTCCTGCTATTTATTGGAATTATTTTTTAATTTACTTAAATTTTTATAAATTTTTAAATGCACTTAAGTTTAAAAAGTCTTACACTGATGGACAGTGATGGCAATGGTGTATGGGGGGACTCGATAATGTGGGTGAATGTAGTAAACACATTGTTTTTCATGTGAAACCTTCATAAGAGTGTATATCAATAAGACCTTAAACATAAATAAATAAATAAAGTAAAACTAAAAAAAAGTCTCACAAGACTTAAAATATCAGGAACTGCATTTTGCTGCTAAATAGAGACCTGACTTAAATAGCTTAAACAGTAGTACTCATTTATTTCTTATGCGAAAAGTCCTGAATGGATAGTGTAGGGATAATATGATGGCTTTATCATCATTGTACCATCATTGCCTACTCATTCTTATCAGTCATCCTTGTCTTATCTCAAGGTTGCCTCATGGTCCAGGATGGTTGGTGGAGTTCCAGCCACCACATCTGAGTTCCAAGTAGCAGGAACAGGGTATCTCTGGGGTATGCCAAAAACATCTTGCCCTAAATCCTACTCGATACCAAATGTTGGAAATTTTTTTTTTAACTATTTTTTTCCCTGATAGATACATTTGACTGTTAGCTAAGGAAGGAATAAAACAAGAATGGATATTATAGAGGCAACCAATTTATTTTCCCATAGCTTATAATAAAGATTAGCAATCATAATCTGTCCCATTCTTTCCCTGAATATTCCCCAGAGGAAATTATTTGCAACTATTTTAGCTCTTATATTTACCTCCATAATAATAATAAGTTTATAATAAGTTTATTTTCCTAGTGATCAGATAAGATTAGTTGAGGGAGGAGGTAGGGAACTACCATCTCACTCTTCAGTATGTACACTTTGATTCTACCCAGTGTTTTACCTATATTTCTTTCCTCTCTTGTTCTGTTATTTCTGAGTCTTACAGTTCAGCCTCTCCAGAGAATTAGGTGTTTCATTGATCTAGTAGGGGAGGGAATCTGGGGAATAGTTTCAATGATCTTTCTGTTTTTGACTCTGTTTTCACCTCCACTTTTAGAGGTATGAGGTGTTTCAGATTCTTAAGATCTTCTGGGTTTTTTTGAGCACAAATAAGTTGTTCCTGAACTCCTTTCCTCCTTTCTAAATAACAGCTATTCAAATATTGTCATCTGACCTCTTTTACTGTTTTCCTACTTCTGGGTTTAGGTTTTTTTAAAATAAAAAATATTTTTACTGTTAACATTAGTGGAGCTTTTTAGTGGGAGCAGAAGTTAAATGTATGTTCAATCTGTCACATTTAAGTAGAAGTCTCAAATTAGTTTTTGAGCTCATAAAGAATAATAAATATGAAAGATGATTGAAAGGAGAGTATTTGGAACTAAGTCATAGTGATTTATTTACTTTTGAAAAAGTATCCTACTTCCTTGTGTATTCTAAATATACAGGCTAGATTTTATTTCATCATATGAATTTATGTGTTCCTTTTGGAAAAATTATTTTTAATACTAAATTCAAATTCAAATTTTAGCTTTTTAAAAATATTTTTCTAAATTTGACACATTTAGTACATTTCCACTCTTCATAAAAGGTGAATTCTCTGGAAAGGTATTAACTTATTTATCAGGAAAAACAACAAAATGAACCCTGTATCTTGATGGCTGTATTTGGGAGCTGAATTTGTTGTTATTGTTTAGTGCTTTTCTATGTTGACTTTCAGAATTGAATTGTATTGATGATAATGATGTTATTTGTAATAGCAAATCATTGAAACTAACCTTAATGACCAAAGTTCAGGGAGTTATTACACATAATGGAATCCTAACAATCAAGTTTTTTTTAAAGGTATTATTGATATACACTCTTATGAAGTTTCACATGAAAAAACAAGGTGGTTACTACATTTACCCATATTATAAAGTCCCCACCCATACCCAATGCAGTCACTGTCCATCACCGTAGTAAGATGCCACAGTTTCACTATTTGCTTTCTCTGTGCTACACTGTTTTCCCCTTGATCCCCCACACCATGTGTACTAAACATAATACCCTTCAGTCCCCTTCTGCCACCCTCCCCACCCACCCTTCCACACCCCTCCCCTTTGGTAACCACTAGATCCTTCTTGGAGTCTCTGAGTCTGCTGCTATTTTGTTCCTTCAGTTTTGCTTCGTTGTTATACTCCACAAATGAGGGAAATCATTTGGCCCTTGTCTTTCTCTGCCTGGTTTATTACACTGACCATAATATCCTCTAGCTCCATCCATGTTGTTGCAAATGGTATGATTTGTTTCTTTCTTATGGCTGTATAGTATTCCATTGTGTATATGTATCACGTTTCTTTATCCATTCATCTACTGATGGACACTTAAGTTGCTTCCATATCTTGGTGTTGTAAAAAGTGCTTCAGTAAACATAGGGGTGCATATGTCTTTTTGAAAGAAGTTGTATTCTTTGGGTAAATTCCAAGCAGTGGGATTCTCGGGTCAAATGGTATTTCTATTTTTAGTTTTCTGAGGAACCTCCATATTGCTTTCCTCAATGGTTGAACTAGCTTACATTTCCACCAGCAGTGTAGGAGGATTTCCCTTTCTCCACATCCTCGCCAGCATTTGTTGTTCTTAGTCTTTTGGATGGTGGCCATCCTTACTGGTGTGAGGTGCCAGCATTTGTTGTTCTTAGTCTTTTGGATGGTGGCCATCCTTACTGGTGTGAGGTGCTATCTCATTGTGGTTTTAATTTGCATTTCCCTAATGATTAGTGATGTGGAGCATCTTTTCATGTGTCTGTTGGCTACCTGAATTTTTTCTTTGCCGAACTGTCTCTTCATATCCTCTGCCCATTTTTTTAATATAATTTATTTTATTATCATTAATTTACAATTACATGTGCAATATTACGATTATTAAACTACCCCTTCATCAGGTCCCCCCCACCAACCCCATTACAGTCACTGTCCATCAGCGTAGTGAGATGCTATAGAATCACTACTTGTCTTCTCTGAGTTGTACTGCCGTCCCCGTGCCCCCCCAACATTACATCTGCTAATCGTAATGCCCCTTTTGCCCTCTTATCCATCCCGTCCCGCCCATTTTCCCCAGTCCCTTTCCCTTTGGTAACTATTAGTCCGTTCTTGGGTTCTGTGAGTCTGCTGCTGTTTTGTTCCTTCAGTATTTTTTCTTTGTTCTTATACTCCACATAAGAGTGAAATCATTTGATACTTGTCTTTTTGGCTTGGCTTATTTCACTGAGCATAATACCCTCTAGCTCCATCCATGTTGTTGCAAATGGTAGGATTTGTTCTCTTCTTATGGCTGAATAATATTCCATTGTGTATATGTACCACATCTTCTTTATCCATTCATCTACTGATGGACACTTAGGTTGCTTCCATTTCTTGGCATTGTAAATAGTGCTGCAATAAACATAGGGGTGGGTGCATCTGTCCTTTTCAAATTGGGCTGCTGCATTCTTAGGGTAAATTCCTAGGAGTGGAATTCCTGGGTCAAATGGTATTTCTATTTTGAGTTTTTTGAGGAACCTCCATACTGCTTTCCACAATGGTTGAACTAATTTGCATCCCACCAGCAGTGTAGGAGGGTTCCCTTTTCTCCACATCCTCGCCAACATTTGTTGTTGTTTGTGTTTGGATGTTGGCCATCCTCACTGGTGTGAGGTGATATCTCATTGTGGTTTTAATCTGCATTTCTCTGATGATTAGCGATGTGGAGCATCTTTTCATGTGCCTGTTGGCCATCTGAATTTCTTCTTTGGAGAAGTGTCTATTCATGTCCTCTGCCCATTTCTTAATTGGATTATTTGCTTTCTGTTTGTTAAGGTGCATGAGTTCTTTATATATTTTGGATGTCAACCCTTTATCAGATACGTTTTTTATGAATATATTCTCCCATACTGTAGGATGTCTTTTTGTTCTACTGATGGTGTCCTTTGCTGTACAGAAGCTTTGCAGCTTGATATAGTCCCACTTGTTCATTTTTGCTTTTGTTTCCCTTGCCCGGGGAGATATGTTCATGAAGAAGTTGCTCATGTTTATGTCCAAGAGATTTTTGCCTATGTTTTTTTCTAAGAGTTTTATGGTTTCATGACTTACATTCAGTCTTTGATCCACCTTGAGTTTACCTTTGTGTATGGGGCTAGACAGTAGTCCAGTTTCATTCTCTTACATGTAGCTGTCCAGTTTTTCCAACACCAGCTGCTGAAGAGGCTGTCATCTCCCCATTGTATATCCAAGGCACTTTTATCAAATACTAATTGACTGTATATGTTTGGGTTAATGTTTGGATTTTCTATTCTGTTCCACTGGTCTGTGGGTCTGTTTTTGTGCCAATACCAAATTGTCTTGATTACTGTGGCTTTGTAGTAGAGCTTGAAGTCAGGGAGTGTAATTCCCCCTGTTTTATTCCTCCTTCTCAGGATTGCTTTGGCTATTCGGGGTCTTTTGTGGTTCCATATGAATTTTAGAATTATTTGTTCCAGTTCATTGAAGAAAGCTGTTGGTAGTTTGATAGGGATTGCATTGAATCTGTAGATTGCTTTAGGTAGTATAGCCATTTTGACAATATTTATTCTTCCTAGCCAAGAGCATGGGATGCATTTCCATTTGTTAGTGTCCTCTTTAATTTCTCTTAGGAGTGTCTTGTAGTTTTCAGAGTACAGGTCTTTCACTTCCTTCGTTAGGTTTATTCCTAGGTATTTTATTCTTTTTGATGCAATTGTGAATGGAATTGTTTTTCTGATTTCTCTTTCTGTTAGTTCATCATTAGTGTATAGGAAAGCAACAGATTTCTGTGTGTTAATTTTGTATCCTGCAACTTTGCTGAATTCAGATATTAGTTCTAGTAGTTTTGGAATGGAATCTTTAGGGTTTTTTATGTACAGTATCATGTCATCTGCAAATAGTGACAATTTGACTTCTTCTTTACCAATCTGGATGCCTTGTATGTCTTTGTTTTGTCTGATTGCTGTGGCTAGGACCTCCAGTACTATGTTGAATAACAGTGGAGAGTGGGCATCCCTGTCTTGTTCCCGATCTTAGATGAAAAGCTTTCAGCGTCTCGCCGTTAAGTATGATGTTAGCTGTGGGTTTGTCATATATAGCCTTTATGATGTTGAGGTACTTGCCGTCTATACCCATTTTGTTGAGAGTTTTAATCATGAATGGATGCTGAATTTTGTCAAATGCTTTTTCAGCATCTATGGAGATGATCATGTGGTTTTTGTTCTTCTTTTTGTTGATGTGGTGGATGATGTTGATGGATTTTCGAATGTTGTACCATCCTTGCATCCCTGGGATGAATCCCACTTGATCATGGTGTATGATCCTCTTGATGTATTTTTGAATTCGGTTTGCTAATATTTTGTTGAGTATTTTTGCATCTACGTTCATCAGGGATATTGGTCTGTAATTTTCTTTTTTGGTGAGGTCTTTTCCAGGTTTTGGTATTAGAGTGATGCTGGCTTCATAGAATGAGTTTGGAAGTATTCCCTCCTCTTCTATTTTTTGGAAAACTTTAAGGAGAGTCGGTGTTATTTCTTCTCTGTATGTCTGGTAGAAATTCAGAGGTGAATCCATCAGGCCCAGGGGTTTTGTTCTTGGGTAGTTTTTTGATTACCAATTCGATTTCGTCACTGGTGATTGGTCTGTTTAGTTTTTCTGTTTCTTGCTTGGTCAGTCTTGGAAGGTTGTATTTTTCTAAGAAGTTGTCCATTTCTTCTATGTTTTCCAGCTTGTTAGCATATAGATTCTCATAATATTCTCTTATGATTCTTTGTATTTCTGTGGGGTCCGTCGTGATTTTTCCTTTCTCATTTCTGATTGTGTTTATGTGTGTAGATTCTCTTTTTCTCTTAATGAGTCTGGCTAGGGGTTTATCTATTTTGTTTATTTTTTCAAAGAACCAGCTCTTGGTTTCATTGATTTTTTCTATTGTTTTATTCTTCTCAATTTTATTTATTTCTTCTCTAATCTTTATTATGTCCCTCCTTCTGGTGACTTTGGGCCTCATTTGTTCTTCTTTTTCCAATTTCAGTAATTGTGTCTTTAGACTATTCATTTGGGAATGTTCTTCCTTCTTTAAATAGGCCTGGATTGCAATATACTTTCCTCTTAGAACTGCCTTTGCTGCGTCCCACAGAAGTTGTGGCTTTGTGTTGTTGTTGTCATTAGTCTCCATATATTCTTTGATTTCTGTTTGATTTGGTCGTTAACCCATTGATTAATTAGGAGAGTGTTGTTAAGTCTCCATGTATTTGTGAGCCTTTTTGATTTCTTTCTAAAATTTATTTCTAGTTTTATACCTTTGTGATCTGAGAATTTGGTTGGTAGGATTTCAATATTTTTGAAATTACTGAGGTTCTTTTTGTGGCCTAGTATGTGGTCTATTCTGAAAATGTTCCATGTGCACTTGAGAAGAATGTGTATCCTGTTGCTTTTGGGTGTAGAGTTCTGTAGATGTCTGTTAGGTCCATCTGTTCTAGTGTGTTGTTCAATGCCTCTGTGTCTTTACTTATTTTCTGTCTGGTTGATCTGTCCTCTGGAGTGAGTGGTGTGTTGAAGTCTCCTGAGATGAATGCATTGCTGTCTATTTCCTCCTTTAATTCTGTTAGTATTTGTGTCACATATGCTGGCGCTCCTGTGTTAGGTGCATATATATTTATAATGGTTATATCTTCTTGTTGGACTGACCCCTTTATCATTATGTAATGTCCTTCTTTATCTTTTGCTACTTTCTTCTTTTTGAAGTCTATTTTGTCTGATACAAGTACTGCAACACCTGCTTTTTTCTCTTTGTTGTTTGCATGAAATATCTTTTTCCATCCCTTCATTTTTAGTCTGTGTATATCTTTTGATTTGAGGTGAGTTTCTTGTAGGCAGCATATAGATGGGTCTTGCTTTTTTATCCATTCTGTTACTCTGTGTCTTTTGATTGGTGCATTCAGTCCATTTACATTTAGGGTGATTATTGATAGGTATGTACTTATTGCCATTGCTGGCTTTAGATTCGTGGTTACCAAGGGTTCAGGGGTTGCTTCTTTGCTATCTAACAATCTAACTTAACTTTCTTGTTAAGTTATTGTAAACACAGTCTGATGTTTCTTTCTTTCTCTCCCTTCTTATTCCTCCTCCTCCATTCTTTCTATAATAGGTGTTTTATTCTTTGCCTTTAGTTGGTATTTGGATGGTCTGCTTTCTTTGCTATGATTTTTTTTCCCTCTTATGACATCTTTTTAGCCTTAGGTGTGCTTCCATCTAGTGCAGTCCATTTAAGATATCCTGTAGTGGTGGTTTATGAGACGCAAATTCTCTTAACTTTCGTTTATCTGGAAATTGTTTAATCCCTCCATCATATTTAAATGATAATCGTGCTGGATACAATATTCTTGGTTAGAGGCCCTTCTGTTTCATTACGTTAAATATATCATGCCATTCTCTTCTGGCCTGTAAGGTTTCTGTTGAGAAGTCTGATGATAGTCTGATGGGTTTTCCTTTGTAGGTGATCTTTTTTCTCTCTCTAGCTGCCTTTAATACCCTGTCTTTATCTTTGATCTTTGCCATCTTAATTATTATGTGTCTTGGTGTTGTCTTCCTTGGGTCCCTTGTGTTGGGAGATCTATGAGCTTCGGTGGACTGCGAGACTACTTCCTTCCCCAGCAAGGGAAAGTTTTCAGCAATTATTTCTTCAAAGACACTTTCTATCCCTTTTTCTCTCTCTTCTTCCTCTGGTACTCCTATAATGCGAATATTGTTCCGTTTGGATTGGTCACACAGTTCTCTTAATATTCTTTCATTCCTAGAAATCCTTTTATCTCTCTCTGCCTCAGCTGCTCTGTACTCCTGTTCTCTGTTTCTATTCCATTAACAGTCTCTCGCATCTCATCCATTCTGCTGTTAAGCCCGTCGATCGCTTGTCTGATTTCTGTATTGTCTTTCCTCAGTTCCCTCACTTCCTCCTTCAGCTCTTGCACATTTCTCTGTAGGTCCATCAGCATGGTAATGACTTTTATTCTAAATTCTTTTTCAGGGAGGCTGTGCATTTCCATCCCTTCAGACTCCCTCTCTGGGGTTGTCTGGTTGATTTTGGTCTGAACCATATTCCTCTGTCTTTTCATGGCTGTATAATTTGGTCACTGATAGTTGCCACGTATGTCAGCTGGGCTCTTTAAGACTTTAAAAAGAGAAGAAAAAAAAAAGAGAAAAAAAGAAAAAAAGAAAGAAAGAGAAAAAACAAAAACAAAACAAAAAAAAAACAAAAAAAATGCCCACTGGACGTAGATTCTGTGGGAATGCTCTAGGTGGCGCTATTGCCCCACTATTCCACAGCTGTGACTGTGCCGCTCCGCAGGGCCCTTTATCGCTCTGGCAGGGGTGGGAACGAATAGGAGGCTGTTGATCCCAGTGAGAAGGGTTAAGTATGGCTACGCTTCCTCAGTCGCCAGCTAAGGCGTCTGAAACTCCCCAGGACTCCCAGCCTGCTGGGCTGAGTGTGCTGGGGCGATCCGGCTCCTCCGCTGGGCTCCTGTCTCTTTAAGACCGCTGAGGAAAGCGCGCACTTTTTTTTTTCCTTCCCGGGAGCCGGCTGCAAGCACCCTGGCGCGTTCCCCGCTCAGATCCTGCCCCTCTGTCTCTCCAATCTCCGCTGCACTGCGCAATGTGGGTCAGCGCTCCCCGCGCAGATCACCGGGGCTGGCTACTTCGCGGGGTGTACTTCCACTCCCTCCCGGCTCTGAATCCTCTCCTCCCGCCGGTGCGCTGGGGTGGGGGAGGGCTCGGGTCCCGCCGGGTCGCGGCTCCGTATCTTACCCGCCTCTTGGGGTGCCGAGTCCTCTCGGGTGTAGCTGCACGCTGTGCGCTTTCCTGTGTATTCTCGTCTCTCTTTTAGGAATAGATGTATTTTCTGTGTTTTTGTAGATAAATATAGTGTTGGGAGGAGAGTTTTGCCGCCCTGCTCACACCGCCATCTTCCCGGAAGTCATGAAGGAAGGTTTTTTTTGTTGTCTTCAGAAATAAATGACAATAAGCAAGCTGGAGGTAGCCTTTTGGGCTATAATATTTGAACTTCATAATTCTGTGGGCATGACTTACTATGCAACTGTTAAAAAAGAATGAAACAGATCTGTATGGTCTAATATAACAAAAACTACTAACATATTCTTGCAAATTTATATTTCAATAATTCTAAATAGTGCATACATAATATAAGTTGAGATGATAATTTTAAACTGCTTAGAATGGTGTTCAGGGCATAGTAAATGTATAAATGTATAAGCATGCATTAAATTATGAAAGTTGTCTGTGTTTATCTATCTCATACATAGGTAGGTACTATTTTTAGCAGGGGATACACAAGTAACTAACATTGGTTACCCTCAGGTCAGAGACCAGGGGACCAGAGAGTGAAAAGTAGGAATTCAATTTTCATTTTATCCCTTAATATATCCAGTGTGAGTTTTTAACTTTGCACTTGTTAACTTGCATTTAAAATATCTTTAAGAAGAAATGTAAAAGAAATCTCAAGCAAATTCTACAAACAGTGCTTTCTTTTTAAAAACTTAATATTCTAGGAAATAATTATGAGGAAAACTTTATTTTTGTACTTTATATTAATTTGATTTTTCTGTTTGGTTGTCTGTATTTTTCTTAATTGTGAACTTTTTGTAGGGTCATGTTCTGCATGATTATATTTTAAACTTTAGTTTAATCATATTAAAATATTTTATCTTACACACTTCAGTTTGAGAGAAGTCTTTTTTTTTCCTTGTTTCCTATTGGGTAATTGATTATTCCTTCCATTCAATTTCCTCTTATTTTTTCCCCTTTTGGGACACACACATTTTATAGTTTGGAGCACCATTCTAAGTCCACTGGAATTATCATTTTATTTTTCTGGATATTCTTATTTTTTTCTTCTTTTCTGCTGTCCTCTGGATGAGGTGTTCAGTTGTGCGTCCCTGATCTCTGAAGTTGTACTTCACGTCCAATCTCTCCACCAACACAAATGTAGATTATTTCATTACTGTTTTTATTTCCTCCTTCTCTCACTTAATATAGTTCTCTCATGCCTTTGTAATAGTTAATTCGCTCAATGTGGCTCCTTACTTTAATTTCTAGAGGCCATAATTATTATATATATCTGGTGAAAACAAATAGATGAGCTAAAATATTCCACTACTTTATGTAGAATCCCCCCATACACACATACATATGTATGTTGTGTGTGTATTTATGTGTATATGGGTATATATGTATGTTTCTGTGCATATAGGTATACTTTTTAATTATTCAAAATTAAGCATAGATTTTGATTGACATTTGAAAATACAATTATTTTTTAGTTCCTTTTGCACTTCTCTCCGCTGACTGTGCATATAGATCCTGACGGTTACCTTTCCAAGAACAGATTAGCTCGTAGACTAATTCCTTGGACTTCTGTTATTTTATTTCATTTTCCGGGGCTGAGGCTCTTTGGATACTAAGTTCTTCATTTTTGTTAGTGTATGATAGCCAGAATCTTCTTCTTTGGCTGTAGCAGAAAATGTGAAAGACTGAAGCTCAACTTCCACTATTCAGAGTATTCTTCATGTTTCTACCCTTTCCTGAGTGGCTTTTTTCTAGAGAAGGCTACTCTGAAGGTTGGGCTAAATGTCTTTATTTCCTTCTACCATTACACTCTTAACACCCATTGCAACATTTTTATTTTGATAGGTTTAATGTATCATCTTTCTGGCCTTAATTTTACTAGACTATGCTTTCATCAATAGAGAAAATAGAGTGTTTACTCTCTAATTCTCCATTTTCTTCTAAGATGTGTTGACTGCACCACATGTTAAAATCAGCATCATCGCTTTATTTGCGTGCTTCACTGTCTTTCTGAAATGAAGAATGGAACTCTTGGGCACTGTTGGTGGGAAATAAAATGACCCAATATGGGAAACAGCATGGAGGTTTCTCAGGAAATCAAAAATAGGCCTACCATCTGATCCAGCAATTCCACTGCTGCTTACATAGCCAAAAGAATTGAAATCAGGATCTTGAAGAAAGAGCTGCACTCCCATGTTCACTGAAGCAGTATTCACAACAGAGAAGACACAGAAACAGCCTAAATGGCCATCAGTGAGTGAATGGATAAAGAAAATGTGGTGTACACATACAATGGAATATTATTCAGCCTTAAAAGGAGAAGGAAATCCTGCCATATGTGACCACATGGATGAACCAGGAGGACATTGTGCTGAGTGAAATAAGCCAGTCACAGAAAGACAAATGCTTCATGATTCCACCTGTATGAGGCATATAAAATAATCAAACCCTTCGAAGCAAAGAGTAGGATGGTGGCTGCCAGGGGGTGTGGATATTGTTGTTCAGTGGGTAAGTTCTAGAGGTCTGCTTTATAGCCTAGTGTCTATACTTAACAATACTGCACTTTAAACTTTCTTAAGAGGGTAAATTTCATGTTAATTCTTTTCACCACAAAAAAAGGCCTGTGGAGGAGGCCCCAAGGAGACTTTTGGAGGTGATGGTTTTGATTATTACATTGATTGTTGTGATGGTTTCATAGGTGTACGCAGATGTTCAAAGTCATTAAATGAAAATACATTAAATAAATACCACTTTTGTGTATTGATTATGCCTCAATAAAGCTGTTAAAAAGCATAAATGGCATTAAAGTGGAAAATATAATAGAGAAATATGGAATGCAGAAGGAACACAAACACTAATGTTTTTGAAGTAAAATTTAAAATGCTGAAGTAGTTGCTGGAGACATGGGACAGCATGCATCAGTTCATAAAAGAGTTTAATCAGGTTAGGCATGAAATTATCTTGCTTAAATACATGTAGAAGAAATAATGAGGATGTCTGGAATTTATTTCAAAACAATTTGGAGCATGAGAAGTAGCTTGGGATACAGCTGACATATCTGAGATTAGGAATACCTGGGAGAGTAGCTGGAGGAAGCAGTTTGGCTCTCTGTATAGATGTTCAAGCTAGGTGAGGGTCATGGTATCACCAATTGTACTTTTTTATATGGCTAAAACTTTCCACTTTAAGAAGTTTAAGATATAAATTTAAGAAGCCTAACTCTCAAATTACTGAGAAAATGGAGTTGAGTTTTTAAATAAAAACAAGCAGTTTAGTTTGGGGATGGTTATATTGCTTTAAAACACTCCATATATCACAAATATTATTTTACCCTTTCTCAGTATATTTGATGTTTTATAACTGCAAAACTCCCAGGATTGTTGAGTTACAAGACACAGATCTGCTGAGAACTTGTCATTTCAGAGTAAATATAGAAAGACTCACTGGGACAGCAGGAGTGGAGTGGTTGGGATGACGTAAGGATAATTGAGAAGATGTGCTCTGCTCGCCCGGACTGGCTTAGAAGATAATCAGCTAACATATCTTGAGTATTTACTCTGTAGGTGTGGTTCTTAACACATTACATTTATCAGTCCATTTTGTCTTCCCAAGACTCCAGTGAGGCATGTAGTACGACTGCCATCTTATATATAAGGATACAAAGGCAACGTGGTTCTTAATGACTGGCAAAGTCTGGATTGAAGAGATCTGGACTAGAGTTTTGTTCTCAAGCATGCGCTGATCCCACCTCTCTTGGATCACAGCACTTAGGAAGATGGAATCTGGATTCGTGGGCCAGTACATCTTGTGATACACTGTTTTGGTCTCAGAGTTAGGGGTAAACATACAGCTATATCCGATATTTCATATCCACTGCCCTTTATTTTTGTGCTTTAGCAAATAATATATATATTTCATAAATAAAGTTTTTCTTAACATACTTTTTTCAATATACAGTTAATAAAAATTCTCCCTAGATGTTGTTATAGATTCTTAACTACTTTTCTATTTTATTTATGATATATACCAAGTTGTATTTTATGGGTATTCCTAGGCTACCCCATTTCAGCATACACACTAACATTCTAGGCCCATTTCCATTTCTTCTCTTCTATGGCTCTCCATAAAGAGCCTATCTGGCTTCTCAAAATAGAGCACTGAGCTTTGTGCTTGAAAATTAATAGAAAGGGCAAAGCGAGAACAGTGAGAGGCACATGGCAAAGGTTATTGTAAGAAGACAATTCTCTAGGGGTCTCACATGTTTTCATGTCCTGTGAGGGAGGCAATGACTGTTTCTTGTTCTAGACTATGTTTGAAATAATATTTCAATAGTGGATAGTCTTGATAGATATAAAGTGTCTCCCTCTGGAAAAAAGGGAAAGTATGTTTAATGTCCAGTAAAATAGGGGGGATATCTCTTTCCAGAGCGAAGGACAGGTATGCAGTATAAAATATTTCACTTCTGTAAGGTCAGTGTTCCTCTCCTATCGTACAATCCACTTTGATTTGTTATCTAGTGTTCTTACATCACTTTCTTGAAACTGGGGCTTGGGAAACTTGCACAATAATGTGGGCATTCCACCTATTACTATAACTGAGTAATAAACTGTTGTCTCTCAGACCCAGAAGTCTCATATCTTCTGCCAGCATCCATGAAATGGTAGAGGTGAATTGTTTAGCTTGAAAGTAGGGAAAAATCTCAGGCACTTTACAGTTGTTGACAGTGGAATATTTTATTTCTTTAGTTGAGGAGATGGATTTCTGAAAGTAGAACAGTTGTGGTATATGAAAGTAAAAAGAAAGAAATGAAAAATATTGTGGTCTGCGATCATTTTGTAGTGTTCAAGATGTACATGTGAAGGGTTTTCATTTTTGAGGCTACATTTGGAGACATGACATGTATGTATACGTGTTTGCATTTTCTTTCAGTTACAACATCAACCTATGAGTGATTTGATTTAAAGATATTTTAATAGTAGGTTGGAAGAAATTAAAGTATTGTTAGCTGGCCACCTTCTTAAACTAAAAACTGCATGCTTTTGTTTAACACTAAATTATGGTTTTAGTAGCTCAGACTCTATCTTCTTCCATTCTATCATTATCAGTACAGTTCTCCCTCAAAAGAAAAAAACCTCTCATTGTCACTCCAAAGCTTACACAAATATACATGCATAGTGATTTCCTGTTCCCCAAAACTACCAAGGGAAAAATAGTCACTTAAATAGTGTTTATTGAAGGCCCATTGGTAGGTACTTGAAATTAAATCAGTCACTTGGAGATGTGTAAGAGGTTATTGCCTCCTAGAGATTTACAATTTAAAATAGTTGTGATAAATTAATAACATGAAAGGAATATAGAAACATACATTAAAATAGAGAGGTGAGAGTCAGTACCACAGCATTATGCGTCAAACACTAAGAATGAATATGATAAATTGGCTAGAGAATGTCAGTGCCTATGAATTTTCCCAAGAACTACTTATACCACATTTAATGATTGATTTTTTAAGTGTTTTCAGAATTATAAGAGGATAAAAAAAATAATGTTCGATGAAAAATTGACCAAAAGCAAATTTTGAAAGCCATTTGTATATTCAGTTTAGTGAATTTTTAAGACTTTTTCACCTAAAATATGTTTCCTCTTCCTGGAACAGCTTCTCCCATCTTCAGCCAACTGCCTTCTAACTCCTAGTTCCCTTTAGGGATCTCAGAGTAAATGTCACTTCCCCCAAGCTGTCTCAGCCTTCTTTCTTGCTTCCAGAGTCCACAGTGTTTCCTCCATCACAGCATTGTTGTAAGACACTATAGTTGCCACTCTGCTTGTTTTTCCTGTTAGATTGTAATATTCTTGAGGGTAGAGATTGATATCTTGTACTGTTTAGATATGCAATATGGATTTTTGAATTAATTACTCTGTAATTTTTAAAACTCGTGCTAAATGCTATGTGCAACTGAGGACTGAATCCTTGAACAGTAAAAGGGTATTAGTATAAAAACTAGTAATGTTTGAATAAAGTCCATAACTTAGTTAATATTAATGTGCCAAAATTATTTTCTTAAGTTTGACAGCTATTACAGTTATGTAAGATGTTAGCATTAGGGAAAACTCTATGACAAGTGTATAGAAATCCTGCATTAAATGTATTTTTTTGAAGTTTATTTTAAAGACTATGGGAAATTTTATTACTATTATTGTTATTATTACATTGTCAGATGGCATCTGCAAAATCCACAATCTGAATGGTGCTGGGCCTTATCTGCTTTAGGTAGTAATGAGATATATCATTAATTTCTTGCTCCATCTCTGTTATTAAAGAACATTCTTATCCCTCTAAATCTCACTGGCTTTATCTAGAAATACTCCGGGCTAATGTACAAGTGATCACACACAATCTTGCTTTAGGTCGTTTGATTCCGGCAGCTTATAAACTGCTGTCCTCAGGCTTTTGGAAGGAACCGCCTTCCTTACATCACTGCCACAGCTTAGGTGGGAAGGCCAGGTCTCTGAGAGCCCAGGGATCCTTGCTGCAGAACACTGGGCAGAATTAAGAGAAGGCTTCCCTCCCTCACTGCCTGCTGTTTTTTGTCCTCCCCCCACCATAAAAAACGGTCCTCTCAGCTTTACCCTTCGCCCTTCATTCTCCACAGAGTGAGATCTGGTCCTACAGTTTAACTAGTAAACTCATACCATTCTGTTCTCTTGATTCAGTTTGGGATACTCCTGACCTTCCTTTAGCCAAAAGCTAATAGGCTCTAAGCCTCCAACATGGACATGGATGCTGCTTTAGATGCTCAGCTGGGCCACTCTGCTATGGGTTAACTTTCGGATGTAAGGTTAATAGGAATGCCATAGGGGATGCTAAATTTAGACTTGACTATGACCTGACATTCAGACTGGACTCAGTCCACTGGGTCATCCTGACTGGAAAACTAATGAGCAGTGGCAGCCATGTAATACAGTGTCTATCTGTTTGTCCATATTTTCAGAAGTGAGCAGTCCTCCTGGTCCATTTTAGGAACTCTGTTCAAAAAGATATTCTGTTTGGAAGATGTTGTTTACAGTTACTCTATACATTTTAAGGAGTTCCTGAAACCCAGTGTCCGTGCTCCCTGAAAGTAAAGATCAATAGATGTAATTTTGGGTGTATACTTGGAAAGCTTGAAAGAGCTCTGAGGAGAGTATGGGTCACTTTCTATCATCATGCATTTAACTGCTCTTGTCACGAATTTGTCAGTTTCTGCTGAAAGCTGAGAGAGCCTTTTCAAAGTTCCTTGTCCCATGGACTCACATGTGTTAGCTGAAGAAGACGGTGCCTGGTAGAATATTGGTTAATTTCCAGAGTAAAGGATATTGTTAAATTTGGATATTGAAGTGGATATAGCCAGTGGACATTAAAAAGTAATTCTTATTTTAAAACAAACCTCTTTATGCATGTGTCAGCATTCTGAAACTTAATATTTGCCCTGGATTCATTGTACTGTTCTTCATTCTTGGGCAGTAATCACTCTGATTGCTCTTATCAAAAGAATTTCCATTTGGAGTAATGCCAGGGGATTTAATGGATATAATTTGTTCTTAATGCCTTCTCTAATTGCCCTCATTTTCCTAATATTTTATCCCATGTTCCAAAAAATTAAAAGGTTGTTTTATTTCATTTTTATATCATCTCATTTTTAAATGGAAAGTTTTTCATGGCAAATATTAATAGGATGCAAGGTCTGAAAAATTTAGAATAAACACAAACAGGAGGATTCCTTGGCTTACCAAGGAAGAGATGAAGACATTTAAATTGGAGCATGAATAAGAAATGAAATAATAGCATACAATACAATAACTGTAGTTTGTTAGCACCTAAAATGTTGTTTGTACTCAATAAGTATTATAGCATTTACTAAAATGACAATTTAATGAAGTCTATGGAACAGAAAAGAATAAAGAAGAAAAACGGCCCCTAGCTATTTCACACAATGTTGAATAAAAGCCTGCATTCATTTACAGAGCAAGTGTTTAAGACTGCAGTGGAGGTTAATGGAAAAATAAATAGATTTTTCCTTCAAATTAAAAATATAAAGGTAATGTAAACTAAATTAAATTAGTCTATGTACGGCAAGGTAGATCTATTTATTTTTCTTTCAAAATTATGCTCTCATCTTGAAAATTTACTGATATCCACAACTTTGCTGTTTTCTTTCATGTCATTCAGCATTTTTATTCCTTAAAAATTCCCCTACAATTTTGCAATGTTCAGCTAAAGGCAGAGGCATTCTAGTTGTGTTTCCCACACCTAGGTGCATATTAGAATCATCTGAAGATTTTGATTTGTTTTGAATATGGATTCCTAGAACCCTCACCTACTTTCTAAATTAGAATCTCTGACTTTGAGGCACAGAAATCTGTTATCTTTTTTTTTCGCAAAAATCGCTGTCATTTGAGAACAATTAGTTTTCCCTATTTAAAAAAAAAATTTGTTCAGTGTAGTCCCATAGTTGCGAACAATTTTAAATCCAACTGGAAAAAACCTAACTTGATATATTTTTTAATTGAGCTCTTCATTTCCACATCCTTTAAAAAAATGGATAGACATTTCTCTGGGCCCTCACCTTAGAACTTAGAATAAGCCTTAGCTTTCCTCTTCTCACGGAAGCTGCTTCTTGTTCCTATTGATCTGATTGTCCTAATATCCTCCATATTAATCCTTTCCCTTCTGTTTTCCCTGACGACTGCCCTAACTCAGGCGATCACTGGGGTCCTGCTTTAAATGCCAAGTTTGATTTCCCATTGCAGATAAGAAAATCTACACACCTTAGCTTGGCAAAAGAGTCCTTAGTAGTTTGGACCTAATATTTCTCATTACCTGTATCTTGAGTATTCATGGGTTCGCCCCAGCAGGCAACACTAAGCTGCTGTTTTTCTTGTTTTTGCTTTTTGTTTGTTTTTGTCTAGTTTTTTTGTTTTTGTTTTTGCATGGCAAAAGAGACATTCCTGAGGATTGTGGGGCAAAAATATGATCTAAGAATTACTTAAGTTGGATTATATAGGAAGAGTAGGATTTTCTCTCAGGAAAAGGAGACAGGGTGAAGCAATTCTACGTAAAGAATCTGCAGCTCTTCCTCACTTCCATGTTACCAGCTCATCCTGGTTGAATCTAGTCGGGTACAGCAATATTTTTCCATCATAATTTCTATGTAATAGTGAATACATGTAATCCTAGAGATATTCCCAACAGTAAAGCAGGTTATATCTAGTAAGCACGTTTCCAGAAATCTACCAGCTTCATCTATGATTTTGTGATGGGATAACAAAGTTCTTCTGCTAGACAAAAATTCTGAAAAAGTTCTGTTTCTGAGAGGGCAGTCATCTCCCCAGATATAGCCTGGAACTTTTATTTCCTAATTTCTGACCCCTAATACCTCTTGATATTTCTGGAAAAGTATAGCTTTTATTTCCTAATTGTGTCAGCAATCACATTTCCATGTAGCCTAATTGCAAAGAATTTATGGCACAAGTATTATTCAGCATGCAATAAATTCTGAACAGAAATTCATAGAAGAAGGGAAGCTAAAAGGGAAATTCTGGCATCATCTTAAAACCTTTCATTTTAGAGGAGTGACCCAGGGATGTAGTCAAGCTCTGACTGGTAACATGTTTTCTTACCTTTCAAATATTTATTTTTCTTGAGGCAAAATTTTTACCTTCCTCTTTCCCTCTAGTCTAGAGTCAATGGGACTGCTTCCCTTCGTGGCTCTGTCGCAGGAGTATGCAGCTTTGTGTCTGGTTTACCAACTCTGAGATATTCACTCCGGTCTCTTTTATTTAATAGTGGTACTGAAGCTCCCTTGTTTTAGGCCCCCAAAGAGCACATCCTTTCTCTGGCCACATACCTTTATTAAAACAATTTCAAATAAAAATATAAATGTTTATCTACCTCTTGCTATTCCTCCAGCTTAATTTTTCACTGTCAAGCATATTCTGTTCTACTTAGGATGACCAGCCATGTTGGTTTGCTCAGGAATATAGGTTTCCTAAGGCACCTTGAAAGCCACCAGTGTTGATCAGGTTACTTCCACCATACTTTCTCCCTCAGTGAGATTGCTGATATTTGGTGAGTGCTTCAAAAATGAAGTGGCTTTTCTTCATCCAGCTTCCTCCTTCCTTCCCACTGTTCTTTTGAAACTCAGCTCAGACAGAACCCCCAGAAGCTTGTCTCTAAGCTCCTAAATCATTTGGTGTAAAATGTCCTTTCCATGTACTTTAAAGGCATGGATTGTAAGCATCAGCTCCCACTCTGAGACTGCAAAGTCCATATTGTATCCCCAAAACGTGACTCAGGAGTTCAAGAAATACAGGTGGTGTGAATAAAGGGAAGAAGTTCTGTCCTTGGAGGAAAACTAGTACTCTTGGCTTCCATTTCTTTCTAGCATTCAGTTAGCAGGAGTGGAGTGGCTCCCATGCAAGAAGTGCAGAGTGTGCCCCAGGCGCTTTTGAACATGACCTTCTTTACTCTCCCCTTACCCTGTGAGGAATCATGATCCTGGAAGCAAATAGAGCTGCTTATTCAACGTCAGGCTGTTCATAAACACAAGAACACAGAGAAAGTCCTGCTCTTTACTACACACCCTTGCAGATCAATATGTTTAGGAAACCAAAATTGTCCAGCTTTCAAAAAACCAATAGAGTATATATTCTTTTTAATATGGAGTGTACTGGCATAGTCTAGATGCACCCTGTAATTAAACGCATTAGTATATGAATGTTCCCAGTAAATGGCATACATATAAAGGCTTTAAATAATCAGTTCACACTAGGTTTTGTAACCAAATATAGTTTGGACAAGAAAAACATTTCTTTTTCAGATTTTTTGAGGTATTTTAGATAAAAAGTTGCACATGTGAAGTATATCTAGGATTTGCGGTCAGACCTGTCCGATGTCAGTCCAGGAACTCTGCAGTGTATCTGATGCCAGGCTACTCTGCCTTGCTCCACTAGCTTAGCTCTTTTAGTCAGTGAGTTTCCCGAAAAATGAGCAAGTTTCTTTGATGTTATAATATATTGCAAACATAATATTATAAGAGTTATTTTTAAATTGTCAGTACAGTTTTCCTACAAACACTAAATGAAATGGAATGTAGTATTTCTGATATTGGCTCAATGTCAGTATTTTTGAAGTTCAAAATCTTATTCATCAATAATTATTTAAATTGACTTTTATGTATTTAGTAATGGTACCCAGTAATATAATTTGTATTCTATCACTAATGGTTTCTTTGTTTTGTTTTGTGATTTCATATCATTCCAACATATGTATCTATTAACATGAATTTTTATCTTGAGAATGTTTTGAGGGTTTCACTGCATCCCTTGGGAAGACGTAGAGCTTCCTGGAGTCACAGTGAGGAAGCATCATAAACCCAAGAGCTGCCGATTTTGCAACTGAGAACATGTGGATGATTTGCCATTTAAAAGCCCTAAATGCATATTTTGTTCAAATTGTTCTTATATTCTGATTTACCTCAACTGCTGCAGAAATTTGTCATTTCATCAATCATATTTATTAAGATTTCCTACACTTAAAATATTCTCCAGTTGATCTCAAATTGCTTTAATTTCAATCCTGATGTTTTGGAGCATTTCATGGAAAAATTAATACATCTTGATTAAGTAGTCATTAAAATAAAATGAGAAAACAATCCTTGAGAGAACTAGGCAGGATCACATTTTGAAGGCTGGTTATTTCCCTTGTTTATTCATCTTTGTCCTGTCAGCTCGATCCTTAGTGAGTCTCCTCTTTTGTTTTTGGTAGAAACTATATTGTGGACAAAGGGTGTAGGAGTTGGAGTTTGTAATATTGTTTACCAATTCTGATTTTGCACAATAGGTCTTTATGTGGCCTTTAGTTTATTTACATATTAAGCATGTTGGGTGAAAGTATTGTATATTAGATCTTAGACACATGATATTTTTCATCTCTTTCAGCTAGAACAACATAAAAAGGGCTCTTGACTTTGTTTTTTATTCTGGTTATATTTTTCTTTGTTGTTACAATTCTATATATAACAGATATAAACTCACTTTTCAAACTTGGGTAAAATATGAAAAATTCAGTCAGCCATCCACTTTGTTTAAGATGTCCAGAAGTTTGGCCTCTTTCAGACAAGAAACCTAATTAAATTTCTCTGTTTTACTGGGATGTTTGTCATTGTTTTGACAGTGTTGTATAAGAGCATTGTTTGTAGGAGCAGGAGATTTAAAAATCCTCATTAACTCTTTTGCTAGCTGCAAATTGCATGACTAGTGGTCCATGAAAAAAAGGTAACTGGAGCTATCTAGAGGAATACAGAAAGTGGATTTGGTTAATGGAGGTGAGAGTCAATACTCCTGATATATTCTTAGAGGATCCTTTATCTGTCTGCCTCAGTTGTTGTGTCTATAAAATAGAGATAATAATGCCTAACTTAAAGATTCTCCTGATAGTCTTCACTGGCAATATGTGTATACGCATTCCATATGAGATACGTAGTAAATTCCCAGTTGGAGCTTGTTGAATATGAACCCGAGTCTCAATTTCATCAGTATAGAATGGCAATTATGATGATTCCCTGGACCTGCCACATCCCCTAGCTGAACATCAGTCTGTTTTCTTCCTTTCTTTATTCCCCTCATAGAGTTTGGGGATGAAATAGTATACACCTTGTAAAAATATTTAATGAAGGTATAAAACTTATCTACCTGGAACATGTTAAGATGTTATCTATGTATTTAATTGTTTAAATTCTTATTTTTCTGTTTCTGTTCTTGGAACAGGTTTATGAGTAGGGATTAAGCTATTAATTAGGTTGTTTAATTTGAAGGATGCTACTAGATATGACCTTTAAAGCAAAAGTATTTTTCATGACACTTATATAGGTCTGAAATAGAAAATTCAGGAACTCTTTTTTACTTATTATATAGTAGCCTCCAGTTATTAAAATGCAAATAATGGAGTTGTAGTGCTTTAGGCTTTGATGGGCTAATACTGGACTGTGTATTGGTTTAGAGACACTTGAGACTATTGATGGGGTATAATTTAGGAGGTAGAGGAAAGGGCACTTAATGGAGAAATGAGAGGGCCCCAAGGATGAACTTGATTATCTTCAACTATGGAAGAATAACTAATTTTCTTACAGTATCTTTTCATTGGGTCTTCACTTGAAAACTTCCTTGGTAATTATTTAATGGCTGTTTGGTAGATGTTTACTCTTCAGTCAATTTCCAGATGGTGTTTCTGCCAGGGAAGAATTATAGTCAAGATTTCTCATCTGGGTTAAAAGCTATCCAAATTTATATTTTTAAAAACCAGCCCACTATATGTTTTCTATCCAGTCTGTTTCAATGGATGACATTTTTTGAACCCAGATGTGCCAGCTACTTAATAACAAAACACACTTATTTTGGGATGATTAGTTCTAACTTTGTCCTAATTCACAGATGGAAGCCATGGGATTTCTACTTGTTATACCATAAAGTAAATAAATCAAATAAATGAATTAAATGCAACTATAATGACTATTCCGAGATTTGCAAAACTAGTATTTTTCAGAACTGTTTAAGAACCTTTGGGTTGCTGGACTGGAATCTATGTTAAGTGACAAGCATTAGAGTTCGTTGTGTAGCAGGTTAGGAATTTGAAGACCCAACTTCTGATATGTGTTCCAACACTATCCTTTTTTTTCTCTTGTGCAAATCATTTTGTTTCTCTAGGTCTCAATTTTCACTACAGTTTAGCTAAATTCCCTTGTAGGAATCTGCTATGCAAAGATATTTTGAAAACCACAAATCGCTGCACAAAAAACACTGTATTATTACTTTTCTTATGTGTTTAGATGGTTACAATCTAAACGTAAATATTTTATCTTGCTATTTAAAATGCTTGGTGACCTGAGGCTGCTCATCTCCCTACCAACTTTCTCCCACTCACCTCCCAAATAGTTGGTTAAAGTGACCTTAACATATCTTACACTTTGTATAACTCATCCTTGTTCTGGTCCTAATGCAGATAATTGGTGAAGGTTCTTAGCTCCAGTTGCTTTGGCTTGGCAGAGATGGATGGGAAGTTTGTGTGGGCCTCGTCTTTTCTGTGCGCAGTACCTAGCAATTATATCAAGCATTGCAAGCCCTGACACTGATGGGGTACACCTGCTCAGGACTGACATCCTCCTCCATTATGCAGGGATGGCTGTGACTAGGACTGACCCCTCGCATGGATGGAGAGGGGCCTGAAGAGAATAATTTGTTTCCAGAGAGTGTACAGCGATCATCAGGTGCCATCACCCACACCTGCATGCCCTCTGCGGCTGCTGCTGGGGCCCTAACGTTCAAACTTTTCCCTGTCTCAAAGAAGGGTGCTTATATAACCACTTTCCTACAACTTACAGATAATGCCTCTCACTGAATTGACCCAAATGATGTTTATGTCAGGTCTTTTCAGCAATCTGAGACTACTACTGACTTTTCGTTAATTAGGTGGTTGAAATTTTATTCCATTAGAATAACGAAATAAACACTAAGATAAAAATTTCCTTCTTTTGAATGACAATACACTGCACTTTTCTTCTGAATTTTTTTTCATGTCCCCTAGTAATGGACATATAACTCCCCTTGAAGAAAGGCAAGGTCATCTGTAGACTGTAGATCCCAGTAAAAGAAGCCTTTGTTTCTTTTTATTATTATTAAAATGTGTGTCTTTAAATAAACTTAATTTTATATAAAAAGTTAATTCCTATCTGTTAAAAATCTTGCCAAACACAAACTACTTCCTGTAAACACAAGTTGTCTTCCCATCTTGAACTGATAATATAACCAGGATAATATGGGCTGGTGCAGAGACCAACCTTCTCTCTCTTATTTACTAATTTATTTTTGACAACCAGAACCTGAATGCATTTGTCTTATTTGTGAAATCCCTTATATCATCAGGCAGAATCCATCTCCTTTATGAAATTAAAAAACATCATATGCTCAATTTCTCAGAGTAATCTTTTTTTTTTTTGGTACCCTTAATCTACAATTACATGTGCAATATTATGGTGATTAAACTACTCCCTTCATCAGGTCCCTCCACAAACCCATTACAGTCACTGTCCATCAGCGTAGTGAGATGCTATAGAGTCACTACTTGTCTTCTCTGAGTTGTACAGCCCTCCCCGTGCCCCCGCAACATTACGTCTGCTAGTCGTAATGCCCTCTTTTCCCCCTTGTCCCTCCCATCCCACCCATCCTGCCAAGTCCCTTTCCCTTTTGTAACTGTTAGTCCATTCTTGGGTTCTGTGAGTCTGCTGCTGTTTTGTTCCTTCAGTTTTTTTCTTTGTTCTTATACTCCACATATGAGTGAAATCATTTAGTACTTGTCTTTTTCAGCTTGGCTTATTTAAATGAGCATAATACCCTCTAGCTCCATCCATGTTGTTGCAAAATGGTAGAATTTGTTTTCTTCTTATGGCAGAATAATATTCCATTGTGTATATATACCACATCTTCTTTATCCATTCATCTACTGATGGATACTTAGGTTGCTTCCATTTCTTGGCTATTGTAAATAGTGCTGCAATAAACATAGGGGTGCATCTGTCTTTTTCAAACTCTGCTGCTACATTCTTAGGATAAATTCCTAGAAGTGGGATTCCTGGGTCAAATGGTATTTCTACTTTGAGTTTTTTGAGGAACCTCCATACTGCTTTCCACAATGGTTGAAATAATTTGCAGTCCCACCAGTAGTGTAGGAGGGTTCCCCTTTCTCCACATCCTCGCCAACATTTGTTGTTGTTTGTGTTTTGGATGTTGGCCATCCTCACTGGTGTGAGGTGGTATCTCATTGTGGTTTTAATCTGCATTTCTCTGATAATTAGCGATGTGGAGCATCTTTTCATATGCCTGTTGGCCATCTGAGTTTCTTCTTTGGAGAAGTGTCTATTCATGTCCTCTGCCCATTTCTTAATTGGATTATTTGCTTTTTGTTTGTTGAGGTGTGTGAGTTCTTTATATATTTTGGATGTCAACCCCTTATCGGATACATCATTTATGAATATATTCTCCCATACTGTAGGATGTCTTTTTGTTCTACTGATGGTGTCCTTTGTTGTACAGAAACTTTTCAGCTTGATATAGTCCCACTTGTTCATTTTTGCTTTTGTTTCTCTTGCCCAGGAGATATGTTTATGAAGAAGTCACTCATGTTTATGTCCAAGAGATTTTTGCCTGTTTTTTTCTAAGGGTTTTATGGTTACATGACTTACATTCAGGTCTTTGATCCATTTTGAGTTTACTTTTGTATATGGGCTTACACAGTAATCCAGTTTCATTCTCTTCCATGTAGCTGTCCAGTTTTACGAACACCAGCTGCTGAAGAGGCTGTCATCTCCCCATTGTATATCCAAGGCTCCTTTATCAAATATTAATTGACTGTATATGTTTGGGTTAATGTGTGGATTTTCTATTCTGTTCCACTGGTCTGTGGGTCTGTTTTTGTGCCGATACCAAATTGTCTTGATTACTGTGACTTTCTGGTAGAACTTGAAGTCAGGGAGCGTAATTCCCCCTGTTTTATTCCTCCTTCTCAGGATTGCTTTGGCTATTTGGGGTCTTTTGGGGTTCCATATGAATTTTAGAACTATTTGTTCCAGTTCATTGAAGAAAACTGTTGGTAGTTTGATAGGGATTGTGTTGAATCTGTCGATTGCTTTAGGTAGTATAACCATTTTGACAATATTAATTCTACTTAGCCAAGAGCATGGGATGAATTTCCATTTGTTAGTCTCCTCTTTAATTTCTCTTAGGAGTGTCTTGTAGTTTTCAGAGTACAGGTCTTACCCTTCCTTCGTTGGGTTTATTCCTAGGTATTTTATTCTTTTTGATGCAATTGTGAATGGAATTGTTTTTCTGATTTCTCTTTCTGTTAGTTCATCGTTGGTGTATAGGAAAGCAACAGATTTCTGTGTGTTAATTTTGTATCCTGCAACTTTGCTGAATTCAGATATTAGTTCTAGTAGTTTTGGAATGCAGTCTTTAGGGTTTTTTATGTACAGTATCATGTCATCTGCAAATAGTGACAATTTGACTTCTTCTTTACCAATCTGGATGCCTTGTATGTCTTTGTTTTGTCTGATTGCCATGGCTAGGACCTCCAGTACTATGTTGAATAAAAGTGGAGAGAGTGGGCATCCCTGTCTTGTTCCAGATCTTAGCTGAAAAGCTTCCAGATTCTTGTTGTTAAGTATGATGTTAGCTGTGGGTTTGTCATATATGGCCTTTATGATGTTGAGGTACTTGCCCTCTATACCCATTTTGTTGAGAGTTTTTATCATGAATGGAAGTTGAATTTTGTCAAATGCTTTTTCAGCATCTATGGAGATGATCATGTGGTTTTTGTTCTTCTTTTGTTGATGTGGTGGATGATGTTGATGGATTTTCGAATGTTGTACCATCCTTGCATCCCTGGGATGAATCCCACTTGATCATGGTGTATGATCCTCTTGATGTATTTTTGAATTCGGTTTGCTAATATTTTGTTGAGTATTTTTGCATCTACGTTCATCAGGGATATTGGTCTGTAATTTTCTTTTTTGGTGAGGTCTTTGCCAGGTTTTGGTATTAGAGTGATGCTGGCTTCATAGAATGAGTTTGGAAGTATTCCCTCCTCTTCTATTTTTTGGAAAACTTTAAGGAGAATCGGTGTTATTTCTTCTCTATATGTCTGGTAGAATTCAGAGGTGAATCCATCAGGCCCAGGGTTTTGTTCTTGGGTAGTTTTTTGATTACCAATTCGATTTCGTCACTGGTGATTGGTCTGTTTAGTTTTTCTGTTTCTTGTTTGGTCAGTCTTGGAAGGTTGTATTTTTCTAAGAAGTTGTCCATTTCTTCTATGTTTTCCAGCTTGTTAGCATATAGATTTTCATACTATTCTCTTATAATTCTTTGTATTTCTGTGGGGTCTGTCGTGATTTTTCCTTTCTCATTTCTGATTCTGTTTATCTGTGTAGATTCTCTTTTTCTCTTAATATTTCTGGCTAGAGGTTTATCTATTTTGTTTATTTTTTCAAAGAACCAACTCTTGGTTTCATTGATTTTTTTCTATTGTTTTATTCTTCTGAATTTTAATTATTTCTTCTCTGATCTTTATTATGTCCCTCCTTCTGGTGACTTTGGGCCTCATTTGTTCTTCTTTTTCCAATTTAATTGTGTCTTTAGACTATTCATTTGGGATTGTTCTTCCTTCTTTAAATAGGCCTGGATTGCAATATACTTTCCTCTTGGAACTGCCTTTGCTGCATCCCACAAAATTTGTGGCTTTTTGTTATTGTTGTCATTGTTCTCCAAATATTCTTTGATCTCTGTTTTAATTTGGTCATTGACCCATTGATTATCTAGGAGAATGTTGTTAAGTCTCCATTTATTTATGAGCCATTTTGTTTTCTTTCTAAAATTTATTTCTAGTTTTATACCTTTGTGATCTGAGAAGTTGGTTGGTAGAATTTCAATATTTTTGAAATTACTGAGGTTCTTTTTGTGGCCTAGTATGTGGTCTATTCTGGAAAATATTCCATGTGCACTTGAGAAGAATGTGTATCCTGTTGCTTTTGTGTGTAGAGTTCTGTAGATGTCTGTTAGGTCCATCTGTTGTAGTGTGTTGTTCAGTGCCTCTGTGTCTTTACTTATTTTCTGTCTGGTTGATCTTTTGGAGTGAGTGGTATGTTGAAGTCTCCTAAAATAAATGCATTGCTATTTCCTCCTTTAATTCTGTTAGTATTTGTTTCGCATATGCTGGCGCTCCTGTGTTGGGTGCATATATATTCATAATGGTTATACCCTCTTGTTGGACTGACCCCTTTATCATTATGTAATGTCCTTCTTTATCTCTTGCTACTTTCTTCGTTTTGAAGTCTATTTTGTCTGATACAAGTACTGCAACACCTGCTTTTTTCTTCTAGTTGTTTGCATGAAATATCTTTTTCCATCCCTTCACTTTTAGTCTGTGTATTTCTGTGGGTTTGAGGTGAATCTCTTGTAAGCAGCATATGGATGGGTCTTGCTTTTTTTTGTCCATTCTATTACTCTGTGTCTTTTGATTGGTGCATTCAGTCCATTTACATTTAGGGTGATTATCGGTTCATATGTACTTATTGCTATTGCTGGCTTTAGATTTGTGGTTACCAAAGGTTCAAGGGTTGCTTCTTTACTATCTAACAGTCTAACTTAACTTTCTTGTTAAGTTGTTGTAAACACAGTCTCATGTTTCTTTATCTCCCTTCTTATTCTTCCTCCTCCATTCTTTGTATACTAGGTGTTTTATTCTTTGCCTTTAGTTAGTATTTGGATGGTCTGCTTTCTTTGCTATGATTTTATTTTCTCTGGTGACAGCTTTTTATCCTTAGGAGTGCTTCCCTCTAGAGCAGTTCCTTTAAGATGTCCTGTAGAGGTGGTTTATGGGAGACAAACTCTCTCAGCTTTCACTTGTCTGGAAATTGTTTAATCCCTCCATCATATTTAAATGATAATCATGCTGGATACCATATTCTTGGTTCAAGGCCCTTCTGTTTCATTACATTAAATATATCATGCCATTCTCTTCTGGCCTGTAAGGTTTCTGTTGGGAAGTCTGATGATAGTCTGATGGGTTTTCCTTTGTAGGTGATCTTTTTTATCTGTCTTGCTGCCTTGTAATACTTTGTCCTTATCTTTGACATTTTAATTATTATGTGTCTTGGTGTTGTCTTCCTTGGTTCCCTTGTGTTAGGAGATCTGTGGACTTCCGTGGACTGCAAGACTAATTCCTCCCCTGCATGGGGAAGTTTTTGGAAATTATTTCTTCAAAGGCACTTTCTATCCTTTTTTCTCTCTCTTCTTCCTCTGGGACTCCTATAATGTGAATATTGTTCCATTTGGATTGGTCACACAGTTCTCTTAATATTCTTTCACTCCTAGAGATCCTTTTATCTCTCTCTGCCTCAGCTGCTCTGTACTCCTGTTCTCTGTTTTCTATTCCATTAACAGTCTCTTGCATCTCGTCCAGTCTGCTGCTAAGGCCGTTGATCGCTTGTCTCATTTCTGCATTGTCTTTCCTGACTTCCCCCACTTCCTCCCTCAGCTCTTGCATATTTCTGTGTAGATCCATCAGTATGGTTATGACTTTTATTCTGAATTCTTTTTCAGGAAGATTGTGCATTTCCATCCCATCACACTCCCTCTCTAGTGTTATTTGGGTCTGGGTAGGCTTTGTTTGTACCATATTCTCTGTCTTTTCATGGCTATAGAAGTGCTCGCTAATAGGTGCCATGTATGTCAGGTGGCTTTTTAAGACTTTTAAAAAGAAAAAGAAAAAAGAAGATAGAAAAAAATAAAGGTAAAGAAAGAAAAGAGAAAAGAAAATAATTAAAGAAAGGAAGTAAAGAAAGAAAAGAAAAGAAAGAGAAAAACGCCTGCCAGGAGTAGATTCTGTGAGGATGCTGTAGGTGGTGCTGTTTCTCCACTATTCCACAGCTGTAGCTGCACCGCTCCGCAGGGCCCTTTGTAGCTCTGGCCGGGGCGGGAACGAGTGGGTGGCTGCTGATCTCTGTGGGAAATCTCGGTGCAGCTACTTTTTCTCAGTCACAAGCCTAGGGGTCTGAAATTCCCCAGGACTCCCAGCCTGCTGGGCTGAGTGTGCTGGGATGATCCTGCTCCTCTGTTGGGCCCCTGCCTCTTTAAGACCACTAAAAAGGTGCACACTTTTCTTTTGTCCCGGGGAGCGGCTGAGAGGACCTGGTTGCGTTCCCTGGCTCAGATCCTGCACCTTCTGACTCTCCAATCTCCGATACACCATGCGATATGTGTCAGCGCTCCCAACACAGATCACCAGGGTGGTTCTTGCGGGCCTGTTCTTCCACTCCCTCCTGGCTCTGAATCCTCTCCTCCCACCGGTGCACTGGGGCGGGGAAGTGCTCAGGTCCCGCCGAGTCATGGTTCCGCATCTTATCCACTTCGCGGGGTGCCGAGTACTCTCAGGTGTAGCTGCAGGCTTTGTGCCATCCTATATGTTCTGGTCTCTCTTTTAGGAGTAGTTGTATTTGTTGTATTTTCATAAATATATATGGTTTTGGGAGGAGATTTCCGCTGCCCTGCTTATGCCGCCATCTTCCCGGGAATCCGCGCTGGGTAGTTTTGTCTCAGTGTAATCTTGAATCTAAAATATGAAACTGTGACTAACTCTCCGTCAATTCGTTGTTACCACTCCAGATTTTGAATGGGTCTCTCATGACACAAAGAAGCAAGCTCTAAAGAATTGGGAGAGGTGGCAACAATGATATCCAATATCCATAGTCAGTGGCAGCCTTAGCTCTACTGGTAGCCCCCTGTGACCAGTGCTAACAGAATCAGAAGATTCTGTTTAGGTTTCCTAAACTTGATTTCTCTTCTTGAATGTAAAAATACTTAGTCTTAAATATTTGTGATTTTCTGCAATGTCCTCTTAATGTTCAGTGTCTCTAAAGGTTTTCATGCTTGATGCATCCTATTGATAATGGTTAATATCACTCTCAATAATCCTTACCAGCTCAAGTTCTCATTATCTCCTCTGCTTGGCTGCTACTTTTTGAGAAGGAGGAAAGATTTTTGAATATTACTATATTTTAACTATTTTGTTCTTTCTTTATCATGGCAGAGAATGTGAGCTGTCAAAATCCCATTTATAACTTGTGCTCACAGATCCATTTCCCCAGCCTCCTTTGAAGTTAGGTATAAGAAGTTACTATATACATAGAAGACACATGTTTCACCCCTCAAATTAAATATGTATATAAATATTAAATGACATGCAAATGGAAGAGATGAAAAACTCTTAACTGAACTCTTTGATGCTGTGTCTTTTCTGTTGACCTTCCAGTGTGATCTTTTATTTCTCTGTAATGTGTCATTTACTCTTAGTAACACTACTTCTCTATAGGCTAAATTGAACAGTGTTCATTTAGATTATTTAAAAAGTTTAACTCCTTAAGTAAGGTAGTATCTCTATTTCCATATACTATGTTTGAATTCTCCCCACCTGAACTGTTCCTACTTACTATCAGAAGCAGAGCCATGTTACATAGTAGCCTGTGGTGGTCAACTAAGGTGATCAGTTCATCAAAGAAGAAAAGGTAACAAAAGCATACCAAACCAATATAATATATGATTCTCCTACTGTGGATGTCAAGGAGATCATGAAGACAATGATGTGTGATGCTGTGATGCAGAGCCACTTTGTGTGGGGTAGGTATCTGCTGGCTGTAAGGCTGTGCCTACTGGTGTCCTAGTGTGCTGCTCAGCAAAGGCTGAGGTCATACCTCATTGGATTTCAACCTCCACATTTGTCTTTTCACAAATAGCTACATTTTAACTCCCAAGGCTCCATTTTAATTAAAGCCAAAGCTCCCTTTCTCCTAGTATTCTTCTGCTCTTCATCTTATATGTCACCATTATATGGAGTGCATTTAGTTTCTTCTGTACTTTGCTTACTCAGTTTGACTCATTTTTGAGTGATTTCAGAAGTAAAGTTCATAACTGGCCATTTTTCAACATTACCATGTGTAGGCAGAAGGTTTCTGGGATAGGCATAAGTGCCAATAACAGCTAAAAATGGATGAACTAAAATTAGATTTGGTTTAATTTAGGTTTCAATGGTGTTTGATGTATAAATTAGAAAAATACTATTCATGAAGGCTCTTCCTATGTCCTAAGAAGTATGTGAAATTTGTTTCAGAAGCCATATGATGGACCTGAAATAATATATTGCATTTTAGAAAGTACATATGCTAAGTTTTAAAGGAAACATGTAACAGCTTCATTCTATATAAATACCTTGTGAGCATTCTTTCAAAGAATCATAGTATTACAAAAATATCTTAGTATATATAAATGTGACTGTTCTTTTTCCTTATAAAACTAGTAATGATGGGTTTCTACAATATGCAAATCACTGTATTCCCAATAATTATTTATACACAATAAACATATGACAGTTAAGCTACTTCTGATTTCATTTAACAATAAAGCCCAGATAAAACTGGTTCAAACCTTAAAGATGATTTATAAGATGAAAAGTCCAGAGATTGATTTGGTCAATAAGAACGCAGGCCTTGTTTTTGTAAGGTTCTCTGGACTCTGCTTTTGAATTTTAAGTTAGTATTGGGAGATGATTGTGAACAGCGGCTAGAGCTCCAAACTCCTTAGCTATGTGGAGAAAGAGGCAATGTCTGACTGTATACCATCTACAATGCCAGGCTTCATGTTGATTTTACACATGCACCCATACACCAGTGGCCAAGGGATGACATATATTTATTGGCTTAGATTGCATGAACCAATCACTATAGCACAGGAGTGGTGATAAATCACATTGGTTTAGACCAATCAGTCCTACTTTGGGATCAGGAAAGAAAGAGTCAGTCTAATCCACATGTTGTGGCTGCTACACATGGTGGGGGCAGAGGGAACTTCAAGGATTCTGGGAAGCAATCTATTGGCAGCTACATAAGGTACTATTATTATTGTTTTATTGGTGGAGATCTTAAAGTCAGTAAATGAAAATGATTTTCCCAGGCAGTAAATTTTAGATCTGGGACATGAAACTAAGACTGACTCTGAAAACCACACTATTAATCAAGTTTTTTTGTTTGTTTGTTTCTCTTATTTTATGCATTAAATGAAAAAAAGGAAGAACAAAGTAAATGTAATGCTTTCTTTTCTAAGTATCACACTTCCCTCCCCCACTCTTTTGTGTCATGGTGAAGTGTAAAATGAATCTGTGTCAATGTTATGTGAATAAAGAAGTGCCTAATCATGAGTACTAGGATTCTATTTAATTCTATTAATTATTCTAAAGTCCTAGGACAATGGTACTTTCTAGTTGCTTGGTGTTAAAAAATTCATAATAATAATTGAAATAATAATAACAAACAATTGTACAGAACTTAGTATTTGTCAGGCACTGTTCTATGTGCTTTACATGTCATAAAGTCATTTAATTCTTAACACAATACTATGAATTAGTATATTAGTTATTGTACAAGCATAAGCTAAGCTTCTAGAAGAAAGAGAACAAAATTACAGTGCTTAAAGGAGACAGACATTTATTTTCCTCTTGTTCAGTTTTTCATGGTGGAGATACAGATTCTTGTATGTCATCATCCAGGGATCCAGATAGTATAATGGTTCTGTCATCTTCAGTAGGCAATTTCCACCTTTGGGTCCAGTGCAGTTGCTTTAGTTTGTTGCCGGTTATGAGCTAGTGGTAAAGGGAATAATTGAGAAACTCAGGAAGTTACTTCTCCTTAAGGGGAGACATAGGAATAACACCCTTCACTTCTCATATGCTGTTGGCCAGAATGCAGACACAAGGCCATAACCAGTTGCAAGGGAGCCTGGGAGTTTAACTCTGTTGGATGTCATCTGATCAACTGAAATTCACAGGTTTCTGCTACTAAGAAGAAAAAAGGGGAAATAGATATTGTGAGACAATGTTTTGCCACATAAGTACTACCACTATCCTATTTTGTAGGTAAAGAAACTGATGCATTAGTCCAACACGTGGCAGCGATAGAGCCAAGATTTATCCAAGGCCGTATGGCTCCAGAAACTGTGGTTTAATAACCAGGAAATGTTGTCTATGATGGAAATTTTAATATATAGACTACAAAAGGGAAACCACCCCTCTCCCCAAATCTGTTTTTTCTTTAAAGGTACCAATTGCCACAGTTTGGTGACAGAAACTTTCTTTTCCCAAGGATTTTAGGTAATTGTGTGTATCTTTAAAAGCTTGAGTTTTCCTGTTCTAAGTTACTGTATAGTGTAAAGAAAATAAAAATCTTAAATTCCTTCAGCTCTCCAAACCTTCTGTTTATTTTTAAAACTATTTTTGCAAGTTGAAGTTCACAAATGTTTAATAGACACAAGAGAACAAATAGGTTAGAGTCCTTCCTCATAATGTGCTTGTTTATCGTGGAACATTTACGTTTTCATATAGGCTGCTGAGCCAGTAAACACTAAAATCATTTGACATAGGACTAATTTTCCATTCTCTCACTCCCAATACCGAAATTTAATGACCAAGAAAGCATAGCATAACTAAAAATTGTTGCCACAGATTTCTGGACTTCCGGGAAGGTGGCGGCATGAGCAGGGCGGCAGAAATCTCCTCCCAAAACTATATAAATCTACGAAAATACAGCAAATACAACATACCTAAAAGAGAGACCAGAACACACAGGAAAGTGCACAGCATGCAGCCACACCTGGGAGGACTCGGCACCCCGCAAGGCGGGTAAGATAAGGAGCCGCGACCCGGCAGGACCCGAGCACTCCCCCACCCCAGCGCGATGGCGGGAGGAGAGGATTCAGAGCTGGGAAGGAGTGGAAGAGCAGGTCCACGAAATAACCAGCCCTGGTGGTCTGTGCTGGGAGCCCTGACACACATCGCGGGGTGCATCGGACATTGGAGAGGCAGAAGGTGCAGGTTTTGAGCCGGGAACGCGCCGGGACCGTGCAGCCAGCGCCCTGGGACAAGAGAAAAGCGCACGCGGTTTGTAGCAGTCTCGGAGAGGTGGGGGGCCCAGCAAGGGAACACCATCGCCCCAGCGGGCTCAGCCCTGCAGGCTGGAAGTCCTGGGGAACTTCGGATCCCTTGGCTGGTGACTGAGAGAAGGGAGCAACCACACTGGAACTTGATACATAGAACAATAGCCTCCCATTCGTTCCCGCCCCAGCCAGAGCTACAAAGAACGGCACGGCGCGGCTATGGATTAGTGGAGCAACAGTGACACCTACAGCATGCTTAGAGAATCCACTCCGGGTGGGCTTTTTCTTTTTCTTTTTTCTTTTTACTTTTCTTTTTCTTTTTCCCTTTCCTTTTTCTTTCTTTTCTTTCTTTCTTCTTTCTCTCTTTTCTTTCCCTTCCTTCTTTTCTGCTTGATTGTTTTTTTTCTTGATTCTTCGTGGGTTTTTTTTTCTTTAAACTCTTAAAGAGCCAAGCTGACATACGTGGCACCTACCAGCGACCACACCTATCAACATGACAAGACAGAGGAATATGATACAGACAAAATTCACCAAGACCCAGACAACCCCTGAGAAGGAACCTGAAGGGATGGAAATGCAGAATCACCCTGAAAAAGAATTCAGAATAGAAGTCATAACCATGCTGAGGGATTTACAAAAAAATATGCAAGAGCTAAGGGAGGAAGTGAGGGAAGTCAGGAAAGACAATGCAGAAATGAGACAAGCCATCGACGGGCTCAGCAGCAGACTGGACAAGATGCAAGAGACTGTTAATGCAACAGAAATCAGAGAAGAACACAGAGCAGCAGAGGCAGAGAGAAATAAAAGGATCACTAGGAATGAAAGAATATTAAGAGAACTGTGTGACCAATCCAAACAGAACAATATTCGCATTATAGGAGTACCAGAGGAAGAAGAGAGAGAAAAAGGGATAGAAAGTGTCTTTGAAGAAATAATTGCTGAAAACTTCCCCATGCTGGGGAAGGAAATAGTGTCGCAGTCCATGGAAGCCCACAGATCTCCTAACACAAGGGACCCAAGGAAGACAACACCAAGACACATAATAATTAAAATGGCAAAGATCAAAGATAAGGACAGAGTATTAAGGGCAGCTAGAGAAAGAAAAAAGATCACCTTAAAAGGAAAACCCATCAGACTAACATCAGAATTCTCAACAGAAACCGTACAGACTAGAAGACAATGGCATGATATATTTAACGCAATGAAACAGAAGGGCCTTGAACCAAGAATACTGTATCCAGCACAATTATCATTTAAATATGACAGAGGGATTAAACAATTTCCAGACAAGCAAAAGCTGAGAGAATTTGCCTCCCATAAACCACCTCTACAGGACATCTTAAAGAAACCGCTCTAGAGGGAAGCACTCCTAAGGCTAAAAAGCTGTCACCAGAGAAAATAAAATCATAGCAAAGAAAGCAGACCATCCAAATACTAATAAAGGCGAAGAATAAAACACCTAGTATATAAAGAATGGAGGAGGAAGAATAAGAAGGGAGAGAAATAAAGAAACATTAGACAGTGCTTACAATAACTTAACAAGAAAGTTAAGTTAGATTGTTAGATAGTTAAGAAGCCTACTGAAGATGACAGAACTATTATACTATCTGGATCCCTGGATGATGACATACAAGAATCTGTATCTCCACCATGAAAAACTGAACAAGAGGAAAATAAATGTCTGTCTCCTTTAGGCACTGTAATTTTGTTCTCTTTCTTCTAGAAGCTTAGCTTATGCTTGTACCATAACTAATATACTAATTCATAGTATTGTGTTAAGAATTAAATGACTTTATGACATGTAAAGCACATAGAACAGTGCCTGGCAAATACTAAGTTCTGTACAATTGTTTGTTATTATTATTTCAATTATTATTATGAATTTTTTAACACCAAGCAACTAGAAAGTACCATTGTCCTAGGAACCTTTGGAAACCACGAATCTTAAGCCAGCAATGGCAAGTGTACATATCTATCGATAATCACCCTAAATGTAAATGGACTGAATGCACCAATCAAAAGACACAGAGTAATAGAATGGATAAAAAAGCAAGACCCGTCTATATGCTGCCTACAAGAAACTCACCGCAAATGCAAAGATATCCCCAGACTAAAAGTGAAGGGATGGAAAAAGATATTTCATGCAAACAACAAGGAGAAAAAAGCAGGTGTTGCAGTCCTTGTATCAGACAAAATAGACTTCAAAACGAAGAAAGTAGCAAGAGGTAAAGAAGGACATAACATAATGATAAAGGGGTCAGTCCAACAAAAATATATAAACATTTTAAATATATATGCACCCAACACAGGAGCACCAGCGTATGTGAAACAAATACTACCAGAATTAAAGGAGGAAATAGACAGCAATGCATTCATTTTAGGAGACTTCAACACACCACTCACTCCAAAGGATCAACCAGACAGAAAATAAGTAAAGACACAGAGGCACTGAACAACACACTACAACAGATGGACCTAACAGACATCTACAGAACTCTATACCCAAAAGCAACAGGATACACATTCTTCTCAAGTGCACATGGAATATTTTCCAGAATAGACCACATACTAGGCCACAAAAAGAACCTCAGTAAAGTCAAAAATATTGAAATTCTACCAACCAACTTCTCAGATCAAAAAGGTATTAAACTAAAATTAAACTTTAGACAGAAAACAAAAAGGCTCACAAATACATGGAGACTTAACAACATTATCCTAATTAATCAATGGGTCAATGACCAAATCAAAACAGAAATCAAAGAGTATATGGAAACAAATGACAACAACAACACAAAGCCACAGCATCTGTGGGACGCAGCAAAGGCAGTTCTAAGAGGAAAGTATATTGCAATCCAGGCCTATCTAAAGAAAGAAGAACATTCCCAAATGAATAGTTTAAAGACACAATTACTGAAATTGGAAAAAGAAGAACAAATGAGACCCAAAGTCACCAGAAGGAGGGACATAATAAAGATCAGAGAAGAAATAAATAAAATTGAGAGGAACAAAACAATAGAAAAAATCAATGAAACCAAGAGTTGATTCTTTGAAAAAATAAACAAAATAGATAAACCCCTAACCAGATTCATTAAGACAAAAAGAGAATCTACACACATAAACACAATCAGAAATGAGAAAGGAAAAATCACGATGGATCCCACAGAAATACAAAGAATTATAAGAGAATACAATGATAATCTATATGCTAGCAAGCTGGAAAACCTAGAAGAAATGGACTTCTTAGAAAAATACAACCTTTCAAAACTGACCAAACAAGAAACAGAAAAACTAAACAGACCAATCATCAGCAACGAAATTGAATCAGTAATCAAAAACTACCCAAGAATAAAACCCCCGGACCAGATGGATTCACCTATGAATTCTACAAGACATATAGAGAAGAAATAACACCCATACTCCTTAAAGTTTTCCAAAAAATAGAAGAGGAGGGAATACTTCCAAACTCATTCTATGAAGCCAGCATCATTCTAATACCAAAACCTGGCAAAGACCTCACCAAAAAAGAAAACTACAGACCAATATCCCTGATGAACGTGGATGCAAAAATACTCAACAACATATTAGCAAACCGAATCCAAAAATACATCAAGAGGATTCATACACCATGATCAAGTGGGATTCATCCCAGGGATGCAAGGATGGTACAACATTCGAAAATCCATCAACATCATCCACCACATCAATAAAAAGAAGAACCAAAACCACATAATCATCTCCATAGATGCTGAAAAAGCATTTGACAAAATTCAGCATCCATTCATGATTAAAACTCTCAACAAAATGGGTATAGAGGGCAAGTACCTCAACATCATAAAGACCATATATGACAAACCCACAGCTAACATCATACTTAACGGCAAGAGGCTAAAAGCTTTTCATCTAAGATCGGGAACAAGACAGGGATGCCCACTCTCTCCACTGTTATTCAACATAGCACTGGAGGTCCTAGCCACAGCAATCAGACAAAACAAAGACATACAAGGCATCCAGATTGGTAAAGAAGAAGTCAAATTGTCACTATTTGCAGATGACATGATATTGTACATAAAAAACCCTAAAGACTCCACTCCAAAACTACTAGAACTAATATCTGAATTCAGCAAAGTTGCAGGATACAAAATTAACACACAGAAATCTGTTGCTTTCCTATACACTAACGATGAACTAACAGAAAGAGAAATCAGAAAAACAATTCCATTCACAATTGCATCAAAAAGAATAAAATACCTAGGAATAAACCTAACGAAGGAAGTGTAAGACCTGTGCTCTGAAAACTTCAAGACACTCCTAAGAGAAATTAAAGAGGACACTAACAAATGGAAACTCATCCAATGCTCTTGGCTAGGAAGAATAAATATTGTCAAAATGGCTATACTACCTAAAGCAATATACAGATTCAATGCAATCCCTATCAAAGTACCAACAGCTCTCTTCTATGAACTGGAACAAATAATTCTAAAATTCATATGGAACCACAAAAGACGCCGATTAGCCAACGCAATTCTGAGAAGGAGGAATGAAATGGGGAATTACGCTCCCTGACTTCAAGCTCTACTACAAAGCCACAGTAATCAAGACAATTTGATATTGGCACAAAAACAGACCAACAGACCAGTGGAACTGAATCGAAAATCCAAACATCAACCCAAACATATACAGTCAATTAATATTTGATAAGGGAGCCTTGGATATACACTGGGGAGAGGATGGCCTCTTCAGCAGCCGGTGTTGGAAAAACTGGACAGTTACATGTAAGAGAATGAAACTGGACTACTGTCTACCCCATACACAAAGGTAAACTCAAGGTGGATCAAAGACCTGAATGTAAGTCATGAAACCATAAAATTCTTAGAAAAATCATAGGCAAAATCTCTTGGACATAAACATGAGCGACTTCTTCATGAACATATCCCCACGGGCAAGGGAAACAAAAGCAAAAATGAACAAGTGGGACTATATGAAGCTGAAAAGCTTCTGTACAGCAAAGGACACCATCAGTACAACAAAAAGACATCCTGCAGTATGGGAGAATATATTCATAAATGGCGTATCCGATAAGGAGTTGACATCCAAAATATATAAAGAACTCACGCACTTCAACAAACAAAAAAGCACATAGTCCAATTGAGAAATTGGCAGAGGACATGAATAGACACTTCTCCAAAGAAGAAATTCAGATGGCTAACAGGCACATGAAAAGATGCTCCACATCACTAATCATCAGAGAAATGCAGATTAAAACCACAATGAGATACCACCTCACACCAGTGAGGATAGCCAACATCCAAAACACAAACAAAACAAATGTTGGTGAGGATGTGGAGAAAAGGGAACCCTCCTACACTGCTGGTGAGAATGCAAATTAGTTCAACCATTGTGGAAAGCAGTATGGAGGTTCCTCAAAAAACTCAAAATACAAATACTATCAGACCCAGGAATTCCACTCCTAGGAATTTACCCTAAGAATGCAGCAGCCCACTTTGAAAAAGACAGATGCACCCCTATGTTTATTGCAGCACTATTTACAATAGCCAAGAAATGGAAGCAACCTAAGTATCCATCAGTAGATGAATGGATAAAGAAGAAGTGGTACATATACACAATGGAATATTATTCAGCCATAAGAAGAAAACAAGTCCTACCATTTGCAACAACATGGATGGAGCTAGAGGGTATTATGCTCAGTGAAATAAGCCAAGCTGAAAAGGACAAGTACCAAATGATTTCACTCATATGTGGAGTATAAGAACTGAGAAAGAAAAAAACTGAAGGAACAAAACAGCAGCAGACTCACAGAACCCAAGAGCGGACTAATAGTTACCAAAGGGAAAGGGACTGGGGAGTACAGGTGGGAAGGGAGGGACAAGGGGGAAAAAGGGGCATTATGATTAGCAGATGTAATGTTAGGGGGCCACGTGGAGGGCTGTGCCACCCAGAGAAGACAAGTAGTGACTCTATAGCATCTCACTACACTGATGGACAGTGACTGTAATGGGGTTGGTGGGGGGGACCTGATGAAGGGTGTAGTGTAGTCACCATAATATTGCTCATTTTATTGTAGATTAATGATATCAAAATAAACTTAAAATAAATAAATAAATAAATAAATAAATAAACAAAAAAACCCAAAAGAGTAGATTCTGAAATTTTCTTATGTTGATAGATAGTAGCTGTACTGGTGGAGGTGAAGATTTAATATGGGAAACTGTTAAACCACTCTGTTGTTCACTTAAAACTAAGACTGTGTATCATTTAATAAAAATTAGGTTCTGGAAAAAAAAATCAAAAATAAAATGGTCACCACAGTGATTATCTGCTTGATGCTTGATGATGGGGGGCGGGGTCACCATACATTTTTGTGACTTAGCAATACAGGAGGTGTTGAATTGATCACAACTAATATTTGTGGCATTTGATTATAGATGTTGATTTCATGGTCAGGATAAATATTTGAACATCAAGACCAATGCATTTTCCAAATATAATTTATCATAAAGGTCAGCTTTTTAGATAAATTATGAGTAGTGGTCCTGAAAACTCATTTTTTCTGGTTTATAGTGATGCTGTGTGTTATGCCATGAGGTTATAGTATTCCCTAGGGCACCGGTGTACCACCTGAGATAATGTTAGGTCTCATCTTCATGGTTTGCTAATGGTTTCATGGTTCTCGAATGTGGTGTCAAATAAATAAATCAGCTTTCAAATGACATAACTCTTACACTTACACCACTTGCAGTCATTCATTCATCCATGTAATTCACTCATTTTGCAAAATCTTTGTGCATCACATTACTTAGTATGGAATATGAAAAAGAAAATCAGACATATTCACTATTCTTGAAAAATCTAAAAAATGTTTTGGACACAAGATATACATAGCTTAACACTAAATAAATGTAAAAGGTAGATATAATTTGCTAAGTAACTAAAACTACATTTAATTATTTCTATAGGAGATCAATAATTAAATCACTCTGGGTTGGCACCCTTGGAGAATGATTCCAGAAGATGGTGGGAATATATGAGAGTGACAGTCAAAAACTATTGGAGAGAGAAGGAAAATGGAAGGGAAGTCGTTGGGCAAGAAAGGAGCAATAGTACCAGTATAGCAAAGAGCAGGTTTTGTTGGGTAAAGAGCAAATAAAGAGGCTAGAACGGAAGATCCTGTTGTGAGGCAGGAGGAGTCATGGTTGTCCAAGACAATTTGCAACAGGTATGCAGGAATTTGAAAAAGCAACAGATGGATGCTTCTGTGTTATTACCCCTGTGACCTTTTGTATAAAATGTGATATATATAGTGTATATATACATATATATGTGTAAGTATATATATATATATATACTGTATATTTATATTAATTTTAGCATTTTTGTGCTCTGAATTTTTTCTTGAAAGTTTCTAAAGATCTGAAGCTGTTAAATTTCATTGAGTTGCTTTCATTTTCAATTACTTTCCCGTATTTTTCAGTGTGCCTTCCCTACATTGCCTTGGGCTGTAACGATGTCACATAGGCCAAGCATTAAGTATGATCAGTATTTGGATAAATATCCTCTAAGAAGAACTTCTATGCTTCTGCAGGAAATGTTAGTAGACGTTTTGATTGCTATAGAGTACTCACAATTCAATGTGAATCATTTGTCAAAAGGTATATACTTTTTACTTAAAAATGTGTTGTATCTCTTGTATGCCATCTAAGTATCTACTCATCTAAATAGATAGTCCTAATCAAAACCAAAAATAGATAACTGCCTATCTTCAGTGATAAAGGCATGACAGGATTGTTTCTGTTGCTTATGAATTAGTTTAAAAATGGCATCACTAATGATATCTATCATACTGACTGCTTACTGGGTAAATGCATTTTGGTTATTTCATATTGCACCTGTCTAGGCTACAAAATTCTTGAAAACGTGGACAGTAACCCATTCATCTTTTATCTCTGTTATTTAATAGATTGTAAGACACATCATAAGTGCATAATATAGGGAGTTAAACTGTACTGAATCAAATTGAATTGCACAAGTGCTCATAGCTGTATGATTTAATCACCATATTCAAATTTTACTATTATAAATTAATTTTTATAATTGAAATCTCATTTAGATGTTAGCATATTAGCTTATTTATTAAATGGGATAAAAATTCAAGTGAAGAAATTATTTAAAAGAATGTACAAGTGGAATAAAAGATCCAATAGAACTATAATTTTCATTTGATGTATGAGATTTTTTTCCATAAAAATCACTGTGAATGTAAAGTAAATAAAGTTGTTCATATTGCTTTCCTCTTATAAACACAGCTGACATAACAGAGAGTACTTTAAACGTGTCTTCTTTCTACATTATGAAGAGATTGTAAAAATATCCAGGTAGAAGAGAATGTGATAAAATCTTCAAACTGGTACTGCGGCCTTTTCATTTCAAAATCACTAGAGGATGGAGATACTGGATTTCATTTCAGCATGAGCAGAGTATCTGTCTACCCAAATGGTAGTAGAAGACTAATCAAGAGAACATCATACCTGTGGTGATTCAGTATACAAAGAAACACCACTAAGTCTTAGAACTTAAACCTGAATCACACTATCATGGAGTAAGAGAGGGCTAATTATAATGTGTGTAAGAACATTTTTATAATTGATAAAAGAAGATAAATTTTACAACTTGATCTCTTTAGCTAGAGCATATAATGGACCTAGATTTAATGTTAATTTGTCGTTTTAAATAACCTATAAAGAGGATCCTTTTATATGTAGAAGATGGACCTTTACTACACACATTCAAAAAAAAGTTTTTGTTTTTGGATTTGTTTGGTGGACAGATACTTTCAACAGTGCAAATATTGTGTTCCTAATCATAGTTTTAGTCATTAATTTTAGTATCTTTTGATGATATTCCCTGCAGCTTTTAGTACTAAGATGTTTACTAAATGGTGATTGTCTATTTCTGTCATACCTTCTACATTTATTCATTGGAATTACACTGTAGAAAAGAGCTTTGTCTTCTCCATTAATGAAGTTATATAATTTTGCTTTTATGTCAGTACATAATTATGAATATTTTTCTGAAATACAATTCATGTACCATAAAATTTATACTTTTAAAATGCACAACTCAGCAGCTTTTAGAATATTCACAAGGTTATGCCACCATCACCACTACTTAATTCCATAATAATTTCACCATGCCAAAAAAAACCTCCTTATTGATTAGCAAAAACTCCCTATTTTTCCCTGCTACCTGCTCCTGGCAACCACAGATTTATTTTTTGTCTCTATGGATTTTCCTGTTTTGAACTTCACCTTGTACTCCAACTTTTTCCATGCTAATACACATACACACGCACACCATTTTTCCTTTAAAAATTTTCCATTGTTGTATTTCAAATGATACTGTTTCTATCTAGATGATCTTCAAAATCGAAATTGTTCTCAAAACCAACTTCCTCCTTAACGCTTCCCCTCTGGCCATCTGGCATATGATTATATTTTCCAATAGAAAATATTTTCACCCTTCTGAAAATCAACAATTACATGATAACTGATGAGAAAATCCTAGATTGCAATAAGGAATATATGTTACGTACATCTCTATATGATTTTTATGTATAATTGTCTCTATGGTACTTTGATTTGTCTGACAAATAATATAAAAAATAAATTGCTATGAGACATTTCACATAAGGAAAATAATATGACAAATTCTACATTTCAGTTATAAGGGTGATTTGTTTCCTATTCATTAAGTTTTGGTTCCTTTTACAATCTAGTTATTACTATTTGCAAATGTGATAGTTGCAGCCACCTGCATTTGAAATCTAGTTCTCTTGCTTACTAAAATAAGTGCTGTAATAATGTAAACTATATTTCTATAATTTGCAAGTTGATTCCCATGAATAAGAGTAAACATTATTTAAAAAAAGGAACAGTAGAGATAGCTAAACTATCAACTAAAAAATGCTGCTACATATTTTGAAAATTGAAGTCATGCAGAAATTCAGTTCTAAGCCCTTGAAGTATCCACTAAGTTGACTAAGCTCTTTAATTATCAGTTACCTTAAAATAATTTGCAGTTTCTTGCTGGTGACAAGGTTTTATCTTTTCCAATTAAAATATTTTCAGCTATAAAATTCACAGCTCGTATTTTGAAATATTGAGCCAGATGTTTAAAAATATTTTATTCTTAAAACATTTACCCAGTTAACAATTATAAAGAGCATTCAGATAGCATTCACTAACATTAAAAACCTTGTTGATGAAAAAATGGCTTATATTCACACATACAAAATGTGTGACTATGGACAGGCTTCACACATTTTATTGTGTGATTCAATCAGAAAAGCCAAAATCAGCTGTTTTGGAGACATGTTTGACATGTAAATTTCTCCCTTGGCCAGCAGTCTGTTGCATGGAAACACATGGTTTTGGGCAAACAACTGTAATTTAGAATCAGCAGTTAGCCACGCCCATTGAGTGGCAGAGTTTGGTGGCCATTCAGAGAGCACAGAGTGGCCCTCCACCCTGAAAAAGAGCAGAAGGGTATGTGGTCCAGCAGCAAGCCTGCTTTGTGTAGGCTTTGCACGTGTGACCATGAGAGCTAAAACAAGCAGTGAAAATGGCTGGTTCCTCTGCCACTGTGGTTGCTAAACTTCCCATCTGTGTTTTGTAGTTTTAATTTCTAATCCGAGCAAATGGAAAACCAGAGTAAAGGTGATAACCTTGAATACAGAGCGGTTCCTGTGATCACCTGATTTTGCATCTCGTTATCCAGTAACAGTTTTGTTTTCCGTTTAATCAGACATTAAGTAGTAGTTGGCTTTTGTTCTTTGTTTTTACTCCTTGCTTCACTATCTCCACAAGAGGCTTTACCTTCCTTCTGGTTTGAAAGATTATTGAATCTGTAGAAGTACTTCTCATCTTGAATTGAATATAGCTCTTTTCCTCTGTGCATAGTTTACCCTGACAGCTTCAGAAAACAGCAATGCTGTGAAATAGATTTCTAAATACAAAGAAGTACTTTATTTTAGAATTTATTAAAGGGAATTGAAGTGATATATCTTGGCCCTTATGTTTATTTATACATCTAAAATAGGTCTTTAGAGTGATTTTTAATAATAAAAATGGTCACTATTATTTTGAACAAGTTATAATCAGTTGCCTTTTCTGAACTTCTAGGAAAAGCAATCAGGACTCGGTGCCACACATGTAAGTTAAAGAATATGGTATTAGACTTGTTATGCACTTTTACTTTGTCTTGGACCTGCTGCTCCAGAAACATAAGTTTGTAAGGTGCTTGAGAAAGTGGTTTGGTTACCTGTAAAAAAATAAAATAAAATGAAATTAGACTTAGATTAAGTTTCGACCCTTGAAACAACCTTGAAGAGAGAGAAGAATCCAACATTCTACAAAATCTCAGCAGCACATATCATACTTTATTAGTGATGAATCCAAAACAATGAAATACCAGCGGTAGATTTTGTTTTTAGTCTTTAATACATGATTTGCTACACTGGTCTTATTTAATAATTGGACTTATTTCAGAACACATTGCTAATTATTTGAAAGACTGATTTTAAGGCTACTCTTCTGAAGCCTAGGATTGTGAAGGAAATATATAGCATTTTTCTTTGTTTGAAGCAAACTCATAATTAGATTTTCAAATCTTGTTTTTATTGATAGTAAATAACAAGGAGAAAGAATAGACTGCTGATATCTGGTGATTTAAAATGAATGATGATCCTAGGCTTCCCCAGGTAATCCCAGAGGAAGTTTCTTACGTCTTTAGCATTCGCAACAAAAAACATGATACCCAAATCAATTTCTAATGAGGACAGTATTTGATTATGATAATGATAGCATAGTTTGAAATCCTTGCCGTTTCTGTGTCATCGCTATAACCATGAGAAATCACGTGCCATTGGCAAGTCATAGTTCTCTATATACCTCCTGATCCTGTTTGATCTCATTAAGCGATGATTATTTTATATGCATATGAAAGCTTATTCTTATTTTAGAAAAGGATTTTTACCCACACAAGGAGAAGGAAGAGAAATGTAACCCCAGAAGAAAGGAAATGAAGCGTGTTCCACATCTTAACATAAATGCTGATGTAAAAATGATATATTCACATTTCTAATGACAGATTCAACCATTAATAGGTTGGAACAAGTATTAGCTGATCGTGTAGTACTTCTCTTTGGTGTCTTGATGAAGGTTGACATTTTTGACATTAAGGGTTAATTAGTTGCCACTCAGAATGAGGTCACAAATGGCTAATTGCACCTTCAGCTAGGTAATTACTGTCATGTATCAAATTCTCATTCCATGTAATTATACAGGAATCAGGTGCTCTGACTGCTCACCTAGGGATACGTTTGCCTTCCAAGTCCTCTCTGTGGGAATTTCGAAGTTTTACATAGAAGGTGAATTCGCTTGCGGTTTGACCCAATGACTAATTTGATATGCAGAAGATTCCGTGCCACCCTTTAATACTGTGGTCCTAAGGATGTCATCCAGTTACGCTTTAATGTTTCTGGCTTCTCTGATTCTGTAATTTTGTTGCTGTCAGCTCTGATATTCCTGCTCACAGGTTAGATATTCATTAAATTTATCTGGGCTATTCCAAGCCTTCATCTTCTTTCCCCAAAATAACTGCTGAAGCTTAGCTTATCATCAACATTTACACAAAATGGCTGGATGCCTCTTAAATAAAGAATCAGAGGCAGGGCACAGGTATGTGAAATGATTTCTCCTGCAGTGATTCTATATGCTGTAGGACTGTCCAGTGCCTTGGTCTTGCTTCATTGCTCAGATAAAAATGAAGTCGCTCAGGCATTTTATGAGGAGCAGGACATCATCCTTCTAAGTTTATGCCTCTCCTCACATCACTGGAATACACTCCTGCAGTAGACTGGAGAACAGATTTTCTTGGTTCTCAAAGGACCCCATGTAGATGATTAACTTAGCTGTGTCTATACTCGCTAATCTGATGCAGTAGTCAATAGTTAGAAACATTAGGTTTTGACTAATAGGCATTATTCACTCATTATCTAGGCAGTTTAAATATCCCACTGGGCACTTGAAACTTGATGTTTATAGGTAAGCCTGTCGGCACCCTTTCTCTGGCTCAAAGAGGAAAAAATGTCTTGATTCAGTTCAGTTAAGGACAACGCTTGTGTGTGTGTGTATGAAATTTGTCATATGAACATTTCATTTGCATTTCATAATTAAAATAATTGAATTTGTCATACTGTACGTGTGTGTGTGTGTACATTCACACCTTGTGCATGGGGAAGTCAAACGTACTTACGGTTGTTGCATATACATGATCTTCAAGGATAAAATATTTCCTCTGGGTCTAATAATACATTTATAAAGCAATCCTTATGCCAGCAGAACTCCCATGGAAGATATAGACAGTCTTACAAATGTGTTTCAAGTCTATGTCCAGTGGGGACATAAAATAGAATTATTTCATCTCCTCTCTCTCCATAATGGATACACAATGACTAACATCTGTGTGGTATTTTAGAGTTTATAAAAAGATTTCAAACATATTACCCCACACAATTCCCACAATAAACCTGTAAGAAAGGACTTTTAAATATATGATATATTTTACAGACAAGATACAGCAAGTAGGTGCCAAGTTTCTTCTTTCCATATCCATATGTTTTTCACTGTGAGAAACTAATAATTTTTAATTATAATAGCTATAGGATGTTTTGAAATTCTTGCTCTAATGAAGCGGTTAGTTTCCGTATGCATTTATTATATTAATATAATGGTGTTCTTTTATTTTTAATTTGATATCAGTGAAAATCATCCTGAATATTAACCAGTCAACTGTAAATGGTGATCACTTTTTAAGATTATGCTCTTTTTTCTAATTGAACACATAAGGAATGTTTGTATTCTTTCCAGGTAATGAACTTTTGGACTGACACTAGTAGGGAAAGGTACCATTGAATTGAGAGGATCTTAAGGACAAAAACCACATAATTAACATCCAACTCAAAATGAAACCCTTTACCAACTTCTCATCAAAGCCAGAGCACCACTGAATTCCTAGCCCATGGGAATGGAAACTTGGAAGTTATTTTTAAGGCTTTCTGTAGCTTACATTTTTGTAGGAGAAATTAATATTTATCAACTAGTTATTCAACTAATTATTTAACTACAATAGCAATAAGCACTCCAAAGGAGACATAAGTGGCAATAGAGAGCGCACAGCAGAGACAGGAGATTGGCCAAGGAACATGTCACTAAGGAGAGCCATCTCATTTAAAATCTGAAGGCAAACTAGAAGATAGGTGAAGGTGGAGATGACTATTCCAGGCTAAGGGAACAACAGGTACAAAATGCCTGCCTTAGGAAAAACATAGGAGAAACTTGAAAAGGATAATATGGCAAGAATACAGAGATTCTGGAAAAAAGTGCCTACACATGAAGCAGGTAATTAGCAGGAACCAGATTCTAAATATTTTAGAAAACTCTTACCAGTTTCTATGAATAAAGTTTGACTGACTTGAGATGATGAGGTTTATGTTGAATCTATAGCTCATTTTGGGAAGTATTGTCATCTTAACAATATTGAGTTGTGCTATTGATTAGCATGGTATGAATGATTTTGTACCATTTGTTTAGATACTCTATTTTCTCTCAGTACTATTGTGAATTTTTCAGTGTATAGGCCTTTTCTTCTTTTTAAAATTTCAGGTTGTTATATCAACTTTAAAACCTTTTTTGACTTTATTGAGGTATGATTCACAAATAAAATTTGAGATATTTAAAGTGTACGACATGATGATTTGATATACAGTGTAAAAGGATTCTTCCCATCATGTTAATTAAAATATTCATCACTTCACATATTTACTTTTTTTTTCCCCTTGGTGAAAAAATTTAAGCTCTACTTTCTAAGCAAATTTCAGTTATTCAGTGTATCAGCTATGGTCATCGTGTTATACATTAAATCCTCAGACCTTGACCATCTTATAAACTGAAAGTTTGTACCTGTTACCAACCTCTGCCTATTTCCCCCACACCTCAGACCCTGGAAACCACTTTTCTACTCTGTCTATGAGTTTGACTTTTTTAGATTCCACATATAAGTTATACTATGCAGTATTTTTCTTTGGTTTATTTCACTGAACATAATGTCCTCGAGACTCATCCATGTTGTTGCAAATAACACGATTTCCTTCTTTTTTTAAGGCTGAAAATATTCGTGTGTATGTTTGTGTACTTGTACACCACATTGTCTTTATCCATTCATCTGTCAATGAACAGCTGGGTTTTTTCCATACCTTGGCTATTGTGAATAGTGCTGCTATGAACATGGGGGTACAAATATTTCTTTGAACTAATGGTTCTTTTGGATATATACCCAGAAGTGGATCATATGGTATATGCTGGATCATATAGTAGTTCTGTTTTTAATTTCTTGAGGAATCTCCATGCTGTTTTTCACAGTGGCTGTACAGTTTACATTGCCACTAGTAGTGTACAAGGGTTCCCATTACTCAACATCCCTGCCAGCATTCGTCTCTGTTCTTTTTGATAAAAGCCACCCTAAAGTGTATGAAGTGATACCTTATTGTGATTTTGATTTGCATTTACCCTGAAGGTTAGTGGTGTTGAATTTCACATGTCTCTTGGCCCTTTTTATGTCTTATTTGGAAAAATGTCTATTCAGATCCTTTGAATGCTTTTCAAGTGGATATGTTTTATTGCTATTAAGTTATATGTTTTGTGTTTTGGGATATTAATCCCTTATCAGATATGTGGTTTGCAGATATTTTTTTATTCCACAGGCTGCCTTTTCATTTTGCTGATGGTTTCCTTTGTTGTGCAAAAACTGTTTAGCTTGCTGTAGCCCCACTTGTTTAGTTTTGCTTTTGTTGCCATTGCTTTTGGTGTCAAATCCAAAAACAATAATTGCCATGACCAGGGTTGAGGATATTGGTTCCTGTATCTTCTAGTAGAAAATTTATGGTTTCAGGTCTGCAGTCAAGTCTTTAACTCACCTTGAGTGGATATTTGCATATGGAGTGACATGGGAACCCAGTTTCATTCTTTCACAAGTGGCTCTCCAGTTTTCCAAGCACCGTGTACTGAAGAGACTATCCTTATCTCATTATGTAGTCTTGTCCCTTTTGTTATAACTTAATTGAGCACAGATGAGTTTATTTCTGGGTTCACTATTCTGTATTAGGAACCCGTGTGTCTGTTTTGGGCCAATACTATGCTGTTCAGATTCCTATAGCTTTCCTAATGTAGTTTGAAATCAGGAGCTGAAGCACCTCCAGCTTTGCTCTTCTTTCTCAAGATTACTTTGGCTACTTAGGTTCCTTTGAGGTAGTGTAAAAAATTCAGGATATTTTTTCTATTTCTGTACAAATACCATCAGAATTTTGATAGGTATTGCATTGGGTCTGTTAAATCAGTTTGCTAATATAGACATTTTAATGATATAAGCACAGAATATGTTTCCATTTCTTTTTATCTTATTCAATATATTTTATCAATATGTTATAATTCTCACTGTACAGGTCTTTCACCTTCTAGTTTAAATCTTTTCCTAAGTACTTTATTCTTCTCGATGCTTTCTGTAAATGAGATTGTTTTCTTAATTTCTCTTTCTGAGAGTTTGTTGGTGAACAGAAATGGCAACTGATTTTTGTGTATTGATTTTTGTATCCTGCAAATTTACTGAAATACTTTATTCTAACAGGTTTTTAGGCGGGGGAATCTTCAGGGGTTTGTATATGCAATATGTCATCTGCAAACAGAGACAATATCCTTCTTTTGAATGATCCTCTGGGGAGGATTTCAGCCAGCACCCAGACACCTGCTCAGTTAAAAGCCTGGCCCTCAGACAGCAGCTTTTAAAGCATGCAGATAAATCTCTCTCAGGGACAGACTGCAAGATGGGTCATTTTTACCTGTTTCCTCTGCACTGAGCCATGGTGATTGCTCGGGTTTCCACTGAGAGTTCGTTGCTTGCTATAATCTTGTGGGTGTAATGGACACACATACTGTTTGCTTTCAGAGTTAGGTGTTTTGGGAGCCCATCCCTCCCGGGGAGTCTTAAAAGTTGAAGTGCTAGGTGTTGAGTCCAAACCCTTTGTTCCTCAGGGAGAATCTGGGGGTTGGTCCCCTTCCATTATATGGGGCTGGGTTTGGGGTTTATAGTGAGAGTGTGTTTCAGCCTTTCCTACACGTTTCAGTGCGGGCATTTTCTCATTAATCCAGTGTTGAGGAGTCAATCAGCTAGCTTCTGGGTCTCTTTCAGAGGGAAATAATTCCATGGGTAGCTGTTCATGTGGAAAATCCACGGGAGAAGTGGGGCTCAGGATCTTCTTACGTTGCCTTGTTGATGAGCTCCTGAAATATTGTACCAGCCAGAGGCTTGGCAGACAACCAGGGATGCCACTCCACCTTCGTCTGCCCGGAATAAACCCTGCTTTCTCATGGCATGTAATCCTCTTCATATGTTGTTACATTTGATTTAATCATATTTTGCCAAGGATCTATGTTCATGAGGGATATTTGTCTGTAGATGTCTTTTTTTATTGATATCTTGGGTTTGCTGTCAGAGTGTTTTATTTTTCTATCACTATCGTAACAAATGATAGCAAATTCAGTGCTAACACAACACATATTTACTATCTCATTTTCATGGGTTGGTGGGCCAGTTAGCTGAATCCTCTGTTTAGGTCTCACAAGCTGAAATCAAGATGTCTTTTGATGCCACAGTCCCCACCTGAAGCTTGGGTCCACGTCCAAGCTCTTAGGCTGTTGGCTTAGTCCACTTCCTTGCTGTTGTGGTACTGGACACCTGTTTTCTCACTGGCTGTCGGCTGATGGTCAGTCTGAAGAGCTAGGAGAGCTGCCCTTTCATCTGCAGTTCACAGCACCACTGCTTGCTTTCTTCTCTAAGGTCCACAGGAGCCGTCTCTTGGAAATCTCTGCTACCACGGGAAAAAACCTGCTTTGAAAGAGTTCGTGTGACAGATCCAGCCCATCTGGATATTCTCAGTATTTTAAGGTCATATGATTTGGGACATAAATTATATTTTCAAAAGTACTTCATAGTAGTATCTAAGTTATAATTTGAATAACCAGCATAGGGAATTTGGGAAGAGGGACTGTCTTTACACTCCTGCTTAGTAACACGTCATTTCTACTCCATCTGGATTTCCATGACAGCAGACTGTAACGCACAGAGGTGGCTTAAGATCAACAAACATGGATTTCTCACAGTTTGGGAGGCTGGGAAGTTCTATGGTCTAGACGCCAGTAGATTCTGTGTCTGGTGAGGGCCCACTTCCTGGTTCATAGACAGTAACTTTCTCACGGTGTCCTCCCATGAGCGGATGGGCCAAGAGAGCTCTCTCCGGTATTTTACAAGGGTCCTGATCCCATTCATGATGGCTCCACTCCATGACCTAATCATCTCCCAAAGGTTCCACCTCCAAATCCTATCACACTGGGGATTAGAGTCAGGGGACATATATTTGAAAAGTGTTCTTTCTTCTATATTTTCTGAAAAATTTTGTGCACAATTATTATATGTTCTTGAATATTCGATAGAATTCACCAATGAAGTCACCTGGCCTGAGCATTTCTTTCTAGCAAGTTTTAAAATTACCAGCGCTATTTCTTTACTTGTTATAGGTCCCTTAAGATTTCCTATTTTATCTTAAGTTAGTTTTGAAAGTTTGTCCTTTTAGGAAATTGTTCACTATATGTAAATTTTCTAGTTTTATGGCACCATACTGTACATAATATTTCCATAGAACCTTAATTTCTTTAAGGTTGTAAGTATGTCACTGTTTTGGGAAATATTTATCTTTTACTTAACAATTTTTTAGGTTGAGCAAGTTTTTTTTAATCAATTTTATTGATTTTTTTCAAAGAATCAGCTTTTAACCTGATTTTCTCTATTTTTTTGTATTTTCTATTTCCACTATGATCTTACTGTTTTCCCCCTCCTGCTAGCTTTGGGTTTAATTTGGTCATATCTTTCTAGTTTCTTAAGATTAAAGTTTGTTATTCATTTGAGAATTTTCTTCTTTCCTATATAGATTATCTGGCTCCTCTGTGGATCTGTCATTAACTGGAGATCTTTTAAGTTTCTGGGTTCCCTGCCACTCACCTCAGCTGGAACCCCTATATGTTTCCTACCAAGTTTGCTACTTTGGCGAACAGTGTTGTTGAGTGTGGAGTTTTGTTCTTTGCTCCAAATCAATTCACTGTCCCTCTGGCAGCGAAGCTACTGATTTTCAGAGTTAGCCCCACTCGGATACATCTAATCTGCTGTTAGAAGGAAACAAAGCCTGGTAAATCCACTGAGTTGTTAAAGATAAGCAAAGACAGATCCTAGTTAGTCTATAATGACAGATTTTATTCAGATTCTTCTGTAGTAAGGGAGAGAAACTTCAGTATAGAACTGAACTCAATTCCACCCAAATGAAAGGCAGGAGCGTTTTTAAAGCCTGGGGTGTGCTAAAGGAGGAGCAGTGAAGGGTTTTAAGGTTGGGGGGTGGGGGCGGGGGGCGGGTCCACGTGACTAAGCCATCTGGGTTTGTTAACTGGCACAATGTAGAGGAGGAACAAACTTCCCATATCGTTATGACAAGGCAGTCGTGCAAGCTAAAGCAAGGTGTGTCTAGAATTTAGGCAGTTAATCTCCCATAGGCACTGGGAGGTAAGAAAGCAAGTTTATCTTCTGGATGTTCGTATTTTGAAGGGATGGGCCTCTAGGTCCTAGAAGAGAGAGTTGTGGATGGAAGATTTACATCTCAAAAGGCAGAGAAGGGATTTATACCTTCAAGCTTTCTCAAGCAGGCACTTTAAAAAGGACTGTATGGAATTGTTTTGTGTCAAATATTTTGCAGTTCTCAATGCCAATGAGCTGGGTATAGAGGGATGGAAACAGCTTCACACAGAAAGAACACAGACCCCCACCTTTCTCACCTGCAGTTCTAGCAGCTTTTTATGGGTAAACACTATTCAGTTTGTTGTTTGCCTTTGTTCAATTTCCAGAGCCTAAAACGGTTGTTTTCACAATCTAGTAATTTTATACTTGTTTTGGGGGAGAGGACTCACCAGCCTTTTCCCTCCACCGTAGACTGGTTGCTTTCAGTCTTGAATGAGAAAGTTTTTGAGGGAGAAAAATACCATGGCTAACAGTCTATCTGATATACTAGAAACAGAAATGGATGAGACTCAGAACATTTTTATTCTGATGATAATTACTCTGTTTTCTCTTTGGCAAATAGTGATATTATAGATAACTAGAATGTTTATTGGAGAACTAAATATGAATTGGAATATAAAATTACCTTCCGTTTTAAGTTTATTTTACTATATAAAACTTCGAAAAATTTTGACTATATAGGTCTTGGCATATTTTAAATAAATAATTTAGATCTGGGCAATAAATTATGCATAAACATTTTACATTGTTTGCCTTGCAATTATTCACCCAATTTTAATTTTAAATATACCATAGTCTGTATTTCATAGGATTTGAGAATTTTAAGATAGGGAGTATATTTATTATTAATTTTATTTCTTCCATTATTCTAGAAATTATGAATATTTCATATTTGTCTTTCTTTTTCAACCTACTACTTTCTATCTAGGAAATAACTAAAATGTGCTTCATTTTTGTAGAATGTTTCATTCTACCACTTGAAGAAAAAATAGGGCTTTAGGGAAATTTTCAGTCAAGTATAACAGTATAAATTATATTATAAATTTCATTCAAATATTGTCTACCTGCATACTCTGATCTTGTAAAAATAACTATTGTTATTATGACTTCATTTCCCTCTCCCTACCGTGAAAGTAAGTAATAACTCTGTTAATATTGGAAATATTTAGAATTAGGAGGAAAATTAGTGATATAGAAGCCACAAGAGTTGTTAAAACCCATTTAACCTTAGGATAATACAAATACACGTTCTGCTTTTATTAAAGCATCATTGTACACTGTAGCTATATGTGAAACTGATTGTAAACCATTAAATATGAAAACTAACAACCACATCTGCAAGTTTATTTTGAGTCCAGATTGAAAAGGAGACAAGGAAACTTTAAGAGATGTTTTATAGTACTCCCCTATGCATGCCTATCCCAGTGAATTCAAGGGAAGTGGTATCAGTTTTGTGTTCTTTTCCTAGATGTTCTGGAGATGGGTGGCTTGGATGTCACACTTTTTTAAGATGGACAACCTTAGAGGGCATATCAATGAGTAGTGTGGATTTTATAATGCATGATAAACATAGTATTTAATACTAGAAAGATAAAATCAGCAATTATTGTCACCTCTCCACAGTCTTTCTACTTATTTCTGAAGTATCATCATCCTAACTTCTAAACAGTTTGCCTTCAGTGTACCTATGTTCTCAAAACAAAGCCTATCCCTACCGTCTTTCAGCAGTTGTATGTTTCTCCTTTTGTTTAACAAATCAAACAAAAACAGAAAAAAATGAGGGGCCCAGTTTCTTCTCATAAGTAATTCTGGTAAAATTCTTCACATTTATGACAGTCATTTCTCAGTGAAGTTTTTAGGAATTCATTAGGATTACCACCTTTCCAGTTTTCCTCACAAACTTATATTAGTTTGCATAGATTGCCATATGGTTCCAGCCTAACTCCAAACATTAATTCTCTGTGGTAGAAATTTACAAAGCGTAATTTTGGGTGAATCCTCTGATAAAGTAGGGACAATAAAAACAAACTAAAACCAAAAACCTCCCTTTAGGGTAACAATGTTAGTTCCCTAATAATAGCATAAAGTTACTTTGTAGACCTTGTAATGCTAAAATGTGGCCATATTTGCCTAGATGAAGGCAAAATTCTTAATGTCATTATACACTTCCCATTCAAAAATATTACTTATCTTGATAATTTCAAAAATAATCCCATATTTTGAAGTTTGCTGTCTGTCTGCAGCCCTGATACTGTTAGCAGTAAACAAATGGCTTCAATAATTTTAGAAAATAAAGCCTTAGATTGTTTTTCTCTGGAATATAAATCTCCAAAGACATTTCTATAGTGTAGAGTCAGGAAGTGATGCAAGCTAGGAAAGGAGGCACTTTGACTTGGTGACACTCTATAAACTTTAACTCTGGTTTCCTTTGTTATTTCTATATTTAGGAGGTCTCTCAACAGGTGATTATTGTTCCCAATTCATTAAAATTGAAATTCATATTTAAATACTGGTACATAATAAGATTTCTATACCTTAAAATATACATTTCATAGGAGCACGGGCAAAAAGTTTTATGCAAATAACAGAACAAGATATGCCATTACGTGTACCACTTTGACAATTGTTTAAACAATTCAAATTTGATCTTTTAGCATATTGGACCCCTGAGATGGGTATTTGGAATTAGAAAACCAGTATTTCAACAATATCTGCTACTGATATAGCTTCTTTCTTTTTTATTTTGCTATCTTCTTGGGAATTAAATGAGAGGACATAAGTGCAATGGAAGACAAGAATGCCATTCATAATTTCATTCAGTGTGAATGTCATTACATAATTTTGAGTAAAGCCTGAGTACAGTAACCTCTCCCTTCCAGATATCACTTAGAGGCCATCGTAAGAACCTAACAATGCTGTCATAAAGGGAGAGATGAGAGTATGTGGACCAAAAGAGCCTTTGTAGTTAACACATAGTAAGAGCTCCTCTGACCTAAAATCATTTCTCCTATTTTAGACTACTCATAATAAAAGTCTTCATCAAAATTTCTAGCTCAGAGAAGAGTACAAAGAGAAAACTAATTAAGAAGAGATGGGGTTTCTAAACCTAACAGTATTCAAAACCTAATAATGCTAGTAAATTGCAGTGTTTTAAAGTTTTACTGATGCTTTCATGGACTTTATTTGCTTCTCAGACTACTTCGAAAACAGGATGGGATTTTTATTGATAACAGGACTTGCCTTAACCTCTTATTTCAACAAATTACACAAAGTTGTATTAACTGAAACTTGAACCCTGTTCCTTTTTGTTGTTAATCAAGTGTAAATATATTGAACTAGGCCAACAAAATACAAAGTCATGCAGCCCAATAGTAAGAGAGGAGAATGAAGGAGTGATTTAGACCAAGAATAGCCATTCCCATTTTTGAAGAATCTGTGGTGAGCCAAACTTTCCAACGAGGCACTACTGATGAGACCTGAAGTCACCCAGACTTCTAAGCCACTGGACAAGGACTTAACAATGAGAAAGGTTTCACAGGTTTTCACCAGCCCTGCCTCTCACAGCTGCCATCCACCAGCAACTTTAAGATAAAACTTGAAGTTGGTGGTATGAGAGGTGAGACGGAGAACTCCTCCCAAAACCACAAATAGTACAAAAATATAGTTAATTAACACAACTAACCCTAAAGCAGCAACAAGAAAGAAGGCTGAACCAGACTGCATACAGACTTCATGAACAGAGCACACCTCACGAAACAGGGTAACGTATGAAAGCTTTGATCCTTCAGGACCCAAGCCCTTCCCCCACCCCAATTCACCTGCGGGAGGAAGAGAAATGGAGTGGGGAGGTGGTGGAAGCTTGGGACTTGAACACCTAGCCCTGGAGATCTGCTTTGTGAGCAGAAACCTATATTGTGTGGTGCTCTGGAGGTTGGGGAGCTTGGGCAAGAGGAGTGCTTAAGAGACTGACATCCTGGCCGTTTGTGGAGGAGGATATCCACATCTGGCCACTCTCTGCCAGAGGAAAGGCAGGCAGTCTGAGAGGCTTCCTAGCAGTGAGAGGGCTGCTGAAGGGGCAGGGTTTGCACGGAGCTTGCTGTGCGGGAGAAGGCAGTCTGGGCGGGCTCTGTCCAGCTGGTTGGAAACTTTGAGGAGCTTCAGGTGCTCCATCCCCCTGGCTGCCTACTCAGCTCCAAGGCCCCCCACTGTGACACACAGCCTGCTGCACTTTCCTCCTAGCCTGCTGACACTAGTTTGCAAACTGGCAGTAACTGTGCTGGCATCAGGCCAGCCAGAGGGAGGCCCCACCTACAACAGCTAGAGACACAAAGCACAGAGGCTAACACCTGTGTGCTTGGCCCACTGTCTGTGACACTGGAGACAGGCACCACAGACAGGAATCAGGAAACAGATCTTTCCTCCCCGCCAGGCACCAGCTCTGCTCCCCCATGACCCTAACCTCACTCTAGGGGCAGAGCCACTCCAGAGACTGGAGCGTCTGGGCACTAGAGGGCACCACACAGAAATATGAATGTCTAAAAAACATGGTTCAGACCAAAATGTCACAAACCCCAGAATAAAGTCCAAATGAACTGAACTTACCAATCATCCTGAAAGAGAGTTCAAAATAAAAATTATAAACATGCTTATGGAAGTACAGAAAAATATTCAAGAACTCAGGAACGAATTTAAGTCAAAGATACAATCATTAAGAAATTCCATATCTGAAATGAAACATACAATGGAGGGATTTAAAAGCAGATTAGATGTAGTAGAAGAGACGGTAAATAGAATAGAAATTAGAGAAGAGGAATACAAAGAAGCTGCAGCACAGGAGAAAAAAGAATCTCTAAGATAAATATAAATAGACTGAATGCACCAATTAAAAGACAAAGAGTCACTGAATGGATAAAAAAAACAAGACTCATGTATATGCTGCCTACAGGAGACTCACTTCAAACCCAAAGACGTGCACAGACTGAAAGTAAAGGGATGGAAAAAGATATTTCATGCAAGTAATAGTGAGAAAAAAGCAGGATTTGCAGTACTTGTATCAGACAAAATAGACTTCAAAACAAAGAAAGTCACAAGAGACAAAGAAGGACTTTACATAATGATAAAAGGGTCAGTCTAACAAGATGATATAACAATTATAAATATCTATGAACCCAACAGGATCACCTACATATGTGAAACAAATACTAACAGAATTAAAGGGGATAATACAATGCAATGCATTCATTTTAGGAGACTTCAACACACCACTCACTCCAAAGGACAGATCAACCAGACAGAAAATAAAGAGACATACTCACTGAAGAACATATTAAAACAGATGGACCTAACAGACATCTACAGAACTCCATCCAAAAGCAACAGGATACACATTCTTCTCAAGTGCACATGGAACATTTTCAAGAATAGGTCATATACTAGGCCACAGAAAGAACCTCAGTAAATTCAGAAAGATTGAAATTGTACCAACCACCTTCTCAGATCAAAAAGGTATGAAACTAGAATTAAAATACACAAAGAAAATGAAAAAGCCCACAAACACATGGAGGCTTAATAACTTGCCCCTAAATAATCAATGGATCAATGACCAAATAAAAACAGAGATCAAGCAATATATGGAGACAAATGACAACAATAATTCAACACCACAAAACCTGTAGGAGGCCATGCTAAGAGGGAAATGTATTGCAATACAGGCCTACTCAGGAAAGGAGAACAATCCCAAATGAACAGTCTAAACTCACAATTAATGAAACTAGAAAAGGAAGAACAAATAAACCCCAAAGTCAGTTGAAGGAGGGACATAATAAAGATTAAAGCATAAATAAACAAAATTGAGAAGAATAAAACAATAGAAAGAATCAATGAAAGCAGGCGCTGGTTCTTCAAGAAAATAAACAAAATGGATAAACCTCTAGCCAGACTTATCAAGAAAAAAAGAGAGTCTACACACATAAACAGAATCAGAAATGAGAAAGGAAAAATCACTATGGACACCACAGAAAAAGAAAGAATTATGGGAGAATACTTTGAAAAATTCTATGCTAACAAACTGGATAACCTAGAAGAAATGGACTACTTTCTAGAAAAATGCAACCTTCTAAGGCTGACCCAGGAAGGAACAGAAAATCTGAATAGAACACTTACCAGCAAAGAAATTGAATTGGTAATCATAAAACTACCTAAGAACAAAAGCCTGGACCAGATGGTTTCACTGCTGAATTTTATCAAATATTTAGTGATGACCTAATACCCATCCTCCTTAAAGTTTTCCAAAAAGTAGAAGAGGAGAGAATACTCTGAAACTCATTCTACGAGGCCAATATCATTCTAATACAAAAACGAGGCAAAGACACCACAAAAAAAGAAAATTACAGACCAATATCCCTGATGAATATAGATGCAAAAATACTCAATAAAATATTAGCAGACCAACTTAAAAAATAGAGCAAAGAGATCATCCATCATGATCAAGTGGGATTCATCCCAGGGATGAAAGGATGGTACAACATTTGAAAATCCATCAACATCATCCACTACATCAACAAAAAGAAGGACAAAAACCACATGATCATGTCCATAGATGCTGAAAAAAAGCATTCGACAAAATTCAACATCCATTCATGATAAAAACTATCAACAAAATGCGTATAGAGAGCAAGTACCTCAACATAATAAAAGCCATATATGACAAACCCACAGCCAACATTATACTTAACAGCGAGAAGCTGAAGCTTTTCCTTTAAGATTGGGAACAAGACAAGGATACCCACTCTCCCCACTGCTATTCAACATAGTACTGGGGGTCCTAGCCACGGCAATCAGACAACACAAAGAAATAAAAAGCATCCAGACTGGCAAGGAAGAAGTCAAATTGTCCCTGTTTGCAGATGACATAATATTGTACATAAAAAACGCTAAAGAATCCACTCCAAAGCTCCTAGATGTAATATCTGAATTCAGCAAAGTTGCAGGATACAAAATTAATACACAGAAATCTGTTGCATTCCTATACAGTAACAATGAACTAGCAGAAAGAGACATCAGGAAAACAATTCCATTCACAATTGCATCAAAAAGAATAAAATACCTAGGGATAAACCTAGCCAAGGAAGTGAAAGACCTATACCCTGGAAACTGTAGGACACTATTAAGAGAAATTAAAGAGGACACTAATAAATGGAAATACAACCCATGCTCTTGGCTAGGAAGAATTAATATTGTCAAAGTGGCCATCCTGCCTAAAGCAATCTACAGATTCAATGTATTCCCTATCAAAATAACTACAGCATTCTTAAATGAACTACAGCAAATAGTTCTAAAATTCATATGGAAAGACAAAAGACCCCAAATAGCCAAAGCAATCCTGAGAAGGAAGAATAAAGGAGGGGGAATTATGCTCCCTGACTTCAAGCTCTAGTACAAAGACACAGTAATCAAGACAGTTTGGTACTGGCACAAGAACAATCCCATAGACCAGTGGAACAGAATAGAGAGCCCTGATATAAACACAAGCATATATGGTCAATTAATATACAATAAAGAAGCCATAGATATGCAATGGGGAAATGACAGTCTCTTCATCAGCTGGTTTTGGTAAAACTGGACAGGTACATGTAAGAGAATGAAACTGGATTACTGTCTAACCCCACACACAGGAGTAAACTCAAAATGGATCAAAGACCTGAATGTAAGTCATGAAACCATAAAACTCTTAGAAAAAAGCATAGGCAAAAATGTCTTGGACATAAACATGAGCAACTTCTTCATGAACATATCCCCACGGGAAAGGGAAGCAACAGCAAAAATAAACAAGTGGGACTATATAAAACTAAAAAGCTTCTGTACAGCAAAGGACACCATCAGTAGAACATACTCCATCCTACAGTATGGGAAAATATATTCATAAATGACATATCTGATAAGGGGTTGACATCCAAATTATATAAAGAACTTCTGCGCCTCAACAAACAAAAACCAAATAAGCCAATTAAAAAATGGGCAGAGAAGCTGAACAGACACTTCTCCAAAGAAAAAATTCAGATGGCCAGCAGGCACATAAAAAGATGCTCCACATCGCTAATAATCAAAGAAATGCAAATTAAAACCACAATGAGATATCACCTCACACCAGTTAGGATGGCCACCATCCAAAAGACAAACAACAACAAATATTGGCGAGGATGTGGAGAAAGGGGAACCGTCCTATACTGCTGGTGGGAATGTAGTTCAACCATTGTGGAAAGCAGTATGGAGGTTCCTCAAAAAACTCAAAATAGAAATACCATCTGACTCAGAAATTCCACTCATAGGAATTTACCCTAAGAATGCAGCAGCCCACTTTGAAAAAGACATATGCACCCCTATGTTTATCTCAGCACTATTTACAATAGCCAAGAAATGGAAGCAACCTAAGTGTCCATCAGTGGATGAATGGATAAAGAAGAAGTGGTACATATACACAATGGAATACTATTCAGCCATAAGAAGAAAACAAATCTTAACATTTCCAACAACATGGATGGAGCTAGAGGGTATTATGCTCAGTGAAATAAGCCAGGTGGAGAAAGACAAGTATCAAATGATTTCACTCATCTGTGGAGTATAAGAACAAAGCAAAAACTGAAGGAACTAAACAGCAGCAGACTCACAGAACCCAAGAATGGACTAACAGTTACCAAAGGGAAGGGACTGGGGAGGATGTGTAGGAAGGGAGGGATAAGGGGGAAAAAGGGGCATTTAGATTAGCAACATAATGTAGCAGTGGAGGACATGGGAAAGGCAGTATTTACAGAGAAGACAAGTAATGATTCTATGTCATCTTACTATGCTGATGGACAGTGACTGTAATGGGGTATGTGCGTTGGACTTGATAATAAGGGGTCTAGTAATCATAATGTTGTTCAAGTAATTGTACATTAATGATACCCCCAAAAATGTATAATATATATATATATTTAAAAAAAGTAAAAAAACTCAAAGTTTTAGTTGAAAAAAAAAAGAGAGGAGAATGAAGAAGCTTAAAATCCAATCAATTTAAAAAACCTCTCTCTCTCTTTCTCTCTCTCTCTCTCTGTCTCACACACACACACACGCACACACACACACACACACACACACATCGGGATATAGAGTGGAGATTAAAGAGCCTCACATACTTTTATGATATGATGTAAGATATGAGTTACTAGTACATATACCTAATGATGATTGAGCCTTTAGGGAAAGGTTAAATTATTCTGTTTTCTTAACTTAAGAGAACACTAAAGAATGTATTTTAGAAAGACTTTAGTATAGTTAGTAATAATACAATTTGAATATTTTAAGTGAAATATTCTTCCTTTTCTATGTGTGGTTTTGCCCAGGTTGGCAGTGACAACCCATTTTGTCCATTCCATGTGACAGTGGCTTAGCTCCACCCTAATTCTTTCAATAGCATCATTTTCAGCTGACTCCTTTTCCTTGAAATATTCTTACCTTTTAGTAAAATTCCTCCTGTTATCATTCTGTCTCTTTTAACTCCCCATGTATGGAGAGTCTCTACTTTGACCACTAAATATGAAGAAAATGGGGAGTCTGTCCTAAGCTCTTTCCTATCTGTACTCTCCCAAGGCAATTTCACTTATTACCAAGCTTTCAGATGATTATAATTCACAAATTTATATCTCCAGAGCAGACATGTTTTTGTACTTAGACTTGAAGCCAATTTTACCTTTAAGATTTCCATGCCCGAGACCCTACCAAATTTTCCAACTTCTTCCATGTCATTCTTGCTCTCACTCCAATTTTTCCCTCTTCCTAGAACAGAATAAAATGCTCTCTCCCATGTCAGAACCATTGTACTGACTTTATCTTTTGCCCCCAACATGCTTTCTGGGATCTTTTTATAGCTGGTCTTACATACTAGTTCAAATGGTCTCCTTAAATAGATTTCCATGACAGCCCCAGGGAGTGTCCCTCGTCATCTCCATCACAACATATTGTTTATGCCTACATGGCATGCATACATGCACACAGAGTCACAAACATGCAGATCTATAATTATGTAATGTATTATTCTATTACATACAGGTATTAAGCTCCATGTATAGGAATATTAACTGTCTCATTTCCTGTTTTATCACCAGTGACTATCTTACAATAGCTTTTAAACATAGATTTGATAAATGCATGAGTGAAAGATTTCATGATTGGCTAACTGCTGAATGGTGTAACCCTTAATGAAAAGACAGAAAACTGAGCAACTGAATGTATTTCTTACGGGAAAAAATAGTTTGTAGCATGAAGGTTTTTATGTTACTTTGGGAAATAAATGAAAATTCTTGGAGAAAAAAAATTGAAATCATACCAGGAGTTCAGTAATAAAATTAGGACTAGAGATGTATATATAGCAATTATTTACATAAAAGTTATGATCAAAGTACTAAAAGTAATTGAAATTGGCAGGGGAGAGAAAACAGAAAGAGAAGAATGAGTTCCATACTTGGGGAAAATTCATTTAGAAGGGATGGGAGTTTGAAGGGGAGTCAGGAAAGGAGGAAGATAGTGTTACTACTATAACTTTTATGGAAGATGTGTGTGTTACCCTCATGAAGTTTCCTGCTTTTCCCCCAATTAGAGCCACCATCACTGAGTTTTAATACCACTTTTGCTAGTATTAGTACATTTTTAAGTTCTACTTCTATATCTCCTATCTTCTTTTTCCTATTCTGTATCTCTTCTACTCTCTGCACTGTATTCGATATGACTTCCAGTTTACTAATCTCTATTTCTGATCTAGTCTATATTTACAAGGTTAGTATGTGTAAAATACTTAAAACGATGGACAATAGTAAGCACAACATAAATATTTTGTTTCATTGTTTTTTTTTAACTTCTCTGTTGAGTGTCTTTTTAAATTAAGTGTTTGAAATCTATACTTGCAAGTTTTCTACTTGATTCTTTTTTTATTTCCACACTGGATCTTGTTACTTAAAGTAATTTTTTTTCCAATAGGAATAAGTAAGTAGAAGCTAACATAAAACCAGAAAATTAAGAAACAAATATCGTTTTATTTCAACATTTTAGGTATATTTTACTTATTGCAAGCACACTTATTCTAAGGCACTTTAAGACTACTTTATTTCATAGATCACAGGTGGGGACAACTAACAATGCCCCAGTATCAGTTCACCCCTTCCTCCTTTCACTGATAAAGCCATGAACGTAAGCAGGCACATTACTGTCCTGCTAGAGACAATATAGTTCAGTCTTCCTTTCAGTTAGAAACAGTCATATAACTGAGTTTCAGACAATAGGATGTAATGAAAAGTGATACATATTTCTAGGTTTTGTCCTTAATACAATACTGTCAGGAAACTAGATGTAGTGATGATCCAGTCTGACAGATAAGATGTGTACAGACACCTCAGCCAATGGTGAAAAAATAAATGAAAGAAAACTGGGTCTCTGAATGACCATGGGGATCAAAGACCCCACCAAATTCGAACATTCAATTATTACATGAAAGAGAGATACACTTTTAAATTATTTAAATTACTGTACTTTGGACATTTTTGTTATAGTAACTTCTAACTGGAAGAGGAATCTCCAAGAAATATCTAAAATATATTGATATAGATGGCAAGCAGTGGATGGTAAAAAAGAAATACAGTAGGTTGGAAAGGTGGTAATCCTTGTTATGCTGTGAAAATAATTAATTACAATGTTTCCTTCAATAACTTGGAGGTAAAAACACACCAGAGTGAAAGCCTGTGTGTAACTCTCAGGGGAAGTGATTAGAAAGCCAGCACTTTGAGTTGTTTGTACCTTGTTGTTCTTACCAAGTACTATACAAGAAAGATAAGCCTATTTAAAATTTGGAGGAATTATAAGCAGAAAGTGGACAAAAAGAACCTAAAACTTTGGGCTTTCTCAGAACCAGATCAGTATTGCTCCCCCATTCCTCTAAATATTAGGAGATATCAGGACCTTTATTAAAGGCTTTCTATTAAGACTTCTCAGCTAAGTAAGGGATCTACCCTGGTTCAAATATCATATTCAGGATATTGTTTTCCAAACAAGCTTATTTTACAAAACAGGAAGCTAGCCATTAGTACAATGACAGAAAGCGGGGATAAACCAAGCAAAGACAGCAGTAAATTACGACAATCTAAGAGAATCACAGTTAATGAAGGAACAAACCAGATGGTCAAACCCTGTGATTATTTTGTCCCCAGATGTAGCTTCAGTCCCTCAAGAGTGCTCTACTATGAAAGAGCCTCTTGAAACAAGAGCCCCGACTAACAGTGATGCAGTGCCAGCCACTGAAAACAAGTCGGAAGGAACCTGGGAGTCTCAATGTAAAGAGAGCAGAATTGTCTTGTTAACATGGACCATTCACTTTGGGATTTAACGTACTGCATTTTTAGGTTATGATAGAAATGTAGGCTTTACCTTCACAACTGCACTAGTTTCAAATTCTGTAACTCATTTATCTGTATATTTTCTTAGCATTTTACTTTCTGAAATAACATCATTTGTCCCTTAGCTCCCAGTTATCCAGAGGTAGTCTTAGGCAAGTCTTAGCTTTACGAGCTTGATTATGGATGGTTTCATGGTTATTTAATGATTGGGCATCAGTTTTTATATTTGTTTTTAAGTTCATAAGTTTTGCAACATGTAGGTAACATATTCTCAGATTCCATGACTAAGCTGTTCAGTCTTAGATTTGAAAAATTCTCTGTTAACATGTGTGTTAAATTTAGATTATTAGGAATAAAATTTGCAATTCCTGCCTGTGGTTAACAATATTTTATTGACAATTTTTTAATGTAGAGAGCTGCTTTCAATTTCCCACTGTTCTTGCAATTGCAATGTAATACAGGCATCAAAATCTTTGAATATCAGAGTAGGCAGACATATGCAGGAGAAAGGGAGCAGGCCATCACCAAGGAAGACTGCCCTGACCCACCCCTAAGTTCTCCTTAGTTCCCAGTTCCATGGTCAGGGATACTTAGTTGATCAGGAGGCCCAAGACCAGAGGGGCTTTTCTGATTACAGAGCATGTGCAAAGTCTGAAGACCTTGTCCGAAAGTAACCCCACCTCATTAAAATAATATCTAAATCTAATTAGCATTGCAGTTTTGCCCCATCCCTGATGGGCTTCGCTTAGGTATGTACTTATGGGTGAGGTACCTGCTCGCTGAGGAAAAGGTTATATAACCTACAGCTGTCAGTCAACTTCCCAATCAAATGACATAAGATGCAGGGTGGGACTTCCCACCATCTTAAGAAAAAAAAAAAAGCCAACCTAACCCTAATGATGGGGCTCTTCTGGTTTCCAGACAGCCTGCTCTCCTGTCTTGAGAGAGTACTTTTTGCTTTAACTCAATAAATTCCTCACTGCTCTTCTTGCCATCTCGTCTCTCGAATGAATTTTTTCCTTTGAGAAGATAATCAGAGGAACACACATATTTAACCAGTAACAGAACTAGTGTGTATAATTGGTCTTGTCAGTTCTGTGAGATGTGTGGCTATAATTCCTCCTTACCAGTTTTTCTATGTGTTTCTTCTTTGTTTCTGGACTGTGAAGAGTTCCTTTTCTCTTCCATATCTTCAAATATTCCATCTGGCACTTTGAATCTTTGAGGAGAGAGGTGCATTTTCCCATCTGTTCAGTCCACTTTCCTGTCGAGGAGCTGAGACAGGAATATAAAAGAAAAGTGAAGGTAATAGAGAACAGTTCTAGATCTTGCAATTTCTTTAAAATAATCCAAAAATGTAAAGAGAATATAAGAATGTTACATTTGACAAAATAAGTATCAAGAATTTTAATAATGTAGGCAACACATGAGATCAATGGCAGGATAAATAAAAGTCAACCCACACTTCATGAAGAACCACACCTTGATGAGACTTTAATGTATCAAAGATAAAGATGAAATGCTAAAAGTTATCAGAGGGGGAGGTAAGCTATTAAAAAGGAATGAGAAACAAAATGATAGCAGAAGAAGCAATAGATGCAATAAGACAGGAAATAATATCCCCAAAATGCTAAGGAAAAATAGTGTAGGTAAGTATTTGAAGTTCATTAGCCACAGCTACTACTACATTTTTAGAAATAAATATGCCTTTGATTTCATACAACTTTTATCAGCCACAGGCTTTAGCCTAAAGAAATACTAATAATGCACTTCTTTAAGACAATTCAACAATAACACAAAACTAAAATGACGTTAAATTAGTTGGTACTAGAATCAATAAGTCATACTAGAAAAATACTTTGCATGGTGAGACTGTAACTATACTTATTAAGTGGTCATTTTTTAAGGTATATAAAAATCAAATCACTATTTTGTACACCTGAAACTAATATAATATTGTGTGTCAGTTATACTTTAATAAATAAGTAATGCTTTTTAATTATTTAACTTTTTAAGCATATGTATGTGCACATATACACACATGGAATAGTTTTATGACATTATTAAAAACTTGGAAATGATAGATGATGGGAAAGGATAGTTTTGAAGTAAATAAGAATCTGTTAAGACTCCTGCATTGTTTTGAAAAATGTAGAAACTTATTAACTCATTTATTAGTATGAAAAAAATAAAATTAATTCCCTATCTCATACCATGAAGAAGGTTCCATATAAAAACAGAAAGATAAAAATAATGAAAGGCATGTGGTTAAAATGATACCTGGCTTCATCTTTTGAACAGAATTTTATTATTTTAATATTGCACATTTAAAAACATTTCTACCATATACTAACCAGGATGTAGATATTCTTGCTTTAAAGATTTGAATAAACATTTTTGTGACAGTAGTCACATGACCTTTAGCTAAAGCCTGAGTTATCAGATCTAATGCTAGTTGTGTTATGTTGTAGGACAGGTAAGGACACCTATCCCTGGGTTTCAAGGACCTCTAATATCCTGTGATGTTTGTCATTGAAAACCAAAACCCTTTTCTTTCATTTTAAAAGCCATCACTGCACAAGAATAGAGCTTTTGACTTTAAGACCTTAAAGTGTAGTACCAAAAGCCTACTATTTGTCTCTCTGTGAACATACTAGGCAGGAAAACAGATACCATTTTATTGAAAATGCTGTTTTTATCTGAAATAGGACTCTGCAATGCCTATCATTTAATACACTTCGGTTTGTACTAATTCAGTGTGATGAAACCCCTTTGAGACTGTGACTGTGTCTATAAGAGCGTGGAAAAATCAGATTAGACCATAAAATTTGGCCCATTCAATTCACATTAAAAGAGAAGAATGTGCTAAGCAAGATTTTTCTATTGCATGTTTTATTGTGTTGAGGCTTTGAATTTTTTGGAGAAGGTAATTGGTGAAGCTCTCAAAGATAGTTCCTTGCATATGATTAAACAAATATGAAATAATTTCATTTTTAAATCAATTCTGATAAAATACAACTAAAGTAAGTAAAATAAAGAAAAAATAAGCAGATGCTCTGGTCTTAAAACCTATTCAGTCATAGAGAAACCTGGTCATCTTTCAGTTTATGAAGAGACGGTGTATATGACATTGGTGGACCTTGAGGAATCATACAACCTTGTCTTCTGAGAGGTTGAAAATTATTATTTATTTTCACCACATAGCAATACTGATATATTTTTTGATGTTTGATCTTATGTTTTGTATCACATTTTGCCCTTACTAAACATCTTACCTTGAAAAACCTGAAACCTTTCCGTAGTATCTACTTAATATGTATTAAGAAATTTAGGAAACCAAGACATAGTGAGGGAATTAATTTTCCTGTAGGTGCCCAACAAAAGCCTAATGAGGCAGTCATTCAGGATTCCTTGCTAATGCTGGACTACCAGTCAATAATGGAATCAAGAATAAGACACAGGGCTCCCAAAAAGAAAAGCTTTAACTACTGAACCAGAGTATCATTAAGTGCTCTGTGGTGAATCATTATCCTCTACCTGTCAGGATTTTGAAATATCATCCTTTGGATGAACGTTCGTATAATAAGGGTATGCATATGAGAAGCCACAGATATATGCTACATCACTCATTTCTTTCATTTTCAGCCAATTCTTTTCTAATTTTTTACTTATTATTTCAAAAAAGCATGTAACTTGCTGGAAAAGTTAATAAAAATTTATATTCTGGGAGTAGAATATAAAATCTATTTTTCATATACCTGATGAAATATTCCACCAATGTTAAAACTATAAAATCAATAGAGTCACAATAACTGAATGAAGAACATTTGTGAATTCATCAGACCATTTCGTCTAAAGGAATTATTTAAGATAATTAATACTTCAATGCATGAACTATACTAAGTCAGACTATTGTGGCCATCAAATTCTCAGATTCTATAGGAAAGAGAATTCCTACATCCCTACTGTACTTCCGTATTTGTAAAATCTCCCCAAAAGTATTGTTTAGATAATTTGGGTAGCTAATTGAGACAAAAGCTTTAACATTTTAACATCTGGATGCTTTATTCATTTTTAATCTAAATCTTTCAGCTGAGTTGTCAAAATACTCAACCATACTATCTTATTTTAAAATGATATATTCAAGTAATTTGATGTGACTTACATAGATACATACATTATGGTATGACTCAAAAATAAAGAAGTCAAAAAAAAATGGAAGTGAGAGTTAACTAAGCCAGGATAAATTAGGACAGGAAGATTTTATACACAGTGTTTAATTTAGTCGCTTGAGGTCAACATCAAATTTGGTTCTCTGATACCTGTCAGTCAAGGAAAGAAGAACACTTGGACAGGCACAAGATTCAATGTCAATAAAACAAAAATATACCATTGGCTCATGAAAAGTAAAGCATTTTTTGGCACTGAAAATTAAAGGAATGACACCTGGGGTTTTTCATAAAGATGATGCAGGGCAAGATCCTAAAAAATATGCTCAGCAAAATCTCTATAATGAAAACATGCGACTATAGATTTATAGCAATGTCTTAGTTTTTCTAGGTCTCATTGCACGAGCCATGTAGACTTGGCCCGTGATAACCCAGTGAAATAGTAATGCTGCTTAATATTTGTAAAGATACTATTCATCAAAGATGTCATTGCAATTGTTAATTATTCTCAAGAAAAAAATTAGCTGTTATCCACACACATGCATCACCATGTAAATTTCTCATATTAATATAATATAAAAGCAGAGTGCTTAAAATCAAAACACAATTATCAAAGTACTAACCTGCATGGCATCATCTTCTCCAAGGGTGTGAGGTGACAGAATATAGATGTAGATAAATAGAATTGTAAATCAGATCCTAGAACTAAAGTAAATTATTTTTAATTAAAAAATAAAATAAAATTTTTATCTTTACCTTTGGGGAAATCGTCTTTAAAAATTCCATTCTACCATGTATATTTATTAAAATATAAAGTTATTAGCTATATGAATATAAATGTTATACCTCCTTATTGTTATTAATTATTTGAAGAATTTAGGTCATTTCCACTTGTAATATTTACTTACTCAAACAAAGCAAATTTATGTAAGTTGGAAATGTTTTTGAACTTGATAAAAATTAAATGACTTTGTGTAATTTACATGTAATTACAAAATTGACCATTAGAGAAATGTATAAAGTATGTGTGTTTCAGACAGAATAATCACCACCACCACCACCATCACCACCACCACCAAATATGCCCATGTCCTAACTGCTGTAACCTGTGAATTGGTTAAACTGTATGGCAAAGGAGAATTAAGGTTGTGAATTGGTTGACTTTAAATTGGGAAAATATCCTGGATTATCCAGGTAGGTCCAGTGGTAATCTCAAGTCCTCAAAAATGGAAGAGGGAGGTAGAATTGGTCAGAATGATGCTATACGGGAAAGACTCCACCTACATTTCTAGTTTTGAACATGGAAGAAGGGGACCATGAACCAAGGAATATGGGCAGCCTCTAGAAGTTGGGAAGGCAAGGAAATGTAATGTTCCATAGAGACCCCAGGAAGAAGTGCATCACGCAGATGCCTTGATTTAGTCTTGTAAAATCTTTGTGGAATTTCCAACCTATGGAAATGTAAGATAGTAAATATTTGTTTTTGAAACTACTAAATTGGTGGAAATTTATTACATCAGCATTAGAAAACTAATACATTATGCTTCATAACATATAGTATTATACTCTGTGTCTGAAATTTTTATGTTTGTCTATATCCTGGGGATATCTATAAATGATAATATACATCCCCTGCATGGGTGGGATAACGTATAGGGAAGCCCCATAGACATTTTTTGTTGAGTACCTAAATTAACAACTTTTCCTATCAACTTCCTCATTTTCGATGGTCAAAAAACTAGCTCTTCCAATTGGTTTTCAAATATTCTCCTTTCAAAATTAAATAATAATTTTATTGATCATTCTACCACTAGATTTAAATTGTTCCAATTGGGTTTTTGGATACTTGAAAACTAGGTTTTTCAGAAAAGCCTAAAGATCTTCTGTTAGTTTCAAGGAGCCACAGTTTTTAGTATCTATGCTCAAAAAAGGAAATGTAGGTTTTGAAGTTATTTTTGATTTAATGGTAATTGCTATCTAAAAACAGAGGAGTATATTTTTTCCAATACACAAAAAACAAATTGAATAATATTTAGGGTCTTAATTCACTAGAAGTATATCTCATTGAAACATTGTGAATATTTTGGTCCTGACTGCAGTGCTACCCGGCACTTGGGTATTCATGCTCACCCCTTCTAGTTTTTTTAAAACTAAATATGATCATTCAACTGACTTCTGATAACTTCAGTATGTATCTGTAAAAGACCTGAGTGATTTGGTCTAAATAATGTGCCATTATGTGGTAAAACAGCTGAAACTCTAAAGAGACATTTTCTTATCTACTTGTGCCATTATTAATCTTGAAATTTGCATGATAAAGAAAATTATAATTAAATGAAAAATGTATCACCCTCTTGCATGATGATTGCAGTAAGAACAATCAGGGGGAAACAAATCTGACAAAAACAGAACATCAACAGTAAGGGGACAAAATGTATGAGGGATAATTATCCATTCACAGATAAATAAAATAAGGAAAGCAAATGAACAGATGGGAAAAAAGTCCAGCAAACAAGCTTACAAAGCATAAGCCCCAGAGATGTGCTCTGGCTCCATGGAGAAAAATTATCATAACTTTCCTCTTAGATCTAAATGAAGGCATGATTTAGTCTGTGAAATTATTTTCCTCTCAACCTTAGGAAAGACTTTTCCCTTCTTTATAAATCTATCTTATAGAACAAAAGAAGCTGAGTTACTTAGTATTTTTCAACATTAAACTTAGAAAAATTTACTCTTCCCTTAAATGGATATGGATATGATTTTAGATTCAATCTTTGAGGAGAGCTGAGTTAAGAATAATCCATCATGTTCAAAGTTGATCAGAATTGATAAATAAAATAATTCTAATCAGGTAAAAGATATGTTTCACATATAAGATTCCAAACAGCTTTCCCAAATGCCAATGTTGCAACTTTGTAAGTAACAATTCATTTGTAGGACCAGATATTTACCTTCTGTTTAAGGGATAATTATGCCCCTTTGCCCTCTTCACAGTGATACAAATAGCTATTTCCTAGGCAAGTAACCTCTTCCTGTCCTTGAAGATGTGAGTTATCAAGCCCTTCTGACCCTGCTTTTCTGTCTGTCAACTCATGCCTCTTTTTGCCACTCTTGGCGCTTATCCTTAACTCTTCTTTCCTGAATTATTCTCATAACTTCCCATATGACCTTTTATCTCCACTTCACTCCTGTGCAATCTGATTTTCACACTGCTTTCAGAATAATCTTTCAAAAAGACAAATCTGGATGTTTCTTGTCCTTGCTTCAAGTCCAGCAATGGCTCCCATTGCTTTCATCTACTTCAAACACAGTAGCTTAGCCAAAAAAAAAACCCTTTATTAAGTGACTCCTTCCTGTATTTTCCTTTACACAACAGCCTTCCTCCAATCACACTTGTATTTCCGCAGTGCCAACTGTTTAGTGCATTTGTTCATTCAACACTTCTTGGCTGTATTCTCTAAGAACATCATATCTTTGACATGCTCTCCATTCTCCAGCATGTGTTGTCCCTTTGACTGACAAGTTCACTCTCATTCTTTAAATCATCGATGCACAGTGAGTAAGTCTTCATACTCATTCTTGCCTTCAGGCAGGGGGTCCATATTAATCTATGATGCACTTAGATTTCAAGGTAGAGCTGAAAGAGTAGGGCCTTGGTTACCAAATTTCATAACTGCGTGACTTTATACATTTATACTACACACATTTTATGGGAACTGTCCAGCCTGCACTGTCTTACCTCTTCTGAAGACTTATCTGTCAAGTTGAGCCATTGTTTAATACAGAGCCTTGTTTTGAATACAGGGTCTTGTACCAAATTCCCTATAGTTAACTGGACTAAGAGTAGATTCTTTATACATGATGGGCTAATAAGCAGTAAAATTCCTCATCCCCTAAATTGAAATTGGGACTCAATTACTGTGGCTTAAATATTTTCATCTATAAAATGGGGCACTAATAATGATTTTTTAGATTCATTGTGAGGATTAGGTAACAAACAGAAAATAACTAACATGAAGTACTTAGTGGTGGGCCTGACCTATCTGTCTTACATGTGGTTTCATCACATGAGAAAATTATGTCTAAGGACTTTACATATTGTTAAGTAAGATACAACTTTCTGTTGAATTACTTTCTGATGTAATATTTCTCATGTAAAGCCATACTTTCAAAACTGGCATGTGTGAATTCCTGACACTGAAGTGACAGTTTTGTGAATCACAGACGAGGGAGCCATCATTTAGCCCTCATGCACATTCTTGTGATGTAGATGGCAAAATTTCTGCACATGTTCAAGTTAAATTGAGCATATATATACAGACATACGTAGGTATAGATACATAGATATATATCATATATAGATATACATAGATACATAAGTATATTTATACACAGAGTATATATATATATATGTGTGTGTGTGTGGGTGTGTGTGTGTGTATTTGAAGTTTGATTTTTTATTTTTTGATAGTTAGTGGAATTTTCCCTGCATTCCCAGATAGTCTAGGACATGAATTTATTCCCTCTTATTCTAAGCAGAGCCTTGGTGGAAAATATTTAAAATAATCATTTAAAATATTATGAAATAAACAAATTACACACTAGTTGAAAAATGACCACACTTCCTCAATTCTTTGATTCATGGATTAGAAAAAAAAATGGGGGGAAGATTTCTGAAACTTACATCAGGAAAAGGGAAGTCAATTTCCTACACTACACTTATCTTGTTCACTTCCTTGTAATTTATATTCCGAGAACCTGCAAGGATTTATTTTTTCTCATCCTCAAGGGCATAGAGTTAACAGTCTCTAAGATGCAGAAGTGGGTCAAAGTAGGACAAAGAAAATAAATCACAGTTCAAGGTCTAGGAGAGACCCCTGGCTCTGTTTTTTCAGCAAAAGAAGAAATTTCATAAAATATCAAGATGAAAGGTATAGGTAAATATCAAGAATCTGATATGAAGTGTTGAGGCGACTTTAATGCTTGAATTATGTATATAGCTTTCAGAGGCTTCAGTATGAAATGTGGCATTTCTTTACTAGAAAGGTCTCCTATCATGTAAGGTAATGGTATTTAAATTTTTTGAGACATAGACCATTTTCTAAGATATTTAGAAGGAAACAGAAGAGGCAATAAACAGTGGCTACACCAGAAAAAGATGGTTTGAGGAGTATAAAATGTCTCTTTCACTTTCACTTTAATTTTCATTATTTTTGAATAAGCAGGCTTATTTCAATGTTCAGAATTTGAAGCTACTCAGTGAAAAAGTCTCCCTGCCATGCCTGTGCTCCAACCACTCATGCCCTGTCCACAGAAACAGCCAATATTACCAATTTCTTGAGTACTCCTCGGGAGATATTTTATCCTTATATAAGCAAATATGCCTTTATTAGTTTTATCTTCCTATTTTACACAAATGGCATTTTAAGGTGCTGTTTGGCTCCTTTCTTAGTAAGAATCATTTCATTATATCACATGAAGCATTTCCTCCCTCTTTAAACACTGCAGCACATTCTCTGTCATACACGTACGGTAGTTTAATTAGTAAATGGAGTACTTCGGTCTTTCTCTGTAACCTTTCCACTCACATCTCCTCAGAAGAGAAGGGATCGTAACTGGCTGTTTTGCCTACTGGCCCAAGAAGCCTGGTTCCATACTCAGTGCACATTGGGACCATCCATTCTTGAAGGTCTAGGTTTGGGCAGGAAAGAGAATGCTTAACTTCCTCCTCTACCTTAGTTATGTCAGGAATGTAAACTCTGTACACTGATCCTCTTATTAGTCCTGGTGCTCCTTGATGTGATGGGTTGAAGTGCCCCAAACTCTTGCAAAATATCCTGTGAATTACTACTTTTTTTTTTTTTTTGCTTTCTGCAGAAGACAGAGTTCCAACAGGCTATACTGTTTTTCTGGAAAATGAGTAACTGGTTTCATTTCAAGATGCACAAAGCTATTGAAATATTTTCATGATGATATTTATATTTTAACACTTTAAATGATCTCAAATTAGATATCCCAGTTTTAATTTGGAACACAGTTATCTATTTCTTTTATTTTCTGAACCAAGTTCTAGTTCAAAACTTTCAAAAAATTAAAGATTATATCAATTACCAATATAAAGAGAAACCTGAAAAATCTCTTGTGATGGGAGAAACCATTTCCTTGGTTATTTATGAGTCTCCTTAAACAAGACTTCCAGTTATCAGCACAAAGTCCTAGTTTATAAGGAAAATAAAAACTACCTCTAAATTATAAATACATAACTTTAATACCTAGAGTTAGCATTTATTGTTTGCTCTGTGACACTATTTTTTGTAACTTTTAGAAAAACCATAAGAAGCACTTTTTTTGAAATTTTACAGATGAATTTTCTCAGAATCATACAATTAATAGATATAAATATCAGGGTCCAGATGTGGATAAAGAATTCTCAATTGCAAGATTTATGCTTGTGATCCCCAAACTATTACTTTCTCTAATGTATGTAAACATTTCCTTTACTCATATTCTGATTGGGCTGGTCAAAATTATTCTTAATACAAAGTGCAACTAATTATTCTGTTGCTTTCATGTTATCTCAAAAACTTGCACTTCCTATTATGTGGTATAGGAATTAATTTAAAAAATATTTGCAGAGTGTAAGGCAATTTTCTGAATGTTCAGGAGGAGTTTGGAAGATCATTGTCATGGCCAATAACTTTAAGAGCTTATTAATGACCTGCTGTCGGGTCTGCTTTCCAATTGGGTGCTCCAAAAATCAATCTAATCCACTGCATATAGTTTACATCCTCTTTTCAAACTAGGATTATAGAAATTAACAATAATGGGATTTGGGTGGATTTCTTTTTTATATATATGTGAAACAAATATTATAAAAGTACAGAGTAATATCTAACTGGGAGTAGTTTTTAAAAACATGTCATATTAAGAAAAAAAAGGTGCATTGGGAAATGTAGATAAAACCCTGAAAAAATATTAACTTGGGGGAAAAAAAAAGCCTGGATTCAGGCTCTTTGCTAACCTACACAATGCTATCAGTTGAATTAGAAACAATTGCTCACTTCCATCTTTCCACGCAGTGCTACCACTGTTACTTGAAGTCCTAGAAGTGCTTAGTAAGTAAATGGTGCTTTTGTGCCCCTTTCCCCAGAAAATGCAGAACTGAACCTTGGCACACAGCTTGATAAATATGCAGGTTCCCTGGTATATTGCACAGTTTATGCACTTGAGCATGCTGGCCTTCTCTAAATCAAGTCCTAACATTGCTACTTACAAACTGCATGATCTAGGGTGAGGCAATAAATATCTCTCATCCTTACTATACTTGTCTATTAAACAAGTACTTTAATTCTTTGATTCCCAAGGCTGTTTCTAACTCTAAATTCTGTGAATCACAAAACATCTCAAAGCTTTTTAGATGAATTAAGTGGGTGTTGACAATAGGTCTGCAATCAGGCTGAACACTGCCTGTCCAGGAGCATAAAAGAAAAAAAATATATATATATAGCGAGAGAGACATATATATATATGGAGATGTATATATACATATGAAGACAATATAAACTAAATATAAACAGTTATTTTCCTTGTGTGCTGAATTAACAGGAGACTTCAGATTATGTTGTGCATAAAGAATGTGTGCATAATAAAAGTTTTTCTGGGTTTTCTTGATATTTTGAATTGAAAATTTATTACAGTCAACAATCAGACATAAAGCAATAAATATAATTAATGAAACATTGGAAAGAAAGTAACTACCACAGGTAGTACTGAGATTGGTCTTTACAGAAAAAAAAATGGATTTGAAGGTAAAGAAAGAAAGAAAAGAGCCTTTCAGGAAATGGAATCCTGGGTCAAGAATAAATGTGACAAAGGTGGTATTTAAGACAAGTCAGGAAGTTCAATGACAAAACACTGTAAATGAAGATGTCCAGCATGGGACTAGCTGACATCGAGACTTGATAAGGGGCTTGGAGTGTGACTTCAAAGAGCAGTCATGTTAGGGACAGAGAGGGTGACCACAGGTTTCACATAAAAATTTCTCAGAGTTATCTGATTATACAGTTCCTCCTCTGTGTTCATGCCCTATTCCTTGGGTATTAGTTTTTATCCTTAGGAACTGTGAGGTATGTGAGAAGGTAGCAAGGATGGAGAGGAAAAAACAAGTACTTTCTTAAACCAGTTCACCCCACGTATAAATGAGTTTGGTCACATTTCTGAGGAATATAGGATAAGGCAACCCTTCAAGCAAGGGATGTTTTCGTATGTTGTAGAATTTCAGCCCCACTAGTGGTTATGGTAAGGGAACTAACATATTTAAGAGAATTATCTTAGGTAATGCTGCTCAGCACATCATCTAGTTGATCACCTATGGATGCCCACGCTGAAAACTGACTCAGTAATCTTTATGAACCAATGGCAAATGAGTTATGTGTCTGCAAAGCGGGTATTTGAGGATTTGCTCTTTTAATTTGTATAAGTTAATTTTGTTAGAAATCCAGTAATGATCTTGTCATCGTAATGGTTAATCTCACTATAGGAATTCTGGGCAGCTGTCCACAGGAAGTATTACATGGCTTTAGGAGTCACTGAGCCCTGTCATGTCTTTCTTGAAAACTTTCATATTCATTGGAGTGGCCTCATGGTGTCCAATAATTTATATGCTGCACATTCCACTTATGTGACAAACTCCTACTGTTTTAGAAGAATCTCAAACACAGTTGTGACAGGTGGCTGTGTAATTCAAACAAGCTGTGGTAGATTTCAGGTCAAACAATGTAGGCCTAACTTTCTTACAGTTTCCTTTGACGCAGATGTTGCTTGCTTTTTTCATTGCCTAAGGTTTACCTGTAGAAACTACTTTTGGTTATTTTCTACAAGTGTACCTTTAGGCAATCACAACAGGGAGAGTTAAATCTTTATTTTTCACCATCAAAACTGATAGCCTATGAAATATCCATGTGTTTTTTTCTCTTGAAGTGGCATTCACAAAAATCTGTATCTTCTCTACTACAAAGTTGAAAACCTGTTAGAGTAGACAGGGCTGTCCAGTGCTTTCTTATTTAGTCAACCTAGATTGTGAAGTATCAGTATGAATTGGCATGGAAGACAGAATTGAAGCCAGTAGTGACTAGAATGCTCAGCAACATTTTTATTTGTAAAAATTCTTTTTGAGAACATTTAAATAATTTTTTTCAAAAAAGACAAACAAGATTTTACAATGCTTATTAATTGCAGAATTGGTAGGAGGAAATATTGTTTTATTCCATTCTGCCAGTTTATTTGCTGAAGGGCAGATGGGAAAAAGTTCCTATAAGTGAACTTTAAATAGTAGTAGTAGAGTTAATTTGGCACACACTTGAGAATTAGGGTAACTAATTTCAAATATAGAATACAAAAATTGGTTATGTGACATGATGGATATGTGAATCAGCTTGATTGTGTCAATCATTTCACAATGTACATGTGTATCAAAACAAAATGTTGTACACCTTAAATATATACAAGTTTTTGTCAGTCCCACCTCAATAAAGCTGGAAACAATAAAGTAAAATTATAAAATAATGAAATAAAATAAATAAATAAAATGAAATAAGGTAACCAGCTCATTTCTTGATAAATCTCCCAATGTTAGCACTGAAAGTTCCATGCCCTGAATCCCTGTATTCTTGGCCAACTGGAAGATTGGTCACCCATTTCTCTTATTTTAATAAGGTTTTTAAAACACCATCCAAAGCAAACTCCTTTTTAAACACTCACTAAGTATTTGACGGAACTGGATTTGTTTTTGAGCGTCTACATTGAGCAAGGGTGGAGAGTGTACCGTGATACCCCATTACCAAAACCTTTTGAAGTACCGGTTCACAGAGATGTTGGCCTTTCTCAAACATAACATAGAAGCAATTTTTCACCCTCAGAAACTCAAACTTAAATCTTCAAATGAGGACTTAGAGCAGAAACGAATGTGTCTGTGGGAAGATGACTGCCAAATTGCCAGACAGCATGCTGGAAGGCGACTTAACAAGAAACTATTGAGTCCTTGCCCAGCCAACTTATCAGGACTCCTAAAAACGAAAGTACCTAGAGACAACCTTTCTGAACCTGTTACAGAAAAGCCTTATTACCAGACTATGTGTGTGCTATTTTTTAATGCTGGGCTTGAAGAAGGGTGCTCTGAAGCCGGTGAGGAAATCACTCTCTGTCAGTAGACTAAGGCAGGCAACCTTCCTAAATCCTATCTCCAGGTTAAAGTTGACAGGAAAATCTGTGGAAAAGTTCCCATTTTATCTGGGGAGCCACAGCAACTCAGGAGAATATAATAGTTTTCTGTATGAATTTACAGCTCTGCAGCCGTCCAAGATAGATAACCTGGTAGGGGTCCAGTAAGTTCAGTTATTCTGAATATCTGGGATGCTAGGAAACTATGAGCAAGACAAGCATAGATGTTGTTCTTTGGGTGACTTATGCTGACAGAATTTGCTATTTTATTCTCAGTGTCAAATCAGGAAAAGGGCATTTACAGCAGCATGGAAAAAAAAATCAAAACAGCTCCAAAGTCAACAAACTTGAAAGCTTCCATTTTAGACGTGGCTGTTATAGAGCATAAAAGAGCATAGTTCCTTTGAAGATTAATAAGCCATATTAATGCTATAAGGAGGTGCTTTGGCATATGTAAAGCAAATGTTCTCCTGAAAAACCTAGGGGACTGAAGTAAATGCTTCAATATTGTTTAAAGTAAAAAAAAAAAAAGAAAAAGAAACAGAGCAAATGGTACATGTATTCAGGGCTACTTTCCTTTGCTATAGAAGACTTTCCATTCAAACTGTTGGGCTCTAAAATGAGCAAACTATTTTAAAGTAGGAAATTGCCCAAGATTATGAGATACATTCCTCCTCTTCACAAAAAAGTGAATCACATTTAGTGATTTCAACTATGCAAAAAGCTTAAACACAGACTCCAGTTTTGCTTCATTTAAACCTGTACCTTCTTCTCCTGCTTAAAAATTTCTATAAAATTGACTCTTCAAAGAACTGTTCTGGTGGTTGCTGGAATTGCACCAAAGGTCCTGAGCAAGGTAACTTAGATTTCATGTACAGAAAATGGTTAGGATGAGCCTATATTTATCCTGGAATATACTCCAGAGGGTGTTTTTCCCCTATTTAATCCTCAGTTTCAGCTTGTTTTATGGTAACATTGTACTGATTCTTAGAAGCAGATTGCAGAAAAATTAATATTCATTAAATGCCTCATACTAGCTAATGTTTTACTGAAAAAAAAAAGACCTCTGAAGGGATTGACAAGACTGTGAACTTAGTTGCTATTAGAATTGCTTGCAAACAAAGCAAAACAAAAACAGGGAGAAGTTGCAGTCTTCTTTAGGTAAATTTTCTTCCTTGTAGTTATGACACTGGTATTTCTTGAATTTCTGATGTGCATTAATTTAAATTTCATAAGAAATATAATCTCCGATAGCTTGAAATTGGAAGAGGGTAATACCAAGAACTGCACCAAAAACATAGCATTGTATTTTAGCAGTGGTTAAAGTCATAGAAAATGAGTAAGGGCAAGATTAATGATTTAAAACCATAAGCATGGAAGATATCCAGGGGAACACGAGAATTCAAACGAAAGGGAGAATAAAAAGCACGCCAGACCATTTTAAATATGCGTAAGAATGTTGTGGCCACTCTGTACTCTCTCATCTTTAACAGTCTTATGATCAGTGATTTATTTTTTCAATTATGTCACCAAGCAATTGAACATTCATTGGTCAGGGACATTACAGAAGGTAGCACGCTGAAATAACTCACTTATGTCTCTTGAAACACCCGACGGCAATAAATCGGGATGACACAACAATACTGATTCCATTGATAACAAAAAGGTAACGAGTTGAACATACACAGATACTGAGAAACCAGGAGACTATGGCATATAGAGAATAAGCCCCACATTTTCCTAGAAACATCAGTGTTCTGTATGTAGTTGTTAAAAATTATACATGTATAATAATATATGAAATATATATAAATATAAAATATATATAAAGTTAAATAATTTTTCTATCACTTTCTATAACTGGCCATACCTAGAAGTTTAATATATAATTTTCTAAAAGATTTATTATTTCCATTGATTTTTTTTTCTCTGAATAAGGGCAATTTAAAAATTGACCATAATTCTCCCTTTTTAAAAAAATTTCTGTAGAAAAATTTCAAAGGAATGAGGACCTTTTGAGGAAAACATATATAACCTAAGTGAGTTGATGTAGAAAACCCAAAGTAACCTCTGTACCTAAAGACATTAAGATACCTGTCAAAATTGTTCAGAATTGCACTTAGTGCAGAAAATCCCATATATATGTTCATTTATACCTTCCAGAATCTGACTTTTTTTTGTACTTCACAATATTCTGGCATTAAAAAAAAGAACTTTCCTTGCCAAAATACCTTAACTTTGAACAAAACCTAAAAATATGAGATTAGAAATGTAAGGAATTACTAGGGACAAATACCCCATGAATGAAGATGTAACAACTCAGAGCAAAGTATCGGTCAATCAAATCTAAGCATATATGATAATCTTAAGTGAAATATGGAAAGTTGATGTTTAGATGTGATTATTATCTATAGCCTCTCCGCACAAGGTTACCACTATGATATAGTGAAGGAGTAATTACTATCTAATATTTTATCCTTAGCTGAGAATTAAGTTCCAAACTTCAGCTCAGGCCATGGATCATGAAAACGTCTCTTGACACCCTTTGTTTCCAGGCTAATCTGGCTTAGTTATCATCAGAACAAACTTGCTAAAAGATATGCTCTATTTCTATTTCACATGCCATCTACTCTCCCCATCATCACAGAAATGACCACACCTGAGACTTGATAGCTTCACCATCTTCACAAGAAAGTGTTGTTCATTTTACATTTTACATTCTCCCCAATAGTGACAAAGGATCCAAGTTCTTCATATCCTTCACATATCACACTTGTAATTTGCCTTCTTTCTTTTCTTTTTTTAAGTAATGGCCATTCTAACAAGTGTGAAATTATGTCTCATTGTGATTTTGATTTACATCTCCTTTATGTCGAGCATGGCTGCCACTGGGCAGTTGGGCTGTTTACACGGCAAGTCAGTGCTCCTTGGGGACAGTTTAGGGAATGAGGAAGAAAATTCATTAATTTAAGTCACTTTAAGAGCTTTAAGAAGTCACCTAGTGTCATCTACTATTGTAGTCTATGGTGGACACAAAGCCCACAAGATTCAAGAAGAGAAGACAGAACCTACCTTTCAGTAAAAGAATGTCAAAAATTGGGGGGAAATGTAAAAATTGTCACACTTACTAAAGGGAAGAATGGGAGAATAGAAGCTGAGAAATACTTTTTTAGTCTCTGCCTAGGCCCTTTGTCCACCCCCTAACCCCCTGCCCACCCCCACATACACTATATTTAGGAAATTAACCCAAGAGGTCCCACTCCTTTTCCGCATCTAACTCCAAACTAAAAATCGAATGCGCTTTTATTTGCCTTAGTTCCAAGAGTGAGCTTTGGGATTAGGGAACTGGGAACATCAGAAACAGGCACACAAATATTCATGGAAGACTAAGAACAACAGCGTAAAAAAGTGGAGTACTATTTAGTAAAGAGATTTGGGAACATTCCGTTGTCTGCCACAGATATCAAACCCTGCTTGTCAAAAGTCTTGCCCCAGAGAGAGTGATTTCCATGGTTAATTCTGTATTGCTAATCCTAATTCTTCTCTCTAGAAGGAATTACCTTCTCCATAGTCCTTCAGAGCCCCTATTTGGTCCTTTGCAGGTTCTGCCTTACCTATTCTGTCCTGTAGCCTCTCTTTCAGTGGGTATTGGAGAATATGGAAGATTGATGACTTGAGAGTTGCTTTGGAGCTGGAGCAATCACAGGCTTCTGTGGCTAGACTTGTAATTTTGGGGGCCATACAGTTCCCTGCAGAATTTAGTAGTCTCTGGTCTACTTGCTTCCAGTCAGTTCTGTGTGGAATAATAACCATCTGTGGAGCTCTCTTCTGCTTACAGTTCCTAAACTTGCTGAATCTTTTCTGGATGGCTCTCACAAGCAAATATTCTGACAAATGCTTTTCTTTGCCACAAAATAGACAGGAGGCCTATAATATTACCTGTGCTCTTCCTAGTTACTCAATGATTGCTAAAGAAATGCTTCTTATTGTAGGATTTCTGTTAGTATCCCATATCTCAGAACATCATTCTATTTGTTAGGGTTTAGGCCAAGGTGCTAAAAATATATCCTATCATACACTGTCTTAAATAAATGACTAGTTTGCTTTTTCTCTCATGTCAATTCAAAGGTGAATTGTCTGGGGCAGCAGATTCGAAGGAAAGGACACATGAGTTACATTCACTAGTCCCATTCACTCTTGTTAATTCAATCACTAAGCAATGGTGAGTGAGTGGTAAGGCTAGGCATCCTGTATCAAGGTAACATTTTGGGTCTTCTATTGCAAAAGGAAGAGGAGAATAGATAACAGGAGATGGTTAGAACTTTGCAATGACATCCAGGCTGAAAAACTGATGTAAACTTTGCGGTCTTGATCAAATCCTTCTAAAACTGACCTGGAATAATAAACACGTGAAGAATAATTACAGAATTCCCAAAAAACAAAGAATTAAATAGAGTTATGGATGGATATTGGAAAAAGAATTTTCCATAAAAGAAGTTTAAACGTGTGAAATAATTAAAAGAATATATTACTGAAACAGGAATAGACAAATAGCCTAAAGGATATAATACAGAGATTTGTATCTCATGGTTTATAAAAATATAACACATACTAAGGATGATATTTAAGTAGTTAAAAGATTCATTATTAAATAATATTAAAAATTAGGTGTACAAAAGAAAGTTGTAAAAGTTCTGGAAGAATATATAGTTGAATATTTGTATAATTTGGAGCAGGAAGAAATTTCCTCTGATAAACCATAAAAAGTGACAAAAACCATAAAGGATGATATTGACATATGATTAACAAATTTGTCAGGTAAAAACCGTACTAAACCTTGCTAAAATGCAAGTGGAAATCTGAGACATCTGTGTAATTTACATAATATAGAAAGGACTTATATCTTTAAAAATGCATAATTATTGCAAATGACTGAGAAAAAGAGCACTCTTATGGTATAATGGCCAAGGATTTAAGTCATAGAAGAGTAGATAGAATGTTCTAGAAATGTATGGAAAAATGTTAAACTTTATCAGTTATCAAAGAAACAATCAAAACAGTAAGAACACTTTTCAGTTATCCAGAAGTAACTAAAATATGTATGTTGATAAGTTTATGGTAAAATGGGAACATTGATGCAATGCTGAAGGATGCTCAATTTTATGATTTTTTACATGATAGCATATATTAAAATCCTTAAAATATTCCTATATTTTTAATGATCAATTATAACCCTTGGGAGTTATAAAAATATACCTCTAAGACTGTTCGTCAGAAAGGTTTTTACAGCAGCAAAGTAGTGTAACTTCATAACAGTCCCTCAGGAAGGTTGCATATGTGGTACATGTATACACGGAAATCCTGGGCAGCATTAAAATTTGTGCTATATGTAATATATTAATATAAACAGAATAATATTAAAAATTTTGAAGTGAAAAGTTTGCATGATATATAGTGTACATATATGTGCACATATACATGTAGAAATATATTTTTTCTCTGAGATGTTAAAATTTGAGGAATTCTGTGAATTTGGGAAAAAATAGGTTAATTGAATTAACTAGCTGAACCACGTAAACCAAATAATTCTTGTGAAATGAATTATCTGCTGAATACAATTAGCTATGCAATTAGAAATGATTAAAAGGGGATCTTTTGGTATTGCTTGGTGTTTTATTGAGATGGTACTTAGTTATAATTGTTAAATTTGTATTTGAATAAAAATTTAATCAAGAACATGAAAATGGACATTTTCATTTATACCCATTGATAATACATACTTTTAAATGCTTTCTTTCAACTTTCATTCTGAAGAAATCTTAAAAATTAAGAAAACTTATATGCCTATACAAATATACATATGCACATACACATATGGAAAATATATATTGTATGCATGTTGAAATAAATATTGGGTGACTTTTTAAAAATATGAGCCAAGGCTGCTTCTTTGACCATTCCTTAGATTGGCTAAGGTTAGCCCATGTCCTTATATTCTATAATGCCCATCTTCAATATGAAATGTGTAAGGCAAGTCATCTAGTTAACTGAAAGCTTGATAACCTAATGTAACAAACTTGAAGATCAAAAATCAACTAAAATCTTTTTATGTGACATCTGGCTCACAAATGTCTGCCTGGGCAGATGGTATTGGTTTTAAAAGAAAGGCATAGTTTGCCTGGAGAATTTCAGAGAAATCTGGGCATCATTCGCAGATTCTGGTAAAGGAGAAAGGTGTCATTTCCTTGACAGCCCCAGCGGTTTCCCTGTTACTGTTTGCATGACAGATGCCATGAACAGACTGATGTGTAAAGAAAGGCCAGCTACAAGAAAATCAACCATTAAGACTCATTAGCTGGAGATAAAACATGCCATACTGGCAGCCACTAAGAAGCATTTTTTTAAATGTATAGAGAATGTTTAACATTCTTAATATATGTGCTTTTTAATGTGGTAGGGCTAGATTTACACTGTGGCGTTTTTACCTGAATGGGAAGAAAAACAGTATATTAATGACAGGTAGACCTCCATGAGTATGTAGCAGAAATGAATCAGTCTTTCAGTATAAAATGCACTCTATTCATTTATGTTTTCTCTTGGGCTGGGTCTGTGGAACTAAAACCTAATAATAGACCATTCCGTTACTGTCAGAAACAAAAACATAAAACAAACATCACCGAACATACGACATTAAGAAGTAAAACATTGAAAGCCATATTTTTGTGTTTTGTGTTCTCTTCAACTTTGTAATCATTTTCTCAAGTATGTGAAATCTAGGGAGGTCTGATCAATTTGTGAAATAAAATATTTCTTTTTAGTAAAGCTGTACCCTTAGCCCAGGATATTTTAAAGAACATTTTCTTTTTTTGGGGGGGGGGAAGACTAGGGAAATAACTGCTAACTATTAACCCAGAGAATAGTTTGACATATTTTCAAATTTATAGGTTTCTGGTATCTGTACCATGCTTGAATGAGTATTTTCATTCACAACACGAGCCACGTTTTTCAACTGTAATAGTGATAGACTGATGTCATTCAGGATGAGCACTATTTAAAAACCAATGTCCTACTTACAGCCAATTAAGCACTCCATAGTGAAGGTACCACAGGTGCAAGGCCAGCAAAGAACCCTGTGACTACAGCCTGTGCAAGCCACGGAGGATAAATGATAGAAATGCCAGGCTGCATTTGTGCGCACTAAACACCAAGGCTAATTTGTCTAAATGGCAAGTAAATGCCCCATTATTCACACACAAAAATGAAACTCCTGTGAAGAATTTCTACAAATTATTTATAGAAATAGATCAACTACAGGCTTAGATTGACTAAGGTAAATGTTAACTTTCAATAACAGCTAAAAATGATCTTCATCTTCAATTTCTTCTTTACCTTGTTTCCTTGCTGAATATTATACTTGGTGGAGAAAACGGAAGCTAAATAGAGCATGCTTATTTCTGCTTCTTCTCCATCGTCTTTTAACATCAAAACACTCTCTCCAAACAATGGATGCATCATCACTTCTTAAGAAGCATCCCGAGATGCCGCCTCCAGCTCTGTGCCTTCCTGAAAACCTGCCCCTGCCCCCCCGCTCCAAGTACTGCTTCTCTTGTTTTCCTAGGTGGCGGTTCATAATCCCACATTCCATATGCCATGTTCCAACTGCCATGTTCCAGTTCTCATACCCACATATGTTATTCTTGACCAAAACATACCACTTTTACAAAACTTCCATTTCTGAGGCTCATTTCATCAGCTATGAAAGCTTCAAAATACCTCATTGTTCTTATTTACCAATATCCTGACTATTCCCTTGTTCATTATGGAACTTGGCACTTGTATAAACTTTTGTGGACATCCACATGTTTGACCAAAGAACTCAGAACTGTTGGACCTTCTCAACACCAGCAACCCTTGTCATCTGTTCCTATGTCCTCATCTGGGACACTTTATCCCTTATAACAACTCTAATTGGAATTCAGTTAGGAAATTTTCTAACCATGGCCTACATCCCTCTGTCTTCTGTATTGTCTTACTCTTCTACTCTATACACATTCTCTCATGTCATTTGGACACTTTGCCTTTTGATCTCGCCTTATATCTCCATTGATCATTTGTGATTTCACTTCCTTCTTGAACCTTCAGCTGAGGTCCCACTCACCATTTGCCACCTCTGGACAGCTGAAAGTTGCACCATAAAATCACACAACCTTACATTTTGGTGTCACTGAAAACTAATTTCAATTCCCTTTTGGTCTATAATACTGATCAGTTATCACAATTCAACCCACTCTACTTACCCCAGGAACTGTTTTAGGGCTTTTCAACTGAAAGAGACAGAAATAAGGTTATCTAGTGGCTCATGTATTTGAAAAATCTAGGCAGTGACTCTGCATTCCCAAGAATCCTCTATAGAGCTTGTTAAAATAAAATTGCTGGGCCCCACTCCAGAGATTCTGAATCAGTAGGCCTCAAATGGGGATTGATAATTTGATTCTCCAACAAGTTCCCAGGGGTGGGGACCACACTTTGAGAACCACTGTTCTGGGAACAGAATGTTCTTCAAACATTGGGATACAGATACTCAAAGATATCATAAGAATACATCTATTTCATAAGACATATCTCTATATAGCTTTCTTCCTCTGTGTTGGCTTCATCTTTCAGACAATCTCTTGCCCCATGACAGAAAAAATGGTACCAACAGTTCCAAGATTAAATATCCTTTTTAACTCTTACTCCTAGAGGAAGAAAAACTGACTTTTCTCATAACTTCTATAAAACTCCAAGGGAATAAACTATAAGGAGTCAGCCTTACTCTAGCTAAAAGAGATGAGTTATATTATTAGGGCCCAGGAAGGGAGAGGACTGACAAAGAGAAGATGTGGATTAGATCAATGTCCTATGCAGGGTGTTTTACATATCTTTACTTTGCTCTTAAAACCCTCCCACATGGCTGCCTCCCTCTCCCTTAGTGAAGGATATTGCAATCTGACAATAGCTGGGGTTATAAAACAAGCCACCCCTCACCTCTTGGCCCAAACATGTAACTGAAATATATATGTTTAGGGCCTATAGACTATGCGTGGCAGAAAGGAAAAAATACAAACACAAAAAACAAAGAGAAAGCAAGAGGACTGGAGGGGAAAAGAGTAGAGTAGTCTACACTGCTTAGCAAAAACACACAAACCCAAACAACCCCCCCACACCAAAAAAAGTGAGGTTGTTTTCTTTGGAGTCAGGAAATTGCTGGATCACATGATGTATCCTCACCTCCTTTATTCCAATTTGTGAGAAAAATGTTTCCTTTTCGTAACACTGGTACCATTAAAAGTTCTTTCCAGAGGGAATGTCATTAATCAATTTTCACATTTCTGTTTGTAACTCTCATTCTGTCACTCTAACAACTTTTAATAAGTCTATAAATTTAGTCAAATCTATCCAGTTTATCATACGTAATTGTACGTTTATGATTTCAGTCAAAAATTAGCTTACACTGTACCTGCTTTTTAAAAAAATCTAAATGCCACATAGATATTTACCCAGTAATAAATATTCATTTATTTCATCATTTTAAAGGCTGAATGCCATTTCATCTATAAATTACAACATAAATTATATAAACATCTCCTAGTTGAATATTTAGGTTGTTCTCAACATTTTGTTTCTATAAACAATGCCACAATGGTATTATTTTTTTGTGTTTTTGTATTTGTTTAGTTCAACAGCATGAATTCCAGATGTGGAATTACTGGGTCAAAGGATAAACATATTTCAGGCTTTTGATTTATTCACCCTCCAGACTATCCACACTATTCCCTTAAAGCTTCAGTGCTCACGGTCTCACCTATCTGCCCCCACTGGGTCTTACAGTTCTTTTATCTGCTAGGTGTAGATTATCCCTTGGTGTCAATTATTTTGTGTATCTAGGAACACTAGGGGCAGTTGAACCATTTTTGAATGGCTCCCTATTTGCCTTTTTTGTTTTTGCTTTGCCCTTTTGTTCATTGGGGGTGTTCCTAATAACAAACACTGTTAACTTTTATTCAAGCTTATAATGTATCAGGCTTGTCCTAGTACTTTATAAGTATTGTTTTATTGAATCATCTCAATCATCTAATGAATATGTACAGTGATGATTCTTATTTTACAAATGGAAATGTGAGAGTAGATGTGTTAAATCATTTTCCAGATGTCATACTGTAAGAAACAAATACAATCAGTACTCAAGCATAGACCTTCCTGAGGTCAAACGTATATGCCCTTTATCATTCTATTGAGTTTTAAATTCCATTCCTTCCAGACTACTACTACTGCTTTTCTTGAACTGCCTTTATGTCTCACATGAACTCTGGTGGCATCTTCTTTGATTCTAGCCTTAAAGGACTCACCTTTACCATGCACTATACATCTCCATGGCTCTTTCTATAATATAAATCTGATCCTAATCCTTCTTGAGCTAAAATCCCTTAAATGGACCCACATTTACACACAGCAAAGCCTAAACTACTTATCAAGGCCACAGATGCTTCTGTGGTCTGGCCTCATTAGTTACATCTCTACCCTTGTCAACTCTGTGAAACACTTCTCAAGTTTATTCTGTTGTCCAACATATCAAAGCAACATACGTTCAATGTCTTATGTCCCTTAGTGTAAGTATTCGTACTTGTTTTGTATTAAATACCCACTACCCTGCCCTAACCCAACCAACTCGAGCAAGTACACATCCATCTCTCATTCTACCAATATGACTTCCATCAAACATTCCAAAAACCTGCCTCTTAAAGCCCTTCTTGCACTGTCCACCCATTTTGCCACCCAAGTGCTGCTTCTTCTCTGGCCTCTTTACCATTTCCTACCCAGAGCACTTTTTGAATACTTTGTCAATCTCACTACACTTGAGTTTAATATTGAGTAATATCCTGTCTGATCCATCCCACATCCTGCATTTCTAGAAATATGTCTGTTATATAAGCAGTTTTGATTAATAAATAAAAGAATATATATGTATTATGAGTTCACTGGCCATCTTCTGTTTAAAGGTCAAAAAGATAAAACTAATTCATTACTTTAAAGAAGCCATTGAAATTCTCTTTTTATAGGTTATAGGTTTGTACTTCATGCACTATTCTATATTTTAAAAATATTTTAAAGCAAAAATGTACATGATTTCTAGATAACTTAGTACTCCAAAATAAGACACAAGAACTCCTCAAATTAAACAATAACAGTAAAATCAAAGTCATGGAATGGAATTAGACTAATTATCAGTTAGAGGTGCTTTTTCTTTATATTCATTTCAGTACCTACTTATAAATAATTTGACATTTTAAGATGTCCATTATTTACATGTCATTTCCCTTCTAATGCATAATAGTAAAAGTACATATTTATCATAAGTTCTCTATAAATTTTTTAAGTGTGAAAGTCAATTTTAAATATACTGGTTATAGACAATAGTGTTTCATCTATTTTTATTTAGAATACTTAAAGCACTTTAAAAGAGATACATTGAAACAAATTGTTTTAGTAAAAATATGTAGACAGTAAATTATTGAGGTATCCATGCATAATTTAGATAATTGCTTTTAGAAGATACCTGTTTAATGAAAGTCTACAAAAGGGAGATTAATACTGTGTTTTCTTAGAAGATTTCCCTTTCAAAATGTGTGGCATGTTGTGATAATTTGCATAAAACTATCTCCATTAGGCCAACTTGCCAGGGCCACTGTGATGAATGTATGAACTGCTTATGAAAATTGCCCCGTTTCTACTTCAGATTCTTGGAGAATTGAATTATATCTAGTCAATTTGTACATTAAAAGATATCCTGTGCAAAAAACTGAAGGAACAAAACAGCAGCAGACTCAGAACCCAAGAATGGACTAACAGTTACCAAAAGGGAAAGGGACTGGGGAGGATGGGTGGGAAGGGAGGGATAAGGGAGGGGAAGGGGCATCATAATTAGCACACGTATTGCAGCGGCAGTAGACACAGGAAAGGCAGTATTCATAGAGAAGACAAGTAATGATTCTACAGCATCTTACTACACTGATGGACAGTGACTGTAGCTGGGTATGTGGGGGGGACCTGATAATAGGGGGTCTAGTAACCATAATGTTGTTCAAGTGATTGTACATTAACGATACCAACATTTTGAAAAATACAAAAAAAAAAGTAGATATTCCATGCAATTTTTAAAAATACTGGAAGCCACAGAAAGGAGTGAAAGCAGACACTTATTCCATGTTAAATAGTATCAGAATAATTAGTCAAGTCAGGAAATAAATGAGGGAGGACAGAGATAAGGGGAGGCACAGGGAAGTGATTCAGACTGTTGCTTGCATACTGTAGATAGCATCAGTTAGAACATGAAACAGGTTTGAGTTTTGAGATGAACATAACTAGAAATAATCAATTTAACAAATAATTCATTTAGCATCTACAGGTCCACAATTCTTTATACAAAACAGATGGGCAAGATGCACATGGGAATTGAGAATCATTCCGATTTTATCAAAGTAACATGGAAAATATACTTTATGATATATCCCATCTCAGTGGGGATTGGGGCAACACCACATAATTAAACACTTTATTAATTCATATAACATATGACTTTCAAATACTAAAGAATATATGACCAGTCATGTTCCAGTTTGGGTTCGGTTTTCCAGCAAATGAGTTCTGGTGAAGTTCGGTTGTGTTGCCAACTGAGAGGTTTTATAAAAGGAACAATTAAAAACCTTACAACTTTGTTTTGAGAATTCAGGTCTTAGGAATGTAGATAAAGAATTATGGTCCAGTGCTGTAAGCTGGCTTGCACAATATCAGGCCTAGACTCAAATTCTTGTTGAGGAGAAAAGATTCATATAACTGAAAAAAAAAATCTCGATTTTGTGGCAGTTTGTGTCACTATAAATTATAACCCAGGGCAGCTTCAACTGTGTAATTCAGGTAGTACGACAGCAAAGGTAAACGATTAATATACATGGAAAGAGTAGTTAAAAGAAAAATTTGTATATAGGTGTGATTAGGGGGTCTTGGCAGAAAAAAATCTGGAAGTTCTAGAAAAACATTTTCACTGTATTTACATAGGTGTTTATGGTTTGAAAAATCAGTAAGATTTTGAGAGTCTCTTCTGCATCCATCTCCAACTGACGTCCTGTGGCTGAAATTGATCAGTGGGAAAAGAATGACAATAGTAAGTTGTAGGAGTTATCCGAGCAGTGTATCTCAGCTTCTGTGGACCCTGAGGCAGGATCCCTTATCTTTTCCTGGGGACCGGAGAAGGCCTTACTGAGGAAGTTAAGGATTGGTGGAGTTTTGATGAGTGAGCTGTCCTCTGCTCAGACAGCATAGGGACTGCCAAGTGCACTTTCACGCATGGGCTGGGGAACCATGACAGCAGACGCACCACTGTTGTGCACACTGAATACTGGTGACTCCTCAGGGATACTGGGTCTAACACAAAGGAAGACTGGACAGACCAATGTGCAAGCCACATCAGCCCTGGTCACAGTGTATTAATTGTCTGGATTCTGTTGCAGGACTTTCTTAGTATGTTCACTGGGTTTTTATATCTTACACTTCTCCCATTTGTATTCATTGTCATGTTTAGGCTTTGTTGGGTAACGTTAGGTATGAATATGACTTAAAATATGTGGAAATCATTTGAGAAAATTGTTAGCATTTCATTTAATAAAGTAACAGACATGTAAGAAATAGAGAGATGCATTGTGATCAAAGTTGTTTTTTCCTCACAAAAATAAGCTGTGGATGGCTATTTCAGCTGATGTAACAGCTTCTTGTCAGTGAAATAGAGGAACTCAATATAGGCAGTAGTGGTTAAGTACAATACTTGCCAAACATAGTACACATAAAATAATAATGCAGGCAGTCATCTCTAAAGGCTGGCTGACAGCAGACCAGCTGAGCCAAGACAGTAAAAGAAAAAGATATTTTTCCCCCAAAATAAAGAAATTGGGGACTAGCTCACCCACAGGTTAACAATAAAAGGCTCAATTGAAAGCTAAGTAAAACTAGTCTTAAGGTCTAAGCAAAATTGTTTTAAAAAATAAAGACAGAATATACCTGTTTTACCTCAGTGAAAAAAAAATTTGTAAACTACTGAAGTATAAAGAAAAAAAGAGAAAGAGAAAAAAAAGAGAGGGACTCCTGAGGGCTTAAACATCACTATAGCTCCTAAAAGTGAAAGGATTTTTTCTACCAACAATGACCTTTAGAATATTTCCAGAAGTACAATCTAAAGGAAAACATCTAACATCTACCTGGGACAGTTTGATTTTTATTTCTTAAATCAGCCACTACAGATTAATCCAGACATCTGTGCTAATGGCTTAAGACTCCTTTCTGTGTGAACTTAACTATTTGACAAAGCACTGAAGACTGGTCTTGTGTTACATTTCATGAGCCTTCATTCAGAAATGAGAAAATGAGAAAAGTGAGAAAAGAATAAAAGTTTAGTATAATAAAAACTTTAGCCCGAAAAAAAGAAGGCTCCAGACATTTAGACAACTGGCGACTCTAGAGGTTGTAGCCTTATTTGCTTGAACTTTTTGTTGGTTACATTGCTGTAGCTTAAGAAATTACTGGGTGAAGTACTAGAATATTTTTGTACTGTTGGTCGACCTAGGCAAAGAATTTAGTTCTTGGGTGTATTTGGCCTAGTGATGGTTTAAAAATAGGAATTAGGTTTAAATTTTTTACATTTTACTTGACATAAATTTAAATTTTGACCTTTAATGGCTACATTTACATTCAATTCTTTAAAAAACAAAATCAGACACATAGTAAAAGAACACTCAAAAAGCTCCCAACTGATATCCATATACTAGTAAATTTATATATTTTTCAAAATGACCCTGGTTATGTTTTTCTTAAATGTATCCACTAAAAATTCTCCCTAAAATGTATTCACTAAAAAGTTCTACAATTTCTGTAAATTAAAAACACTCTCATTATGGAGAAAACTTGGGTGAATGAGCAAACACTTTGGCCTCGAGTTTTTTCTCTATTTAAAATGAGTGTTGAATGTCCTGGGCAAAAGGGACAGAATCAGACCAGGTCCCAGAAGATTTGTCACCAAATACTAACAGATCTGAACACATCAGAGTTCAGGTTGGATCCCAAATCTTTTTCTTTTTGGTATTATTAATGTACAATTACATGAGCAACATTATGGTTACTAGACTCCCCCTATTATCAAGTCCCCACCACATAACCCATTACAGTCACATCAGCCTAGTAAGATGCTATACAATCACTACTTGTCTTCTCTGTGTTGTACAGCCTTCTCTGTATCCCCCACCCACTACATTATGTGTGCTAATCGTAATACCCCTTTGTCCCCCTTATCCCTCCCTTTCCACCCATCTTCCCCAGTTCCTTTCCCTTTGGTAACTGTTAGTCCGTTCTTGGGTTCTGTGAGTCTGCTGCTGTTTGGTTCCTTCAGTTTTCACTTTGTTCTTATACTCCACAGATGAGTGAAATCATTTGATACTTGTCTTTCTCCACCTGGCTTATTTCACTGAGCATAATACCCTCTAGCTCCATCCATGTTGTTGCAAATGGTAGGATTTGTTTTCTTCTTATGGCTGAATAATATTCCATTGTGTATATGTACCACACCTTCTTTATCCATTCATCTACTGATGGACACTTAGGTTGCTTCCATTTCTTGGCTATTGTTGATAGTGCTGTGAAAAACATAGGGGTGCATATGTCTTTTTCAAGCTGGGCTCCTGCATTCCTGGGAGTGGAATTCCTGGGTCAAATGGTATTTCTATTTTGAGTTTTTTGAGGAACCTCCATACTGCTTTCCACAATGGTTAAACTAATTTACATTCCCACCAGCAGTGTAGAAGGGTTCCCCTTTCTCCACATCCTTGCCAGCATTTGTTGTTGTTTGTCTTTTGGGTGGTGGCCATCCTAACTGATGGGAGGTGATATCTCATTGTGGTTTTAATTTGCATTTCTCTGAAGATTAGCGATGTGGAGCATCTTTTCATGTGCCTGCTGGCCATCTGGATTTCTTCTTTGGCAGATCCTCTGCCCATTTTTTAATTGGCTTATTTGCTTTTTGTTTGTTGAGGTACGTGAGCTCTATATAATTTGGATGTCAACCCCTAAATTGGATATGTCATTTATGAATATGTTCTCCCATACTGTAGGATGTCTTTTTGTTCTTTGTGGTACAGAAGCTTTTTAGTTTGATATAGTCCCACTTGTTCATTTTTGCTTTTGTTTCCCTTGCCAGGGGAGATATGTTCAAGAAGAAGTTGCTCGTGTTTATGTCCAAGAGATTTTGCCTATGTTTTTTTCTAAGAGTTTTATGGTTTCATGACTTACATTCAGGTCTTTGGTCCATTTTGAGTTTACTTTTGTGTATGGGGTTAGACAGTAGTCCAGTTTCATTCTCTTACATGTAGCTGTCCAGTTTTACCAACACCAGCTGTTCAAGAGGCTGTCATTTCCCCATTGCATATCCATGGCTCCTTTATCGTATATTTATTGACCATATATGCTTGGGTTTATATTTGGGATCTCTAGTCTGTTCCATTAGTCTATGAGTCTGTTCTTGTGCTAGTACCAAATTGTCTTCGTCACCATGGCTTTGTAGCAGAGCTTGAAGTCAGGGAGCATAAGTCCCCCCGCATTATTCTTCTTTCTCAGGATTGCTTTGGCTATTCGGGGTCTTTTGTGGTTCCATATGAATTTTAGAACTATTTGCTCTAGTTCATTGAAGAATGTGTTTGGTATTTTGATAGAGATTGCATTGAATCTGTAGATTGCTTTAGGCAGGATGGCCATTTTGGCAATATTAATTCTTCTTAGCCATGAGCAGGGGATGTGTTTCCATTTATTGGTATCTTTAATTTCTCTCATGAGTGTCTTGTAGTTTACAGAGTATAGGTCTTTCACTTCCTTGGTTAGGTTTATTCCTAGGTATTTTATTCTTTTTGATGCAATTGTGAATGGAATTGTTTTCCTGATTTCTCTTTCTGCTAGTTCACCATTAGTGTATAGGAATGCAACAGATTTCTGTGTATTAATTTTGTGTCCTGCAACTTTACTGAATTCAGATATTAGATCTAGTAGTTTTGAGTGGATTCTTTAGGGTTTTTATGTACAATATCACATCATCTGCAAACAGGGACAGTTTGATTCTTTCTTATCAATCTGGATGCCTTTTATTTCTTTGTGTCGTATGATTGCTGTGGCTAGGACCTCTAGAACTATGTTGAATAAAAGTGGGGAGAGTGGGCATCCCTGTCTTGTTCCCGATCTTAAAGAAAAGCTTTCAGCTTCTTGCTGTTAAGTATAATGTTGGCTGTGGGTTTGTCATATATGGCCTTTATTATGTTGAGGTACTTGCCCTCTGTACCCATTATGTTGAGAGTTTTTATCATGAATGGATGTTGAATTTTGTCAAATTCTTTTTCAGCATCTATGGAGACGATCGTGTGGTTTTTGTCCTTCTTTTTGTTGATATAGTGGATGAGGTTGATGGATTTTCGAATGTTGTACTATCCTTGCATCCCTGGGATGAATCCCACTTGATCATGATGGATGATCTTTTTGATGTATTTTTGAATTCAGTTTGCTAATATTTTGTTGAGTATTTTTGCATCTATGTTCATCAGGAATATTGGGCTGGAATTCTCTTTTTTTGTGGTGTCTTTGCCTGGTTTTGGTATTAGAGTGATGTTGGCCTCGTAAAATGAGTTTGGGAGTATTCCCTCCTCCTCTACTTTTTCAAAAACTTTTTGGAGGATGGGTATTAGGTCTTCACTAAATGTTTGATAAAATTCAGTGGTGAAACCATCTGGTCCAGGAGTTTTGCTCTTAGGTAGATTTTTGTTTACCAATTCAATTTCTTTACTGGTAATTGGTCTATTCAGATTTTCTGTTTCTTCCTGGGTCAGGCTTGAAAGGTTGTATTTTTCTAGGAAGTTGTCCATTTCTTCGAGGTTATCCAGTTTATTACCAAATAATTTTTCATAATATTCTCTCATAACTCTTTGTATTTCTGTGGTGTCCATAATGATTTTTTCTTTTCTCATTTCTGATTCTGTTTATGTGTGTAGACTCTCTTTTTTCCTTGATAAGTTTGGCTGGCAATTTATTTATTTTGTTTATTTTCTTGAAGAACCAGCTTCTGCTTTCATTGATTCTTTCTATTGTTTTATTCTTCTCAATTTTATTTATTTCTCTTTAATCTCTATTATGTCCCTCCTTCAACTGACTTTGGGCCTCATTTGATGTTCCTTTTCTAGTTTCATTAATTGTGAGTTTAGACTGTTCATTTGGGTTTGTTTTTCTTTCCTGAAGTAGGCCTGTATTGCAATATACTTCCCTCTTAGCACAGCCTTCGCGGCCTCCCACAGATTTTGTGGTGTTTAATTATTGTTGTCATTTCTCTCCATATATTGCTTGATCTCTGTTTTTCTTTGGTCATTGATCCACTGATTATTCAGGAGCATGTTATTAAGCCTCCATGTGTTTGTGGGCTTTTTCATTTTCTTTGTGTAATTTATTTCTAGTTTCATACCTTGCGATCTGAGAAGCTTGTTGGTACAATTTCAATCTTTTTGAATTTACTGAGGTTGTTTTTGTGGCCTAGTATATGATCTATTCTTGAAAATGTTCCATGTGCCCTTGAGAAGAATGTGTATCCTGTTGCTTTTGGATGGAGTGTTCTGTAGATGTCCTTTAGGACCATCTGTTCTAATACATTGTTCAGTGCTTCTGTCTACTTATTTATTTTCTGTCTGGTTGATCTGTCCTTTGGAGTGAGTGGTGTGTTGCAGTCTCCTAAAATGAATGAATTGCATTGTATTATCCCCTTTAATTCTGTTAGTATTTGTTTCACATATGTAGGTGATGCTGTGTTGGGTTCATAGATATTTATAATAGTTATATCCTCCATTGGACTGACCCTTTTATCATTATGTAATGTCCTTCTTTGTCTCTTGTGACTTTCTTTGTTTTGAAGTCTAATTTGTGTGATACAAGTACTGCCACTCCAGCTTTTCTCTCCCTATTAGTTGCATGAAATATATTTTTCCATCCCTGTACTTTCAGTCTGTGCATGTCTTTGGGCTTGAAATGAGTCTCTTGTAGGCAGCATATACATGGGTCTTGTTTTTTTATCCATTCAGTGACTCTATGTCTTTTGATTGGTGCATTCAGACCATTTACATTGAGGGTGATTATCAATAGGTATGTACTTATTGCCATTGCAGGCTTTAAATTTGTGGTTACCAAAGGTTCTAGGGTAATTCCCTTACTATCTAACAGTCTAATTTAACTCACTTCATATGCTATTATAAATACAACCTAAGGATTCTTCTTTTTTTTCCTCCTTTTTCTTCCTCCTCCATTCTTTGTATGTTATGTATCATATTCTGTACTCTTTGTCTATCCCTTGGGTGACACCTATTTAGCCTTAGGAATACTTCCATCCATAGGATTCCCTCCAAAATGCACTGTAGAGGTGGTGTCTGGGAGGTGAATTCTCTCAGCTTTTGCTTATCTGAAAATTGCTTAATCCCTCCTTCAAATTCAAATAATAACCTTGCCGGGTAGAGTATTCTTGGTTTGAGGCCCTTCTGCTTCATTGCATTAAATATATCATGCCACTCCCTTCTGGCCTGTAAGGTTTCTGTTGAGAAATCTGATGATAGCCTAATGGGTGTTCCTTTGTATGTGATCTTTTTTCTCTCTCTAGCTGCTTTTAAAAGTCTGTCTTTATCCTTGACCTTTGCCACTTTAATTATTATATGTCTTGATATTGTTTTCCTTGGGTACCTTGTTTTGGGAGATCTGTGCACCTCCATGGCCTGAGAGACTATCTCCTTCTCCAGATTGGGGAAGTTTTCTGAAGTTACCTCCTCAATGACACTGCCTATTCCTTTTTCTCTCTCTTGTTCTTCTGGTACCCATATAATATGAATAGTGTTCCATTTGGGTTGGTCACACAGTTCTTTCAATATTCTTTCATTCTTAGAGATCCTTTTTTTCTCTCTGTGCCTCAGCTTCTTTGTATTCCTCTTCTCTAATTTCTATTCCATTTATTGTCTCTTCTACTACATCTAATCTGCTTTTAAATCCCTCCATTGTATGTTTCATTTCGGATATGGAATTTCTTAATGATTGAATCTCCGTCTTAAATTCATTCCTGAATTCTTGAATTTTTTCTGTACTTCCATTAGCATGTTTATATTTTTTATTTTGAACTCTCTTTCAGGAAGATTGGTGAGTTCAGTTTCATTTGGCCCTTTTTGTTGGGTTTATGAGATTTTGGTCTGAACCATGTTCTTTTGACATTTCATATTTCTGTGTGGTGCCCTCTATTGCCCAGAAGCTCCAGTCTCTGGAGCTGCTCAGCCCCTAGAATGAGGTTGGGGATCATAGGGGAGTGGAGCTGGTGCCTGGGGGGAGGAAAGATCTGTTTCCTGATACCTGGCTGCCATTCCTGTCTCCTGTATCAGAGCCAGTGTTCTGAGTGCACAGGTGTAAGCCTCTGTGCTTTGTGTCTCTATCTGTTGTAGGCAGGTCCTCCCTCAGACTGGCCTGACATTGGCACAGTGACTACCGGTTTGCGAGCCGGTGCCATCAGGCCAGCAGGAAGGCTTGGTAGGCTGCGTTTCACAGTGGGGGACCTCAGAGCTGAGTAGCCAGCCAGGGTGATGGAGCAACTGAAGCTCCTCAAAGAGTTCCCAATCTGCTGGGCAGTGGATGCCCAGACAACCTTTCCCCCCATCCCTTCTCCCGTGCAGCAAGCTCCATGCAAACCCCACCCCTTCAGCAGCTCTCTCACTGCTAGAAAGCCTCTCAGACTGCCTGCCTTTCCCTTGTCCTAGAGCAGCCAGGTGTGGATCCCATCCTCCACAAATAGCCGGAATATGTCTCTCAAGCACTCTGCCTGTCCCAGCTCCCCACCCTCTGGAGCACCACACAATGTAGGTTTCTGCTTGCAAAGCAGATCTCCAGGGCTAGGTGGTCAGCAGTCCCAGGCTTCCACCCCCTCCCCTCCCTGCTCCATTTCTCTTCCTCCTCTGGTGAGCTGGGGTGGGGGAAGGGCCTGGGTCCCGCAGTATCAAGGCTTTGGTACGTTACCCTGTTTCGTGAGGTCTGCTCTGTTCATGAGGTCTGTATGAAGTCTGGTAGTCTTCTTTCCTGTTGCTGTTTCAGGGTTATTTGTATTAACTATATTTTTGCACTATATGTGGTTTTGGGAAGAGTTCTCTCTCTCACCTCTCACACTGCCATCTTGAATCTTGGATCCCAACTCTTTGTCCTAATCTCCAGGTGGAATAGGGAAAGGAGACAAATAGAAAAAATTCCTCACAATCTTCCCTAAAACACTCCCTACCCATCACACACACAATCAGAAGAGAAATGGACTATAGAGTAAGATATGGAAAATCACTTAAAAATAGAATATTCTACTAATTAATCACTAAGGATGTTACTATCTCAGTATCTTAGTGCTTCTGAAATAGAAGTAGAACAAAGTACTGGAGCGTGCCATTTCCAGGGCTGTAAGCTGGAAATGGTGTAAGTTCAAGGGTATTGTTCGTAATAATAGGATACACATCTGTGTGTATTTTAGTCAACACTGTTTTAGAACACTTACATCATCCTCAAAATGATACAAGTCCATGTTATTAAAAAATAAAAGAAAACAATTGAACATAGTCTTAGCTTTCCATTCTCTTTGCCACTCCTTCCTATGCCCTCAGATTACCGAAGAGCAAGAAGCTAGAACAGATTTCAAGTTATAGATTAGAAAGAAAAAATATTTTTTTCTGATATGGTGGGGAAGGTCAAGGAGAAATCATGTGACTTTTACTAGACTAAATAAAATATAAGTCTACCTCCTATTTTTAAAAGGTATCAGTAGAGAAAATAGAAGAGGAAGGAAAGAGAAATTTAAAATTTAAAAAGACTGAAGAAGATTATAGACTAGAAAAAAGTCAAGAAATAAAATAAAGCATTACAAAACTCATGAATTAAAAATAACAGTTTCTAGATAAAACAAGAGCATGAAGCTGAATACATGGGGTATATACACAAAGTATGCATATACATAGATGACCATTCACACACATGTATATATACATAGTGTTTACACATACACACAATAAAATCAGTAATAAAGTTGTTCATTTCCTTTTCATTTAGAGCAAGGGATTATTTAAAATTAAAAACTTAACATGTAAAATAAACACAATTACAGATTCTTAAGGTTTCTGATGTTTATTCTCCTAACCTTAGAGGATCATTCCCTCCAGAGACAAACTACTGATTCTCCTTATTAAAATAAAGTAAAAGTTCCCCTCCTCTGGTCTGCAAGACAGGACGCATGGTTTCCACATAGTGAATATGGCATCTTACACCTTTATCCATCAACTGCATACTCACAGTCTTTATCATCAGCTCAAAAGTTTCCAGGGAAAGGTTGCTAACCTGGGCTGGATCAGTCATTTACTCCTAGCTCATGGAACATAATGCTCAGACTTGTTTTCCTATGGCACATGCAAGCACAGCAGTTTGTCCCACTGCAGCCACATGCTTGGTGAGGATTAGAGATATCAGACTGGTGAACCAGGGCTGAAGACCACTGAACTCTTCAGTCTTTAATCCTACCTGAGTTTTCCACCTACTTTTGTTGAAAATCATGATACTTGTTAAATCCATCAAGCTCTTTAACTCGGAATCCTTAAACCCAACCAAATGTAAAACATCAAACTATCTTTGCTTTTCTCTTTGCCCAACGTTCTCCTCCCTGCCCTCTGCTTCTTCCTAACACTGCCACTCCCACAGTCTCTCCCTGTTGTTTAGAATCCATCTTTCATTGTAAACCTACCACAAACCCCAAGCCTCTGCCTATGATTTTGTCTGAACATAGTTGCCATAATTTAACTTTGGCTCCCAGCCTCAGCATATTAATTTCCCCTACAGCTCTCCTAAAGGGAACATGGTATTCTCTCACTCTCCTACACTACTGAGAACACGGGAGTCTGAGATGACTTTGGCATCCCCCCGTTCCCTATTTCCAATTTCAGATGGTTATCCTACTTCCCTTGCGTATAAGTGCTTCCCTCCTGAGGTTCATGACATCAGACTACAGTATCTTCTGTTGCTACTTGTAACTACAATGTTCCTATCCTGTATTCAAAATGGATGTTGGCATCTAACTCACATGATTCTCTTCTCCAAGAACTTCAATCATGAACAAGCAAAACCTTCACAAGGAAAATTTGTTTACAAGGAATCAGTCAGTTGAACTCTCAGCCTCATGTTTTCTGGGAAGCCCTGGGCTTTGCCAGGATCCCAGACTGTTACACCTCTGTAAATTGAAACTCAAACATATAATCTCTGATCACAACTCCATTTATCTTCATCTCTTTGAATTCATATTCTAAGTAAATCTCTTTGATTTCACCAAAGCCTTGTTTCTTCAACCCAATGCACTTTTGTCCCTGTCAACTTCCCAAGTAGTAAAAATATCATGCTCAACTCCACTATGCCATTGTCACATATTCAATTGCTTTGTACCCTGTTCTCTAGTATACTTATTGTAACCTTTTCCCTTGGAAATAAAGCCATACAAAACTTATCTTATACCCGGGCTCCTCAGCACTGTTGGAGAAAATCACATGGTAAGTGGATAAAAGGTCAATTCAAGGTGTTTGCTCCTTGTTTGTTATTATTACTCAACAGGAATTTTGCCAACTTATGGACATATTTTTTTCCCAATATTTTACAGTAAGATCTTGCAAATATTCACCACTCTTCTCTAGTCTCTTTCTGGGTCTCCATGCAGAGCCTTGAAAGGCTGATGGTTTCCCTTTACCTGGGACTGAAATAGATTAAGTCATTATTATAATATTGATATCAGTTTCAAGAATTTCTGAGGATCCAAACATAGGGCATGCATAGCATGATTGACCCTGAGACATCCCATATATTTTGAACATTTTGATTGTAATGAATTACCAATTTTAAAATTAAGGCTGCCTCATTTAATTAAAAATAACATGAGAGAAGACAAAATAAATTCAGAAGCAGATTGTCAGGAATTATACCATCTAAAAGTATAGCTGATCCTCATCATTTATGGATTCTTTATTTGCAAATTGTTAAAATTTATTTGTAACCTCAAAATCAATACAGTGCATTTGCAATCATCAGGGATAGGCAGAGTGGGGCAAAAAATTTGAGTCACTAGACATATCTGTTGTCAGCTGAGGAGGAACAAGGTGACAGTGCCTTATTACAGCTCTGATACTGTAAACAAGGGTCCTCTCTGCAGTCTTTATTGGCATAATTTTCGTGCTTTTCATCAGTGATATCACTGTCTCAAATGGCCCCCAAGCACAGTGCTGACGTGCTGTCTAATGTTCCTAAGCACAAGAAGGCTGTCATGTGCCTTACAAAGAAGGATACGTGTGTTAGATAAATTTTGTTCAGATTGAGTTACAGGGCTGGTGGCTGTGAGTTCAATGTTAATGAATCACCACTATATATATATATATATAAAGTCTTTAAACAGAAACACACATAAAACAAGACTAAGTTGATGAAAATGTGACTAGAGGATTACAGGAATCTAATCCCATATTTCCCCCTAGGAGCAATGGCTCAGTATTCACTAATTCAGTGATCATGATGATTTTATAGAACATAATTACCTGAATAATGAGAGTCAGCCATGTATACATACTGCTGTCACAGAGATTTGAGGGGTTGTGATAAATGACCTGCTCCATGTTCATGATGGCAACACTGAACTACTGCCTATTCACAAACAATACCTGCATGAGCTGTAAATAACCAGTAAATCACTCAAAATATCAGATGGATGAATTTTTTATGACCAATAATCTGTTTATTGGGCATCAATCAAAGCCTCTGATGGTTTTTTGTCATCTTCCTGCAGGTGAGCCAATTGGTTTAGCAGGGCAAAAGAGATGTCAGTCTTCTAGTAAATCAAGGATGCCTGACGGACAGCACAGCTCAGCAGTAATGGTCTCTAAGTAAAAGTCACTGCATCAAAAAATTGGCTAGCTCCAAAATGACACAAGCAAAATATGCTCTCAAAGAATCCATGGGGAAAGCGAGAAGTAGGCGATTAAAAATTTAAATGATCACTCTATGCCAGGGAGTGTGCTAAAATTTTACATTATCTCCCTTAATCTTATGACTTCCTTTTAATATCAGTATTATTATCTTCGCTTATAGATGAAAGAACAGAAACGTTACGTAAAATATGTAAGTTCACCCAGTTGAGGGATGGAAGAGCACAAATTAGCAACTATTATTGTCTGACTCCAGAGATCATGTGCTTTTCACTTAAAATGAGAAGATTTTTATTCTGGTAGCTTCTTTGTGTTATTTGTCTGCAAGACTTTCAACCTTCCATTAGAAATGTGGTTCATATCCTTTTCAAATTTTTGAATAGTATTCTAAAATATATGAAGAGTTAATATAAAGTAGCAGAATTAGTTTCCTATGGGACTTCCATTAGAGGACAACTTTTTAAAACTCTGTTGCATTACAAAAGTCCATTTTCAAGTAACTTAATTGTACTTTTAGCTTATATTTTCCCTTAGGAAGACAATTTTTAATTAATGATTAGACATTCAATTTCAGAAAATTACTGTTTAATCAACATTACACTTCAACTATACTTTTGTCAGGCCTGTATCATGAAACATTACTCAGTATGTCTCTGTAGGAAAATGAATTTTGAGTTCCAAATTGTTATGGCAAGAACCATTTACCTGAACTCACTGAGATCTCAGGAGCTCCTCCCTCCACCCTGCTATATCGCAAAAAAGGAGAATCATCTCCTTACAAGATCTTGTCAATAAATTGAGACCTGACAGGAATTCTTTCAAGGACAAGACTTAGGGAAGAAATTGGAGCTTCAGAGGGGTTGAATTGGAACAGCTCTGAGATTCTCATTTATTGCAATGGACCAGGCTGGCGTTTGCCCTAATTCTTGGCCACCAACTCACTGTCTGATAAACCATGTGGTCTGACATATAGATGAACCCTTAATTATTGGGAAAGTGTCTAGACAGTTAGCTGGGAAAAGGGACATTACCTGCTTCTTATTTGCTTCTAGCATCAATACCACAATACCTAAAAAATCTGGGATACCATGGGATTACGTCTAGAATGTTAATTTCTTCCTTACAGTGAATCTCATAGAAGAAAAAAAAAACAACCAAAATTGTGAGCCCTGATATCAAATAAGAAACTATTCTGTAAACATTATGCCTGTCCTAGATATTAAAATATAATGTATATATTTATTTCTGTCCCTTGCACATTGAATTTAGTTCGAACTGATTTAGTACTTTCTTAGGTTATATATATGTGTATATATATATGAATATATATACATATATAAGAATATACATACATATATATGAATATATATGAAGAGGTAGTACATTTATAGAATATGCATGTGACTATTTGCAGTAAAGGTGAAGAATTTGTGTGCATGGATATACATAACAGAGGAAAAGTTTGTACGTAAAATTTGCTTCCATATGTAGAGAAGGTGTAGCACTGTCTCTTTCTAACACTAAACTGAAACAATTTCATAGGAGAATACACTGCCTAGCATTTGAATTGATTAAAAGCAATAGAAATTGATCTCTTCCAGTATTTGGCTTGAAATATTGACTAGTGTACTTGATATATGATACTTTCATTGAGAGAGCTCTTTTCTCAAAGATAACCAAAGCCAACTTCTAAAGAAACTAGAAAATTCCCCCCTTTTTTTTTTGGCTTTCCTTTTTAAAAAGTTAAGGTTGTCCATTATTTAAAGGGGATACTTGTCAGAGTTTAGTCTTACAAAGAGCAGTTCAAGAACATCTGTACTCTCTGTGAGTTGATTTTTAAACAAGAGTGTTTTTTTTTTATCTCATACATCATTTACAATTTTCTTACATTCCATGCAGGATTGCACATATTTTTCGAACTTCTGTGAATGTGTCACTAAGAGAAAATATTAAAAGAAGCACAACTAAAAAGTTACTCACCAGACTTTGGCACAGGAATGGACCGCTAACACTGGTACATGGTAAAGTCCTCGCCAGAGTGGAACAATCAGTAGAGGGTGAGGCAAAATCAAACTACAGTGTGTTCATGGAAAACATACTCATTCCAAAAAAAAAATGAAATGTGTATTACTACGGCAAATTCTTTTCAGCATTGTTGGGGTTGATAAACACTAAGAGTAGTTTTATATAACTAAAAACTTTACATACTCACTGCTGTTCAACTCTACATCCCCTTGCAATATCCAGATAAAGAATGATTTTTTTCACAAAAGTATAAACCCATAAATAGGTTTCTTTTTGGCAGTAAAAAGGGATGAGTCACTTAGAAATTATCTGGCACAAAAAATAATGAACCTCAAAACATTGTGATAAGTGAGAGAATCCACACAATATTACATATTAGTGATTGACCTTATTTTTTTTTCTAATCCAGAAAAAGCAAATTTATAGAGACAAAAAACATATCATAGTTTATCTGGGGTTATGGGAAGGTTTGATTATTAACTACAAATAGGCTGGAGGGAATTCTTTAGTGAGATGGAAATTTTCTAAAATTGTATCATCAGGATGGTTGTACAACTCTATAAATTTACTATAAATTATTGAATTATACATTTATAGTGGTTGAATGTTATGGTATGTGATACCTCTGTTAAGCTTTTAGAAAGCATCAGCCTTGTAAAGAAAGGAAAAGAAAAAGAGGAGATTGGAAATAGAGGCATGTAATTTTCACAAAACCCAGCTAGCTAAATTGCCTTAGTTTTGCTATGTGAATTATTCCAGGTCAGAGTCCTATCTCCAGGTCTACCTTCCTATGCAGGGGACAGTTTATCCTTTAGAAGCCAGAAGGAATGTGTGGAGTGGTGGATCTGCTATTTGTGAGCTGAGTGATTTTGGAAATGTTTCCCAAGGCTCAATTTTCTTATATGATGTCAACTATTCCGAAGATGTTGTTTAAGGAAAAAAATATAGTAAGGTGCATGTAAAGAACCTAGCATTTTTCCTTCTAGTAATATTTTCCCCCTTTACTGTTCTTTCTAAAGGTAGAATGGAAGGTTGCTCCATGGTGCTTGAGGAGGTGCATGGAAGGCTCCCCACACTAAACTTGCTCAACTGTCTATTAAAGCATCAACATTTCTTCATTTGAAATCCCATCCCCTACCCCCAGCCAAAGATGAATCAGATTTCAAGAAGTCACGATTAGATGGAAAAGTTTAGTTGAATCTGGGCTCTGGGGACAGGATCTTGGATATGTGTCAATAAGGGAGATCCAATGGTAATGTGGCAAGTAATGAAGACTATTGTGCAGCTAGTGCTGGGTCCCATGGCTCTTGCACGAGATCGGCCATTCCTACGGTGACTGTACTCTCTGGGTTCCGCTTCTGGATGACTGAGAGTGCACACACTTTTGTCTTCTCTTCCTTCCCAAATCCCCATGAAGGAATGATAAACACAAATAGAAAAGACTGCTTATAACAGCATTGAAGACTGAAGTGGGATTGGGAGTGTTTCAGAAATTATGATGAATTTGAGGAACAAAAACTAACTGGTTCATATTGCTGAATAAACTAGAAGAAGATATTGTTGCTAATCTGGGAGATGTCCTTTTCTAACAAAGTCGGGAAAAGACATCAGGCTTGAAATGGGTGGACTTTCTCCACAACCACTGAGCTAGCTCTCATAACATACATCCCCTTTCCCCCACGCCCCCGCCTCTGATAGATTGACAGAAAGAGAAAACAGGAGGGAGGGAAAAACAGCAGTGGTCTTTGCTCCTAGTTAAAAGAAAACAAAACAAAACCCTGGCCTATAAAAAAAACTGAATACTCTGCCAGGGAAGAGCAAGGTTTTTAGTGTAAATGTTGTTACCACAAAAAAGTCCTTACTCTGAATAGCTGTGAGGGTCACCTGCCTCTCTACACCTAATATATGCAGCTCCCAGATCCACCCCACAAAAAACTTGGCAGTCACTCTTCCTTCCTGCTCCACACAGACCTGTCAGTCCTTTTCTGAGGAAAAGCGATCATGAAAAAAGGCCTACCCCAGGCAGAAAAGCTTGTGCCAGTGACTCTTATTAACAACATAGGCCTTCATTTACAAAAATAAGTAATTAAGGACCACCAGACATTTATGTAAAGTTACACACAATAAAAGCCAAAATAACAGAACAGTTCAGCTCAGGAAGATAAAACTTTTGTTAAAGTTTGTGCTTTTGTTAAAGGAAGAAAACTTCTTACCAAATATAACTAGAGGAACTGTTAATAAATGCAGTAACAGAAGAAACTCAGATACATTTTGCTAAGTGAAGAAGTCAGACTCAAACAGCAATACACCTATGATCCCGTTTACATTCTACTTTGGAAGAGGTAAAACCTTCGGGATGGAGAACACATGTGTAGGTGCCAGGGCTTGGGGGTGCGGGAGAGCAGCCAAAGGGAATTTTTGAAGAAATGATGAAACCATTCTGTATCATGATTGTAGTAATGATAAAGCATTATCATATTTCAGACCACATGCAACTGTAAACTACGAAGAGAACTTTGCTATGTAAAAATATAAAATAAATTTAAAATTTCTTATTAGCATTCTCACAGACTAGAGAAACTAGCATATTCCTAAAAATGAGAAGAAGCCACTAGGGTAGAGAAGCATTCTGAAAACAAGAGCAAAATATAAGCTACTCAAAATAGTACTGCTTAAAAAGTAAAAATTCCTTTCTCTCCCCCCTCTCTCTCTCTCTCTCTCTCTCTCTCTCTCTCTCTCTCTCTCTCTCTCTCTCTCTGTGGGAGTGTATGTTTGGTTGAGGGGGCAGTTTTGAGGAAGTATGTTAGGTAAGTTAATACACTGGTTGTGGAAAAGTGAAAAAGCAAAAGGGAAAAGAAAGGCAAAAGCAAAAATTTGGACAATTTGATAACAAAATCAAGAGAGTTGGATAACCTTATCTAGCATATACAAGATCCATATAAAATATATTTTCAGCAAAGGAGAACAGGAAAAATGGAAAAGTAATCCATTTATTAAAGGAAAATCGAATCACGCAATTTTCACATTGGTATTTCAGTTAAGCGCTGAGCAGGGGGAATCATGCATCCTTGTGAAAATGTTACCTCAAGGGATAAAAATGCTTCCAGCGTGGAAGGTGGTGTCTGAGGCAGGCTGGCTGAGAAATGGTTTGGGTGTGTGTTTCACTGGTTTTGCATGTCGTCAGAAGGCTCAGCTTCTTTTTGGTGTGGGTGCCATGACTGACATAAAAGGTATAGTCCTGCTTTCCAGAGCTAATAAGCTTTTCTAGATAACTCAAAAGGTATCCAGGTTCAGGAATATACTTTTATGGATGGCTTCCTGAAGTAAATTAGTCATTAGAAAAAATAAAAGCAAGAAACGTAGTTTCTTTCATCCAATTCCATGCTAAAGTTCTCCATCTGTGTCACAGAACTTTTCCCAGCATGATGTCTTAATCACTGACAATCAGGAAGGTTCAGTCTGTCATCAAGACCAAACACTCTTTGTATGAGTGCTTTTACCGTTACTTGATCTCGTCATATAAGCGCTGCTATGTTTTAGTCTAATTCTTCGAAAAACATCATGATCAATGGAAATGATGATAATTAGATCAAAAAGCTTGGGGGGGTTTTCTGACAAAGAGACTGTAGGCAAAATCTCTGGTAGAAGCTGCCATTATTAACAGGTGCGCTGGGCTCTACGCTTGTCACGGGACTGTAATACTAGAGATTGCTTTGGGTAATAATGCTTTTTTTTCACCAATTTTTAATATGAAAGTAAAAATGGAACATGGTATCTTAGGTAGCATGTTCGACTTATCCTTAGTATAATACAAGCCGTACTGATTTTTACATGCCTGTTAATACAAATGGCATGAAGACTATTAAAAGAAAATAAAAGTGACTTTTAATACCAAGCATGTAACTAAAGAGTTAAGAATTTTCGTGAAAAATGTAACTGGTACCTTATCAACTCGTTTTGGCATAATCAACTGGGTTCTCCACAGTCCCTAGCAAAAACGATATCTTTAAAGTCCCTGTATGATTGAATCATAAAAGAGATGTTAAATACTCAGCACACTTCCAATTAAGGCATTTTAGCCCCATAACTGGAGATTCTCTAGTGCACAGGTCGCCAACAACAGAATGCTGATCGTACTGCACTTTGGTGTATAGGGTTCAAAAACCTAAGTGAACTGTCAATGCTTAAAAGCTGGGTACCTTACCTAAAAACCAGAATTTGCTGCTGCTGCTTTTGATGTTCTTTTTTATCTTAATCTGTGATACTGGGCTTGCCTTTCTGTGATGACCTTTAGCTAAATAGTACCTAACCTTGGAAAAGGATGCTTACTCCTTCTCCACAGACCACGCCACTGCCATTGTGTTATCTCTGACTCTCTCCTTTCATTTCTATTATGTTTAGCACTTGATTCAGTGACCCCTTACATTCTTTCAGTCAATCAATAGGTGAAGAAAAGAAATGAAGGCAGAAAGGGAAAGAGATCTACCTAACTTGACTTCATGCTCTAGAGCATGGACAGACCTCTGTACCAGGGTCTTTATAGTCATTTTTCCATCTTACCTCTTGAATTTTTTAAATAATTGAGAATTGCTGCATTGTGTATGAACTTGATAACAAGCTGTATCATTAGTCTTCCTGAAGTTATTATAAATGAAGTTTAAAAAATTAGATATAAAAATAAGCCTTGGCAAGAAGTTTATATGTGACATAGTTGAGTACTTCATCACTTGAAAACTCCCGACAGGTTCAGTAGTTTGCATTACCAGGGCTTCTACAAGATCTTCCGGGCATTCTGTGTAGCTGTTCAATCCTCTGTAAACCCCTTTGTGTCTAGAAATAATAAGGTGAAATGAAACATTTTCTAAATCTCGCTTTTTATAGTAAATGATTTTTCCAACCAAACTCAAAATTTATGAGAACTAAGTTGGTTTTTCATGTAAAACCTTCTGACTGACCTCCCCACCCTTGGCACACTCCATTAAAAACAAAATAGAGCCCAATAAAAATTGTTATATGTTTGTTGTGCTTTCCTAAAACAGAAACTTCTTGAATCCGTATAGCTGATGCTCTAATTTTCAGAATAAGGATGGATTTGTTGAGCACTAAATCTTCATTCATTCAATCAAGAAATATTTATTTAGCACCTTCAAAATGCTAGGCTCTAAAAGACATGAAGCTAGGGCTATAAACAAATTAGAAGTCATCCCTGCCTTCCTGAACCTTCTAGTGTAGAAATTATCTAAGGACATAGTTGTGATGCTATTTGAGTGAATTAGGAAATATTACCAAGAATTCAAATCCAATTCAAATACAAAATTTAGGATGTGAGTAATTAGAGACAAAAAAAAACACCCGCAAAATGTTGACTTAGACTGAACTTATACTCTTTCAAGTCTTTACATTGCACAAATTGTTTCACATGAATTATTTGTTCTCACAGTAGTGGTATTGGATAGGGCAGATTGTTACTGCTGTTATCAGATGAATAAAATTATAGCTTAGATGAATTGAATCTCCCATAATTCATTGTTTAATTAATAATTCTTGTTTACATAAGTTGAGATATAAAAAGTTGGAGCTTTCATCTGATTGTCTAATTCCATGGGCAATATTTTTCACTCTACAGTATACTCTGGGAATCTTATGTTGTCAGCATTGTAACTGTGGCATTACTTTACTTCTCTTCATTCATACCCCATAGACAGTGAAGTACTTTCTCATGAGCATCACAGGTCTCCCCTTGCTCTTAAATCACCAAATCGTGAGAAGTCATTGTTCGTGTAACAGTACTTTGTCTTTGCTAATAAAGTTCCCTTCATTTCTCATTGTGAGAGCTAAATTTAAAGAGTAAAGGAAGGAAATAAGTGAAAGGATAATCATAAGAAAGAATAAGATTTGTAGATGAGTCATTTATTGCCTCAGTGGAATCTGTGAAATCCCTGTTCCCTTTATTCTGGTACGACTCCTGACTTAACACCCCTAATAGTGTAAATCCCAGTACTCAGCACTGCCAATCATACTCAGCATGAAAAAATAACCTACATGAGCCAAATCATATTCATTCTTCCAATAATTTGAACCCACAGCCTGGGTGTTCTGCTCTGCTTTGGTTCTGTGGAAGACTCAGGATCTATTTTTGTTGTTATCTGAATAATTTATAACCCATTTCTGTTACCTGCATCCAAAAATCTATAACCGAGACAATCACCCAGAATTCTGCTGCTTGCCTGGGAGAAAATAAAATGTCACGTGTCGTCTAGCCTACATGAAATTTAAGGAAAGAAGGCCTTAAGTATTTTCAATGACATTTTCAGTTTTGACTTGAACATGGAAAAACACTTGTTATCATGAGAAACTTCTATCTTTTACATAAGGTTTTACCTCTTCTCAGTGAGAGTGGGAGGTAATGAATTAGGTAAGGTGTTAGGTGAAACTCCTCATTAAAAATTTCGTGTTAAGAGAGAATAGTTGGAGGCTAGTTTAGTGGATTTTGATCTGGGCTATTTTAAGTAGATAATTCTGTCAATCTGAAATTTAAAAAGTTCTCTCACACTGTGTAGAAGCCAACAATACTATTCCTGGTGAATCATTAAAATTTCAATAAAATATCTTCATAAGACACTGAAGTTGACATATAGTGACTGAGATCCCAATAGTCAACTAGGATCACTCTTTCATAGAGACAAAATGGAGCTTCCCCTTTCAAGATACCATGATCTCCAAATACATTTCCTACACTGTGAATGAAGTCTTCTCAGATAAGCAGCAGATGAGCTTATGATTTAAAGGCATGTCATGTAAGAGCTCCAAAAGTTTGCTCAACCAGTGGACCCACCTGAGGAACATTGCCTAATTGTCTTACATGTGATCACTTTCTGAACCTTAGAAGGCTATTTCAGGTAGTGAATTGTATCTTATCAAAATTAACATTGCACAATAGGTTTAAATTTGTTTTGAGTTCTAGTAGCCACAGTATCCCATGAGAATATGCTTAACTGTCTGTCAAGAGTTCTAGGCTAAACTATCAGAGAACAAACAAACAATAAATAAACAAACCAGAATCATTGAGATTATTTCTTGATATCAAAAGGTGTCTTTGTACTGAAGATTCTATAGTTTGCTTACTGTCAATTTGCAGTCAATATCATTTTTTTTCATTGATACATATTATTAGCCTTATAGTCATTTTCTTTTCATTGCTTGGAAGGAATGTGCTGGTATTGCAGAATCAGCAGAGGAGACAAATCCCTGCCTTATGCATTTGAATATCTACCTTGACGACAAACATCAAGACAGGAAACATACACATAGTGCAGTAAGAGAAAAGAAAATTCTTTCATGGTAGTGAAGTTGGCAGTCATGCAGTAAAGGTCATTCATAAAACTTCTAAAGTTCTTCCAGACAAATTCAAATTGAAGTTTTATTGTTGTGAGAATTATATTTAAAATCAAGTGTTTTTTCACTCCTTTCATGATTTGAAAAATACAAAATAATTTGCAATTGTCACAGTTATTCATATCACAATTTTTTTACAAGCAGTGATTTTTTTTTTTTAGACTAGCAAGATGCTAGAATCACAATGAACCTATATATGGGAAAACAGCAGTTTAATAAGCATATGCTGGGGAAATTGCAGCTTAAAATATTCATGTACACTTTTAACCTTTCAGTATGTACAAACTGAAGTTAGTTGAATACTTTGAGGGTTTTAACTCATGCTACATTGTGATAAAACTGTTTTCTTAAATCTAAGAGATTTCAAGTAAAATGATACTGAGTTGTGGAGTTAAAAGGACCTTTGTTACTTTGTCAACTCCCTTTACCTCTCCAAGTGTCTTCATTTATAAACTGGGGATAATAATAATATATCAATATTGCTGTTAGTCTAAAATATAATGTGAGGTTTAAAAACAATTCTAAATGCAGTAGTTTGCCCATGAAATGCCCACTACAATTCCTGTAGAGACATGTACTACAAACTAATAAGAACATGTCCTACACACTACATAAAATATGTAGTTATGACATATGTAGTGTCACTTCTATTTATTGCCGACACTTTATTAGATTCTAAACATATAAATATGAAAAATACACATAATCATTTGCCTTTAAGAAGCTCACCATCAAGCAGAGAGGATGGACTATATATACCTAACTACAATGGGTTAACTACCATATTAATACTAGCAAAAAGTATTGTGAGAACACATATGTGGGGGATTACTTCTGACTACACTGTCAAGTGAGGTATTACTGAGATGGTGTCCTTTATGTTTCATAGGAAGAACTGAATTTTTCCTAGTGATGAATGAGCAAGGACATTTGAGGCAGAAGGAGAATCTTCACTAAAGGAATAAGACAATTTAGGAAAGATGGTGTGTTTGGGATCAGAATGGAAATGCAAATGACAGGATTTGATATTGGATCTGCAAAGACAAACTCAGTCTCTGTGCAACGATTTCTAAAAAGAACTGGGTTTAATTCATATCATGTAATTTATTCATGTTATTGTTATTACTATTTAATAAGTCAAAGTAGAAGCATTTTTAAGTGGCCCATAAATTTACTGCCCAGATAAACTCTTTTAAAACTAAAAGTTAATAGTACTGCAATGAGCATTACTTCATCAGTATTGGGGAACTTACGTCTCTATCATATGGAAAAAGTGTATATTTGCTGAAACAAAGGGTATATATGTATTTAGATTTTACATAAGACATTTTTTAAGAAAAGAAGGCATACAATTAGGTATGCATCATAGAAAAGAACTAGAGGAATTGATTTTTAGAAAGAGAGACTCGAGACAAGGCAATCAATTCAGGAGAGATGATATAGTTCAAAATTAGGGCAATAGCAGTGTGAATTAATAGTGGGGAGTATATTTCATTAATGTTTAAATAGAGAATCCATTGGCTAGGGTAAATAATTGGGAGAAAACAGCAAATGTACAAAGAAATAATAAATTTTCTTAGCTTCAGTAGTGTGACCAAACGTAATAGGAACACAATATGGAGAAAAGAAATGGTTCTGGGGTAACATAATAGTTTATTTTCAGAAACCTTCAAATGATACATGGAAAATCAGATTGAGTTATTTAGCTAGTATTGGGAAATTATATTGCTTATATTATTTTGAAATGTTTTTTATTTACTGAAGTAAGAGAATCAGAAATGTGTCAGATAGTCATCTCTTTGTAACAACCTACTCCAAAACTTAATGTCTTGTAAAAATAAGCATTTATTATTACTCAGCTAAGTAGTTTTGCTGACCTGAGCCAATTGACATTAGGTAGATTTACTCATGTATATTTGGTTAACAGGTTGGCTGGAGGATGGCTTTTATACGATGACCTCCTTCACATGTCTGGCATTTAACCAGCTGTGCACAGAGATGACTACGGGAGTTCACCAGGTTAGCCTGTACTTGTCTCTTGGTAGCCAAACAGTTTTAATAAAATAATTACAAGTGTGCAAGAACCCTTCAAGCTTAGACTAAGATCAGGCAAATTGCTTCTGCCTTATTCTCTTAGGTAAAGCAGGTCACATATCCAGCCCAGATTTAAGAAATGAGGACATGGGTTCCAGCTCTTGATGGGAAGGTCTGCAAAACCACATTACAAAGTGTGTGGTATAGGGAAGAATGGACAATTGGAACCATTTTTGTCAGTTATCAAATGCATATTTAAGTACACAGTTAATGTTAAAAAAAAAACCTTCCTTTTAAGAAAAAAAAATCCCTAACCAATTAATCATGTATGTGAATCTCTCAGAGCAACGAAAGCTTGCTTAAAGGCCACATATAATTATTTTATCAGAGTCATGTGATAAATTAATTATGTAATTATGCCTTAATTATGCAACAGAGAAAATGATTTGTGTTTATTTTTAAAATTCAGAATTGATCACCTGGTTGTTTAGAATCTTTTAACTCAAAGGGAGCTTAAGCCCAACCATACTTGAAATGATGTCAGTTTATCCTTAATTTTAACTAGTGCAAAAATGACAAGAGACTTATCCAGTGCCATTAGTGAAACAGCAGATAAATAATTAAGGATGAACCAAGCTAATTCATCAAATGCAGGCAACACCCTACTTCTAACATTTAGATGTGTTCCAAGAGGACACAGACGACATACTAAACAGACACAAGTTTAAGCAAAATCCACACAAACTGAAAATAATGAATCCAGAAACAAGAAACACTGTGTAATTGTTCCAAGTATGATGAACGTGATCATACATGCAGCAGGCCAAATGGGGCACTTCTGAGAGTGAAAGGGGCAGAGGCTCGGAAACTTTCAAGGTCACTGGGGCATATAGTAAGAGCAATAATGAACAGTTCTTTAAGCAAGTGTCAGTGGCATTTACTCAGGAACTAAAATCTATTTTTTTACTGTTTTTATGCCTCACTTTTACCTAAGTGTTAGTCTATTTTCTGTGTATTGTCTTATCTCTTTTCTTTCATTTATATTTCAAAGTTCATCCCCACCCACCTCTCCACCTTCCAAGTCCAGCTTACAGTGAAGCCCTAATATTTAAGATACTGAAAGAAAAAATTATCTTCTCTGAGGCATAGTGGAAGAACTGTTGTTTTTTTATGTTAGAGTCTAGGTGAGAGAGGCTCAGAGAAAGAGAACAGAAAATGGTGGAGTGGCAACTCAAAAAAAAAAGGGCAAAATGAAAATTACAAAGAGGGCTTAGGAGAAGAGTAAAAGGTACAGTAAAGCATATTATCCTTTACCCTGCATTTGTTCACTCAGTGTCAGTGGACACATTGCTGGACTCTGGACATGTAAGCGCTGCTGAAGAGCATGTAGGGAGTTTAGGCACTCAGACTGGAGAAGAGGGAGTCTGCAAGAATGGAACAAAATCCTTGAGCAAAGTTCCTTCTTGGTGGAGCACAAAAATTGTGAGGGTGGCGATGGTCATTGGTGACATGACCATTATGAGATGACCTGGATAGAGATGGAGGACCTGAGATAGAGAGCTTTTTAATGGAAAAAGCTCAGGACACGAAAAGTAGAGGGTGGCTTCTGGTGAAATACTGTCTACCAGGACAGAATCCTGCAAGGGCTCCAGGCCTGGTTGGATTCTTCCTTAGCCTTGAAGTTTCAGAGGTAAACTCTTTAGTTCCTCAGAGTAGATTAGACTCAAGATGCTGACTAATGCCTAGAAAGCCAAATTATTATTTATTGCAAAATAATCATGAATAATATATCACAATGGACTTTAGCAAACACACAGAAAAATAAAGTGAATCAGCTATGAGATTTGACTAACTGTTGTAACTTTAAAAACTGAGACATTCATCTGCATAATAATGATATGACTGTAACGATATCTGTACAAAGAATCTATGGCAACCTTTGAAGATACTTTGCCTACAGTATTGCTTCTGTGATTCTTGCTTGGCTTTTAGGACTGGCCAGACTCCTTGTGTGACCCTTCTGATTAACATGGTTTTTCTTTAGATTCTGAGGAAACAGGATAGAGAAAAATATGGAAGGATATTGGACCTGAGCAAATTTCCTCAGAATACCTAGGCAGCTGCTGAGTTAGGGTAAACGGCAAGGGTTGGTTATACCATGTGTTTGCAAGAAAATACGCAATGATTCAATTAAATGCAATATACATTTTTTGTAAAACAGAGCTTAACCCTGTGCAGCTCTCCACTGAGAAGTATGAGAAGTGTAATAAAGATATAAAAGCAAAAACAAAACCTCCATCTTATAAATCTTAAAACCATTTAAAACGAGAGAGAAGTAAACTAATAAAGGTTATTTTTATTTGGCATTCATTGAGCACTCTATGGACATGCAGTATAATAAACCCTTCAAAAATATCTCACTTAAACCTCAAAAATCTGATAGAAGGAAGACATTAATATGTCAATCTGACTGAAAAGAAAAGTGAGGCTTCAGAATGTTCTCAGTTGTATCCCAGCCCACAGAGGTAGTAAATGGCATTGTTGAGAGTATGCCTCAGATATCTCTGATCCCAAAATCAGTGAATTCAAACTTAAAACCAGTGCTTGTCAAATTTCAGTACTATGTGGACCCTCATTAAAACATCAAAAATATTTCTGAAGATCCCTATTGTAGAATTAAATTAGAATTATGATAATATTAAATTGTAAACAAAATGGTGATAAAATTCATGTGCTTATAGATTTCTAGAACTATAATAAAACATATTTGGTTTGATAAATTTTGCAAATCAAATGGAAACAAAAGTTAAATGTATAAATATTCATATTAATAGTATATGTGACACATTCTTATTTATAGAATGAAGTCACTAAAATGTGAATTCTGTTCTGATGCTATAGCCCAGGCTCTTTATTAGACTGAAAGGTAAGATTTTGCTACAGTGACAACAAGCCCCAAGTCTCAGTGGGTTAACATATAAAGTCCTGTTGTATGCTCTATATCAGGTGACTCTCTAGGATGGGTTTCACCATCTAAATTCAGGATCTCCATGCTTGGTACCAAAGCAGAGAAATGATTGCAATGACAGACAGATAATGTTCACTGCCTCAGCCTTGAGTATCTGTCAGACATAGTCATGTGGTCCTAAATAACTGTGAAAAGGCTGAGAAGTATGGGCCACTATATGTCCAAGAACAGCATTACAGCAGATACTGGTGAGCACAATTAATAACTCCTACAATTCCTCAAGTGACATCTTATATTCTAAAATGGTTTAAAATTATGGGTTTCCATGCACAAAAAAACTTGTTTCCATTATTGGTAAATTATTAAACATAAATACAATAGTAAACACAGATGAATGTTATTGTTTTGATATTAGAACTACAAGCAGTAAGATATGTCTCTTAACATACTGAAAGTTAAATAACGACTGCTATTTCTGAAGGTGCTCCCTTGGCCCCAGCAAAATTGTAAATATAAATATAGGCATGGGCCATGAATTCTTAGACAATATGTGGTTAAAAGGTGGTCATCAAGATGATTCACAGTAAGAATTTTTTTATTATCTTCAAAATAAAAACAGATTTGTACAGACAAGTCATGGTCACATGTGAGAATATATTGTCAACCCCACGTTTTGAGAAACAACATATGCAGCTGTTCTGTCTGTAGAGCTAAGTGCCAATATGACTGGAAAATAAATAAGCTGTTTGAGAACAAGATCACTGTGGAGTGGCATTGAAAGGATTCATAGGCAGGAAGAATTAAGCTCAGCCTTGAAAAGATGATAGGACTTAAACAGGCATAAAAGAGGAGAGAATTGGACTTTCAGCAGGTTGAATGTCGTAAGAGGAGAAAGGAGAAGAGGAAGATTTGTTCATGGGTGAAGAAGGTGAACCTATTTGGCATGAAGAGCTTGTTCTGAAGACTATTTTGTGTTTTATGAATAATGAGAAGCCAGAGAAAACTTCTGAGTGAAAAATGATGCTTCATGGAAAATGGAATTCTTGACAAACAATATAATTCTTTAGTGACTGGTAGTTAAGATACTGTATATCATAATGATTACCATGTATTAAATACAATACTATTCTTATTTTATAGATAAGGGAAGACATCTCAGAAATGTTAGATAAGTAACTTCTTTATTTACAATAATGTATATACCCTGAAGGGGGGGATTTTAATGCAGTTTGACAGCAAAATTGAAATTCTTCCTACTACATCCTGATTAGTGAAAGAGGACTATAAATTTCTGGCCCTTTAGTGAGCAAGTTGTAGTCATCAACCACAATGTGGTCATCTTTACTGAAGCAAATAAATTTTGTTTTTCACTTGTAAATAAAGTCTGCAAGTGATCAACGTTGCTACCAATTAAATATACCTTTTTGTGACTGACAAGAGGAAAATAACCTAGATATGCTGGAAATATTTCTATTATCATGATAAATTAGCATCTATTAAATATCTACTGTGAGTTTGACATTCTATTGGGCCACATGCCATTTTATCAGATTTAGGAAACTATATAGATAAATGGAAATACATTGATTTTATAATGCATTTAGTATCTTATACTTTATTCATTTTCCTAAGGACAAAAGGTGGTTGTTTCAATGAGCTAAATGCTTGTGCTAACTGGGTTCCCAGCCCGAGGACAGCAGGAAATTTAAATGCAGTCAGTTTCCCCCTGCTCCTTTTTGTTAGGTTTTCTGAGATACTGAAGCAGCTATGGAGAACTTCCAAAGGCATGGAAAAGGATCTCAGACTTTGGTGTCAGATAACAGGAGCAAGCAACAAAGAGACACTAATCATCAAGGTGACTTCAGCAATAAACTGGGAAATAATGAAAGTCATCACCAGGGAAGAGGAATCAATATCCACGTTTAATAGACAAAGGCCTAGAACCTTAATTGAAGTATGGGTCATGGAGCAAAAAGGAAAAAAAGAAAGAAAAAAGAAAACCCAAGAGCTTTAGAGCAGGATACATTTAATTTGAACACCTCACGGGAACCAGTTAGGAACATTGCTTCTCCTTGTTGTGGGAGCTGGGGGATGGAATGTGGCTTTGCCATTTTCTCCCTCTACATTGGATATCGGAATATCAGGATGGTCTCCTACAGGCACACAAATCTGAGTGATTCTAATATCTTACTGGTTCTTATTAGGTACTTAGTAATTATACATTCAACAGATGAATAAAAGAGACAGGATGAATGAATGAATAATTAATAAATTCCATGGTTCAAAAGGGGCTGCAGAACCATAGTTTCCTGTATTTCCTTGAATCTAGTGAGAACTTACTGAGTGGAAGAAATGCACCTGCAGAGAGATGCCAATTTATGTTTATAGAGGACCTGGCACTCTACTTAGAGTGGTTTGCAAAGTGTGTGTCATCCAAATATTTTGTTTCTTATTCTCAAAACACAGACCACTGGGCCTTGAAAGCCTGCCCATATTTCTCACTGCTTCCAAGATAAATTTTCAAATAGCCAATGTAGCCAACAAAGGAGTGTGGTCTGGGCTTTGTCTAATTCTGTAGCATCAAGTGATGGAGTTTTCCACTAGTGTTTCTACATTCCTGCCAGCCTGGCAGTTTCTAGGGCACATGATAGAGAATTCTCTGATAGCATAGCATAGCATAGCAGTTAGGAGCAGGGACTCTGTAACCTCCTTCTGTAATTTATTAAGTAGGCAAGTTACTTAACTTCACTATGCCTCATTTTCATCTTTAAAATGGAGTTAATAATACTACCTTCCTCAATTATTTATTATGAAAATGAAATTAACTGTAAAGTGATTGGAATAGTACTGTTCCTATTACATGGCTTAATAGCAGGAAATTTGAAACTAATTGAAACTATATACATTTCTGCAAAAAAAAATAAAACCGCAAAGAAATAGGGTACTTAATCCAGCCTGGAAGTTATGGACAGACTACCAGTAAGCAGTAACAATGACAATCATGGCATTAGAGAGGCAGTGACAGGAAAATGGAATGCAGAGTGAAAAAAGATTGTTCTATTTAGTTTGAATGAAGTATGGGATAGACTTGAGGATGTTTACAGAAGAATGGAAAGACTCAAAAAGTCAGAGTGAACCTGAAGAAAATGGAGGCAACTCTGGTGGAAGGTAGCAGATGAGAGAAATGACATAGGTGGAGTAATTGGCTTTAATAGAAGCAGGGACAGATAATTGCTCTGGATTCTTTTGTGCCCTATTATCTTTAACCAGTATTTCTGTTTGGAAACCATGAGCTATACTGGGTGTCACAACAGCTTTGCTTATCGGAAGACACCCCGTATCACTGACTTTTACAAATTTTCCCTCCTGTGTGTGTTGTTAACTTGATGTTTAATCCATACACCTGCTGCTTTGTGTGCTTAGAATGCCTTTTCCTTTAAATTTTTCTCTCTCCCATACTGATTTCTCAATTAGGGGACTGTTCTGCCACTGAAACAATTTTTAAATCCCAGAACAATGTTGGCACTTCCATAATGAACACAATTAAGTGGGCATTGCTTGCATTCCCATTTCCCCATCAGTGGAATGTCATCACTTGGTCCCTACTGCTTGCCATTAGTTGCTTCATAGAGTGAAAATACTGTGTGACTACGTGCATTTAATCTAGTTCTTAGATCACAGCACAGTTTCATAAGTTATATGGGAATGTGTGTTCATTTGATAATGATGACAACTTGTCATTTTTATATAGGAATACACTAAAAATTGCCTTAATAACAGGGCACAGGAAATGGACTACTTGGTCCAATCATCTAGAAACTTCAATTTAAGTGATGTTCATTTATAAAAAAACCTTGTAGAATCTTAGATTTAAATGCCCAGCCTTTTATTTGAAATAATTCTGGATTTTTCTGTAATATGGCTCTTGAACCAACAATTAAAACCATGGCAAACAGTTTATTTCTCTCTGTATTTCAAATAACCAAAGTATATGGCCACCCTTTGGGTATACTCGTGTTTTCATGATAACAAGCTCCATCTGATAAAAAGCAAAATTTCCAAGGCACGATTTGGGTATTGTTTTTCCCCACAAAGGTATCTCTTTTTCTTTTATTTTTCAGTAAGATGGAAAAATGAGTTTGAAAAAAAACTCCAGGCATATTATCAAAGAAGAACTTAGGAGTTAGGCTATGACATTCTTATTAAGCCTACAAAAGAAAATGAGTAAAGCCATGTTCTGACTTTTTGACTTTAACCATTAGTCATCATCAAAACACTGTGAAAAATGATTTCAAGATCAAAGCAAAACAGAACAACTTCAAAGACAGATGGAGAGCTCAGTGTTGAAAAAGCAGAGTCCTTGTAATATGACCCCCATGACAAAGTTTTAAGAAATCAGGTAAACAGGACCTGGCTCTGAAACAGACCCCTCTGAGAACATTTGTGGCACTCTGCCAAGTTTGAATTTTTCATAATTTTGCAGTTACTTTCATTATCACTTTATGCTCCATTCCACAGGTGAAATCCAAGTGTACTTTGTGAAATCAATAAACTGTCTTTCATTCCCTAAACAGAATGTTAAGTTTATCATGTAATTTACCATTTAAACTTGCACATTTTGAGAGAGAAAGCTATTAGTAGCTATACCTCAAGAATGTGTTAGTTTGCTGTCTCTTAAGCAAATGGAGAGAACCCTACTATGGCACTATTCCCGAAAAAAGCCTTGTTTAAGATGAAATGTTCCTCTGGCCCTAGATTCATATTTATTTATTTTGAAATCTTACCTATTTCTCAGTCATTTCACTTTCTGTGTCTCTCATTAATCCATTCTAATAATCTCAAATAAAGTGGTCTATTGACTTTGTTATAAAAATATTGCATACCAACCTCAAGACATATTCTATTCAATAACAACAACTAAAAATGATTTCCAAATGTTAACAGTACTGCCATATCAAGTAATTCTTGATGGAAAAACCAGTGAATCATATTTTATGACATATTCAATAACTTTTTGCGACTTGCCTATGGAGACCATTTATTTATCAAACAGTTAAGTCCAATATCAACTACAAAAAAAATACCCAATGAAGAACAAAAATAAATGTAAAAATGGCTATAATTTTTAGCTACTTTTAACATAGTCATTTCATGAACATCATAGAAGTAGAAAAGTAGAATCAACTTTAATCTTACCATTTCAAAGAGATGTTGTATATCTTTTTCTGTCATTATAGTTTTGTATGAATATGTATGAATACTCATTTTTCAAACCATCTTTGGAGCTACTTTCTATAGCAGAAATATATATAATTGCAGTCAGAGTCTATATCAAAATTTTACTCATTTGAATTTATTTCTATGTTGGGATATAATCTATGTAATTGTGGTTTGAGAGTATAAACTAACTTGGGATTGTGCCTTACGTTAATTCATCATGCCCTATCATTGTATATTTAGAATGGCTCTCATTTTTCACTGTGTTAACACTGAAATAAATATTTTAATGCATATAGCTTTTTCCAACTCTTGAATATTTAAAATATATACCCAAATACATCATTATTGGGCCAAATAGGAAAAATGAAAAAGGGGAAGAAATACTTGTCTCTGAGAAAAAGAGTGTAAGGTCCTAGAAATGTACCTTATTTACATATATTCAACATTATTAGCATGATTTAAAAATCTGATTCATTTGTGATGTTTGAATAATGAAAGATCAACTAATCTAGTTACTGAGCATTTGAATTCAGTTCTCTTTCATTATGAACATGGTAGATATCCGACTTAGAGATCCTACAGCTTTAAGGTATGGTTTTGGTTCACCAGAAATGAATGGATGCACAGAAATGCTATAGGGAAAATGGATAAGTTAGCAAATAAAAAGTGACAGTATTACTTAAGCATAAACTATGTAGTACTGCAGTTCAGCATTAGGAAAGACAAAGTCTTCCAACTAAAATATATCATTTGAAAGTCAGTGAAAGAGTAAACTAGCTCCTCCTTTATATGCAAAGGTTTTTCTATTATAATATTGCATATAAATACTTTTGTCATTACTTTACGGCAAATGGTTGTTTATTATTTTATCCCAGGGCTGATCCAGAGGAAACTGTATTTAAACCTATTTCATAACCTCCAGTGGTTCTTCCCCATACCCTACTTTTCTTCCTGTGTGTCATGGGTTCACCTCTATGGTGATACACAAAAGGCCATGAAAACAAACAGCAAATCTTATTCTCTGACAATTGATTATAGGAGGATTTTGCCTATAAATCTCCCTTCAATGTGTTGAAATAATCCTTCTAAACAAAAAGCAAAGAGAAGTGTGAAATAGACTTGAATTTGTTCCTAACCTTATGTATTCCATTCAAAAAATCACCAACATTTTGTTACTAGTACTTTTATCACACCAGGAGGTGTAAATACAGTAAGAGAAATTTGCACCCCAGAAGGAATCAGAGAGATGTGGAAAACAGGAGAGACATACTTGTGTTTAGAAAAGAAGGAAAGGGACCTTGAACAGCAATGTTCAAGCGGTTTTCATCAAAAAGTTGCTGAAAGTATTTAGCAGTAAATAATAGTTCCTAGACAATTAAGGATAAAAGAAATTAGCTGCTTGCATTTATGTAAGAATGTTATCAAGAAAGCACAACATATGCTCAAAATATATGGTTATGAAAACCTGACCTCAATGAACATTTCCAGGTTTATCTTCAATCCAAATGTATCCTTTGCTGCAGTGAGCTGCTCATCTTCCCCAGAAAAATCACCTTATTCTGCATCTTACCTCTGAATATCTCTGTCTTCCAATTCTTCTCTGTTTATGGAAATTCTCTAAATTCAATAAAGAAGCTCCCTCCAACATATTTAAGTATCTTATTGCAGACTTAAACTCCGCAAAATTTCCTAAGAACCTTCTCCTCACCCACAAGCCAGCATTCTGTTAATTCAGGTCTTTGTTACAGTGGTAGAAAGTGGTGACACTCTTCCTATGAAGGAAGGAGAATTTTGGAAGCCATCATATTAGCTAATTTTTGTAATAATTTTCAATATATTAAATAACTAATATTTTAAGAAAAATGTGTTAAACTAGATGACTTAAATTCCTTTAAGTTGAATTTCTAAAATTTTTAGAGAATGAATTCCATTCCATTCACTAAATATCTTTTAAGTGACTATTATAATCACAGTTTTATGCAGACCTAATATTACAAAGATGAATATGTGATTCTAAAATATCCCACTTTAAGGCAAGATATTTTGTGTTAAATGCAATCATATTTCTCATATTTAAACTATGTTTTAAATATGTTAATGCTAGATGATGTAGCAATTCTTTGACTAAGGGATTAAGTACATTTTTACAGAAGAAATACTACCATATTGAGCCCAACACTAATCAGTAATAAATTTGTGATACATGCAGTAAGTGAGAAGAGTTAGAATAACCAGATGGACCTAATATCCATGATGTGGATCTTTCTGCCACAAGATTACTCCTAAGACAACTACCTTTCAGATATTATATACTTAATTACAATATTTGTAATTTTTATAATATTAAAACACTGTTATTTGTAAAATTTTCTATTTAAATATCTCATTTTAAAATAATTTTTTCTCAATTTTATTTTTTACAAGTTCAGACCGTATGTTTCCTATATGAATCGAATTCCAATTTTAGAATAGTAGTCAAAAGAAGTGATTGTAGTTTCAAAATTTATCTCCCATGAAAATATTTAATATGTAAAAGATGTTTGCACTAAATATTTATAGTATATTGAGTGGAATAAAATAAAATAATAATAAAACCTGTGTCATTCACTTACAGTTTTTCTACCACATCACCTTTTCCTTCCATGTAGGTTTCAGTGGAAATATGATACCATTACTAGAGGAAAGAGAGAAGAGATCATGGCTTTTAAAGAGAAAAATCCAAAGACGTTTTTTGCATTTGTTTGTTTCCTTCTTGGTTAGGTAAGATATAGTGTCCCCAGATACCAACTCTTGATTGATATCATCAAACAAAAAAATCCTAAATCACAAAACCCAAAGGAATCTGTTTCCTTGTCTCTAGAGCACAGCATTATAATGCATTATTCATTTTTTTGAATACCACTTCCTCAAGTATCTCCACAGAACCTGAGTCCTAATTTTTGAGGAGAGATCCAAATGGTTCTTGCCAGAGCACTCATCATAGCACAGATGATCAGTGTAAAACAATCAGGGTCATTCCAATCTCCTTGAGAGTTGTCATAGCAGCTAATTTGAGCCAATGAGCTGTAAAGATAGATGTTTGGTGAATCCCATAGTGATTTCCTCATTCCTTAAAAAAAAAAAGAAAAAGTAAAGCAGTGGAAAAAACGGTCAACATAATTTTGTTTGAACTGAAATCTGGAAGACTTGCTACCATGTTTCTTGTTGGAAGCAAAACAGAAAATTCTAGCACATTAAGAATATCAGAGATGAGAATTGTTAAAAAAAAAGATGACTCCACCTTGACATTATTGAGTCATAAAGTCAGACATGACCTTAGTTTTTTGTTTTATGTTGTTTTCTTTTTTTTTATTAAGGCTTATTATTATTATTTTTTAGAGCAACTCAAAGTTCTTTCTGCCACAAGATTACCACATCAAAACTGGGAGGAAAGTACACATATTTTATTTGTGTATTTTGGGTATTAGGGTAAGGCTGGTCTCATAGGAGTCAGAAAGTACTCCCTCTGCTTCATCCCCTGAAAGAAATTATAGAGAATTGGTGTAATTTCTTCCTTAAATGTTTGGGGGAGTTCACCAGTAAACCCACCTGCCCTTTTGTGCTTTCTGTTTCAGAAAGGTATTCATTACTGACTCAGTTTCCTTAATAAATATAAACCTATTTAGATTATCAGTTTCTTCTTGTGTGAGTTTTGACAAATTTTGTCTTTCAAGGAATTGGTCCATTTCTTCTAGGTTATCAGATATGTGACCTAAAACTATTCTTAGTAATTCTTCATTGTCTTTTTAATGTCCATAGCATCTTTAGTGATCTCCTCTCATTCCATTTTGATATTAATTTGTATCCTCTCTTTCTTTTTCCTTAGAAAGGCTTGTAAGAGACTTATTGATTTTATTGATCTTGTCAAAGTAACAGCTTTGGTTTCATTGATTTTCTCTATTGATTTCCTGTTTTCAATTTCATTGATGTTTTGCCCTGATTCTTATTATTTCTTTTCTTCTGCTTACTTTGGAGTTAATACGCTCATCATTTTCTAGTTTCCTAAGATGGAAACTTGGATTATAAATTTAAATTTTTTCATCTGTTCAAATATGCAGTAAATGTTATAAATTTCCCTCTAAGGACTGCTTTTACTGCATCCCACACATTTTGATAAGTTGTGTTTTCATTTTCATTTACTTAAAATAGTTTTTAATTTCTCTTGAGGCCTCTTCTTTGACACACATGTTCTTTAGAAACATTTAATTTCCACATATTTGGGGTTTTCCAATAATATTTCTCTTACTGATTTCTAGTATAATTTCATTATGGTCTTAGGGCAGACATTACATGGTTTCTATTCTTTTAAATTTAAGGTGCTCATGATGTGGTCTGCCTTGGTGAATGTTCCAATTAGGCTTGAGAAAAATGTGTATTCCACTGTTGCTGGGTAAATTAGTCTCTAAATGTCAGTTATATACAGTTGACTGATGGTGGTGTTGAATTTAGCTGTTTCTTTACTGATTCTCTGCCTGCTTAATCTGTCCCTTCTGAGAGAGGGGTGTTGAAGTCTCCAACTATGATAGTGGGTTTGTCTATTTCTCTTTGCAATTCTAGATGCTTTTGCCACACATAGTTTGATACTCTGTTGTTAGGTGAATATTTGTTAAGGGTTATTATTTAGAAAACTGACCCATTTATCATTTGCACTGACCTCTTTATCCCTGATAACTTTTCTTTTTTTTTCTGTTTTTTTTTATATGATTCATTTTGGTATCATTAATCTACAATTACATGTGCAATATTATGGTTATTAAACTACCCCTTCATCAGGTCCCCCCCACCAACCCCATTACAGTCACTGTCCATCAGCGTAGTGAGATGCTATAGAATCACTACTTGTCTTCTCTGAGTTGTACAGCCCTCCCCATGCCACCCCAATATTACATCTGGTAATCGGAATGCCCCTTTTTCCCTCTTATCCCTCCCTTCCCGCCCATTTTCCCCAGTCCCTTTCCCTTTGGTAACTATTAGTCCGTTCTTGGGTTCTGTGAGTCTGCTGCTGTTTTGTTCCTTCAGTTTTTTTTTTCTGAGTTCTTATACTCAACGTATGAGTGAAATCATTTGATACTTGTCTTTTTCGGCTTGGCTTATTTCACTGAGCATAATACCCTCTAGCTCCATCCATGTTGTTGCAAATGGTAGGATTTGTTTTCTTCTTATGGCTGAATAGTATTCCATTGTGTATATGTACCACCACTTCTTTATCCATTCATCTACTGATGGACACTTAGGTTGCTTCCATTTCTTGGCTATTGTAAATAGTGCTGCAATAAACAAAGGGGTGTATATGTCTTTTTCAAACTAGGCTGCTGCATTCTTAGGGTAAATTCCTAGGAGTGGAATTCCTGGGTCAAATGGTATTTCTATTTTGAGTTTTTTGAGGAACCTCCATACTGCTTTCCACAATGGTTGAACTAATTTGCATTCCCACCAGCAGTGTAGGAGGGTTCCCTTTTCTCCACATCCTCACCAACATTTGTTGTTGTTTGTGTTTTGGATGTTGGCCATCTTCACTGGTGTGAGGTGATATCTCATTGTGGTTTTAATCTGCATTTCTCTGATGATTAGCGATGTGGAGCATCTTTTCATGTGCCTATTGGCCATCAGAATTTCTTCTTTAGAAAAGTGTCTATTCATGTCCTCTGCCCATTTCTTAATTGGATTATTTGCTTTTTGTTTGTTGAGGTGCGTGAGTTCTTTATATATTTTGGATGTCAACCCCTTATCAGATACATCATTTATGAATATATTCTCCCATACTGCAGGATGTCTTTTTATTCTACTGATGGTGTCCTTTGCTGTACAGAAGCTTTTCAGCTTGATATAGTCCCACTTGTTCATTTTTGCTTTAGTTTCCCTTGCCCGGGGAGATATGTTCATGAAGAAGTCGCTCATGTTTATGTCCAAGAGATTTTTGCCTATGTTTTTTTCTAAGAGCTTTATGGTTTCATGACTTATATTCAGGTCTTTGATCCACCTTGAGTTTACCTTTGTGTATGGGGCTAGACAGTAGTCCAGTTTCATTCTCTTACATGTAGCTGTCCAGTTTTTCCAACACCAGCTGCTGAAGAGGCTGTCATCTCTCCATTGTATATCCAAGGCTTTATCAAATATTAATTGACTGTATATGTTTGGGTTAATGTTGGTCTGTGGATCCGTTTTTGTGCCAATACCAAATTGTCTTGATTACTGTGGCTTTGTAGTAGAGCTTGAAGTCGGGGAGCGTAATTGCCCGTTTTATTCCTCCTTCTCAAGATTGCTCTGGCTGTTCGGGGTATTTTGTGGTTCCATATGAATTTTAGAGTTATTTGTTCCAGTTCATTGAAGAAAGCTGTTGGTAGTTTGATAGGGATTGCATTGAATCTGTAGATTGCTTTAGGTAGTATAGCCATTTTGACAATATTTATTCTTCCTAGCCAAGAGCATGGGATGAATTTCCATTTGTTAGTGTCCTCTTTAATTTCTCTTAGGAGTGTCTTGTACTTTTCAGAGTACTGGTCTTTCACTTCCTTCGTTAGGTTTATTCCTAGGTATTTTATTCTTTTTGATGTAATTGTGAATGGAATTGTTTTTCTGATTTCTCTTTCTGTTAGTTCATCATTAGTGTATGGGAAAGCAACAGATTTCTGTGTGTTAATTTTGTATCCTGCAACTTTGCTGAATTCAGATATTAGTTCTAGTAGTTTTGGAATGCAGTCTTTGGGGTTTTTTATGTACAATATCATGTCATCTGCAGATAGTGACAATTTGACTTCTTCTTTACCAATCTGGATGCCTTGTATGTCTTTGTTTTGTCTGATTGCCATGGCTAGGACCTCCAGTACTATGCTGAATAACAGTGGAGAGAGTGGTCATCCTGTCTTGTTCCCGATCTTAGATGAAAAGCTTTCAGCTTCTCGCCGTTAAGTATGATGTTAGCTGTGGGTTTGTCATATATGGCCTTTATGATGTTGAGGTACTTGCCCTCTATACCCATTTTGTTGAGAGTTTTAATCAGGAATGGATGCTGAATTTTGTCAAATGCTTTTTCAGCATCTATGGAGATGATCATGTGGTTTTTGTTCTTCTTTTTGTTGATGTGGTGGATGATGTTGATGGATTTTCGAATGTTGTACCATCCTTGCATCCCTGGGATGAATCCCACTTGATCATGGTGTATGATCCTCTTGATGTATTTTTGAATTCGGTTTGCTAATATTTTGTTGAGTATTTTTGCATCTACGTTCATCAGGGATATTGGTCTGTAATTTTCTTTTTTGGTGAGGTCTTTGCCAGGTTTTGGTATTAGAGTGATGCTGGCTTCATAGAATGAGTTTGGAAGTATTCCCTCCTCTTCTATTTTTTGGAAAACTTTAAGGAGAATGGGTGTTATTTCTTCTCTATATGTCTGGTAGAATTCAGAGGTGAATCCATCTTGTCCGGGAGTTTTGTTCTTGGGTAGTTTTTTGATTACCGTTTCAGTTTCATTGCTGGTGATTGGTCTGTTTAGTTTTTCTGTTTTTTGTTTGGTCAGTCTTGGAAGGTTGTATTTTTCTAAGAAGTTGTCCATTTCTTCTTGGTTTTCCAGCTTGTTAGCATATAGATTCTCATAATATTCTCACAATTCTTTGTATTTCTGTGGGGTGTGTCGTGATTTTTCCTTTCTCATTTCTGATTCTGTTTATGTGTGTAGATTCTCTTTTTCTCTTAATAAGTCTGGCTAGGTGTTTATCTATTTTGTTTATTTTTTCAAAGAACCAGCTCTTGGTTTCATTGATTTTTTTCTATTGTTTTATTCTTCTTAATTTTACTTATTTCTTCTCTGATCTTTATTATGTCCCTCCTTCTGGTGACTTTGGGCCTCATTTGTTCTTCTTTTTCCAATTTCAGAAATTGTGTCTTTAGACTATTCATTTGGGAATGTTCTTCCTTCTTTAAATAGGCCTTGACTGCAATATACTTTCCTCTTAGAACTGCCTTTGCTGTGTCCCACAGAAGTTGTGGCTTTGTGTTGTTGTTGTCATCAGTCTCCATATATTTGATTTCTGTTTCGATGTGGTCATTAACCCATTGATTAATTAGGAGAATGTTGTTAAGTCTCCATGTATTTGTGAGCCTTTTTGTTTTCTTTCTAAAATTTATTTCTAGTTTTATACCTTTGTGATCTGAGAATTTGGTTGGTAGGATTTCAATATTTTTGAATTTACTGATGTTCTTTTTGTGGCTTAGTATGTGGTCTATTCTGGAAAATGTTCCATGTGCACTTGAGAAGAGTGTGTATACTGTTGCTTTTGGGTGCAGAGTTCTGTAGGTGTCTGTTAGGTCCATCTCTTCTAGTGTGTTGTTCAGTGCCTCTGTGTGTTGGGAGATCTGTGGGCTTCAGTGGACTGCGAGACTGTTTCCTTCCCCAGTGAGGGAAAGTTTTCAGCAATTATTTCTTCAAAGACACTTTCTATCCCTTTTTCTGTCTCTTCTTCCTCTGGTACTCCTATAGTACGAATGTTGTTCCATTTGGATTGGTCACACAGTTCTCTTAATATTCTTTCATTCCTAGAAATCCTTTTATCTCTCTCTGCCTCAGCTTGTCTGTATTCCTTTTCTCTGATTTCTATTCCATTAGCAGTCTCTTGCATCTCATCCAGTCTGCTGTTAAGCCCGTCAATCACTTGTCTGATTTCTGCATTGTCTTTCCTCACTTCCCTCACTTCCTCCCTCAGCTGTTTCACATTTCTCTGTAGGTCCATCAGCATGGTTATGACTTTTATTCTGAATTCTTTTTCAGGAAGACTGTGCATTTCCATCTCTTCAGGCTCCCTTTCTGGGGTTTTCTGGTTGATTTTAGTCTGAACCATATTCCTCCGTCTTTTCATGGTTATAGAAGTGGTCGCTGGTAGTTGCCTTGTATGTCAGCTGGGCTCTTTAAGACTTTAAAAGAGTTAAAAAAAAAAGGAAAGAGAGAAAGAACAATAAAAGAGAAAAAAGAAAGAAAACAAAAAGCAAAACAAAACAAAACAAAAAAACAAAACAAAGCAAGCAAAAAAAATGCCCACTGTGAGTAGATTCTGTGGGGATGGTGTAGGTGGCGCTGTTGCTCCATTATTCCGCAGCCATGGCCACGCCACTCCCCAGGGCCCTTTATAGCTCTGGCCGTGGTCGGAACAAATGGGAGGCTGTTGATCTCAGTGAGAAGTCTAAGTGTGGCCACGTTTTCCCAGTCACCAGCTAAGGGGTCCGAAACTCCCCAGGACTCCCAGCCTGCTGGGCTGAGTATGTCGGGGCTATCCAGCTCTTCTGCTGGGCTCCTGTCTCTTTAAGACTGCTGAAGAAAGTGCGCGCTTTTCTTTTCTTTTTTTCCTTCCCAGGAGCCGGCTGCAAGCACCCTGGCACATTTCCCACTCAGATCCTGCACCCTCTGTCTCTCCAATCTCCACTACAGTGTGGTATGTGTGTCCGTGCTCCCCGCGCAGATCACCAGGGCTGGCTACTTCGCGGGGTGTACTTCCACTCCCTCCTGGCTCTGAATCCTCTTCGACTGCCAGCGCACTGGGCTGGGTGGGTGCTCGGGTCTCGCCGGGTCACAGCTCCGTATCTTACCCACCTTTTTGGGTGCTGAGTCCTCTCGGGTGTAGCTGCATGCTGTGTGCTTTCCTGTGTATTCTGATCTCTCTTTTAGGAATAGTTGTATTTGCTGTATTTTCATAGATAAATATAGTGTTGGGAGGAGATTTCTGCCTCCCTGCTCATGCCGCCATCTTTCTGGAAGTCCACCCCTGATATCTTTTCTTGCTTTAGAATCAGGTCTGCCTAAAATTTAATATAGCTAATTCTTCCTTTCTTTGATTAGTATTAGCATGGTACCTTTTCATCCATCCACTTAGTTTTGATCTGTATGTGTTTTTATATTTATAGTGAGTTTCTTATAGACAACACATATTTGAGTCTTGTTTTGACCCTCTCTAACAGTGTCTTTTAACTGGTACATTTAGACCATTGATATTCAAAGTGATTATTAATATAATGGACTATTTTCTTTTTATTGCTTTTATTCTTTTTTCCCATTTTTGTTTTCCACTTTTTTTCTGCCTTTTGTGGTCTTGACTGAGCATTTGTATGATTCTATTTTCTCTCTTTCTTCACGTAGTAGTTATAGTGCTTTCTAATTTATTTTTTAGTGATTGTCCTACAGTTTGCAGGGTAAACTGTATGTACATTTATAGCTAAACCAAGTCCACTTTCAAATAGCACTATACCACTTCACACAGATAATGTGAGTACTCTATAATAACAAAATAATCCTAATTCCTTTCTCCCTCCCTTATATCATTGCTTTCCTTCATTTCACTTATGTCCAAAGATGCATGAGAACATACACACACATACACACACATATACACATATATATACATAAACATAATTGACTACATTGTTGTCATGATTATTATAACAAACACTTATCTGTTAGGTTAGTTATGAATAAAAATGTTTTTATTTTACCTTCACTTGTTACTTCTTCAATACCCTTCCTTATTTTATGTAGAGCAAAGCTTCTGGCTGATATTATTTTCCTTCTCTCTAAAGAATTTTTTTTTATCATTTGTTTCAAGAAAAGTCTACTGGCATTAAATTCCCTCAATTTTTTTGTGTTGGAGAAAGTTTTTATATCTCCTTCACTTTTGAAGGATAATTTCACAGGGCACAGAATTCTAGGTTAGTGGCTTTTTTATCTGAACACTATGAATATTTTACTCTGTTTCCTTCCTCCTTGCATGGTTTCTGAGGAGAAGTTGGATGTAATTCTTATCTTTGTTCCTCTAAAGGTAAGCTGCTTATCTCCCAACCCACTCTGGCTTCTTTCAGAATTTTTTCTTTATCCTTTGTTTTAGCATTTATTCTGCTTGTTGTTCCTTGAGTTTCCTGTGAGATTTGACACTAATTTGTGTTTGAGTTTGTGACATTTGAGTTGTCTTTGGTGTCTGACATTAATTTGTGGAAATTCTTCATCGCTATTGATTCAAATATTTCTTCTGTTCCTTTCTTTACCCTCTGGTACTCTCATTACACTTATATTACACTTTTGTAGTTGTCCCATGGCCTTGGATATACTGGGATATTTTTGTTTTTGTTTTGTGGGTAAAATTGCAACATTTACAGTATCTCTTGCTTGGCCTTAGTGCATCTCCATATCAATAGGTGATTACAAGAGGAAGAGAGGACATATCTGGACCTGAGAGGTTGGGTGGGGTCGCTTTTCTGCAGCCAGGTTGCAAGAGACACAGGTGAGCAGTAGTGGACAACTGCTTGTAAGAAATAAATGGGTTTCTCCCACTTTATTTCTCTCTTTGACTGATTTCCACTCATAGGTATTTTGTCCCAGGCTGGGAAAATACTCTCCCAGTGTAGTTATAGTTTTTGGTACTTATTCTCCTTGCTTTTTGGTTTACAAGGATCCTATTACCTTATCCACTAAGTCAGAGAGTCTTTCCTCTCTGTGTCCAGTCTACTCACAAGCCCATCAAAAACATTCTTCATTTGCTACCGTTCTTCGTTTTTTATGTCTATCATTTATTTTTGGTCCTTTCTTAGAATTTCCATCTCTCTGCTTAAATTGCCCATTTATTCTTGCCTGGTATTTTATCTGTGAGAGCCCTTAGCATATTACTTGTTTTAAATTCCTGGTTTGATAGTTCCAACATCCCGACCATGTCCGGTCCTGATGTTTGCTCCTCTCTTAAAATTGTGTTTCTTGCCTTTTGGTATGCCTTTACATTTTTCTGATAGCCAGATATGATTATGGGAGAAAAAGGGATTACCATAAACAGGCTTTCATAATGTGATGGTAAGGTGAGGGGAGATGGTAAGCATTCAGTGGTCTATGACCAAGTCTCAGTCCTTTAATGAGCCTCTGTCCTGGGCTGCGAAGTTCACAAGTTTCTCCATTTTATTTTCCTCTTCCTTTGGTGGGACAGTGTGGCTAGAGTGGGTTGGAGTGAGCTTGTTCCTTCTCCTTCGTGGTAGACTGTGGATGGCTGCAGTTGGGTGTTCCCCTTTACTGGGCCACTTAGGCTCTGTTAATACCTCCGCTGGCTATCCACTGCTTACTTTGTTTCCCCTAGGGGCAGACCTTGTTATGAAAGAAAGAGTGCTTCAGAGTAATTCAGAACAGTTCCTTTTCCCCTCCCACTGCCAGAAGTTCAGGGCATTTCTCTCTAATATTTGCGGTGAAGCACTGGTCAATCTCCTGGAGGGTAAATCTCTTAATATTGTTTGCTCACTTATGACTGGGCTCCCTTAGAGTTTGAAACTTTCAGAGGTGCTCAACTGAGCCTCCAGAGATTCATTAACTACAGTTCAAGTTCTCCTCCTCTGGCACTGGTTCCCAGGATGGTTTCTGCTAGTGAGTATCTGCTCAGGTGGTCGCCACTCCCAGCCTCTCCTCTCTGTCTTTCCATTTTTGGGAGCGGTAGTTTGCCCTGTTTCCTCTCCTCTCTAAGGGAGTCAAGAAGACTTGTTGGTTTTTCAGTCTGTTTGGATTCTTTCTTGTTGTTAGGACAATGCTTCAACGTCCAAGCTGTGTATAGAAGGACCCAGAAATCAGAAGTCCCCCTACCTTAACTCCTGAGCCATGTTTAGTTGTGTTTCCTGCTCCTTGTGACTGAAAATATCTCAAATGATATATATAGCCAAATAAATTATTTTAAAAATGATGCAAAAGATGTACCACTATCATTAATATGTTAATGAGCTTAGTAATAACCACTTAGAAGAACTGATACAGAATTACATGCCTTTGTTTATGCCAATTGTATATTTCTATAAATATGTCATATATTTCTCCAGTAATATACATTAATGTTCAGAGAAGTGTATTTTGGGAACACTCTAATACCTCTTTCTATTAGTTAAAACTATCGATTGGATGCAAAGAAAACTAGTGTTTGAGATATAATTACTATATATATATATTTTTTTTTTTTTTGCCAAACTGTATTAGAATGGGTCTGAGTTACATTAAGGAAGAAACATTTTCATTTTCTATATATATATATAACATTTTCATTGGCTATATATATCATTTGAGATATTTATTGTGTTTTTTTAATCTAATGTAATAAATATAGTCTTTTGTATTGGTGGGTTTATTATTCGTCTTTTATTGATGAAATCATTGAGAAATGCAGGTACCAAACTCCAAATCAATGGCAAAACCTTTATAGGAGCAGTGCACTTGAAAGCTTTTAATGGAGGCTGCACCATCTATTACAGTTAAATGTGTTAAAGATTTTACTTTTATTTCCCTGGCTTAGAAAGAATACAGTTTGTACTAATAATGTGAAATTATGCCTAAAATGTTTTAGCACCAGAGACGGAGATTCAGAGTAATTAGGTTTTAACACTTGATCACTAAATAAGAAGCCAATAAAGTCAATTTATAATTTGTATTGATTAGAGAATTTCAAATATCTAAATGTATTGTAATTGAAAATAAATCAAGAAATAAAGAAGAATTGCAAAAAAAAAGGTTAAACTGAATTTAAAGTTTGGCAAAGAATTGGACTTGGATCCTTAGAGAAATTCCCTTCTTTAAATGTAAAACAAAGTATATAAAAGGCTCATTCCCCAATGGCATATTCTTAATTCAAGAGATAGCATTCAGGTCCCTCAAAGCTACAGCTTTCAGACCTCTACAGCAGGCAAGAATGACCTTAGATGAATAGGATTTTTTTTTCCAGTTACTATAGCTAAATGCACCTGAAATAGGGAATTCATGCAATTCACTACACTGTGGAAATCACACATAAATGGGATAGTCAGTAGAAATTTCAGCTTATATATGGCAAGAAATTATGTCATTTACAATGATGGTACAATTTGCACCACATATATTTTTCCAACTTGATTTAAATTTACAAAATTTATGTACTATTTTAACTCTTTTTTTTAAAGAATAAATGGAACACCATTTAAAATGTATAGTTAAAACAGAGTTAGAAATGGCTTAATAATGACAGTAAGCCAAAGGTATCAAAATATGGTATGTTGAAGTAGTAGGTCAGCATTTATCTGCCAAATTCAGGGCAAGTCATTCCTGAGCAAAAGTCATTTGGTGCCAAATCCCACACCATTAAAATAATGATAATAATAACAAATATTATTGTTCAGATCATTTTTTAAATGCCAGTAATTGAAGGATAATCTCCAGGCAATGGATAAAATGTAAAAATACAAAAATACAAAAAACAGAACAAAATCCATTCTGAGGCACTTGGAATAGAGATCAAAGTAAAATATACCATTTGCAAAGGACTTTAACCTACTATCAGTTTAACCTTAAATAACCTCAATTCCATCACAACTAGTATCACTTCCCTCTTTCCTGAACTTTCTAAGCAGTCTTTGTGTTTGTCGTTTGGTAACTTATATATGCACTAATCCTTCTTGGCAATATTTTGTTTTATATGTGACTGTCTTTTCTTTTCAACTGAATTGTAAGCTCCTGTGAAACAATGTTCACAGCTCACAATTTCTTTGCTCCATCTGCAGAGTCTAGCCCACATGTTGTTGGTCCTACTGCTCAAAGCTCCTTGCAGAAAATTAATTTGGTGCATTTATTGGCCACTGTAACTGCATTAGGAAAGACACAGGTGTTGGTCTAATACCCACACCTAACCTAGTCCCTGGTACAGAGAAGAGTTTTAATATGTAAATAAAAATGAATTAATCTTATTCTTGCATTCTCGTACTGCTCAGCAGAGTCAAAAATATTACTGAAAGGAAACTGTTCATTCCACAAGACAGCTTACTTATTGTTTGTCAAAATGTTATTTATAATTAGCCCATGTATTTGGTTTTGTGACTTGTATACATTTCTTTTTGTTTTGTACACTGAGCTTAAAATAATAATTCTTATTTCTCCTACTATTTATGTAGCATTTTACCTCCCAAATAACTCCTAGCTATTATTCCACAATCTGGCCTTTACCCAAAATATTTTTCCTGTTTAAGAAAATACATTTACCACAATTATCATTTTTGTTATAATTATAACATTGTAAAAACACATATAATATGTGGTTAACTATATATATAATTTAATGGTTCATCACAACAAACAAGTCTACACATGGATTTTTTGACAAAATATTTTCACTAACTTTCACAATATGTGAGGGACTTGAGGACGTACAAGTTCAGATTCTCAAATAAAATAGTAGAAGCAAAGGCAAGGCAATGATACAGCTCGATTTGAAAAATTCACTACATATTGTTCCTCTCTATATAATATACGTTAACATAGACCACACAGTACAAAAGCATTTTCTCCAAAACACTGTAATACAAATAGATTTCTTCCATAAATTATTAATAATATGCTTAAGGTCATCTATTCCTTAGATGAAATTCTTCAATTACAAATATTTCAGAGAAGAGTAAACCTCATTTTGTTTGAAAACGTATATAATAGATGAGTTGAAATTCCATATGACTAAAGGAAAACAGAGTCAAAACCCTGAGACACGATATGCTGTACTTACCAATTGCGTGTTTATTTGAGCATTCTAAGCCTCCTTGGGAACCTTAGAGAATCAGAAGATGGGGGAAAATCCAGCCCAGAGTTATTTCAAGTCACAAACTTCCTTTTTGTGGTTGACTTCCAGCTTAACTTCCATTTACATGTAAAGAATTTATGGCCTTTTGCCACAGAACTCCGCGCGCATTTACCCACAAGAGGATTTATCTAAGAGGTGGCATCAATTTTGGCCACAGGAGAGCCGTGATTCATGCAATCAAGTGAACGACTTCTGACTTCTGACTTCCCATGTAGTCAATTCTCTATGGTCTTTCACTGAGGTGAATTGCTTATTTGACTTAAGATTATGTTTCTGGCAAAACTAACATTTTAAAACTTAACCTCAAAGAAAGACAGTACCTATAATATATTGCTAACAACATAATAATTCTTTAAAGAAAATCTACCCATAGAAACTTAAAACTTGATAAAATCAAAAGATACATTTATTACACATTGACCCCTAGGAGACTTTTCTTCTAAATCTTCAAGTTTCATAATACTGAGAAACATGTAATAATAGTATTTATGTAGTATGTTTTATTGCAAATGCTTTTGAATTTTTATTTAACACCGAAATGGTCCCCACTGAGATGTTAACGTTCTCCTTTGCAGATGAACTGATATTATGAAAACACACCAAACACTTATGGAACCTCAACTCAGCTGTGCTTCTAGCCTTGGTTTGGTGAGTAAAATGAATATAGAGATGTATTCCTGATTAGTGAATTCAAATGTTATTTCATGAGGATAAATGACTCTTGGTATTTGTTATTGCATGGTTTCTGTTCAATCCAACTAGGCCACCCTTTCATAGGGAATTTATTGGCAAGGTAGTAGAAAATTAACTCCATTACCCCTAGAGTTCTCCTAATTTATGAGACTCATTAGCATTTGTGCATAATGCACCGACATCTTTAGTGATAACCATATTAACGGGTGGAGGTCATGTCCAAGGCAGTTTCCTTGTAGCTTTGGGCACCATTCAATATTGTTAAGCAGGTATTGATATTACCTTGGAGGAAAGCTCATAATACTTAGTTACTTTGTATTGTCTTTAACTATTCACATCACAGAGATATTCTATGACTATAAAGCCTGATTTTTGTGTGGTTTCCAATTTATCAGTGCTTGTTACTGAGCTCTGGGATGAGAACTCCTGTATGCATCTAATTCAGATTAGCAATAGGGAACAGAACTGTGGTACAAGTAAAAATAAGAAGGTTAAAAATAGTTCAGGGAGGTCTAGAACTTTCCAATATGTTCAGTGTAGCTGTACAGTTCATTAGTGTGGTATGCCCTAGGATCATTTATGAAAAGAGACCAAACACAGGCCAGGTTATTTGGTTCTGAGTCAGCATTCCTGCATCCTCTTAAACTTAGTGATTCTGCTTTAATTTGTTTTCTATATTGGCTTCTGCATAAGGTGTGGACTGGTGTTCTGGAAAACACTGTTCTGCTACTAATTATATACAAAAGCTTCTATTAATATTTTCTTCTCATTCAGTTGTTCAGAGACCACCCAAGATTTTATTTGTATATATAAATAATCAGGGGAACAACTGGAGTCTCTTCAGTTTGATTCTGGTGTTTTGTCCTACTACCTTGTCTTCAGTCAGAGGACACTCCTAGAGGTAAGAATGCAGCATCACTGTAGTATAGCAGATCTAAACTATTGACCACCACCAATGTCATTTTATGGTGTGATTTTATTGAACTTGGAAACATCTTAATAAATTTGTTGCATTGTGGTTATCCTACAAACCCTATTTGTTTATAATCTGTCTATAAGGACATAGTGTGAACTATGAATCTCTGGTTCCTGGGAACTTTGACAGCAGAACATAGGAAGAGGCAGAACAACCAAGCCAGTGTGTTTGAACGCTGATCTTGGGCAAGAGACTTAACCTTTTTTTGCTTCAGTTTTTTCCATAAAATGGCTATGAGGAACAGATGAGTTAATGTTTGCAAAGGACTAATGCCTGGCACATAACAAACATTATTGAAGTCTTTGTACTCAATGAAGCAACACTGCTTTTAAAAATGGAAGTACAAAAAACACCACCACAAAAATTATGGCTATGTAGCAGTCTTGTCTGGTGTTTCAGAGAATGCTTAGTAAAGGTTCTTAATGGAGCGATCAGGGCTTTTGTTCATAACAGTGAATTACTTTGCCTTTACAGCAGTAATGTTCAAGAATGTATCTTCTCTCTCAACTCGGCATTGTACTACAGTTAGCCTGTCTTTGACACTTCCTGCACTGGGCTCCTATGAGGTAATCTATGTGGGGCCTTCCCAGAAGATTCATTAAGTTGTATTGAACATGTCTGCCTGCCTCATGGGCAAGGCAACAAATACCATACACAAAACACCTGTGCTCTCAACTTAGTGCCAATTCCATTTTTCTTTAGCCAATTCAAGGTTTCATTTATTATTTATAACATTCTGAATGTGTTGGGACCTAATTATTTCTGAAAGTACTGCATCCCCCTCTCCATGTCTTGTCAGTTGCAGCTGGCTGGACTCTTCCCTATTCCTGCTTTCGAATTTGAAGCAGGGTATTCTCTGTGAAGAGCCCTTGCCTCCTGAACATATTCCTCTCAGTAACCTTATCAAAGTGCAAAGATGAGAGTGTTTACATCATGATTTATTATGCCCTCAATCTTCTCAAAATTTAATTAATGTAGGTCATCTTTTTCTAGAACAGAAAACAATAGTATATTCAATATCACTTAATATCATTAAGTTGCAAAAAAGTTGAATTAATATATGCCTACTAACAATTTATTTTTAAGTGAAAAATACAACAGTAAAACTCAGATATATCTCAATCCAGTTGACATATATCATCAAGATTTTCCCAGCACCTACTGTCTAAGGCAATATTTTAAAAGTATGTTCAAAGGACAATGCAACAAGAAACATGCATAAGCATTTTAGGGTTGCACCTACCTGGCCCAGGGCAGACCCTCTGTCTCAGAATCTCTAGAAACATGGCCTAGAAAGTAGAATTTTAACCAATACCAGAGGTGATTCCAACATTTGAGAATCCCTGATTCTCGAGTATGAATGGCTTCATTTTTCCACCTTATTTAGTTCTTCAGCTGTTTCACGCAGCTGCTGGCCAGGCAGGGTGTGACTGGCAGAGAAGACAGAACTGCTTCAGTCCACACGTGTGTCTTCATTTGTCATCCCTACTACTTGCCAGTCAGATCCTCTTTCCTAGGATCTGAGAATACCACGGCAGGCAAAGGCACCAATTTTGCTTGGGGTTTGACTTGAAACACCCAAATGGCTACCAGAGGAACTGATAGCGCAGGGACTTTTTCTTGGCAGCTAGCACAGCATACCCCAGAGAGTTCTGCTGGCCCAAATTCAGCCTTAGAACTGTGAACAATATCTCTTCATTTCCATCTTACTCCCTTACTTTGCTTGGATGAATAAGTCAACCTGTGTCTTGGTGAGCTGACCTGACTGCTCGTCTGCCCATTCCTCTCTGATTGAGAAACAGTGTTCTATCTCCAGCTCCTCTCTGTGTTCTCTGCGTGTTTCATTTTCTCTTCCCATCCTCTCCGTGTGGTTATTTCTTGAAGTGTTGTTCATAACTTCCTTCTCCCTCTCCACTCTCTGTCAAGGAGAATCAATCTCTTTTTATATTTCAACCAACACGGTGATGCTCAAATGTCTGTCTTTATCGCTAATCACTTCAGAAAAAAACAACACCCACTTTTCTTTGCTATCAACATTTTCACTTCTATGTCTAACTGTAGCTTCAAATTCTGCAAATCTATAGTATATCTCCTTACCCTCAAAAGAGCAAAATTCTTTCACAAATTTGGCCTCCTCCATCAATGGTATCTCCATTCTCATAGTTCCACACTTTAGACGTATTAATCAAATTTGACTTCTCTAGTCCCAAATTAATCACTAAATTGATTCCCTACTATATATACTAATTCTTTACAGAAATCACAGGACTCCTGGGACCTTTTGGATAAAGTACTTAATTCTAAAGGAGACAGTGTATTATAGTAAATATAAGCAGGTCTTCGAAACAAGAAACTATGTTTTGAATTGGGCAGACATAGGTATATTAATCTTTCTAAACTTCTATTTTTCTTACAATATAAGTTTATTTAGTCTTTCAACAAATATTGTTGGGAACCTTGTAGGCTTTATTGCTGTACTAGAATCTTGGTATGCTATGTTGGGCAATACCTCTTCACTCATGGAAAGTATAGATGAGTGCTTTATTGTGATGAAAAATAAAATAATGTATTTAAAACACCTGGCACAAGTAAATATTCTGAGAATATTGCTTCCCTAGAGTCTGTTTAATGGGCTTTGGCTAACATCTCATATTTCAGTGGGTGCTGTGATTTTTTTTTTCTTTCCTTGTTAAAGCTGCCCTACATAACTGACTCTCCGTCTTTGACTTCTGTTCATTAAGATGGGTTATTGAGTGGTCAATAATTGTCCTGTCTTTTCTGATTCTTGCTCTTGTCAGAGAACATCTGTCAACACTTTTCATTTTATTTTATATTTTTTCCTGGAGATTCATTAAAAAAATCTTATATAGTGGAGTGCTATCGTCAGACTTACAAGACAGATGTTTGTGATTATTTTTTCAGTATGAGTGGTGAGAGAAGTAGGTTAAAAAATGGTAACTACGTTACCTTTTCGGCTGACTGATTTGATGGTGATGCCACCAACCAAGGTTAGTATAGGAGGAAAAGAAAGGCAAAGAGAAATATCTATGTTTATTTGGAGGTGCTAACTTTCAGGTTATTGTGGAAATTTTGGATGAAGAGTTTAGCAGAAATTCAGATAAACATATATGAAGCTCGGGAGAGAGGCCTCGGCTAGAAATAAAGCTTTGGGAAATATCAACTTGAAGTTGGTATTCAAAACTATGATAGTGGATCAGTTAATTTGTTTTAAAATATTATATACTATGTACTTGTATACTAAGTTTATGTTTGAAGCTAAGGATAAAAAGTAAAACTCATATTGCCCCTGCCTTAAGGGAACTAGTATTCCATCAAAGACCAAAAATGTTAAAGTAAATAAACATAAATTGGAAAATGTGATGAATTGTGTGTGTGTTGTGATAAAAGACATGCTTAATTCCCTTTAAACTGGATGAAGAACAGAAATCTATTACAGTTGAGTGGGGCTAGGAGGGCCAGGTTACAAGGGCCTTGTAGACTACTGGAGAAATTTATTTCAGACAAAAAATGATGACTATAATTGAAAAGTTTTTAGTTTTTAAGTCTTAAGTGACATAGTGACAAATTAAAGAGTGACATATTTCTATTCTTATATGTAACAAATGGATAGGCAAAACACAAGAATGTTGTGTGACCTCATTTCTGAGCTCCAGAACTACATTTCAGGTCGGTCATTATGGTAAACTCAGTAACTGTGGGTTAAGTGTAATCTATGGCAGTAAATTGAGCTCAGATAATTTAAGTTACTTAACAGATAATTGGTTGAGGTTGCATAAAAATCCAAGATTTCTGATCTTTATTTCAGTGATTTTAATGCAGTGTGGATTATCTTCTCTTCTCTGAAAAATGTCAATTCCTGCATATTTTAGTATTTTATGTCTCTCTTTCCACACCAATGAAATCTTCCTTTACCAGAGTTCTTTCCCTGGAATTTTCCAGCACAATGATCAATTGCCATGGGATCTTTGTTCTGAACTCAGGTCCTGTGTAACAAAGGATGTTGGCAAAGATAAAACTGAACTTCAGCGGCAAAGCCAGAGCCTTTCAGCAAGATGATTTCTGATTATGAGTTTCAAAGTTCACTATCACGAGTACTAATGACCCAAAGGATGGGAGTGTAATTAATTATATGGACATTGATGAATATTGACCATTAGCTGGGGCACATTCATTCGCATACAGTAAACTGAGGTAAAAAATCATCAGTAATTTAAGTCAAAAACATTCATATCAATAGAAAGAATAACAATAATATTTCTTCAAAGAACTGTACACACACAAATATAATAATTGTAGTAAATATAAACATGTTTAGTATGTTGTATCACATATGTTGCCTGGATCTATCTCAAGTACTTACTGTTATCTCCATTTCATTGTTTAAAAAGAACACAATACCGAGTGATCAAGCAATTTGTAAAAGTTAGCATAGCTTGAAAGCTCTAGGTCTAGGGTTTGATCCACAGCTTGCCTGGGTTCTCTGTCTTTGTGAATGTAAATAACACTGATGTAGTGTGTCGCTGTAAATGCTGTTGGTCTTTATGTTTTAATTATCATGTTATTAAAATTCATAACCACCAGATTTAAATAACTAGTGTTTGCATTTTCTAGCTTAACCATCAAAACAAATTGGTTTATATTTATGTGTACAGAGATTTATAAGACATAAAGGCTGAGAACACAGGGCACTATTTTTTATCTTCAAATACATTTAAAACCGTTGTTCAGTTTTAAGTACTAAATAATCAGTTATCTTAAAAAAGGACTCTTCAGCATTCAAGGACACACAGTTATTATGTCCATATATGTCTGCAGTTTTTGATTGATTTCTGTCATTACATTGTTGGCATAGTTTACAGTTGGTTGCTTAAGTTAGTATGGCAGTTGCTTTATTTGGTGTAGGGGGTAAAACAGCATTTTGATAAAACTAGTAAGAAAAAAATCAAATAAGTAGTATAACACACTTTTCACATAAAAAGGATGTAAGGATCCTAAAGTACTATAATAATTTAAGAAGACACGTTACCCATGCATTAAAAATATGTTCATTTATATCACTTTTTAAAATAGGTAAAGGAAATGTATCAAAAAGCTGTAGTAACAGCCCAAGGGAACAACATTCCATTTGCTGCCTTATTACTAAATCTGTGTGAATTCCCTAAAATGTGAGATATATGCTTTAAGTGCTGGTTTGTGTACATTTTTTAAACATATTTTATTGTACTAATGGTTTTAAATTGCAAGTTTTTTTTAAAAAACAGTATCTGAGAGAAGTTTTTTTATAATTGATTTTTTATTTAACTATAGTTAATTTTATCAATTGCATTTTATTAGAGAAAATAATTTCTAGCATTTAATGACTGTTTCCTCTAAGTCATTGTTTTATATGTATCAACTCATTTAACATTCACAATGACTTTATGAACAGGTGTTATTATTAAGTCATTATCTAATGAGAAACTGTAACAGCCAAGGCAAATTTCCCAAATTTATACATTTAGTAAGTGGATGAGTTGAAATATGAATCTAGGTTATTTGTTTCCTGAGCCAGATATTTTAACAACTACATTAAACTGAAATATATATATATATATAATAAAATATATATATTCATAATATATATAATAAAATATAGGTAAATACATATGTATATATATATAAATATGTTTTTGTGTGTATATATATCTTTATATATATATACACACACACACACACACACACACACATACATAAAATGTCCATCTTCAGGATTTAATGAACACTTGGTGCTTTGGAGCAACTAATATCTAAGTTATACAAGAAGAATCCTATTTTAAGCAATAAGCATAATAAAGCACATACCAATGTTTGCTTATTGTATACTAGCAATGTTTTTATTACATCCTAGAATATGTACAATATTTTCATTGTCTACTTTGAAGTAATTCTAGTAAATTCTAGTAAATGAAAAATTATCCAGGGTAGATATATTATCCAGTTCTTACCTGTACAGAGACTAATTTGTAATAAATGCCAGTATACACACCAGTCTGTTTGTGGAAGTTAACTCCAGGGAGTAGGATTGTATTTAGTGACAAAAGTGAGGGAGACCTTTACATGGCAATGTTTGTATTCTGTACCATTTACTTTTTTATAATAAGCACTTCTACTTTTGTAATCAAAACAAAGGTAAAAATTCCAGGCCGAGCCAAGGGAGAGTGCCCCAGATGGCAGTTCTATTTTATGGATGAGCGGATGAAGGCCAAGAGACGGTCGATAAAATGATCAGGATCATCCAACTCCAAAGTCCACATTTTTCCCATTGAACTTGGACTGCTAAAACCAGAGAAGCAAGCATGTAGACTTAGAAATTCAGCCTTGGACTCCATTAGTTGCAAAGCCTATGTCAGAACCTATGATTCCACCAGAATTCCTGGCGTGCTTTTAAAAGGCAAGAACCCTAACATATTTACTTCTATCCTAATGCAATGTCTGGCCTATAGTTAGTGTTCAGTAGCTACTGAACTTGAAAGAATTAAACAGAATATTTTTATTTATCTTCAAGGCAAAAATTCTTTTCCATGGGCGTGTATTCAGTGATTTATTGGCTCCATCTCACACTCTGAGGTCAAGAATCAGACTTTTTCTTAGAAAATGAGTACAGCCATCAGTAAACTGTTACTCAAATCTCAGTAAAACAAGTAATTTGAATGAACATTCGGAACATCACATTTGAAGTTGGTGGGAATGTGAAGAGGCCTTCCTGCCCTGTGGCACCTGGGGTTCTCCTAAAGAACTGACAAAAGCATCAAACATCTCAGAGCACTGTTTTCTTTTGCTTATTTTCCTCTCTGGCCATGTCTCTTTTCGCTCCCCATTGCTCATCTATGAGGCTTAGTATGAGAATAAAAATTTTAATTAAGGAATGGGGATTACCCTGAAGCATAAAATATTCTAGTTCCTTTTCTCTATTCTCATAATCAGCACCGGCAGTAACTGCAAGGTGTCTCAGGCTTAAGAAACATGGCATATTAATTCTCTCAATGTGTCTTAACATCAGAACAATGTTGCATTCTTAAATAATTGCATATGGAAGGGAAGAAGATGTAATTCAAATAAACAGGAAAACCCACAATCTGTTAATAATGATCTTTAAGAAATACTTCAGCAGCCGTGGCAATTCCTATCTGAAAACTAAATTTAAAACCTAGCAGTTTCATACATTGTGTAAGAAAATTTAAATTACAGTATTTTTAAAACTGCTGAAGCATCCTAATTTTCCTATAATTATCTTCTTTTTGCAATATACATTATCTTTGTATGCCTAGGGTTTATGCTTAAAGAATCAAGCTATAGTCATAAAAATAGAAATGCATTTTTAGTAACTATTTCCACCCTACTAAAAATACATTTGGATCTATAAGATTTCACAATTTCAGGACTGTTTCCCAATACCAACTGCCTTAAATTTTCTAGTTGAGCAATGGAATAGTTTTGCATTGCTTCTCTAATTAAAGTGCAGAAAGTTAATAGCTTTGGACATCTCTGCAAAATGAGTATATGTGTACCTCTGTCTTGACATTTCCTCTAGCATTGATTTGAGAACATGAAATGTATTTTATTTTGTGTAACCAGAGCACAAAAATCCACCCAGTAATTGTTTTCCATTGATATTCCCTCAGAGATTTTGCATTTGTAGGATAAGAATTGGCATTTATAATTCAGAGCCAGTCAAATTATAGAATTTGTAAACTGGAGCTCTTTATTTTTATTAGTATAAACTTGCAAAGTGATTGGATGATTTTGTACAGTCTATTCTTATTTCAAAATTGATTAAAGAAATACCTCTGCCTATAGAACAAAAAAGGAGAAATTTCTTGAGCAATTCAACTTAAAATACATTTCTTAAAAACTTATTTAAATGCTTTAGGACCAAGTCACCAGTAAGAAATCAACTTTACATTAAATATTTTAACAGATCATCTAAATGTAGGAGTTCAGGTATGGTCAGCAAAAAGGCCCCTAGATTTGTGGTGAACTTAGGAACTTTTGACTTTACATAGGTGTTGAGAATATGAATAATACCCTTACTATTGATTATATGACAGGAGGAAAAAAGTCAGGGTAGTGCATCTGTGGGATTGAGATGAAGCAGTGGCCATAGGTCAAACTGTGGATAAATGAAATACCAGGTCAGCAGTGATATGCTCTCTGTTCCTATACTTTGGAGTCCAGATCAACCCTGAGGGATACTGAAATCAGATAATTCACACTGGATCTACGTCTCACCACTTCTATAAGTTATAATTGATATATAGATAACACCAGGCTAAAAGGACCGTGAAGGTCATTCACCCTAATCTAAAGAGGATCTCTAAAAGGTCCAGACAGAATGGTATATGGAAGTGGGCAAAGGATAATTCCCACTAACTTAACTTTAATGTTCTGGCTGTTGATGGTATGTGGTGTTTGGAATTCTCTTTTATTCTTTTCCTTTCTATGAGAGTCAAATAGAGAGGGCCCCAAAAGATGGGGCTGGAATAATTATTACATTTAATAAACACAACATGTATACAGTGCAAGATTTAGGGGTAAGAACTGGTTGGACTTCTCTCCCAGAAAGTTTTATCTGCTCCATTGACTATAATATCTACAAATAGTTGGTGACTCTCAATCTTGACTTTCAGGCCTGGCATTTATTTTGAGGTTAAACAAAACACGCACAACATGCATGGAAGAAAATGTGTTATTCTCCACCGTCTCTTCCTCTTCTCCTATCTCTGATACTGGCATCACCATCTATTTGTTCAAGCTATGATATCCAATTGTTGTTCTTAACTTCATACCATCATCTCCCAATTGTCCTTCACAACCATTGGAACAAAGGCCTATTTTTAATAGATCTCTAACTTATCCTTTTCTTCTGGATTACTTTTGTGATGCTGTGTTCTTACTTGTCTCTATCACAAAGCACTGCAGTCATCTCCAAACCTGTGCAGCAAATAAGAACCCACAGAAAGGGTGATGAGATTATGTCTCTTATAAAGATAGCTCTTTAGAATGATAAGCCTTTGATCACGGTGGAGAGAAGAGGAGCTTGAGGCAAGGAGATGAATCAATAACTAGGTTCACCTGTCACTTTAAAACTTGAAATTCCTTTAGGTCAATTAGTGGAAGTGCTTTTCGTGTGTTTTCAATTTGATCATTCACTAAGACTAATTTTATGTAATGTGACTTCAACTAAGAAGCTATGTCAGGTTCTGATCACTATCTACACCAAAATCTCTTGGAGGACATATAGATATCTTTCTTGGCATCAGTGGACAGATGGCTGATAAAGACATCTCCCAGCGTGTAATATAATAGAGTAACAGTGATTTTAGGGGTGAAGCGCTTAGAGTGCTCTGTGTATTGGCTAAGGTGCTTTTAACAAACTCTCACAATTCTCACAGTAACACCATGAGGTAGGTACTATCTACCTCATTTTATAGATGAAGGCATTGATTTTCAAAGAGAAGAATTACTCAAGGTCTTATCACTGTTAAATTTTAAAGTCCAGATTTGAATGCAGGCTGCTTCCAAAGATAACTTCATTAGTAGACACAGCCTCTGGAACCATCTAAGTTTTAATCCTCCAGCATCTATAGGACTTGAGTAAGCTCTTGTGCACTGATTGTCTCATCTGTAACATGAGGAAAATATCTCCCTTATAGAGTTAGTATGAGGTTTAAGTGTGTTGATAGTTGTTTAACATCAAGAATAAGGCCTAGGACATAGTAAAAGCTGTATATGTGGGGTTTTTTTTTGTTCATTCTGCAATCACCCTCCATCTATTCCATATTTATAAGTGTGACATTGGGTAGATTTGGATACATTTAGCTTTTAGAACCTGTCTACTATTGCCTCAGTCAGGGAAGCAGGCACAGTAAAGAGGTAAAGGAATAGATCCTGTGATATCATAGGTTAGATGTGCTTATGCCCAAATCATAAGATTTTTAAATGCACTCTTTGTAGTTCACTGATTTAAAACTCCCCTGAAAGGGTCTAAAGGGTCCTTAGGGAAGGACTGGGAACCTAAGGCTACGACAACTGCCCTTGGGGGTCTGACACCGTAATTATTACCAGAGTGTCTCTGGCTGATCATGCTTGGTTCTCCAAGTTCACAGAGGTAGAATAGCAGTTCTTACCACTTAGATGAGACTCTTTGCATGTAAACAAGTAAAATAAAAATGCTATCCAAAAACCACAGCAAAGAAAAGTTGAAAAACCCATTCATCAGAGTTTTCTCTAGTATAATAGATAATAATCTCACTGAAGCACACCTTCGTTTTGTTTCTGGTTTGGGCATGGGAAAATTTGTACTGGGTCCAAATAAAAATGTTATCAGTTTTTTAAAACAGGAAATATTATGCATAATATATACTATTATGTCACATAATAAAGGTAGAACTTAAATGTATGATTTAACTAGCTAAAGTAAAAACTCATCCTAATTAATGATTTTCTCATTATTCTTTCCTCTGCTCTTGAGCTGTGAAATTAAAGAAGACCCAATAAAATAGTGAAAAGTAATTAAATTATCTATGCTCATTTAATTTTTTCAAAGAGTTTAATATATCCATAAACTTCAGTACACAAAAGCATTATATTTGTAGGATTGGATTATTTTAAATAGATGGTAAAAACATTTGCCAGTTAAAAGCATTTCATACTGGGAGCCAGGAGACCTGAATTTTCTTCTCTATTAACTGGTCATGAATGTCAGTCTCTCCAGACCTCATTGTCCTCCTCAGCAAGTGGAAACTCTGCCTGGATGACCCTTCCTCTGGTTCACTAATTCTTCAAGTTTTAGCTTAAGTATCACTTTCCTGTTTTAAATCCTGTGGTTATCTTCTAATTTCATTTATGATTTCCTTTGGGGTATTTAATTCACTTTAATTCAATGATATAGTTATTTATTTACTATCTCTTCTACTAATAGACTGTAAGCTCCATGTGAAGGTAAAAACTATGTCTCTCCAATACCAATGCACATGCCAGGCTCTCAATTAATGTAAGGGTTATAGTCAAGGGTAGGAAATCCAAATGCCTCACTCTGAATGGAACATGGCATAGACTATAGGAACTAGGTAAACTAAGTACTGTCTGCACCAGTCAGTCAAATTGCAAGTTAATAAAATAAAAAAATACTAATCATGCCCAACAAAATCCTTTCAGGGCTATTATTTTGTGACTTCTAGCTACTAAGAGCAGGTCATTCAAGCACATAAGTGACATGAAAACAAAAGAAAACAAAACAAGCAAGAGGAGCTTATGAGTTGTATTCCATCAGACAGATTAGGAAACTTTCTGTGATAGGCTTGTCATTGCTCTCTGTGGAATCAGCAGCTCTCTCTTCAGTGACCTCAGTTGCTCCTCCATGGAACTGTTCCTGGTGAACTCAACCTTATAGTACTATGTCCAAGTATTCTTAAACCCCATTAGCAACTGTACATAAATGATCCCTAAATTACATAAGGTTGTGGTTTGCAAATACCATTGAGACAAAAATTACTAAAATTTATCACCTTATAAATTAGACCACATTGACTATGGGATCTCTTTGAATACTGACCTCTTCTTATGTATTTAAACTGGAAGTTAGGACTACAGGTTGTTTTGTATGGGACTTTTGATGCCTGCCTCCTTTCAAAGTGAAAGGCAGCTGTATAGATAAAAATTGTGCTTCTCAAAAAAGATAGAACTGTGCTTTTTATTTATTCATTTTCTTATTACAGACACATGTACTCACTGTACACTGTGGACACTTAATACATATTATCGACCAAATTTGCCTCACTCTCAAATGTCCTTCAATAAGAAAATTTAAATGACATGAAATGTAAATTAAGGCTATGAACAGGAAACTAAAATTGGAAAATATTTATCAAAAGGGAAAAAGCTAGACAAAAAGAAATTAGTCATTCAATGCCCTTGACTGTGAAAACCATTCATTTCTCAATACCAAAGTGGAGACAGCATACAAAATATGTTGGAACCTGTATGTATTCTTCTTCAAGCTAAATATATTCTTTAATTATAATATTAGATTCCTTATGTAAAACATTCATATCTACCATGCATACTTAAAATGATTATGGAAATAGAAATGCATTGACCTAGAATAATGGTTTGATTTTTCCTCCCACAACCTTGACCCAATCATGGAAACCTAAACGGGTCATTAACACCTGTTCCTATTAGATAAAGTACACATCCAGTCACTGAAAAAAAAAAATAGTATAGCCTAATCTTATGCTGAATTTAGGGTTTTGCTCATCATTTTGTTGCTGTAAGCATAATTGTCATTAATAGAAATCCTAGTACTTGCAAAAAAAGATGTAAAGGAACTCTGCAAGTTATCATCCAAAGTAAAGAAAATGCTTTCTGTGAGAGAGCATCCTTAAAGATTAGAATTAAACATAAAGTAGAATATCTAAATAAGACACAAACACATAGTTCCAAAATATATATTAAAAACTTTGAGGCTGAAATAACTTTTTAAGTTATTAAGTTATTTCTTAAATTATTTCTAATACTAAAAGAAAATTTTCAGACCAAGAGAAATTTCAAGATTATCTAAGCATAAAGAAGCATTTAAGTTTCTCTGAATATAGTACTACAGTTTTCTCTAAATGTAGGTTTAAATTTGATCTACATGTATGCTTACTATGTAAATATGCCAAAAAGAAAACAATTACACAAATTTGTAATTCTTTATCTCAGTCTTACGCATTCAGTGGCAACCTCGATTGTTTGCATTACAAACTTCATGATTTTTCCAGGAATAGATTTCTAGCTAATATTTTTCTTGGATGTTGGTCTTAATCTGCCAAATTAAGGAGTAAGCAAAATTCTTCTGAAAAAAGTTTTAAAAATTATTTTTAAAAAGAATTCTGAACCTAAAACTGCTCTAAAGGATATAGTCTAATAAAAATAAATCCATATAATCAACTGTTCCATAATGTATGAAAGAACCAATGTTATTTCTAGGTCAAAGACATATCCTTAATCAAGTATACAGTGATTTTCAATAGAAGCTATGAGTTCAAAGAGTTTCTAGATCACCATCCTGCAGCTAGATGGTGGCAGTAAAATCCACAAAGATGAAGATAAGGAAGACGAAGAAGGTGATGATAATGATAAGTTACCAAAGAAGATAAAAAATAGAGAAGAAAGTGGAAAAAAGAGAAGGAGGAGTGAGGAAAGTGGACACTCACTAAAAGAATGAAAACTTTAATATTATGAAGGAAAACGTTAGGAAAAACAGATTCCTCCTAGCCTTTCATTTATTTATTGTTCTATCTTAGTCATGTATCCACTATATGCTCTTCTTCACTGGGCAATGAGAATAGTATTGCCAGTGATTTTTTAGGAATGTTTCGTTTGTCAATTTATCAGCTAGCTATGTATGCTCCTTTCTATTGTTGGGTTTCTCAGGGAAGAAATTATCTAAAATCAGTCCCAGTGTCATTCTTGAATAAACTCTAACAGTAAGACTTATTCACAACGCTGTTACTGTAACCTTGACAAGTGAGATTATAACTGAAACAGCAGGAAAACTTTCTCTATTGGGGTCATAACCCCTCATTTTGTCTATCTTTCTACACGAAGCTGTCAGTGAACCCACTGTGTAAGATCTCCCAAACAATGCTAGAGTTTGTTTCTCCCCATTAAAAACCATGCTTTCTTACAGTTGACCAATTAATCCCAAGGTAATCCAACTGAGGTCAAATAACTATCAGTACTCTATTGCTTCACTAGATGATTCTGCAGCTTAAAAGAGTATTTGCTTTAACCACCATAAATTTTTATGAAAATTTGAAACACGGGCATTGTATAGGATATATGCTTAAAGAATGGAGCCCTTCTGGAAGTATACAAATCACATAACATATCAGAGGTCAACTACAGACAACTAAGTCAGGCTGCTGAGCCAATATTACTTCGACTTCAATGATTAGATTAAACTGCTTTCTCCTCCTACTTGCTTGTTTATTCTTACAGTTGCAGTTAGAACTTACATTCACCTGTCTTCAAATCATTTCTCATATTAGGTTTTTTTGTTTTTTATTTTTCAGTTCTAAGTGATTTCTGTCTTTATCTCAGAAGAGACCATGTCTGCTTACTCACTTTGTATCTAATACAGTAGCTGACAGGTGAGAGGCACTCAATAAATACCTCTTCTCTGAGCAGACGGTGTATGGTTAGACCTTGGTGATGAAGGAATGCTAGAGCTGACACAGTTTTGTGGAAAAAATCCCTCCATTGGTCAATAAAATTATGTTTTGATGTGGGCAAAAGAAATACGCAACTTGAGAGTTTGCATAGCATATGAGACAAAATTGACATCAATCGATATGACATCCTATGAGGTTAATAGAAGAAATAAGTATTTAAAAATGAGTAAATAACCAATATAAATGTAAATTTCAAAAATACAGATTTGTTTTCAGCCTTCTATTAACTAAATTGATATTCACTGCTTTGATACAAACAAAAATTAGCCTCTGGAAACTCTGGAGATAAGCACTGAAATGGCATGTTTATAGCTTTCCCTTTTAATTCAGACATGTCGTGTACTGGTCTTTGACATTCCCTGATAGAATACCTTTATTTTTTCCAGTGACTTGATTTTCTTCTGCAGGCATTTCCCCCCTTCGTGTCATTGCCAACTCACCTATTTCCATACACAAAGCAACTAGTCTGTGTATGCTACTACATTTTCAATCTCACAAAATCCTAGGTGGTATTACTGCAATTCCTTTCTCTACCTCAGACATTGTGAAAGGCATTAGTTGTAAAGTATTGTTGAGTTGACAGGTCTGGAGTTGCTCCTGACACTGTAGAAAAAGACTTCCCAAAAGGCTAAAACCTACTTTTTATCAAAGAAAACAGCAATGAAAGACTTGAACTATTGTGTCTTGAATTATGGCTGGCTGAGATACTCTACTGAATCACTTAATCCTTTTAATACCCACCTATTTTAGCTTTTATATAAGCATCTGCTCATACAAAGCCTGCATCAAACTCCAAATCCAGGAACTATTAGAACTGCTTGTAAGACTGATGGGCTGCTCTGTGAGCTGTGAGCTGTGAGCTGTGAAAAGATTCAGAAAACGAGGGAATCAGTATCACTGGAGCCCAGGAGGTGCACTTAGTTACCTGGACTCTTAGCCTTCTTGCTTCTAACTTACTGGATTTCCTCTAATCCCAGACTCTTTCTAACACTAAGAACAAAATGGTGTCAAGAAAGCAGATATGTTGATGTAATTATTTTGGTTAAGCTTCTAGGCCTATTGATTGAGACTGTCATAGGAAAAATGCTACAGTGACTGTTGTGTCACATGACTCAGAAGTCAATTACAGTTGAGTTTGTGTCTCATGTGATGAATCTAATGGAAAAAGATTGATCTGTTTAGTGCAAGGTAAGTACTTACTATTAAGATTTGATTTTGTTATGCTCTGAGTAGGATAAATGAGGAAGGATAGAGGCAAGCCATTCTGGTATTTCTTCCACTCTCAAACCTTGGGCAGCACTGAAAAATTCCAACTCCCTCCCATTCAGATTCCCGTCACAGGAATGAGAAACAGAGAAGGTGGACTAAGTCAGGGAAACAAGAACCTTCTTCCTGCTGAATAGAAGGAGAAAAAAATAATCTGAAGGACAATACAAAAAATAGCAAATAAAGCAAATTCAAATTTTTATGTTTATTAAAAAACATTGCTGCTCAAATTTTGAACACTTGACTGAACATACACACACACACACACACACACACACACACACACCCCAAACAACAAAGACTGGAAAGGATTATTATAGGGAATTAATTCGGTTGAGAAAAGATGGTTAAATACGCAGTACTTCATGTTTTTCTGTATGCAGGGTTTCACAAATTTAAAGTAGGAATATGAAAACAAACATTGGCAGGTGAAGTTAACAACCTCATGTCTAAGTAAATAAAGTCTGTGGATAATCTCTTTTAGAAGTAAAACAGAGACACAATATACAAATGTACTTCTGATATTATATAATTTATACCTCTGCCCTCAAAAGCATTAGTTATTAATCAGTAAATGTCATCTAATATTTTAGAAATGCTACCATTCATTTATGGAACTGTGACTTAAGTGCTTTATTTTCCTTTTTTGCTATCTTTTAACGATTGACTATTATTAGCCTTTCCTTTTGTCATGTTCCTATCAGTGTTTCCCATGATACTCCACTGCTTAAATCTTCAAGACATTTGAAAAGAACATGAAAAAGAACACGAGTGACATTTCTATCCATTTTCATTACCCCTGTATTTCCCTCTAACAAGTTTCATTTAAGCAGAGATTTCCATACCTTATCTAGAAAGTAATCTATCTCTTTGCTAAAATTTTCACTTTTATTTGTAGAGCGCAGTACTCAGATATTGTTATATAAGCCAAATAAACATGTACAGACAGACATGCTGTCCACCAGACTTTCTTCCAACTCATAGAAGAGTAAAAACCCTAGATTAAAATAAGCTGAATAAAAATATCAAGTATAAATGCTTGTGTGCATCCCCATCACTCACTCTTCATGACTAGGCCAAGGAGACATACCCTGACGATATATAAGAAAGGGCATTAAGCCTCCCATGTAAAATGAAAATCTTGCCACTTAGAAAGGATTGTATACTGGATAATGCAAATACAATCTGGATATTCATTAGGAATCCATGAGCCATAAAAAGTCAAATAGCCACAAATGATTCATTCTGAAATAAAAATAGACATTGCACTATAAGAAAAAAATATGGAAATATTAGGTAATATGAGTAGTGGTAACCAGTTAACCTAAGATGAATACAGGTTTACCTGCTAATGAAATGTGACAGTGTCTGAGCCTTTCCTCTGGTGTTCCAGAAAAGATAAAAATGAAATAATCTTCCTACAACTTAAGTGCTGCATACTCACAGTAGACTGGATAATAGAAGGGCTATTGAGACTTATTATTTTCAATAAATGTCATGTCAAACTGGAAGGCCATTTAAGCATGAAAGTGATAGATTAAGGAAGAAATTTTTTTAAGTGCAAAGAGTTTTTTTCTAAGCTTAAAATCCTTTTTTGAAAATTATTTAAAATTACAAGTACCCCATGTTCTGATGACAGCACAAAAGATAAATACAATTGAAAAGGGCTTGTGATTGATCTCTCCGGATGATACAGTAGTAGTTGCTGTTTCCATATTTCAGAGTGTGTTGACTGCTAGGGCTCTGCACTCTTTTATTTTGGCTTACCAACCCCACAGAAAGAACGGAGACACACTGCTTTAGTCTCCCTTCTAGTTATTTGCATTTCCCAATTATCCCCCTAAGTCTGCAATTTATAAGTATTGATTAAATTAATCCATTACAAGTGAATATCTTTTTAATGGGTGAAACATTTTTAGCATGAGCAGTACTACGTTACTGAAAGATTTATCCTGTCTACAGGAGAGAAATTTAATAATTAGAGACAATTTGTGTGTGTGTGTGTGTGTGGAAGAGAGAGAAAGAGAGAGAGAGAGACCAAGTGAGAGGTAGAGAATATATGCTTCGTGTATCCTGGTGAAATTTCTGCAAAGGTTTTGTGTTAGTGTGGCAGTATTTACAATACTTGCAGCTTTCTGAGATACTGGCATGGACTGAAGTGTAGATGATCAGAGTCAGCTCAAGTTTCTAGTGAAAGCAAATATTATAATGCTATGACAGACCTTCTCTTTGTATCTTTATAGCTTTTCTGATCAAACAGAAGACTTACTTTTTCCCTACATTTGAATTTTAAACAGCTCTAAAAATCTTGTTTCTCTTATATCAGTATGTTACAGTACCCTTTAAAAATTATCCAAGTAGACTCTGTAACCTATCTAGGGGGTGATGGCATGGATAAGACATCTGGAAGTATGCTTAGTTACTAAGAAGAGGGGCTTTCTTGGGTTTGTTATGGTTGCTTCATCCCTGGAGGATCTTAAAGCAAGATAGGTAATAGCCATCTGGACTAGTTGGGATATAGTTTCTTTCAACTACAAGAAGCAGCTCATAATTCAAGCCCTAGGTCCAAAGGGCTATAACACAGCACTGCTTGATAATACTTATGATGGTATCTTATACTGTATGGTATTTACAGTTTTCAGAATGCTTTCAGAAAAAAAAATGTTCAGCTATGATCTCTGCAAAATCCCTTCATTCACTACTTTTACCAATAGCATCCTACCCTAATCCACCTAGTCACTGTTGCATGATCTACCCCATGTCATTGTTGATGCTTCCTTCTTAATTCCCTACGTTTTCAAAACATCTCTGGAATCTTTAAGTTTCTTTCCATCTCCATTATCATTGTCTTTATTCAGCTCTAATCGCTCTTACAGAGAATTTTATTAAACTGTGACTCTTGAAGACCCAAATCTCTATCTCAGTGTGTATGCCCTGTGGCCACTAGAGTTAACATTCTAAAATTCAGTTCTAATCACACAACAGCATCCTAGCAAGTCATGGGTTAAGACTTGCAGGGAAGTCTACACTCTATTAATCCATCCAAACCTCTTGCCTTTGGGACTCAGTTTCTCTGCCCTCTTTTCCTTTCTCTTCATCCCATCTCTCTCGTCACACAGAGGCATTCCTTCTTGGATCTCCAAGATAACCTGGATTATGATTCTGAGGCTTTTCCAGTGTTCTTCCTTCTATCTGGAACAACTTTCTCTGTTCTTGTGCTGATAAAAATAGCTTTTGGTCAGGGATGATTTGGACAGGAATGGAGAGAGTGACTGTGTTCAGTCACAGAGCTGCTTAAACTATGTTAGAAATACGATGTCATATTAAGGGAATTGGGAAACGGAGAGGATTTTAGGGAGATGGTAAATGAGATGTTTGCGTTTTAGATGAGGATCATTCAGTAGAGAAAATGGTCAGGAAAGAAGCAAGGCATGGAAACCAGTTAGGAGAGGTGAGCTGATGGCTGCAGCGGGCAGCAGTAATAGAAGTATGAGCAAAGTAAAGTTTTAAGGAAATAGATTTGGAAATTAACTGGATTTGGGGAGCCAGAGAGTGTAATGTCATTAGGTGGTAGAGTTTCTCTTCTCCTGCCATTTAGGTGAGTTTCTTGAAGGCAGGAATTATCTTTCTCTGCATCTGGGTAATGTGCCTTTTAGAAATAACTTGTGAGAACAAGTTGCTATTTTTATTTAAATGTAAGGGAGTAACTTAAGGTCAAAGTTACTGCTTGACTTATTCATGATCACATAGTTAATAAGTCGGAGCAGGGGCCATACTATCCCAAATAACCTGACAGCTAGTTTAAGTTATTTTCAATGAAGAAACCAGATTTTGTTTTTAGGTAAATGAGCTATTTGAACAGGTAGAATTTTACCAAAACTACAAGAAAACAAAAAAAGGTGAAGGAGGGTCACAGGTGAAAACGAATGAAGCTGGCAGGGCCAGTCCAGGGGCCACCCAGTTCCCACCTGGCTTGTGGTGGCCACAGGCATGTGTTACCACGGAGGCACAACCGACCTCTCCTCCCTCTGTGTGGCCTCAGGCTGCCCCTCTGGGAGTCCAGGTGGTGGTCGTGGGCAAGGCAGTCTTGCAGGGCTGGTGGGGAGCTGAGCACGGTCCTTCCCCCTGACTGAGCACGTGAGTCAGCTCAGTGCGTGGGGGACTCACAGGGCCTAGTGGATCTGGAGACCTGAGATCTCCTGAGAAACAACAGGTGCCGTGTCTCTTCCTGAGACCACAAGAAGAATTTCAAGCAAAAGATCAAAAGTGCAAACTGGTCATAAAAGTCTACAGTGAAAAGCCCTGGAGATGCCATGGAGAGCAAAGTTCTACCCTCAAGGAGCTGACCTGCAACAACCAAGACAATGACTTAATAAGATACTTCAGGGCACAAGACTGTATTAAAGGCCAGATAGCTTGAGGAAGGTCAAGTTTGGCTGTGTCTCCTTTCTTCTGGCAGGCTTTTATCTTCAGCTGGTTTTGTCAGAAGCCAACTCAAGGTCACTGAGACATGTTGGCATCCTCAGCTAGCCTGTCGATGGAGACTGTAGCTCCTCTATCCAGGTGCTCACAGGCATGGGAAAGATGCTGCTCGCACAGAGGGTCGAGATGACTTCTGTTTCGATTCAGGCATTGCTTCCGGCAGGGAAAGTATTTGGCCAGGGAATGACTGACATTGGGGAGCCTTTGTAATGTCCTGAAAACTTAGCTTCTGAGGAAGTCATGGAACTGGAAAACAAAGTGTTTTTGACCAGCTTGAAGCAAAGGTGCCTGACGGCTATTTCAAATTCAAGGAGGTTCCTGGAATCAATACCCCTGGAAGGGGGAAGCAGTATATTCCAAGTACAGATCCCAGAGGGAACAAAGCTGATGGTAATAATGATCCCATGATAAGTATGGGCTCCAGAGAGCAACATGGCCAAGAAAGACACTAAATGTGCTTCCCCGAATATATAAATCATATTAATACTAAACCACCACTGTATTTAATAATGCTATCCATAAAGGGCTATTCATTAAAACATATTTCCCCATTCAGATTAAAGGGATGAGAGTGGGGATAGTTTTCTTTATTAGATGTGTCTCTAGACCCATGAAAATGTTTCAAGTATTTTGATCTTGACCAAAAAAGGAAAAGATGCCAGTTTACAGAAAAACAGAGAAAAAAAGAGAAGAAATAAAGGAATGAAAGACAGAAGAAAGGAAGGGAGGGAGGAACTAAAAGACTAAAAGGAAATCATGGTGGGGAAGCCCATGAGTCACAGAGTGCCACACTGTGTGTGAATTTTTAATTCATTCTTTAAATAAACACTTATTCCCCCCAAAATATTACATATGAATCAGTTGACTTCCCTGATTCATGCAGTCTGAATCTTTTTCATACAACTATGGAATATTTATTAACCATTTATAAATGAGAAGTATCCTTTAACTTTATTTCCCATTCCACATCATGTTTTATTAAGATGTTTTATATTTACTCTCAACCCTTAAATTTCCCCCAATTTAAAATGATTTTCTTATTCTTTCTCTTTTTTAGTATCATGATGATCATAATTATAGGATTGTCTTCTAGTTGACTGATGAAAGAATACTAAAAGACTCCAGAGAGTTTTTATATAAATGCCTTTTATTTTTCAATACACCAGTGATGATATACAATTAAATACCCAATGACACATGCTTAATAGTATAACTGGAAATGAATATAACCTGAGTTTCAGCTTAAAGTGGGGTTCCTGACATGCCCCTCTTTACTTAGGTAGATGAGTCTTGAATCCTGCATTGTTTCAAAGAAATGTGGGTTGCGGCATACAGTAAGCCGAGCGTTGCTGAGGCAGTGGGACAGTCTGAATCAAAATGAGTAGGGGGCAAGCACTCAGATATGTGGTGAGAGGTAAGCTACTGATACCAGATGAATTCAGCTAATTCTAGGCAGTGGATGAAACAGAGGCAGGAAGGTGGGAAAGGGACATGAAATAGACATGTGCAAGAAGGGAGTAGGTAATAGCTCAGACTTGGTGTTCAGGGTTAGAATCAGCGTTGCTGGATTATTTGATACACAGACTAAGCACAAGTTTAGGTGGTGGAAAATGGTTTAGTCAGAATTCTGTTGTATTTTCTTACATTTCCTTTGCTGTTGAGTATTGTCTGTATTTTAAATCACACGCGCAGAGGGCACCATAATCTCTTTACTACACGAGTTCTTTGAAGGTCTTAACCTGTCCCTAGTTAGAACTTCAGCACAAGTTTTCACAGCAGGGCTGTTGGAAGGTCAGTGATGTACAGTTACTGAAAAAGAGATAATTCAATTACCCCAGCCAAAGTCAGGATTTAGCTGCTTGAGCTGAAGATGGAGATTAGACGGTCCCGTTATTTGAGGGTTAGGGGGCAAAGTCAGCCTTGCAAGACAAAGATTATGCACATCAATGTCAAGAATTATGAAGAGTCTGAGAATTTACTGTACTTAAAATCCAGCTATTTAGCCAGCAACAATATCATGGATGCTGGGAAAGACATGAATATTCCTGAGTCAGAGCCAGAGGATTTCATTGCTCACAGTAGTGGCAATAGTAATTGACCCAGTAGTCACTGAGTCTTCTTTCCCACAGAGCACACAAGAAGGGCCAGGTGATAGCTGTTCACAGAGTAAACTGAGTTACAGGAGTGAAACCATGAATTTAGAGAACCCCAAAGCTATCCACATTCAGTAAACATGCCCGACTGCCCTAGGGGAGGACACCAACTTCCAAGGGTGTTCACTATACAATTACAATTGGAAAGACAGTCGAGAACAAAAGTTGTCAGTTCCAGATGTGAAGTTTCTTCACAAAAGAAGTGAAGAAATATTAGAGACCCTGGAGATGGATTCTCGGCCATCAATTAATTCAAGCCTTGTTTTACTGTTTAGGAAACTGAGGCTCTGAAAGGTGAAGTGATACTTCAGGGAAATACAATTAATTGATATAAGATTTGGGGTTAGACCTAGATGCTCAGGTCTCAAATCAGATTGATAGAACACCCTATTATCTAGCATTGAAGTCCCTAAGTTTCCCACAGAATTCCTATGTCAGGTGCATAACATACCTATTTTAAACTATCTGGAAAATAATGATGATAGATGCTAACTGGGCCTTTCTAGTTCCAGGCTTATAGTATCAGTGATGTCATTGCCTAGAGGATTCTGTGAGAGGTTATTCAGATTGGACCTCTTCTTCCCTAATAGGTTCAGAGATGTATACAGATTTATCCTCTATAGAAGCACTGTATTTATGTATATAGTGACTATGATTTGTGTAGTAACCTTAGGCACATTACTCGGTGATAATCCACCACCCAAGGGAATACCTTAGAGGAGGAGCTTCTGACATGAATGATAATGAATCTGTCAGGTGGTAGAAGGTGGGCAGCCCTTTGAGTTATAAAAAGAATTTAATGATTTTGACAACTCAGTTTAAAGTCTCAAGCACTTTACCTGTAAACGAGTCCCTCAGTGTGTCACTGTGATTAAATAGACTGAATATGACAATGCTCTATTTGCAAAACTTCACCAGAGAGTCTGCTCTACTGAAAATTGTGAGCAGTTGTATATTTCATAAAAGCTGTCATTAATGACAATCATGAGAACAGTAAGCCAATCAATGTGACAAAGGTGACATACTGTTTTTCATAAGATAAAACTTCTGTGTGAATTTCAAAGAAAAAAATGTAGCTCAACCAAAGATTAAAAAAAAAACAAAACAACAGTCCTAGGAAGACAATGTTTTTAAAGTTGTATTTTTCATACCCAAACTCATCTTTATGGAAAACAAGTAATTTCTAAAATAGATAAACTTTTGTTTCTGTAGAATATAGAGCACATTTTATTAACTTGTCACTAATTGACAATTTTCTCAAAATGTTGAATTTATAATGACTAAAGGTGTTTTCTTCCTTTCATTAAAATTGCTATTTTCTATTTCTGCCATTTATATGATATTTTCCAATTCTATTATTGTTCAGATAGTCACTGTACAGATGGAGTATGTTAAAAAATTATTATATTGACATGAATCATGTTAAATGTCTTCAAATGACTTATATTGATAAATCAGAATAATTGAAAACTTTATTAGAAACAGATTGTGTCTATGATATTTTAAGAATGTATTACCATCCTTACCTAGTACAGATTTCTCCTATTATGTTTATTAACAATCTTTTCATTATTCCAAGCATCCAAGTTTTGGCCTTATCTGTGAGTCTTTATCTCACTCCCCTCTCCCTGCCCCATATAAGCAGGAGTCACATTCTTTCCATTATTCTTCATTCAGCTAACTTCATTACTAATGGGGAAACTGAGGCCCAATACATTATGATCCATTAGGTTATAGGAAGATAGTATCATATTTGAGGCTCCTTCCTACTTTTTATCAATGTGTCTGGTTTCTCTCTTTCTAATATGGACAACCCGTCTCCATTTTCTGTCTGCTGCAGTCCATTCTACATGCAATTACCCCATCCTAAAGCACATAATACAGGAACAAACATCGTGAACAGATACCTGCTGTTTATCAGATAAATCTATATGTGTTGGCATAGAATTCCAGGATTTCTATGCCCTGGTCTCAGTACATTTTTGCAATTCTTATCCCATCTTCTCTGTAATATATCTCTGTGCTTTAGTGTCACCTGACAACTTGACATTACTTGTACTTTCCCATCTCTGAGATGTTATTCTCTTCACATGTAATGCTCCTCTACTTCATATCAAGCTGTCAAAATTCTACCAATTCTTTAGGATTTGCTCAGTCTTATTTGAATCTTCAGTAATGTTCTCTCCTTTCCTTGAAATTGTTCGTGACATTTTTGTATCTCTCTCTCATTGTAATGAATAACTTCTGCTTTTAATTGTATTTACATATGCTCTTGTTATAATCTATTATCCCATGATTCAAAAAAAAACAAAATTAGAGTCCTGATTATTTTAAGTTTCCATTGATTCATACAATGTATGATAAATATAAGAAGTTTCTTCATTAACTTTTCAGTAACATGTCTCTTCTCTGAAGTTAGCCCTCCCCAGTATAATGTTGAATTGCCCTGTTTCCTCACTTTTCTTTGTGTATGTTTGCACATTGTAACAGGAGTGAGCACATCTCAGAAACCACTCTGTAAGATCTGCTGTTTACCCACCCTGAGTGTCTGAAGAATACATCCTTACAAAAAAAGGCATAACTAATATAGAATAACAAAATCGACTGTGAAACATTTCACAAGAGACTTGGGCACCAAACTTAAAAGGGTCACACTGAGTTGAAACCAAAAAAAAAAATCACAAACTGTAAATGAGAAAAAAGTCACAGGTAGCATCAGTAACAGAAGCTGGTATGTAGGCTCAAAGGTTACATTAAGAAAATTCAGAAAACCTCATCCCATGAAGGGCACCAGAGCTAGACAACACAGGTAAGTGCTAAGTGACAGAAAAACCATGGTCTGGGTCTTGATGGAGGTTGACAGAGATCTCTGAACACCTCAGCCTCACCTGTCTGCTCAGAGTTAGCATCTGCATGCACAGAATCACCCCTGATTTTTAAAAAATCACCTCTGAACATCAGACATATTAATTTAAATATATGTACACTGATTACATATGACTTACTGCTTTCACCAAGGGTAAATTTGATGGTAATTTCCAGTCATTTCTTCCTGGGAGATTGGAAAAAGCAAGAGCCATGAATAGGTAATATCTAATCTGGTTTAAAGCATGGTCTACTTCTCCTACCCTCGGGTATGTGGGATGTGCTGATCCTAATTTGTGCCTCACCTTAGTCTACGGTTCTTGCTAACTCATTCCAAATCTGGTGTGAAGACAGATAATTTGCACATTGTAATTCAAAGTACATTATATGCATTGCATCCAATTTAAGTCAGATTTGAATGAAACTTTTCATTAATCTATGTTCTTTAAGAGTTGCTTCCAGTCCTGTTTGCTGTGCAAAAATCCATGAAAACACTGGAAACTATTCCTTTAATCCAACACATTCTGTGTGTGTGTGTGTGTGTGTGTGTGTGTGTGTGTGTGTGTGTAGGAATTATCTGGAGGAGTTTTATATATCAGTCGGGATTTTTGTGGGAGAACAACTTTTGTTCTTGTTGATACTGGGAAAGTATTTCTCACTTGACAAAAAGCTTGGTTTTGTCCAAGGATATGGTTACATCCTGTGACTCATGAGCAAATGTAACCCCCAGGAGATGCAACTGTGGATTAAATTGCATGTTTGTTGCCTCTTGGTCTTTACTCATTTGTTCCATCATTATAATTTGGGAGCATGTATAACTACTCTATGTGTTACTACAGCCTCCTCAAGTCTCCATGTCTACATGAGAATGATCCTTTCCTTTGTAACTGTTAAATTCAATGTTTTCTCAAATTGAGGCAATAAATTTAGACAACAAAGATTAAAATAATTCACTGAATAATGTTTACATCAATTTGGAAAGTGTCACCCATGTTCAGACTGTAGGAATGGGCAATGAAGAGTGGAGACACGATCACTGTGGGAGACTGAGAACTTTATACCTTTCACTTTATTATTTCCTACAGTATTTTACACCCTCCTGCTCTGAATTATCTCCATTTTCCAGATCATGTTTGGCACTGGCACATCTATTAGATAAATCCTTGCAGCAATTCATTGCCCTTATCTTTGTTTGATCTACTAGCATTTCCTTTATTAAGCTTCTGACAAATAAGCTACAGAAAGAATTATGAAAATGAAAGATTTCTAGTTATTGATATTATTTAACTATGTGCTTCCTTAAGTGTGTTTGTAAGAGTCATAAACAGAGCCTCTGTGTTAAATATATTTTCACATTGCAAATGATTCTTGGCATTTATGTCATTCATGTTGTTTTTCTCAACGTTTATACCATTTAATCAGTCAAGAGAAGAAGTAGTGGGTGGTGAATAAGTTATTTACAGGAAAAATGAAGCAAATAAGAATCAATGGAAGACACTTAATTGACATCACTAAAGAGAACCTGACAAAACTTAGCTAATCAGTCGTTTTAATAGCCATCAACTTCTTACAATGTTAATTTGTTATTTAATAATTATAATTAATTTTGTACTGTACAGTCTTTTAAAACTTTGTAGTGGAAACTTTCACCAACGAATTTGAGGCTGTATTTCATCTTCTACTTATTTTTTCAAATTTAGTTTGTGCAATAAATCTTACATCTTTAGTAGCAGTTGGCTAGGGTGACCATATAATTTATCATTCAAACCAGGACAATGTAGAGTCTGTGAGGGGATGCCATTAATATTATTCTGGGATAACTAGTGTAAAACCAGACTACCCTAGGAAAACCACAACTTGTGGACATTCTAAGATTGTGCCAACTATAATCAGAAGTAGGAAAGATCAAATTTCTTTGACCTTTGACCTCTTCTGGAAGAAAGAGCAGCAAAAAAAAGGAAAAGAATAGACTTTGGAGACTCAGAAATCTGATTAAAATTTTTACTTTTCCAAATAGTAGCTGAGTGTCATTGCTCAAGTTATCTCTGTTTCCCTCCCATTTTGAACTACAGTGTTGTACTGGAATCATTTATACAACAGATTGTAATCCCCTAGAGCAGTGCTATCTGATATATTAGCTGCTAGCTACATGTGGCTTTTTTTTTCCACATGTGATTTTTTTTAAGTGTAAATTTGAAATAATTGAATCGAATAAAACTCAGCTCCTCAGTGTCAGTAGGCACACTGAAGTGTTAAACAGCCGCATGTAGCTAATGGCTAGCTACTATGTAAGTGCAGATTGGAAGATTTGTATCATTGCAAAAAGTCCTCTTGCTAACATGGTGAGGGTCAGAATCATCGTTTTTTCTTGCCTAAACTCCTTCAAAACCTCCTCAATAATCAGTATACATTCACTTCGGCATGCATGGATCCATTCTCCATTTAGCAGCCGGAAGATTTTCTCAAAAGGCAAACCTTGTCGATTTTCACCTACTAAGATCATTTACTGGTATCCTTTGTCTCTACCCCTTCCTGTGGTCTACATCCTCTTCTCCCAGTTCTAACTGAACCTGGCCGCCTTCCGCTTCCTGCCCCTGCCCCACCGGCCTTGTTCAGTCCCTTGGGTTGCCTCACTGTCTCCCTCCATGGGTCCCTTGCCTGTGTTATTTTCACTGCCTTGAATGCACTTCTTTCTGATATTCCTCATGTCCATCCTCCTACAAATCAGCTCAAGTGTCATTTCCTAGAGGAATCTCCCCAAACCTCTGACAGATTAAATCTCCCCTGATAACCCATAAATATCAAGTAGTAGCACTCCATAAGTAAATGTTTATTCATCTTTACATTTGAATTTCTTCCACCGTGACTTCCATAGAGTAGGAACTTGTGGAACAAGGAAATGACCTGAGGTCTCCTGTAGGCTCTACTCAAGTTCCTACAAAGAGCTATAGCACTTGATACAGAAAGGCAAAACCCATTAGAACACTGGGACTGAACCCCAGAGGTCATCAGTTTTCCTCTACTGTTATCTCTGTTTTATTTGAACTAGAATTCATTAATAGGAGAATTATTCATGTAATTGAGAACTGGAAATCTGAGTTACAACTTCAAGAATTTTAATGGTTAATGTAGTAACTGGTCATTAATCCACACAATTTACAACTTGCTCCAGGGAGGTTGCTGTGAAGTGTCTGCCTTCTAAGACTTTAAAGACAATTCTGGTCCCAAGAGACCAAGTCATTCCTGGGTTATTTCATCTGCTCTCAAAAGAGAACATTTTTCTGTTTTCCCCTCAGGGCTTCTGTCAGGCCAGTATTTTAATATGCTTGACATTTTTGACTTAATAGTTAATGTTTAAAATAAATTATAAATTAAATTTCAATGATTAATGGTGTTCAGCTTCATAACTGTATATTTTATTTACTGGTAACTTTAAAGATTTTTCAACAGGATTTCAATGATAGTTTAATGACTTATCGATATGTTTTACATCAAATAGTACTGGTCATCAAATTCTAATGATCAAAGAGTAGAAATTAAAAAATGAAAATAACATGGCAAAGACTTAGTTAAAAATATCCATTCCTTCTTTAGAATGAAGATATATTAAACTCTAAAAATTAAGGTTAATATAACTGAAACAAGTAACTACTACTGAGATATAATTGAACTGTTAAAGGTTTCCACTGGGCATTATGTTTCCCTCCTAAATGCTTATTAACATCTTTAGTAATAAAACCTTTCACTCTGAAATAAATATGCATAATCCCTAAATACATGTACATGGTAATGAGGTTTTTTTATTATAAATAAGCCACCTTTTGTCCTTGATTTTCTCTTTTGTTACCTGCTGCATCCTTATTAATACTTTTAGGTTTGATATATATAAATAAGGAAAAACTCTCCTTTGTTTCTCTCTTTAGTGTCATTGGTGGCTGGTGTCGCCTTAAGAGTTCTTCTGGGCCTTCCGAGCTGCATACTAATGATAATGACAATGGCTTCCATTTATTGAGAACTTACTAAGCACTTTTGCATAGATTTCACAGAAACATTATGAGGCATGTATCATTCTCTCTCTTTTAGTAGAGGCAACTGAGCCTTATGGAGATTAAGTAGCCTTGAAGTAAGTCACATTTATGGTAAAGCACAAAGTCAAGATTGGGGCCTAGGTCATTTTGTCTTTACCTCCACACTCTCAGACCTTAAGCTATGTTGCCTAGTAGGTGTACTACCTAGTCTCCCCACATTCTGGTGGGGCAATTCAACATTTCCATTGTATCTGCTTTTACTTATTTTTAAGATGTTTTATCATAAACTGGTATTAAGGTTTAGTAGAGCTACACTCCTAAGACTTGCTAAGTGATAAGTCATCAAAGAAAATTTGGGGCAATTTCTCTGCTTTGTTATTCTCCATGCTATGGCAATGAACCTCACTTCAGTGTAGAGTAGGTTAATATCACAGTGGTGTCAGGTGCCCTAGGTTTGAATCTTAGGTCTACTTCTTATTTTCAAAACTTTGAAGAAAACATTCTGCCTTGATTCCTATGTTTATAAAATGGTGCTGGTAATTATATTTTCCTTATAGGATTATAGTGACGATTAAATGCACCATTCTTTGAAGAGTGTCTGGCACCTACCTACTTATCTCAGTAAAAGTTGCCTACCATTATGGTTGTTATTATTGGTTTCATAATAGTTCTTATAGCTGTTTCTCAGAAAAATAAATAAGAGCTAGATCGATATCCAAAACAAAGTGAATAGTTTAGAAATAAGAATATGCATGATAACAATGAATTTTTCTTAGACCCATACTAAGTGACAGGCAATATGTTGACATTTAAATATGAGGAAACCATGACTTCAAATAAGTAATTTTTAGTAACTTGATATGAAGCTAGTCTGTTTGCTGGATTCACAAGGGCTTGATGACAGTGAACTCCTAAGCCTACGACGTACTTCAAGGGAAGTCAAATAACAGAGGGAAGCAAGTGGCAAGCAAAATGAGACAGGCAGAGACCTGGAGCCATAAAGACCTCCACGAAAGAGACAAACTGGACACATCAGAAAGAAGCAGCTTCGAAGTCAGGTCAGACATCTTTGGGGCAGATACACATGATCCACCTTCCCTGAGAGCTGCCGAGAGAACGGCTGGTAAGGCTCTGCAGGTGCTGCCTGGTTGGTCTTCGATCCGTGGAGTCAAACCCCTCTCTGTTGGAAATTGTTATTTCTCCAATCAGCATGGTTACTTCAAAAAGAAAAAGCATATATGAGTCCCACCCCCTGGCAATTTAAGTAATTTGCTTGGCAAATCTTAAACCAGTTTAAACTTATATATAACAATTCTCAAATCAAGAGACAGAAACCAATTTTGGACTCTCCAAGATCATTCAGAAAAAAGCTTGACTTAAGGCACCCATGACAAATTGTTAAGAACAAATGGCAACAAAACATACCACTACCCCCAGATAAAACAAGACTATGAAAGCTGCTCACATTTACCTCTAATGTCCAACCTCTCAGAATTTCCGTTTTATTATTATATTTCTAGAACTCTGCAATTAACAGAATCTTAGAAATAATCCTAAGTAATAGTATTTTCTATTTTTACATCTATGCATTTTTAGTTAAAAAAAAAGGTGTTCTTCCTGAAGCTAATGTTCTGCATTTGTCATCTCTGTCTGGATTTTTCTTCAGGAAGAAGACACAAAGAGCAAGTGGGTTCTAGTAAAATTTCTTATTTATATTCCCACGAAACCAGTCGTCTTTCACTAATTCAACTTCCTGTTTAGATTTATCCTTGAGTATTTGCCTTCCCACAAGTGCCCAAAGATTCCCTTCTTACTGCTTAATTTGTGACCCTACATGTACAGTGTTCTGTTTCCAAGAGCCTCTCCTACCTCTGTCCTCAATTTGTGCTTTTGAGAGAGTGCCTTTGTTTTAGATAAAGCGCTGCTTCCTCTTTTTCTGATCACCATTTCTTAACATAGGCATCTGACCAGCTGCTATAAAAACGTCTGTCTTTGCCAAATTCATTAAACATAGTATTTTGCCCTTTGACCCACTTTGTCCTTTCACTGTTCCTCTAAACCTCCTCTGCACATCCAATCTGATGCTTAAGGGCTCTCCAAACTCCTAACGACATCTTGTGCTTGGGCGCCCTCCTTATTTACAACATGATTTCAGTATGTCTTAAAAAATAGGCAAATGGCTCACTTCAGAACCACTTCTCATAATTCAGTTTCACCTTTATGATTCCCGGTCTATACTCAGTAGAGGTCTATCTTTTTCCCATGTGGCCTCTCTGCTGGCTGTGGGTCTCTAAACAAAATATGTAGCCTGGCTCAGCTGCCACCATTCTAGTTGTAAAAATCCACATATCTGCTAGGTAGTCTCTCTCTGTTGGCCTTTTGCAAAGAAGTACTTCATAGAAAGTGGATTTTCTAATGGATATGTGCCAAGTATTTTTAGAGCAACAGTTAAAAAAAAAATTGTCCTCTGATTACATTTCCTCAGCAAATCATATGCTGCTCTATTTTTGAAGTTTTCTAAAAGATTGAGTGAAAGAATCATTTTTAATGTGTAAGGCACTTTATCAAAGTTAGTAATCAAGAAGAATCTATAAATTATATCAATTGATTGTGATTTAAACCATTTTGAGGTGAGCAGAGATTCTTACATCCATTTTGTGACAGAGGATATAAGGGCATTACCTCCATTTTCTTAAGAAAGTGGTTAAACAGTTTGTCTATAACTGCAGTTAGCAAACTGTGAAACACAAACCAGAAGCTGGGTGTTTAAACTCCTGACCAAAAAGACCAGACCAGTCACATAGCAAGGGCAAAAAGTGCCCAGGTTCATACAATATGTTTGCATCATTTCTTCCACATCTTTTTTAACTGCACTAGACTGGGGAAACACAAGCATCTTTGAGGTAGCTGCTGCACCAGCCCCCAGACGGCACAATGCCCTTGTACTCGCCCCTACTGTAGGGCTTCACAGGATAAAAGGTATTATTTTCACTGGGATCTGAAGCATAAACAAGAGTTCACTGGGTATTAACAGAAAGAATATTCCAGGCAGAAGTAACAAGAAGATCCAAGGCACCTCTAGCAGAGGCATTATGAAGCAGCATGCTTAGATTTCCAAATCTCAAATCCATAAACAGAGTAGATTCTGCCTCAAAGGCAAAACTCAAGCGCTAACTTCTGCAAATTCACATGGCATAATGTTGTCACCACAGAGGGATCCGATCTATGAGTCCACTTATGAATTATTGGCGTGTAAACGGCTGGAAGCATGGGCAACTAATTTTCAAGGGCTGTTTTTCATCTTTTGCCTGGGAAATATCAAAAGAAGTCATTCAGTTCGGAATATACTGAAGCTCCCAATTTTAGAGGGCTTCACAAATTATGAAGACATTTACATAAATGTCAGCAGATCCTTACAATAACCTTCAAAGTGGTATTATTATTATTATATACTTTGAGGTTCAGACAGGAAGCATTTGAAATTTTGAGATAGCAAATGATTTGCTTAAGATCACTTAAGTAATTTATCCCAGAACTGGGCCTTGAAAATAGGTATTTGGACTCCTTATTCAGTATTCTGAAAAATAAGCCAGCTTGTGACATTTTTAGGATGTAAAACTTCTTAGAGATAAAATATAAACAAGAGATAATCGGAAAAGGAAACCAGCTATGGCAGAACTGTAGAAAGGTCACTGTTTTCACTAACCCAGGATGGTTTATTTTCACACGTACTGGCATCGGTGGGCACTCCGCCAGTGCGATTTCAGTTGGCACCTCTCTGTTTCCCCTCTGGATACCAAATCCCATCATCCCTGTCCTTCAGAGCCTTGGACCTCCTGCTATTTTCCTTAATCTGATTTCCTCCCCACTGATTGCTGTCTGATGACTGCAGATCACCCAGGACATTTATTTCTGCCCCACTGAATTGTACATCCTCATTTCTCTCTTGGCCCATGCTTCTATGAGTTTTCTGAGGCCTCACTTGGACGGGGTGCTCATACAACTTGGTTTGAAAAATCAGGGACAATGTCTATTGTTCTGTTGCGTTTTAAAAGGGTGCCCCCCTTTCACTTTCAAATATGTTGGTTTTTCAAACCACATATAGTTTACTCTATATCAGACAATCGTATAAATTAATTAATGTGTTCTTGAGAGACAATAGGGACAGTGTCAAATACTTCTTAGTCAATACTCTTTAAGTAACTTACAGATATGTGTGTTGGATATATTTAAAAACTGAAAATGAAAAAATGTAATGAATTTATGTATGTAACTTCAACACAGGAAGTTACTATTTTTCTTAGTTATATTGAAGGAATATTTTTCAAATTAGAATGATTCCCCCATTGTCAAATAAAACAGTCCATTCTCACTTGAAACACTTTCTTTACTTGGTTTCGGAGAAACAGCAGTCTATTTGTTTTCCATTTACTTGCTGAGCATTCTTAGTTTTCTTTGCCAGATATTCCTCTTATTTCTATTAAATTATTGGATTAGGTGGCCTCCACAGCAGTCCTTGGAGTTTTTTCCTCTGTCCCAGGGACCCCTAAACATGATCTCATTCAGTCTTGTGGTTTTGTTTTGTTTTGTTTATTATTAAGGTATCATTGATATACACTCAGTCCTGTGGTTTTTATAGCAACCCTTTGCTGATAACTTCTGAATTTCAATTTTTTAGACCCAATTGCCTACAGCATCTCAGATTCCACTCATATATTTATTTATTCTTTCATACAACAAACATTTTTTCAGTTGCTAATGATTGCAAGGCACTGCTCTCTATGTGCTGTCACAGGGAATACAACAGAGTCATGGCATTCAAGAGGCTTCCATTCTAGCGAACTAACAGAGATCTCAAATAGAACCAAAACCAGAATGCTTGATTCCCCCAACACACACACACATATGCACACACAGTGCATGCGCACACACCCTTTCATCTCCCCAAAAGTCCCTTATTTCAAGATAAAGCTCCACGAGTACTTGCTCAGGCCAAAAACATGGAGTCATTCCTGACTCCTCTTCTTTTCTTATACTCCAAATCCTGTCAGCTTTATACTTAAAATATATTCTGAATCTCAACCTTTCTTATAACCTTCACCACTGCTATTCTAGAACAAGCCACCACCATCGATGACCTAGAGTTTTGCAATAGCCTCATTATTGTCCTCCTTGTTTCCATTGGCATTTGTTACAATTTATACAGCCATACAAATCATACAACCATAATTATCTTATTTAACATGAGCCAGATCCTTTCACCACTCCAATCCCTCCAGGAATTTTCCATAAAACCTACAATAAAATATGACACCCTTTCCAAGCCTAAGCATACAGCTGTGATCTCTGTAACCTCCCCTCCTGCTCATGCCCTTTCTCACTTCTCTCCAGCGACACTGCCTTCCTGAATGCTCCTTGAACATATCAAACCTACTCCCACCTTGCCACCAACAGATATTCTTTCTTGGCATAAAATGCTCCATCCCCAGACGTTTGACTGGTTCATGGCTTTTCTTAATTCAGGTCATTGCAGATGTCATCTTCATGGACAAGTCTCCACTACCGGGTCGAAAACAGCTTATCACTTGCCCATGCCCTCTCTATCTATCTCCATACCTTGTTTAACCTTTGTTCCTAACTATCATAAATATTATACATTTATGTCCCATGCTCCACTAGAATGTTGCCACCATAATGGAAGACATGGCAGTGCTCCCAGCATTATCCCAACCCCTGGGAAAGTGTAGGCATGCAGTAAGAGTATCAGCTAGATCTGATGAATGAATTAATTAGAGCAATCTTGATAAGCTCAGCCACACAGGACTTTACACAGAGATGGCTCTGACATGAAATAACCACCCCAGCTTGGTGATGAATGAACATGTGTGAACAATCGCAATGTGCCTTTCAACGCTTTCTTTCTTGTCTTAAATGATAGGGAAGGGAAGTTTTCTGGTATGGAAGCTATGTAAGATTACATTATGGTTTCCGATTTTGTGACCTGAACAAAGTTGCTTGCCCTCTATCTTAATTTCCTCAAAAGTTTTACCTACCTCACAGTACCTTGTGAAAATTACATAGCATAATACACATGACATGCTTAGAATATGCTTGGCACATTGTAAATGTGACTGCATTTCTTTCTTTCATTGTTTCATTTAGTATTCATTTCTTATGGTATTAAGCAAGTGATGTACAAGAGTCTGCTATATCCTCCTGCCCCCTCCACCCCTCTTGGGTGATACTTGCTACATGCGGCAGAATGTTCTGATGGTGGATGTATCACCAACTCAAACACCATGCAATTGGTTTATGTGGGGAAAAAAATGTGTGGCTGCTGCTCTAATCCTGTGGATACTTGGGCCTGGTGTGCCTTTAATCCTGAGTGGTCCACAATGCTCTTGCTCCCAGTGGAAATGAGACACCGCTAAGAGCTGGGTTTACTGTTAAGTGCTCAGTAAATCCCTGATTAATCAAATTAGATTAGTCACAGTCTTTTTCTGCCTCCAGATATACAAACAGATGCAGAGAGGCTCACTGTATGAAATGTTTGGCTTCATCCTCTTATTAATTTCTTTCTCTTCGCTTTAGCATTTTTTCCCCTCACCTTTTAGCTTCGGAGGCCTGAAATTGCCAATTCAACTGCTTTGGAGCAGGTGGACTAGTGGTGGGTTTTATGGAACATGTGGATAATGGGGTTTTTATTTGGGGGATGCTTAGATTTGTTTGAAAGAGGGATTGCTGCTGCTTTTACTACATCTGCTCCTCTTCTCCGTTTCACTTGAGACACCTCAGGTAGAAACAGTAGGAAGTAATAACAAATTACTTGATTCTTTTCATCTCAAACAGCAAGATTTTAGAACAAACTAACTGAACTACATCCTCTGACATTCTTCTGGAAAAAAAAAAGGGAGAAACCTGATGAAATCAGATGAATGTTTTCAACATAAGAGATGTAATTTCTAGTCAAATTTTCCACAACCTAGTCTCATCATTTGGAATTAAGCCACCATTTATTTCCATTGCTAATATATAGCAGTAGCTATGGTGGTGACAGTAAAATATTAAAGAACACATGGAGCAAATAGAGATCCAAATGCTCATGTTAGTGCTAAGGCCAGACCTGGGTGAGGCTTCCTGTTCGTCTCTCTCCACCTACTCTGAGAAGAGCCACTGTGGAGAGCACAGCTTCTCTCTCGTGCTATTCTTTCCCGCTAGAAGGCTGGCAGATGGTGACAGCTCCAGGAAGGACCACTTTAGAGAAAGTGAAAGAGATTTTTATAAAGCCTAATTTTCACCCCACAAGGAGTCAAGTCCCCAAGCCATTTTCCTCTTAATACTAGGGGCTAAACAGCGCAGTGACAGTCTGAAAATGGATGGGTTTGGTTCCCCAGACCACGAGCTCCTCATGGAACAAGATTATATCATTTAGTCCTGTATCTTCAGCAGCTAGTGTGTCACCAGTGAAGGTCGACTGAATGAATGAATGAATGAATGAAGAGTGTGTGTGTGTATGTGTATGTGTGTGTGTGTGTGTGTGTGTGTGTGTGTGTGTGTGTGTGTGTTCTGGTTTCAGTCATGGATCTGACTCCTGTGTGATCTTGAAATCTGTTCACTCTTCTCTAGGTCCACTGCCATGATCCTAGTTCAGGTGCCGTCTTCTCTCACCTGGATTACTCCCCTAGCTTTATACCTGGGAAATAACCCTTCGGTTTTGGCCCTGTACCCCTGTGTGAATCTCTGTTCCTTTTTCTGCACTGCAAACAAAATGACATTTTCTAAAACGAAAATTTTATCAGGACAGTTCCCCATGTAGAACTGTCTAGTGGCTCTTTATCACTCTTAGTTTTAAAGTCCATATTTTAGTTTGTGCATTTGGCTTATGATGCCCAACATAAATGCAGCCCTGCTAAATGGTCAGCTTTCTCTCTTCCCACCAACATGTTCGTATTCTGTGGTCCAACTATACTGAATACTGAACAACCTTAATGCATAGATTTTAAGACACATATTTTTTCACATATTACTATCCCCAATATGATAAATCTCATCAGCGATATGATTGGAGGGTTTTTCCTTCCCCATTGGTGCAGAATATTATGATTCATTTTTTACTTGCTATCAACCTAGAGTATATTAACTTATCTTATATTAATATATAGGATATTATTTTAATTCTTGACTTTAAATTCTGGCCCTTGACATATATAGACAAACTCCCAGAATATCTACATGGTTAACATTCTTTGAGAGACTATCCCCTAGCTTTTATTGTCCCAGCTTCATAGAACATAGATATAGCTTAATACCATGTTTTTTCAGCCAGTGTTTATATAAAGCAAAAAATATTTTTATGTCCCCAAATTTGAATGAAACATTTTTTTTAACAAATGACTTGCAGGAAAATTCTTGAGTTGCAATGCAAATGCAACTGCTAGAATGCCAGAGTCACTTTTCTGCCAATAGAAAAGTGTGCCAAACGTCACAAAGGGTGCGTGTTCCTGGGAGACGGCTGCCAGTCAGAGGTGCAGCACAGTGTCTCCTCGGTGCAGACAGTTCTAGGTCGTGCTGTGCTTTTCCCCGGTGTGTCTTCACAGTGGCATTCTTATTTGTTAGGCAGAAAAATAGATTAGAGCAGGGTAGAGAGAGAATAAGACCAGTAAAGCCCACTAGAAGGAACTCAAAGAGTTAACCATATAAAACTAGAGAGCCAGAAAGGACTCACAGAGTTAGTAAGTCATTAGTTGAAGTTCCAAAGGCCAGGAGCAACTTGGAATGTCCAGATATTCCCCAGATAAAGAAAAGCATCTGAGCACAGCCCCTGTCTTCATTGTGTCTATTAGATCATGCCGTTGTAACATGTACTTAAGCCTGCTAAAAGGCCCAGCTTATTCTTTAACCTAACCTATATGCTGTTTTTTCCTCCATCAGCCGCTAATCAAGTAATTTGCAACCTGGGCAGGAGACAAGCCATCATGATTAATTTTCCAAACAAGCCTAGATATAAACAGTATAGTAAGAACAGAAAGATTCCATCTTAAAGCTAAGATTCCATTTTAAAAGCCAGGAAGTTCGGAAATATGATTCTTAACATATTCTTTAGCAAACAAACAGGCAATAACTCAGCCCACCTTGGAGGCAGGGCAGGCAGTCTTGACTGATATGTTCCCAGAGGGAAGCTGCTATTCAGGGGAGGAACTGGATCAGTGAATTTCTTGTGTTAAGTTTGCAGAGTTACCTGGAGGACTGATAATAGAAGAGACTTAATGTCTCTCACCAGAGATAAACATCTTGAGACCACTTAACAAGTCGACACCCCCTAGCCCTTTGTCACATCTTGCAAGCTCCCTAAAATGGAAACCCCCAACCTTTCAGCGTGCCTCCTCTCTGAGGATGCCTGTACTTTTTCTCAACCTTCCAGAGCGCCTCCTGTTTGAGGATTCTTGCACTTTCTCTCTCTTTAAATAAAACTTTTCAACCTTTCAGGGCACATTCTCTCTGAGGACGCCCACACTTTCTCTCTAAGTGCATAACTTTAAAGAAAACTTTTACTCTGCTTCACTACTGTGTCTCTTCCTTTCAATTCTTTGTTGAGGCGGGGATGAGAACCAAGGAAAATAAACAACCACTCCCAACATATTTACCTCTTATTCTTGCATAGGTTTTTCGATAGCATTGAAGAACCACATGGAGAAGTAAGGGGGTTGAGAAAGATAAGAGGGGATGCTATTGCATATAAAAAACATGCCATATTAAAACCATGTTAATTGGTATGAGAAAACTCAACATTTTACAATACAAAATGATAATTTTATACTGTAGTCATATCACTGCATTTTCATTATATTTCAGGAAATTGCTTGAGGATTTAGATTGAGCTGTACAGTAAGTTCTTCAATATCCTGCTGAGGCAGTATAGAGCTGTATTTTCACCATGACCTTATTGTGTATGGATATAGATCAGTGACTTACTTTGTCCAATAGGATAATAGTAAATGCACAACAAGCAGAAGCCTAAAATGTACTTGTGTATTATTTATGTTCTTTAAAACTTTCCATGTATTATAATATTTTGACATGTTAAAACAAGCTTTCTGCTGAGGAGAGACAGCCCCTCCCTGGGCTAGCCAATTCTTAGAAGAGCTCAGCCTGAGTAGGCCTTTAGTATGCAAACTAACCAATCCTCCTCTTTCTAGCCCATGTGCCCTGAAAGGTGATATTTGTCTGCTTAATCATCCCAGAACTTGGTTCTAGGTCACTTGGGACCACTTCTATAGTTTAGAGCCAGTCAAAATGTTCAAACCAGCCCATCCTAAACTGTTCACCCCTCTCTAGCCTCAGTTTTCCCCTGCTTTAGGTTCCCTGTCACTCTCGGGCTTCCCCTGTAACCTTGCGGGGGTAAGCTGTGCTTTCTGTTTCTAAGACTTGTGATGTAATAAACTTTGGTTTTCTTGAGCCTATACTCTGTGCCCTCTTGTGGTGGCACCTTACTGACCATTACGTAAAAGAATACAGAATGGCTCGCATTGGTCTGGATCTCTTACCCCACTGCCTTTTTCCTAATTTCATGCTCCTGGGACAACTGATGTTCTGAGACCGTGGAGCAGGCCAGGACTCAGCCAGCAGCTTGAACTAACCCTTGCCCATCCCAGCCTTGGTGAGTCAAAGCCCAGTCTACACATAAATGTGTGTGAGCAAGAAATAAATACTTATTTTTGTAAGCTAATGAATGAATTTAGGGGTGGAGTATTATGTGGAATTATTATGGAGTAGCACCTGATTACTACCATGTAAAACATCATTTAATACGGAAAAGAGGCTGTTGGTTAGATATTTTGTTCAGGGCATCTGATCTTTGAAAATAACATATATGTATCCTTTCTTACATTCATTTCCATAAATAAACATGAATTTTTATATCCTTAAGATCCAATTCTACACGTTTGTGTCTCATATTTTATTTAAGATTGTATGTGTTTAAATATTTAAGTAGAATAAATGCTTAGTTCATTGAGTTTCAATTAAAAAAATCATAGCTTTTAAAATTACAGATTTTTTTTCACTAATTGTCGCTGTGGCTGCACCCCATTAGTCTTGGGGTGTAGCCTTTTCTATTTCATTTTTTTGTAAATTTGTTAATCTTTTCATTAATTAATTTAACAGGTCAGGCACTCACACTGCGCTAATATGCTCAGCACTATGTTAAAGACACTAGAATTCCAGCTATGTACGAGGAAAAAAAAGGCTCCTTCTTAAAATAACACAGTTGCTAGTCTCTGTAGACTAGATTATGAACTTTAGCTTGAACAAGAAAACCAGGGCTCACCTGCCTCTGCATAATAAACCATCTCACCTTTCTTTTAAATTCTTAATGAAAATTGACTTGATCTCCCACCTACTGGTTTAAAGAATTATGTCTCTGTGTCCTAAGTAGGTATTCCTAGATTCCTAAAGCACAGGTTCTATTGGACAGATACTAAGTTATTTTCCCAGAGACCTCCGCAGGAAGCTATTTGCTGCTGTGGTCACTTGTCCTCTCAAAGCAATTGATGTTATCAAACGAGAACCCTTAACATTGGATGTGAAAAGAAAATGGTCACTTAACAGTGTTCTAAGAACAATGGATAGATACTTTCCTTTCTTTACATTTGTGTAACTGGAGAGCTCTTACAAATTGCTTTCACAAAAGTAAATTTAAGTCACAATTTGAAGAAAAAGTGCCCACAACTTTAAAATGGCAGTTTTCTTCAAACTTTTCCTATTATTAAAAAAAAAAACTCTTAAAGAGACAGAAGCTAGGCAAGACACCACCTTATGACAGTTTAGATTTCTTATTTGAACCACACTTAACTGTGGAATCTAGATTTTTTTTGTTTTGCTTTTTCATTGTTTAAATATATTTTACTGTGGAAAGCAAGTGTCTGGTAGATGGATAATTATTTTTAGTATTCTGCAGGTGCTTAAAAATTTGCAAGTTGAGTAATATAATCAATATCCACCAACCAATTTACATGTGATTGAGACACCGTAGACCAGAAAGCTAGGCCGTCAATTTTCCAGGCCTCAAAAGAGGCCATGTGATCCTCTTGTCTGCTAAGAGGTGTGTGGCAAAGCCTTTGCTTTGACAAATGTAGCTGTTGTAGCCTTTCCTGTTTGGCATTCTGCCTGGAGCTACAATATGACTAAAACTAGAACCACCATCCTGTGACCATTTACAAGACAAGAAGCTAAGAATACAGAAAAAGAAAGAAAAACTGGGTTCTTTAAAGTCATAATTGAGCCAACAGATGAGCAGCAAACTGACAACTCCCTGATTTCCTGCATATGAAGAAAAGTAAATTACTATTTATTTAAATCATTCTAGGCAACACAATATTTCCCAAGTGTTCTCTAAGCTCCTAAGTCTCACATATCTGATCTTGCAGTGACAGACATTCTGTAAGTACTCTTTATATTTGTAACAGTGTTTTTATTTATGTATTTTGATGCCATGATGTTTAGAATATGTAGATTGTTTTTATAACTATATTGTAGATTATGTCTCATATCAATATAAAATGACTACATTCACTTATATTTTGCCTTAAAATTCTGTTATTCATTTAACAAAAAGTGTGGATTGGGTACTGTAGTGATCAAGGTTTACTTTAAACCTTTATCATGCATTCTTCACAGGAGTACCAGGAAGAGATTTTAAAAACATGTTTTATGTCAATTTACTGTCTGATTAGAATAACCAGTGTTTTCCCTTCACACATAGAATAAAATCCAAACTCTAACAATTGCCTTTTAGTATCTTTGTGATCTGCTACTTGCTGAGCAATGTAACTACTTTCTTCTCCACCACTCTCTCCAACCCACTGTCCTCTTTTTGTATTTTCATTGATAATACCATCTTTTTCATCAAATATTTTTGTACTTTCTGATCCCTTTGAATGGACTTCTCTTACCCTGATTCTTCCTGAACCTGCCTCTGTATCATTCTGCAAATTTCTATCAGTTATTTTGCTGGCAGAAATGCAACTCAAATGGCTTAAATTCATTGAATTATATAATTCAAGAAGTCCAGAGAGAGATCAGATTTCAGGTCTGATTTAATCTAGCCACTCATGCTTCTGAGATTCAATAACCTCAACGTATCTCAGACTGGTAGTGAAAGAGCTGAAATACTTACAGTTCTCAGTTCTGTACATATCAAAGAGTAAAAGAAAAATGAATTGTTTACATAGGCTCTTCTTCACAAAGCAGGATGATGTCTGCCAGAAACTCCCTAGCATCTCATAGGCTCCTGGTGTACTCACTGGAATGGGATTATTTTAGTCCAGCTAGACACTTTCCTGCAGCCGGGGTTGCTCAAGTTGCCTTGTATGAGCAAGGGAGGAACCCTGAACAAAACGGGTTTTGTGAGGAAGGACTGGACGGGAGAATGGAACCTGGAAAGGACCTGTGCAGTTCTGCTAGACTTCAGTACAAATGTGATAACCACTGTCCAAAAGGGGCCCACTTTATCTAAGCCTATCTTATTATTTATTTGCTTCAGACTATGATTCATTACCTGTAATATTTTGAGTTTTCTTGTATATGCAATTATGTATTTAATGTCTTTCTCTTCTTTCTAAAATGGAAACTTCTTAAAGACAGATGGTTTCCTATTTTATTCACTCTCATTTTAGATTCCAGAATAGTAGAAACAATAACAAAAACAAATAGAAAGATATCAATAAAAATTATTTCCATGAATCAATGAATGAGCAATCAACCAGTCATTTAATAAATTCTCTCAGCCAAACTTTGGATTTGTATAGCTAGAAACTTAAGGTTGTACTCTTTGATTTATATTATTTAAACCAAGGTATGTGATCTATTCCATAATAATTATGCATATGAAAATGTATAGAATTTCAGAGGGAAATATATTAGGTGGGGACATTACTAAAGATTGCATGGAAGAAATCCTTTATCATCTTTAGTTTTAGGGAAATGCAGTTGGATCTCTCATACCTTGTTGGTAGACATAAATGTATTCTCATGCTGAGAATCAGTCTGGAAATTTCTTATAAAACTATACATATACTTATCCTATTAGCCAGGGATTCAACTCTTACATATTTACCCAAGAGAAATGAAAACTTATACAAGGGTAGTAATAGTAGATTTAGCTATAATAGGTCAAAAAAGAGAAACAGACCAGATGTCATCAATAGAAGATAAGCAAACCAAGGTATATTCATACATTGCAATACTAATCAGTCATAAAAAGAAAACATAGAAATATTCCACAAAATAAATGCATCTCGAAAACAGTATAATATGTAAAATAAAACTTACATAAAGCAGTGCATATGACTCCATTTATAGAAATTCTTGAGCTGGAAGATTGACTAGATAGAACCACGAGGAGACTTTCCAGAGCAGTGTACCCCCAATTTTTTCTTTATTGAAGGACATATAATGAATTTTTAAGTTTTGTGGACCTCCTGATCATTTCTGTTGCAACTACTCAACTCTGAGAGTGTAGTGCAAAAACAGCCATTAACAATATGTAAAAAAAAAAATGTGTGCAGCTGTGTTCCAGTAAAAGTTTATTTACAAAACAGTTGGAGGTCCAGACTTGACCCTTGGGCCAAAGACTGCTCCCCTGCTCTAGAGTGAAGATGATATTTTGTATCTTGTCAGGGACCATACAAAAGTGTATGCATTTGTCAAAGCTTAATAAGTGTACAATTTAAGATTTGCACATTTCATTACAGATAACAAATGTTGAACTCTAGTTAGTGATAGGTCTGCTGAAGTATTTTGGGGGAAGTGTACTGATGTCCATAACTTAGTTGAAAATATATTTAAAAATTAGATGTAATAATTGATGGAGGGACAGGTAGATGGGTAGATATTGTGATAAAGCAACTGAGGAAAATGTTAATGAAGAATTGATATTGTGGATGTATGAATATCCACTTTAAGATTTATTTTAAAATCCGTTCAGTTTTACAGTATATTTGAATTTTTATAATAAAATGTTGCAAAAATGGTTTAGAGAAGCTCATTTGGTAGCAAGTACAGGAGATGGTTGTGAAAAAATTTGTATTTACAAAGGAATAATAGCTCTTGCAGGTAGACCCCTGGAAAAACACAGAGGTATAAGTCAGCTTGGTAAGAAAGTCAGGGTCAAATGTAGCAAAGAATTATACTACTCTTTTCAATGCTTTTTCCCAAATTTAAAATGTGTAAATAAATGTACATATGCTTCCTAAACTTTAATTTGGATCTAATAGTAGCTACTTTGAAAGACTCTGTTGCATTCAATGTAACACATTTTTGTGCTAACTGTAAGCATTCCTACCATAGGTTGAAGTATAAGTTGCAATACCCTTCATTAATCTATCTGGTTCGAGGGGCAATGACCTAGTGATGCGTAATGAGTAAGTATCAGGCATCTCTTTGTTAGCAGCTGTGTCCTTACTACTGAGTTTCAGCTGTGTAGAAGAAAGAGCGACAATTGTGATGTGACACCCACAAGTACTTACTGCATTATCTTTGGTTTTGAACTAATGATAACAAAAAAATTCCATTTGTACCAGACACCCAGGGTGCATAATAAAATATTCATTTACCTTGCACTGCATATAAAGCTGTTTTTTTCCAGCACTTTGTTTCTTCTATAGGGATTGCTGTAATGTGGTTCCCAGTACATTAAGCACCAATGTAATTATTATCCTCCTATATACAGCCAATTAAATTATAAACCATTAAATGAAATGTTCTCATAAATACTGTATATCTTTATAGAACTATTATCTACATTTTCTCAAAATACTGTGTTCAGTTGGTCCACTGGAATAAGTGTTTTGTTCTTACAATAATGTAGATGAGCCTAAAGCTTCATCCAGGTGGAAGAGAGACTTATGGCTCCAAATTCATTGGAACACACAGAATTTCTTTGGGACCACAGAAACCATGCCTCCTATGCCCTGTCATTTTTCTTTATGCATCTTCTTTTTATGGTTATTTCTATGAACCCTCTTCAGCCATGATCCTTTAGGAGAGCTGAACTCTTAAAAATACCTTTGTGCGCTTAGCACTTTCTCTTGATACAGGCAGTTAGTAAGATTGGTAATACTCAGAAAATATCTATAAAGGAACCATGACATTGAACTAGCACAATGGTTCCCAAATTTGTCTGCATATTAAAATCTTCTGGGGACCTTTTAAAATGTTTCAAATCTTAGGACACACCCAAAACTGGCTAAATCACAGTTTCTGGGGATGAACCAAAATCATTAGTACTTCTTGAAGTATCCTAAGTAATTCCAACATGTAGACAACTTTGGAAACAATCAGGCTAGTAGTAATAATTCAAAATCTAAAGAAAAAATGCTATACATTCATCTGTTGGCAGACACTTACATTGTTTCCATACCTTGACAGCTGAGTGGATAAAGATAATGCTATAAAGAAAAAGGATAAAGAGATTGTGATATATATATATATAATGTGATGTATATCTTATAGATTTTACTTTCAGAATTAATGCCCAAGTGGCTAAAAAATTAAACATATATCTGTATATATACACACACACACATAGTAACATGGATGAACCTGGAGGGAATTTCACAAAGTAAAATAAACCAGACAGAAAAAGCCAAATAATAGCATGGTATCACTTTTATGTGGAATCTTAAAAAATAAAGTCAAACTTAAAGAAACAGAAAGTAGAAAAGTAGTGGCCAGGGGCTGGAGGGTGATAGGAATAGGGAGAGGATGGTGAAAAGGTAAAACTTTCAGTTATAAAGATTAATAAAGTCTGAGGATCTAACATATAACAGAGTGACTAGAGTTTACAACACTGTATTGTATAATTGAATTTTCCTAAGAGAATAAAACTTAAATGTTCACAAAAAGAATAAATATGTGAGGTGATGGAAATGTTAATTAACTCAGTAGGGGAAAACCTTTCACAATGTATATGAATATCAAATCATGTTGTACACTCTAGATATATTTACAATTTTCTTTGTCAATTAGACTGTATTACAGCTGAGAAAGAAAAGAGACAAGGGAAAAAGGGAGGGAGAGAGGAAGGAAGGAAAGGAAGAAAAATGTTCTGGAGGTCAAATGGCCCAAAGTTGAGTTTTTCAGTTTTTAGGAGAAAAAAGTTAGGTATCATAGACATTATAATTCTTAAATCAATTTTACTTCTGTTGTTAAGAGGTTAAAGCTAAATACATTTGTAGTGCTTCCTTTCCTGAAGGTTTATCAGTAGCCAGCAAACTACACATATGTACTATTTGGATATTAATTCTGAAAGTAACAAGTTGTAAGATATGAATAATGCCAGTGGAAAATTAGTAACAATCATACTGGGAGCCTTTAATATGTGTGTATATATAAAGTCATATTAAGTCTTATCCAAAAACAAGGGAAACTGATAAGAATTTACACAGTAAGTTGTATATTTTAATAAGATAAAAGATGGAAAGAAGGCATGAAATTTTATTTGGGCGCATTACTCTTCCTGATTTAATAAGGTAGAAGTCATGTTACACAGAGAGATATCAGGTTGTACCTGGCTTTTAGGTTTTTGAAAGAATTATACTGATACTTGGAATTCAATCAGATTTTCCCTGTATGAAGTAAGTTACTAAACAGTCTACTGGAAAAGAGGTTATGTGGTTTATATTCAATGGACTTTCTCATTGTGTTCAGAATATTGGGCACATTTCTGGATAATCTGAATCAAGGTCAAACCTGAGATGGTAGGTGAAGCACAGTATACCCCATCTACTGGTATTGCCATGGCTGAGTCTTTGCGCGTGTATCTTCACCATCACATTTCCCCTTTTCTTTATTATATCTTGGTAGCATTAAGTCCTCTAAGTAAAAAAAAATAGTGGGTATAATTTTCTAATGAAAAACGTAAATTATATTGTTATTGTTTTGAATATTATTATGAAGAAGCATCCAGAATATATTTAGTGCTGTGACATGAAAAAACTTGACTTTAATATACACATTCTAAGAGAATTTAGGAATTCTGAAAGTTTTTAAATGAACTGAAACTTACTTAGACAAACAAGAATATGACCATATTGTACAGTGGGTCAGCATAAAATGAAAAGCTCATCAATTTTTTGTATAGCATTTGCCTGTATTGTAGGTTCAAAGGACATAGTGGAAAAACTTCATATGAAAGTTTTTTATGTGTTCCCCTGAGTGAAGTGAAAATAAGTTACATCTTGACTGTGAATATTATTGAATTGAGTTTAAATCAGGTAATTTTGTAAACTTGTTTGTCAGCTTAGTCTTGATATGTTGAGAACATGATAGTGTTCTCAAAACTATCATTTATTGACTCACAGAGTTATAGAAATTGGTCTTTGAAACATGCAAGAATGTTAAGGGGGAGTGAAATAACAAAGTTCATACACCTGATTGTCCTAGTACAGACCACACATTTTAGAATTTTCAGAAGTACTAATTGAAGGCATATCCATTAGTTGATTTAAGGGATTGGGTTGAAATTTTGATATTTGCTTTCCCCCTCAATGGCTAAGCAAAAAGAAAAAAATAGTAATCTCAGTCACCCCTCACTTGAACAAGAAAGAATCAGTATATTTGTATCAGCGGTTAAGAATATTGCTCGGACATATGTTTTATTTTGCACATTTAAAGTATTTTACAGTTATTTGGCAGATTTATATATTTACTTACTTTAAAATTTTGAAAAGTTTTAACAATATTTGCAACATTTTTAAATTTAAAAATTGGAAGATTTCCCATAAGTAGCCTGATTTCTTGTGTGTTGTGAGAAAGCCACTGTGGGGAAAATAGAACTTTCTGACCAGGATTCCTTTTTGGCCTTAATAGGTATACTGTTTGCACATCTGTGGGATGTTTTACTGGGGGCACAGTGGCTGGTCAGTCACAGGATTGCCAATCCAAGGTAGGGATAGAGAGAAAAAAAGCCATTTTCTCCTCCCTTCCATTCCTGGTTTGTAGCTGGACAGGTGCTCGCCAGTCACCAGGGACCCACCCACAGAGCTCCTCCCAGTGCAGGGAGGTGGGGCCGAGAGGGTGCAGCCAGAGGAGGAGAGCTTGGGAGCTGTGGGAGATGGGGTCTGACAGGTGTGAGCAAGGAGAGGCTGGGCCCTGAGAATAAACCCTTTAATTCCCAAATTTTTGCCCTTGCCTTACTTTGGTCTCAATGAATTCATAGACAACTTGCCCAGGACAGGGAACCTCCTCCTCCCATGCCTGGCATGTTTCATTAGTTCTTCAATAAATGTATGCTGGATAATGAATGAATGATATTCAGAGACCATGAGTGAGATGCTCTGTTAATTGGTTAGTTCTTCAGAATGTTGGCCAAAATATTTCCTCAGATTTATTTACTATTTGCTTTCTATCCCAAATGAAAGATCTAACACTTATTTTGCTCTGGCCATATCTTCCTGACAAGTGAATTCAAATGAGAAATTATTGCTTTAGGCACCAGGGAATTAAATATTTCCAATAAATTTGCCAAAATTCAGCCACTGATGCACTATCTTTGGGCCTTCATTCCCACACTGGCAGTATTTGGTTAGAACTGAGCCACTACTGCTCCCCGTAGTTGAACACGTTATCCAGTTTGGCATAGCATCTTACTGGCTTACCTCACTCATGTACATGACCTGTCTAACTTCTAAAGAGACTTGTGTATTTAGTCCCTGAAACTTTTACTTTAAAGTGTTGTATGGGTAAATGGGGTCTGTATCAAAACCCATAGTGACTTCAGACACCTAGAATTCTACATTATATCACACTCCTTTTTTTTGTCACTTGCTGCAGAGTTGGTGATGGCATAGTATCTGACCTTTGGAATGCAGGTAAAAATAAAAATACTTCAAACAGTAGATAGGAAATATCTGTAAATCTCTGTCTCTGATGCCTCCAGAGCATCTTTGCTTGACTGTGTTAACAGTTTTCAGAACTTGAAAACTACCACACAAGATGATAACTATTCCCAAACTCACTTGCCCATCCCGGCTTCTGATGGAACTGCACCTCCAACTGCTGATGAGCGAGCAAGGAGAGAGGCTTGGCAACATCAGCTATTGACTGGGTGAATATTATGGGGAAATTCTAGAACTGACTGCTTCATCCAAACATGTGATGGCATTTGTACTTGACCTTCTCTTTGTCTACCTGATTTCAGATGCTACTGTAAAGGACAGTTCCATGTGAGATCAGGCACACCTTGTTAAGATGATCAGTGAACCTGTCATTTTCTCTCCCCAAATTATTTGACTGTTCCTCCTGGCTCATGAAAAAGTATAACCTGAGAGAGGAGTTAGTACTTTGAGGGCAGCCTTTCAACCAATGGGCCTGTGGACCCATGGACAAATGGTCTAAACTTCTTTCCTTCAGGAAACAAGAAAGCAAAGGATGGATTAGATTTTCTTTCCTTGAAAGGTTCACAAAACACCAAAAAACACATATGAAAAGAAAGATTGATTCACAGTCAGGTGGCAAGGGCATTTTATTCACCTGAAAATTAGTAGCGTGCTATATATTGTCAGGAAGAACGGTGCCAAGAGATAAAGTTGATGGATATCATTTCCTTATTCAGTTTACTGCACAGCAGGCAAAGTGGTATCTTTTTCTCTCTCTCTCTCTCTCTTTTTTATTTTTTTCACTGGAGACAGAAATAGAAAACCACAGACAGGAGAGAGACAAGCATATGGAAGGAAAGGCCAAAGAAAGGATATGGCAAAGAGTAAAGAGACACAAACTGTACTTGACAATTACATCTAGAGTGACTTAGAAACACGTGTGATAATTTAGGCAAAAATATCTTCCTGATTAGCCCAACATTCGAGAGCTTCAATAGCCATTTATTTGTTACTAGAATTTCCCCACCCTTTGGACACTGTTTTACTTTTATATATAGGATATATCTTCAGCGCCAACAGCATGCCTGGCATGTTTCATTAGTTCTTCAATAAATGTATGCTGGATAATGAATGAATGATATTCAGAGACCATGAGTGAGATGCTCTGTTAATTGGTTAGTTCTTCAGAATGTTGGCCAAAATATTTCCTCAGATTTATTTACTATTTGCTTTCTATCCCAAATGAAAGATCTAACACTTATTTTTCTCTGGCCATATCCTCCTGACAAGTGAATTCAAATGAGAAATTATTGCTTTAGGCACCAGGGAATTAAATATTTCCAATAAATTTGCCATAATAATTCATTAAATGAATAAAATAGTTGCATTTTTTAATATACATCTGAATTTAAGAATTTGTTCAATACTAGGTTAAAGACAGATAACCTATTGATCCCATATACTTACAGGTCCAACTATAAAATAAACAATGGCTTCAAAATCGTGAGCCTTGCTTAAAGTTTCACTAAAATAATAAAAGTGAACTTCACTTACTTGGTGTAATTATTTCTCATGTTCTTTATTATTTGTTTTCATTAAATGTCTAGTATATTTTATGCCTATGGTTTGATATTGGTATATGCAGATGAACAAGACAGTCTCTGTCACGGTGCAGTGGACACTGTCATTCCTTATGGCCATGCAACATCTGAATCTCCTTTGTATAATTAGGAATATTGCACCATAAGGATTTATTGGGAATAGGGGCCATTCCCTAAGATAAAAGCTCAGTATGTCAGATTCCTGCTTTCTCAGACTTCCATGAAACAAAGACTCAGACACAAGATCTAGTTTCTGCCCATCAGTCAATCAGTGACATTTGGCCTGATTTTGACCCAGAGCTAATAATACTGAAAAAAGAGACCATGGATCTCTCCCAAGTGGTAAGCAGGAGTGAAGTCTACAGAATTGAGTTTCCCATGCATTAGTGGCAGGAGAGAAAGTCATAATGTCTGGTGACTGGTAACCAAGGGTGGCAGTAGTTTTCTTAACACATGTATTCTGCACATAGTTTTGTAAGTTGAGCCTGATTCCATTGATCTGATACCAAAGATTCACCTAGTTATACACTATCATTTATTTATTTCAACTGAAGTCTGTTTGACATACAATATTAATTAGTTTCAGGTGTACAACATAGTGATTTGACAATTATATACTTTGTGAAATGATCACCACAGTAAGTGCAGTTCCCATCTGCCGCCACACAATGTTATAATATTATTGACTGTATTCCCTGTGTTGTAGGGAATTTTTCATATTGGAAGTTCCTCTTTATCCCCTTCACCTATGGCACTCATCCCCTACACTACTCCCCTATGGCAACTACCAGTTTGTTCTCTATATTTATGTGTGTTTAGGCTTTGTTTGTTTTGTTTTTTATATTCCACATGTAAATGAAATCATGATATTTCTCTTTCTCTGTCTGACTTATTTCCCTTAGCATAATACCTTCTAAGTCCATCCATTTTGTTGTGAATGGCAAGATTTCATTCATTTTTATGGCTAAGCAATATTCCATTGTGTATATAGATCACACCTTCTTTATCCATTCAACTATTGATAGACACTTAGGTTACTTCTATATCTCAGCTATTGTAAATAATACTGAAACATAGTGGTGCATACATATATCTTTTTGTGTTTTTGTTTTCTTTGGATAAATACCCAAAGTGGAATTACCAGATTGTATACTATTTCTAATCTTAATTTTTTGAGGAACTTCATATTGCTTTCTAGAGTGGCTACACCAATTTACATTCCTACCAACTGTGTGGGAGGGTTCCCTTTTTTTCACATCTTCACCAATACTTGTTATTTCTTGTCCTATGGATAGTCGCCATTCTGACTGGTGTGAGGTGCTATCTCATTGTTTTTTTGATTTGCATTTCCCTGATGATTAGTGATGTTAAGCATCTCATCATGTGTCATCTGCATGTCTTCTATGGAAAAAATGTCTGTCTGGCCCTTTGCCTATTTTTAAATCAAATTATTAGTTTTTTTGTTGTTGAGGTATAGAATTTCTTTATGTATTTTGTATATAAAACCTTTATCAGATATATCATTTGCATATATTTTCTACCATTCTGTTGCCTTTTCATTTTATCGATAGTTTCCTTCACTGTGAAAAAGGCTTTTTATTTGATATAGTCCAAATTGTTTATTTTTGCTTTTTATCCCTTGCCTGGGGAGCCATATCCAGGAAAATATCACTAAGGCTGATGTCCAAGAGATTGCTGCCTATGTTTTCTTCTAGAAGTTTTATAGTTTCAGTTCTGACATTGAAATATTTAATCTCTTTTGAGTTTATTTTTGTGTGTGGTGCATGACAATGGTCCAGTTTCATTCTTTTGCATATCACTGTTCAGTTTTCCCAACATTTATTGAAAAGACTTTTATATTCTTGCCTCCTTTGTCATAGATTAATTGATCAATAAGTGTGATTTTATTTCTGGGCTCTTTATTCCATTCCATTGATCTGTGTGCCTATTTTTGTGACAGTAACATTCTGTTTTAATTACTCTAGCTTTCTAGTATAATTTGAAATCTGGAATTTGTGATACCTCCAGATTTGTTCTTTATCAAAATTGCTTTGGTTATTCGGGATCTGTTGCAGTTCCATGCAAATTTTAGGATTATTTGTTCTAGTGCTATGAAAAATGCTATTGGTATTTTGATAAGAATTTAGTTCTTCCACTTCATGGAGATGGTATATCTTTACACTTATTTGTATCATCTTCAGTTCTTTCATCAGTGTCTTATAGTTTTCAGAGTACAAGTTTTTTCACCTACTTGGTTAGATTTATTCCTATGTATTTTATTCTTTTTTGATGTAATTGCAAATGTGATTGTTTTCTAATTTCACTTTCTGCTAGTTTGTTATTAGTGTATAGAAATGTAACAGATTTCTGTATATTAATTTTGTATCCTAAAACTATTGAATTCACCTATTCCATTAGTTTTTGGTGGAATCTTTAGGATTTTCTATATATAAAATCATGTTTTATTCAAACAGTGACAGTTTTACATCTTTCTTAACAATTTGGATGCCTTTTATTTCTTTTTCTTGTCTGATTACTGTGGCCATGACTTACAATACAATGTTGAATGAAAGTGGAAGAGTGGATATTGTCTTATCCACTGATATGAAACAGTGGAAAGAATCTCATCCTTGAGCTGAGAGAAAAAGCTTTCAGCTTTTCACCATTGAGTCTTACGTTGGCTGTGGTTTTGTCATATACAGCCTATATTATGTTGAGGTATGTTTCTCTAAACCTACTATGTTGAGAGTTTTTATCTTGAACTGATGTTGAATTTTGTCACACACACTTTCTCTGTATCTATTGAGATGATCATATGATTTTTACCCTTTATTTTGTTAATATGGTGTATTATGTTGATTGACTTGCAGATATTGAACCATCCTTGCATCCCTGAAATAAATCCCACTTATTTAAGGAGAATGATCTTTATAATGTATTATTGGATTTGATTTGTTAATTTTTTGTTGAGGATTTTTTCATCTATGTTCATCAGAAATATTGGTCTGTAATTTTCCTTTTTTGTTGTGTCTTTGGTTTTACACATGATCTGTCTGGGAGAATGTTTCATGTGCACTAGAAAAGAATGTGTATTTGGCTGTTTTGGGATCAAATGTTTTATATATATATGTTAAGTCCATCTGGTATAGCATTGTTCAAAGCAACAGTTCCTTACTGATTTTCTGTCTGGATGATCTATCCATTAATATAAGTGTTGTGTTAAAGTCCCCCACTATTATTGTATTACTGTCAGTTTCATCCTTTATGTCTGTTAATATTTGCTTTTATATTCAGGTGTTCCTATGTTGGATGCATGTATGTTTATAATTGTTACATCCTCTTGTTGGACTGATCCTTTATCATTATGTAATAGTCTTCTTTGGCTCATGTTACAGTCTCTGTTTTGTCAGATATAAGTACTGGTAGCCCAGCTATTTTTTCTTTACTTCCATTTTCATGGAATTTCTTGTTTTATCTCTGTTTTCAGTTTGTATGTGTCCTTAGGTCAAAGTGAATATCTTGCTGGCAGCCTATAGATGGACTTTTTTTTTAAAAATCTATTCAGCCATCTTGTGTATTTAGATTGGAACATTTAGTCCATTACATGTAAAATTATTGATATGTTTTTTGTAGTTCTTCTCTAGTCCTTTCCTCTCTTGTGATTTGATGACTTTAATGTTATGCTTTGATTCCTTTCTCTTTATTTTTTGTGTATCTGTTACATGTTTTTGGTTTGTAGTAACCATGAGGTTCCTGTATAACATCCTATGTATATAGCAGTCTGTATTAAGTTGATGGTCACTTTACTTTAAGCACATTCTAAAAGCACTACAGTTTTACTCCCTTCACCACACTTTGTGTATATTATGTCATATATTACATCTTTTTTATTTTGTATATCCCTCAACTGATTTTTATAGATATAATTGATTTTACTACCTTTTTCTTCAGAATAGCTTTATAAATGATCTTATACTAGAGTTATAAGTAATTTACTACTTACTATATGCTTGCTCTTAAGATTGATTTTTCTTTTTCCTTTCATAGTTTCCTCATTTCTAGTTAAGGCCTTTTCTTTTCTACTTAAAGAAGTCCCTTTAACGTTTCTTATAAGGACAGTTTAATGGTGATGAACTTCTCTAACTTTTGTCTGAGAAACAATCTCTCCTTCAATTCTGAATGATAACTTTACTGAGTAGAGTATTTTTGGTTGTAGGGTTTTTTCCTTTTAGCAATTTGAATATATCCAGTCACTCCCTTCTGGCCTGAAGTTTATGCTAAAAAAAATCATCTTATGGTTTTATGAGGTTTCCCTTGTATGTTTTTATTTGCTCTTCTGTTGCTGCATTTAAGATTCTCTATTTTTAAATTTTGGCATTTTATTACATGTCTTAGTATGGACCTCCTTGGGTTCATCTTGTTTGGAACCTCTGTACTTCTTGGCACTGGAAATCTGTTTGCTTCACTAGATTAGGGAACTTTCTAGCTATTATTTCTTCTAATAAGTTTTCTGCTCATTCAGCCCTCTCTTCTCCTTTTGAGACTTCTTTATTGCATTCGTTAGTAGAGCCCCTGACTCTCCTAGAGTTAAGCTTTGCTGATTTTTAAATCTAGATGTTATAACTCATCTTCCTCACACTGGTCCCCTGAAGCCTTACTGATACACACACACACACACACACACACACACACTCCTTTCAATCTAATACCAGAAGACAGATGCATGCCCATTATGATTTTGGTTATGTTTATACATTCTTGATAATAATAATAGTTCCTATGAAGAATACTTCACACATAAAGGTTGGGAAGCTAACATTTATCGAAAACCTACCATGTGCTTGACATTACACTTATTATTTGTCTCATTTTCTTTGTTATAAATTGAATAGCTGCAAAATACTCTGATTTTTCTTTTGCTATCAAAGGATATCATAAAATTAAAACAAGAATATGCATGTAGTGGGCACAACATAATTTGTGACACCTAACAGATGTTCAACAGATGCTAGTTCCTTATACTTACATAAATTAATATGTTTTGAAAGCAGTTTTCATTTTGGTTTGCAGGGAGAGTGATGGTAACAGGAATGTGCAGGAATGTGGGCTAGGCCAGAATTATATTAGCATCCAGTAGGCTTAATATGAAAATAGTGAGATTAATTTTCCATTGAAAAATATGTATAGATATAGGTCATTCTGTAATTAAAAATCATGCATCATGTTCAGTTTTATTGTAAATTTCATTCAAATAGTGTCAAGCCCAGGCTTCTTCCCTGACTTAGATACATATATACAACTGCCTTGTTTGACTCATTCCACTTGGAAAATAAAAAGGCCCCTGTATTAGTTTCCTAAGGCTGCTGTAACAAAGTACCACACTGGGTAACTTGAACAACAGAATTGTATTGTCTCACTGTTCTGGAAACTACCAGTCTGAGATTAAGATATTGGCAGGGTTGAATAACTGAGGGCTGTGAGGGAGAATCTGGTCCATGCCTCTTTCCTAGGTTCATATAGTTTGCTGGTAATAATGGAAACATCACACTAGTGTCTGTTTTCATCCCTAAATTGCATTGTCCCTGTATGTGTGTCTTTGTGTGTAAACTTCCCCTTTTTGTGAGAATGCAGTTAGTTATACTGAGCTGTGGCCCAACCTAATGACTTCATCTTAACTTGACCATCTGCAAAGACCCAATTTCAAATAAGGTCACATTTATAAGTACAGAGGGTTAAGACTTAAATATATTTTTAAAGGACATGATTCAACTTATAATAGTCCCTTGATACTAACATAGCCAAATGTAAACATATACTTTCTTCTCTCTCTTTCTCACATCCCACTACTCACCAGTCTGCTCCTCCTATACTTTCCTCCATTTTGGGAAAATGGTATCCCTAATTCTTCTACATTCTCAGAACAATAGCCCAGAAAGACATAGAGGATAGATAAAAAAATGGACTTTAGAGTCAGAGGGCTTTGATTTGGGTTCTTGTGTTCTCAATTATAAACTGTGCAAACTTGACATGTTATTTAACTGCCAGAGTTTCTTCATCTATTAAATGAGGATAATAATAATACCAACCCACAGGTTAGGAATCAAAGATCTATGCCAATTTTAGTGTTCCCCCCTTATCTGTCAAGAATATGTTCCAAGATCCCTAAGTGATGCTTGATACCATGGATAATACCAAATCCTATACATGTTTTTTTCTTATACATACACACCTACAATAAAGTTTAATTTATAAGTTTGTTACAGTAAGAGATTAACAACAGTGACTAATAGTAAGATAGAACAATTATAGCAATATACTTAATAAGTTTTGTATATGTTGTCTCTCAAAATATTGTACTATAGTCCCCCTTCTTGTGTTGAGGTGAGATGATAAAATTCCTACATGATGAGATGAAGTGAGGTGAATGACGTAGGCATCGTGACATAGCACCAGGCTACTATAGACTTTCTGCTGATAAGTGAGGAGGAACATCTGCTTCTGGACCACATTAGCCATAAGTAACTGTAAAACTGCAGTAAAGGGGGCATTACTGCAGTTACTTGTACATGTGTGAAGTCAATAATTTTGCTTTCAAATGCAGAATTTTCTTTGGAGGAAAGTCACTACCTCACACATAATCATTAATTAAATACCAGTTATTTTATGTATACACACATATATGCATACATATAATATGGGTTTAATATGTAGAGACGTTAAATTAATGTTTAATATTTTAAATATATATATATATATATATATATATATTCAGGACAGAAAAAAATAAGAAAATTATGTTTCTTTCTTAAACATTCATAAGTAGAAATCTCTGCATTAAACAATAAAGTAAAACTAGTACTTATTAGGAGAAAAATGTATAATACTGAATACCCTAAGCAATCCAGGAATATTTTAAGAAAGTCTTCTTTCAAGTAGCCTATTTAAATATAAAATAAATAAAGTCTGTTAATTGAGAGCTGAAAGAAACATCAGCCTAAAAGCAGAGAAAAATCATTCTAGAGAGCATATACTCTGAATCAATATTATTCATTTCTTCTTCAAGAAGTGATAATTTTATTTTTCATGTATATGCCTTTCTCTATTCAAAAAGTGTGGTAAATCAGTGAGATTTTGCAGACTTAAAAGAGTAAATAGACTGAGAATTGTAATATCACATGTAGAGAATGAATCACATTTTGCTAATAGTGGGAATGTCAACTCAACATCTGGACCACACAGCAGTGACAAGTTTTTTGAATAAAATGCAAGTTTGCAGTTATAATTTTTAAGTATAAAAAGAGTAATTGTAAGTTCATTATCTGTATATAGACCTTTCTTCTTTAAAGACATCTAGGATGTGTTAAAAATCTGAACTTACATCCCCTCTGAGAAATCACAGGACAAAAGAGGTAATTCTAATTTATACCTAGTAAGACTGATGGAGACAAAGGGAACAGATCATCCAAATTCAGGTGGAGTCATTGTCTGAAGCTTGAGTAGAAAGCCTGGGGGGTTTCTTATGGACCAGTCCTGATTTCTAGTCACATTTTTTAGCCACAACAGGTTTTTATGAAGCCATTATATAGTGAATACAAATGTTTTGTTAATATATGCAAATTAGAGCATAATTACAATTATGTCAATAAACCTGGTTAATTCAGGTGAAAGTCCTTAATCTGACTTTCATTACTTCAAACAGTACAACTTATTATTTACAGGTATAGTACAGGTGATGATGATTTTATTGGGGTTTTTTTCTCCCTTCACAGTAAAGGTAGTTTTCATCCTATGTCTACATATTTATAAGCATTCGGTAGAAGATTTATATCAGATTAGGGAAGTATATTTTTCACTGAAAGAATTAGTTTTATCCTCCTTGTATAAAGTAGCTCTTGGGTTTTCCTTTTCAATTCTGCCCTTAAAAAAAACAAAAACAAAAACAATCTGACCACTTTTAATACTACTAACATCTGTGAGCCTTAAGTAGTCACTTTACACTATGATGTTGTAAGCTAATGTCATTCCTGGGAAACCAGCCCATTATATTAACTTTTGATGATAGGCAGCGATATTCCTTCTGGACTCTTTTCAGGAATTTAGCAAAAGGGAAGAATGAACTTTCTACTGTTACCGAAACTGAATGTTATCAAGAGAATATCAAGGACTCACCATTTGCCCAGAAACTTGCTGTGGTGATGCTGTAATACACAAGAAGTTGCTGTCTTTGTTCTATTCACAGCTGATCTGGGATTGTGAAGTCTGGGTCCCTCTCACAGGGAGAGGAAGTACCACCAAGGTGCGCTACAAATTACCCTTTACTTCTGAGGGGAAGTTACACAGTATTTTGGTGGGAATTGATAACTCTTAAAAAATCACCTACTCTAAAATCATGGTTCTAAAAATTTTTTTTAAAGTAAATATCAAACCTTAATTAATTTGCAAATCGCATACTATAATTGAATCTTCTTTGCAGTGTGTGTTCAATGGAAGTTTATGTTAGAACATGCTGGGTTGCTAAATTTTATAAAAGAATGTCTGTAAATGGGCATATTCATAAAAATGCTGCTTTTGCCTTCAATGACACTTGTTATATTTTCAAACAGATTGTTTACATTATGGCTTGGTGTTAACAACAAAAAACACATTGTACTATAAAGAAAGAAACATTGAGACACACAGTTGTATTCATTCCCATAATCCTCCTATGACAATATAATTGCTGTTTAGTTAATAAGCCTAAGTACCAGTGATGAATGTAAGTTTATGTATGGCATATTGATGATAATATCTGAGTAGGATAAGCTGCCAAATGAGAGGCAACGAAAAAGAAATATTGCAGTCCAAATTGCATTCCAAATAACTATTTTTCTCTCTGTGCAATCAAAATTGTATAGTGTACAGTTATTTCCATAAACACCCATTGGTGTTGTAGAATGAAAATAATAACTTCATATGATTCACAGCAGATGCTGGTAACATAAAGCTACACACCTGTGGTGATAGGATTTAGTAATTTCTCCATGATTAAGGAAATGCATGCTTACTGTTCTGCAATTGCAATGGGTTGTTTATCTTTTCTATTAGACTTGTAATTAATCATCAAGGCATGAACTGCCTGATGCCAGGTAGATTTAACATTCTGAGATATAGGTGAGGGTTGGATACAAAATGTGTTGTGCCATAAATGTGGCTCATAAAGTGCTCTCCAATATTTCTTTCTTTGCCAGCAACATATTGGGTAAATGAGATGTAACAAAAGGGATAAGCTAAATCTTAGTTCAATCTAAATGGTAGATCTTTCTTTCTTAGAGTTGTAAAGTTTTAATAGACCAATTTTGCTATTATTAGTGAAAGGTGGAGGTGGGTTTCTGTTAATGTAAGAGGGCAAAGTACACTTTAAATAATAAGAAGATAATAAAGAAAACGTTGTCACTGTTTGCATGAGGAGAGGATCAAGCTGCAGTAATTCAGGTGTCCGCTAAGCAAGCTAAAGCTCTTTGCTATCTCTAGTTATAGGTTCTAAACAGACTCTTTATGCAGCCAAAGATGCAAGTAAAGGACCCTCTGCCTCCTGATGATATCAAGAGAGGGGAAGAGAGGTAAACAGAAACATTGAAGTAAATAGATTGTTTATACTCTCCCACTGTGAATAAGAGTCAAGACATTCCTTAAAACTGTATGTAAAGGTTGAAGCTTTCTTTTTCCAAAATTGTTCTTATAAGTTATTTTGTAAATTAACCTAAATATTATAACTTCACCATGTAGCAGGTGTACTTGAATAGCTTGGTCTGTTTGTATCAGTATTTTAATAGTTTGCATGGGTAAGGACTCTTTTCAGGAAGGTTTTACAGACTGAGTGGGATCATTCCCCCAGAGATTTGTATTGAGCTGTTTATTGACCATGGAAATCACTGGAAGGGAAAAGAAAACTGACCTGTTCTGTCAGATAGCAGTAATAAGTAACTTAGAAATCTGCAGCCATAATAAAAAAAAAGGTATGAAAACCATGGAGTAAATAAAAATTTCTATTTTTACAACCATTTCATATGACTATAATTAAGTCATCAGTTCAGTGAAAAAATTGGATTTGTTGACACTGTGGTAGAAGAATAGTTGTGATACACTAAAAATACCTGAAATACAATAGTTGTTTTCATAAAATGTATTCAAGATTCTTGCTTTTTCAAGGGAATGACCCAATTTTAATCATTCTGTTTAAAACTAAGGTGCATAGGCCAAATGCAGCCACTGCCTATTTTTGTAAATAAAGTTTTATTGCAACACATCTAAGCCCATTGGTTTATTTATTATCTATGGCTGCTTGTGAGTTACAGTTGGCAGAGTTCAGTAGTTGTGACAGTTGGCCCAGAAAGCCAAAAATATTACTATCTTTTCTTTGATAGAAAAAAGCTCACTGATTCCCAGATAAATCATTTGAAGTTACTATTTAGTTAGTCACTTCAATTGAGAGAAAAACCAGCAGACCCAAATACATGTTACTCCTGCCATAAGCGAGCAATTTCTGTAAACTTTGGTGAATTGTCAATTTAGGACTTCTTCAAGGACAAGCATTACCTTTATAAAATTAGAGAAAGTACTCTTTAATCATCGCCTTTATTTAAATGATATCAGCTTAGAATTTAGTATTCTTTTTTCTAACACAAAATCCAATGGGAAGTGTTGATTTAAAAAATGAGTTGAGTAACCTTATTATAAAATATATCCTCAGCTAGTTCCTTTTCATAGCCTAAGATGTTGAGTTGCAATTTTTAGGCAGTTTTTCCATAGAGCAGACTTGTTTACAATTGACTAGCCCTAGGACAGTACTAAATTATTCCAAGAATGCACACCTTTGGGGCCAGTAAAAAACCTTCTTGGGAAAAAAGCAAAAAAACAAAAAACAAAAGCAAGGGCATATAAAAGTAGCTTTTTCTCCTGGAAGTTTCTTCAAGTTCATAAGCCTCATAGGCATAAGTAAAAGAGAAACAATAAAAACAAAACTAGGTAATGAAAGTTAGGAGATGCAAATACATATAAAAAGAATTATGTTATCCTTTCTTATAAATGTATCTCTATTCCATTTGACATCAAGTACCATGAGCATCTGAAAAGGAAAGTCAATCAAAAAATATTTACCAAATAAGCACAGCACATACTGGCCACCAGTATATGCATTTTATTACATACTTAGAAAACAAACAAGCATGTTTTGGATAATTGGTGATAACCAAAATGTTTCCTAAAAAATTTAGGGCTACTTATCGTTCACTTTGACAATGGAAATGGCTAAAATAGGTACAATGGAAATAGAGGTGGTAACTGAAGAAAAGCCCAATGCATATCTTAACATCTTAATGTGGTATCAGCTGCTTAGAACTTGGAGATGTTGGAGGTATGTGTAACTGCCTCTCATTTAATAAACTGTCATTATACTTTTTCTAAGAAGAATCTAAAGTCAAATTTGTTCTTGCCTTTCCGCTGCCTCCTCAGTTCCATGTACTCCTGCCATGTACAGTACGTGCTTTCTGCCCTCCCACTCTCCAATTATCTGCCTGACTTTGAAATTGTATCAGAGACAGTAGATAAAAAAATCTAAGTTGAGTTTCAAAACTAAATAATGAGGCAGTTTACTCAGGAGGGAGATTCAGGATGCTTTTGTTTTCCCCTCTGTGTAATGTTTGTAATCTCTACCAACTCTTGCTGGCATAGAGTTTGCTATCTTTCCTGGTTCAATATTTGAGGATTCTGAAAATGTATTGTATTTTCTTGTAACAAATAAACATTTTTAAAGGTCTGTGGCTTCTGCTCTGAGTCTGTATATATATATAGCAAGGAGCAGATGGAATTTTCACTCTGATAACTGTGCAGAACTGCTCTTCATGTATAAAAATAACAGTGCAGAGGACCTGTCCCTTCCCAGTTATGCTTCAGCCTTGTTTGGAGTATAATATCCCCAACACTCTTTTCTTAATATACCCAGTTTTTACAAGTTCCAACAATGTGCCATGTAAAATGCAGCAAGTAGATGCTCTGTTTAATTAGCATGGAAGCATGTGAAAGAGAGATTACATCCTCTGGATAATTCATTATTCATTTCTGCAGTCATTAAAGTTAAAAAAATTTTTAACAGTGCACACTTCCCTTTATACCAGTGTTTCATTGACAAAGAATCCAGAGAAGCTAGCCTGAAAATAACATCTATGTTTCTGGCAGCAGCGCCATGTACTGTTTCAAAATAAATATTGAATTGCACTTATGCACTTAGAGGTGATTCCTGTTCTGTGGAAAGTCTGTTTTAGAGCTTGCTAGTGGTTGGGGATAGCAATATGGAAGAGTAAGGAGAAGCATGGTCTCTGGATATGAAATTATTGTGTGGCTTAAATAAAATAATGTTTGTAAATACTTAGCACAATGCCTAGCACATACCTCAATCAAAAACTACCTGTTGTTGTTATTAACTACTCTGCCTCCTCTTCCTTCTCCTATTTTTACTACAGTAGCATGAGTTTAGTTTTCACAGAGCATATCAGAACCAAAATATCTTTTCCTCCAACTTGGCTATCATGTTCGCACTTAGAAATTTTCTAATGTATCTGATTTATACATGATCCCAACCAATACCTTATGACCCAGTGTATCAGATGATAGCTCTTTCTCTGACTACTGTGTTTATAAACTGTATGTGCATTTATTTGGGATTAGTTAGATTAAGGCATCATATTTCGGGAAGTATGGAGAAGTGAGTATAGAGGATAACATTAATTTAAGTGATTATTTCCTACTCATACATATAATTACCTCTATAGGCAAAGACATTAGATCTACTACCTGTAGTTACTCCACAAAAAAGGGACTATAGTTATGTACACTGGATTAGTTGCCTAATATAGTTTAGTGAGCAGGTCTGATTCTCAGTCTATAAGCTAAAATGTGCAAATAATATGATTTTACAATTAAGTCTGTATTTTAAAGGCCGAAAACATGACGATAATAGTACAGTTTCATTCTGTTGGAGTTCCCTGTTTTTAAGACTTGGGTCTAATGTCCAGGTGGGTACATAGTGCCAAGTCATTGCTGGCAGTGGGGGACCCTTGAATCATCGGTTCATTCAGGCACTAGCTGATGTGATTGTATCCATTACATTCCATTACCTCAAAAACTGCAGTTCTATTCCAAAGTGTTCCTACTCCTCTTGTCATGGCTTTTCAGGAACTGGAGCTCTCTGACAATTCCATGTGATGTCCTAGGACTACCAAAGGATTTGTGTTTTGACATTTAAAAGCTAAACTCAGAGTGTTCATTTTTTGGTTTTCAATCTTTTGGAGGAATCTGACAACTGATCACCTTTTTCTTTTTTTTTAAGTGTGAAGCAAGAAAAGAGAAAATACTTCCAACTTGGCCTTACACAGGAATTAGTGCACAGTAACTACCACCCCACATTCCCAGACCCTCCCTTTATCTGCCTGAGGGGTGGAGGCTTAAAGATCCAAACCACAAATAAGGTAACACAGGTGGGGATGCCTTTATGGAGGAGGAGACTCCTCTGCATTCACTAGGAGAGAGCCATGGGGCTATGCTCATATTCTCCCCGTAATTAGGCGAAGCCTCCTCTAAAGCACAAGCTCTAAATGAGGAAGGGAAGCAGAAATGGACACAAATGTGCAAGATTTGGAAGACAATGTATCCATCAGTAAAGATTATGCACTGAATATTTTGCGAGGGTTTTATTTAATTTTTTTTGTATTTTGGTTTAGCAAACAAGCTGAGTTGAGAATACGAAAAACAGGTCCCTCTTACTGCTTACTACCATGTTTGCCTAACAATCTGAAATAATTATATTGACAGGCCATGGAAAGGAAGTCAGCATGGAATGGAACCTTCTGGGACTACTTTTAAGTGGGCCAGTATATAAGATGGTCTCATATAAAGCTAAATCTACAGCTACATTTAAATCCTAATCACTTTTAATCATCCTTAGTTATATTGAATTGTGAGCTGAAACATTCTTGGTAAACATTCTTGAGGTAGGAAATTTGCAAGAGGATGATAAGGAAGTTAGAAGGCTTTGGACTTCGTTTCACCTCCTTACCTTTAAGTTTGCTTTTAATAAAGGATAAGTCCTTGGTTAACAGAGAAACTCATTGGGTCTAATATCTATCTATCTATCTATCTATCTATCTATATCTATCTATCTACCTATCTGCCTATCTCAGATAAACCTGCAGATTCCAAGCCCTGTTCTCCTCCAACTTGAAAGTATGCTATTCAAATGCTGGCACTCAACTTAACCATGTCCCAAACACCTTTTTGTCAGGATAGACTGATTTCACTATCTGACTTTCCACTTGCCTTGTCCCATTTCTTGTTTTTAATCCTATAACGTAAGTCACTTAGAGTATGCTGAACTTTGAATAGACATTTGGCAGAAGTCCTAGGCAGAAGGGTTGAAATATTTATGTAGAAAATATTATACTATTTTTGATCTTTGATCAAATAAAGGAAAAAACATACAAATACTTGTATTGGTTTACTCCCATTCATCCTTCCCCCAGACTTGACAAATCTTTCCTCTGTACCTCTCTTTTTTGAAATATTTCAGAAAAGGAAAATTTAATAAATTATAAAGTGGAAATGCTTATTAAAGTGTAGCCATCCTACACTATGAAACTTGCTCTTAAGAATGTTCTTAAGAGTGTTGTATCATTAGTGTTCTGTGTGCTCTATCATTAAAGCAGTAGATTAGAGTACCTACTAGTTTCTGCTAGATCCTCACATGAAACAGTAAAATGTGAACCAGAATTTCTTTCTTTTATAAACAACTCATTCTACTTCAGACTCCTTCTTGAAAAAGTTAAGGGAGCTTCTTACAGGACTTTGTAGAGTGGTTTCCTTCTATAGAAACAAACTCCGCAAGTAAAACAAATGCAAGAATCCAGTCGAAATGAAACTAGAGGGGATTTGTAGGTGGATTTTGACAGCCTGGCTATTGTGGTAATTGAGCTAAAGCTTTCATGAAATCGTATTTTCTCCTGAGAATTACATCACTCTCAGGTTTGATTTTCATTTATTCCAACCATCATACAGGAATTTCCAGTGAAAGCAAAAGATTATTCAACCATCTAAAAAGATAAGAGCCAAACAAAAATATTATTCTTTTCACCCAGTTGTTAAATAATTATTTCCTATATTTGTCGACAGTTTCAAAGGCAAAAGTGGCTGTATGTATTTAGGGTCTTAGATACTTAAATGAAAGGCATAAGCACAGAAGTAGTACACAGGAAACAAGATGGCCATCAATGGCTTAAATAAAAACCTTGAGTTTTAAATAGTTGCCATCTCTAAATATGTATTTATTGTCTTCAGATAAAACAAATGTTCATTTCTACTTCGAAAATAGGATATTACACACAAAAACTAGTATACAAAGAACCAGGATATATAAGAACTCTAAAAACTCAGAAGTAAGACAACTCAATTTAAAAAATGGGCAAAATATTTGAACACCCACCAAGATAAGCTATGAATGGCCAATAAACACAAAAAGGGAGACCCAAAATCATGAGTAATTAAGAAAATACAAATTAAAATCACAATGAGATAATACTACATAGCTATTAAAAAACAAAGACGATATCAAATGCTGTCAAGGATTCAGAGTAACTGGAATTAAATGCAAATTCAATGGAGAAAGTAGGTTGTATCTACTAAAATCAAGTTTAAGATGATTTTTCTCTTACAGCATTAGTATTCTGTGCTAAGTACACTGTGGAAAGGCTGAAGAATTGTCTTATAGATTTTAATCAAACTGTAAATTTTTGTGTTCTGAGGCTCAAAATTTTGACTTAACTAAGCTAACAGATTGACATTCTCATCCATTCTTGTGGAAGTATAAATTGGTACGGTGACTTTACAGAACAGTTTTCTAGTTGTTTATAAAGTTAAAGATACTCTTTCCATAAGACCCAGTGATACCTCTTTAGGTAATTAACCAAAGGAAAAGAAAACCTAAGTTCAGATAAAAACCTGTAGGCAAATCTTTATAGTAACTTTATTCATAATCACGAAAAACTGAAAACAATCTTATTGTCAACCAACAGAAGAATGGACAAAGGAATGGTTGTACATTGACACAGTGAAATACTACTCAGCAGTAAAAAAGAGTAAACTATTGCTCCATGCAACAAGGTGGATGCATTTCAAAGCCTTATGCTAAATGAAAGATCCGGGAAAAAAGACAACATTCTTTATGATTCCATTTATTTGATATTCTGATTCATTTTTTATTTATTTCTTATCCTGTGGACTCCATAGGAGTTTGGCATTAATGATATCAAATGCAGGGTATTAAGAAACATGAAGGAGGAAATGATACTTTGACTTTCAGAGGACACTTTGATCAGGAGCGCCCAGGGCTGCTTGCTCTGGGCTTAACAGAAGTAGTGTGGGAAGGAGAGTGTACAGAACCACAAGCTGTAAGAGAATGAATTCTATTGTAATTTAATTCTGAGCACCAAATATTGGTGAAGTATTTAGATGCAAATTCAACTGGAAAAGTAGGTTGTATCTACTAAAATCAAGTTTAACATGATTTTTCTCTTATAACATTAGTATTCTGTGCTAAGTACACTGTGGAAAGACTAAAGAATTGTGTATAGATTTTAACCAAACTGTAAGTTTTTGTGTTCTGAGGCTCAAAATTTTGACTCCACTAAGCTAACATATTGACAACAACAAAGAAAGATCATGTGACAAAAGGGCATGTATTAAAAAAAATAATAGTTACTTATTTTGTTTTTAAATTTTATTGTATTTTTGATTTGAACAATGAGAGAGTTCATAAAAATCCTGGCAACACTGCCTTTTTAAATATGTCTTCCAAAGGGGATTATTCACTCTCCAGTCTTGCATCTGTCTCTGTCCCTCTGATAGAATAAAAAAGGACTGCAGGTTTGCGGTAGCTTGTTATGTTTATTTTCTCCAATATCCAAATGTGTGAATATAAGAAAGTTAATGTTTTAGAAAACAGTTTGTTTTTGTTCTTTTATAGTATGCATGCATTTTTATATCAATCTGTTTCAGAATGAAGCATATTTTATCCAAAATTGGTATGCTTCAAAGACTATAGTGTTGGTCAGTGCCCATGTTTTTTTACGTTGTATTATGACCATAACATTAAGCAAAAAATTTGCAAAGCATCTTTGTGTTGTTATTTGCACTACTGGGTATTTATTCTTATTAAAATAAAGTATAAAGTAAGAGTCATTCTGTCTTTGCCTTTTAATGCAAATACACAATGATTGAGGGTACATAATTGAATCATTTCTAATACAATTGAAATACTTAATTATACTGTTGGTTCCACATGCAGGTATAATTATATTAAAACTTATTTCTTTCCTTTTGGCCTTTATTTGCTTGTAAAAGTCACAGGTACTTTAGATAATATTCAGTTGTTTTGGTTATTAAATTCTACTGACTAAAAATTGTTCATCAAAGCCATATGAAACATAAAGAACTTTTAAAATTTAGCCCTGGAGAGGTAGTAAATTTTCGGGCATTTCCTATTCAACATTCAAATAGAAAATCTGCTCACTTTTTAAATAAAAAATGAGAGAAAAAATGGAATTCAGCCTCCCATGAGAGCTTGCTTTCTATGAAGAAAATGGATTGATTTTATCATGGTCTTATGAACCTGTCAAGTTGTAATTAGGTATTTGCTGAACAATTTTCATAGGGTGATTTTGCAGGCCTGGGGATCGTGGAGACTATAACCTTCCTAAAGTGTCCGTTTAACACCTGCTTCTGAATTGGAAACAAACTAGGCCCTGATAAACTTGAACAGACAGATATAATTCTAACTCATAGTGTTATTGAGACTAGCATAACATTTTCACGTTTGATTTGCATCTTGCATTGACTGTTAATTGGTACCCTGGAGTGACTCCAGTGCCTGGTCTTCTATAAAGTGATTTACAGCTTGCTTATGTAGACTCCATCCTACATGCGTTCTCCCCGTTCATAACAGCCATACTCACGTAGGTCAGTCTGTACTTCTACTCAATAGTTTTTATTAGTCATTTCATACACCTCTGCTTAGCATACATTTTGTTTTCAAATCAATATCCTCTATTGGCCAGAGAGGGTCATTTTCTCCCCATTGGTAAAACAAAAATTCTTTACTTTGAGGGACTAATAGGGGAATCCAATGAGAAAATAGTAATTTTGTTCCACTAACTTTATAAAGGCCTAAAATAATGCAAGGCATTTTAACTTCTACTCATTTTTCAAATGGAAAGATATCTGCTCACGGCCTCTGAATAGATACGGATTTTCTCCAGTTTTCAGGGCATATAGACTCGGAGTGCATTCCAGAAGTATTGCTTTGTGTTGATCTATAACTCTAAATACCCATTTAGATTATTGCCTTGGCATTCTAGGCTGAACAGTCCATGAGCTTTAGGAAGACACGTTGACCTTAGCTTAAGTCTAGACCAGAAGCAGGCCTACACAGATTGTTCTTAGCCCCCTTTCCCTGAGCGTCAACCCTGTTCATACTGGGCCTATTAAAGGAAGTGAGAGGAACTCCTATGCCGTTTTACCTCACTTGCTCCTAAGGAGAGAAGGTCCAGTGGGAGGGAGGGGAAAATGGGTGGGTGGTGCTTTTAAATACCTTGTTCCTCCTGGTAAAAGATATCATTATTATTATTTATTATTATTATTATTATAGAACTGGAGATGGGAATACCTGACTTTCAGAGACAGGGTTGGAAGGATGCCAATTATAAAGGCTTAAAAATGCTTCTTAGATTTTTATCCCTCTCCCTTTATCTCCTTTCCACTCCATTCTCATTGCTGAACATAGATATAAGAGTCATATCAGACAGGATAAATGTCAAACTTTGAAAACCTTACAGTCTTCAATATAGCATTTTTAAGATGAAAATGTGCTACACAAACATTACAAAAAAAGACTGGTTTCAAATTTGTTTTTTTAAAAAGATACTACTGCTGAAAATCTGAACTTACAGTTGCCAGACATGCAGTGCAACTGGTTAATATGCAGAACCAAGAGGAGAAGGGCTTCAAAAAGATTAGGTATCCATGAATATATGTTATGATTTATGACTGCAGAGAACCAGCACGGTGCAATGTTTAAGACCAAAGGCTCTGGAATCCACGTACTTAAATTCCTGCTCAGCCATTAGCCAGCTGTCTGATAAAGGTCAGCTTTATTAGCTTCCCCAGATCTCAGTTTCCTCACCGGTCAAATGGAAATGAATAGTTCTTATCCACATAGAAAAGTTAAATGAGATGGTGAAAGTAAAAAACCTAGAAAACAAGGCTTGGCTCAAAAAGATGTGAGTTTTCTTTCAGTTAATCCACGTGGAGCTAGGACTCTTTCTCAGACGCTTATTGCTCCCCAATTTTCAAAAGTGTATGTCATTTGGGAATTACTCTTAGAGAGTATTTCTACTATACATGTTGAGTATTCTAGGTCATAATCCAGGAAATGGTATGAAATAAAGGATTGTTGATAAATAACCACACATGATGAGAATAGGTAAAAAGCAAAACGTATGCGACTATTTTGCTACCAGTAACTCTCTGATAACACAGACATCTCCTAAAAGCTAGTCTGATACATATATGGTAGTACTGAGTCACTAAATGCTTATTGAGTTCCTAAAAGGCACAGGACACTTTTCTACAGGGTATGAGAGATAATAAAACATGTTAAAGACACCAACCCTTGAACAACAGTTTATTTTCATTTGGGGAAGATAAGATAGTAATTTTTGATTTTCCAGGCTGACTACTCAACTCTGCTTCAAATTCCATTTAATAAGAATGAATGCATCACCTCTTAGAAAGATGTAAACAGCTAGCAATGTGACAGAGTAATTAAGAGTAGGCTCTTGAAATAAAATGCCTGTATCTGAATTTTGGCTCTGTAGCTTACTAGCAATAGAAATTTGGGCCTCTGTTTCTGTACCTTTTAAATGACAATAAAAAAAGAAACTAATTTCATAGGATTATTTGAAGTATTAAAGGTACAATCTTTGTTAAGGGGTTAGCACAGTGGCCAGCATACAAGTGCCTAAATATTAACTTAGCCAACCTGTCACCCTAAGGTGTCTATCTTCATGCCTTAGCTGGGACTCATCAGTAATTGAAAGAGTGCTTCTAACTTCTACTAGGCTAGATTAAATAAGATCCAGGTTTTGTCAATAGTGTGCTTAATTAAACAGACCAGATAAGAGTATCAATAAGGATTTGACAGAAGTCTTGATATGGATAAACTTAAGGCTAGCTAGTACGGAATGTAAGTAAATGACTAAGCATGTGCTAGCCTCTTTCAAAAGATTATCTCCAAGTGCATGGCTCTCTCACTGAACGGTGATGGATTCACATTATAGTATCTTGCCATAGGCTCTTCTACCTCCTTGGTGCTGTTCTGTACAACTTGGGCTCCGGTTTGTGAATGTACCAAAAGCTCATCTGCAAATCAGTTGTTTGGGAGTCAAAAGATATTTTTCAACAGGTGCAATGTTGTGAATGGTGGTTCTCAGGCCACCCAGTGGATTCAGATTTTAACTGAAGAACGGTATTATGTCAACTCTGCTTGACTACCATTTATACCATACATTTTGTAGTTCCAGTTAGTATGTCAGAAGCCGGTGTCCCTGTCTACAGTAGCATGTCACTTGGCACCGTAGGATAGGCACACTGGCTTCTAGGGTGCCAATGAATTATTTGTTAACTCCCCATTTCTGCTTAAGATAATTTGTCTCCTTATTTTTGTACATTTGCCAAAAAGGACTTTTGAATAATTTGTATACATATGTCAATGCTCGTAGTTGAAAGAGAGTTTATATTTCATCTCAACATCAGAGATGAACTAAACTTCTCTTTATTTTTCCTCCCTCACCTTCTCTGACTCTCAAACAGGACGGAGGCAGAGGAGGGGGTATATCCTGCAAAGGAATATGGTGGGCTGTCCTGCAAAGAGCAAGGGCCCTCAGGCCAAGGACAGCACTTGGTGAATGCCCCCACCTCTGCTCTCCCAGCTTCCAAAGGCTGCTAAAATTTTAGTTACTATTTCTGTGACTGCCAGTGACATTTGTCATTACTCCGGATAGAGCACCACTCTCTTTCTCATTCAAATCTCTTCCTCTACCACTCAGAAAAATATCACATGTTGAAAATTCCATCTGAATGGGGGATTAATTTCATCATTGTTTTCTCTATGGGTTTAAATATCTCAGGATGTCAGTTTACAATTAAGATGAAAAAAATGAACAAGTTAACAACCCAAATATAAAAAGTCTGCAGCAGTGTTAAAATGGAATATTCTGTTAATTAAGAGAATAGTTTTTGGCTTTTCATTATTTTTTACTTTGAAAACACACATATAGCAAATATAATGCACACATTTTGGTGGATTGTGCTTTTTTAAATGCTGCATTTCATGAAGCATGAAAATGGATTTGGTGTCACCATACTAAAGACTCCTGCACTAAACAGTTCCAAGATATCAGCTGTCATTACTGTGTCATGGAGTCACCCCTAAAAATGTCTCGCACAAAAGTAAAGAGACATTTGCAGACAGCTTTGTCATTTAGATGTCGTCTCACAGTACATGATGGAGCCTAGCTGCCTTTGCTCATTATAAAATGATTTCCCAAATTTAGGTAGACTAGAATTCTGCAATTAAATGCTTAATATCTACAGATGTACTAGCCTCGGCATTTCTTTAACTTCTCTATGTAGAGCTTTGTGATCTAGTGACTTCCTCTTACTTTTCTGCTTTTAAATGTTTGTTTTTGCACTTTGGCTTCATACTGTTTATTGGCAACAAAAGCAGCGTAGTGCCAAATGTGTAATGCATTACTCAATACACCTTACCTTTTATAAACTAAAGAATCAATGCAGCTGTGTAGTTCCACCTTTGACTTCCTGTATTTAACAGCAATCATGTGCACAAAATGGTATTACATACTGGAACTGTCTCTACCATTTTGGCAACAGCTGGAAGTCCCTGGATGACGCAAGGTGTTTGGTGACCTTGCTTCTGTGATGGGGTAGAAGTACCAGGGACTGCCATTGAGCACTTTTCTCTCTCCTCACTACTTCTCAGATTTCTTTCCTTTCCCATCTCTAATTCCATAGCTTATCTTTTCATCTGCGCTTACACAGTTTTGCGTCCATATTTCAAAATACAATGCAAAAGGATAAGCTATGAGAGTAGTCCAGAGAGGGTCCTCTTAAAATGCCATTCTTCCTCTTCAATTTCTCTCTCTTCTCTTGTTCCAAACTATAGTACATCCTTATTCTTTGCTGTTCAGCTAAGATAAAACAAGCCAATAACAGTCACATAACATTTGTCTTGATTTTGCTTCCTTCCACCCACAAGTTTGAAATTCTTCAAACCGTGCCTGGAAATGAAGAGTGATCTTGAATTGTTAGAGGTACGTGCATGCATATGATTGCATCTGTTTGAAAGTTGAGGTCTCATGGGGCTCATTTTCCATTTTAGATAGATTCCCATGTAATTACTAGACACAAAAAATGATAACTTACACTCACTTTCTCTATAGTAGTATGACTTGGAAGATAATTATTATTATTTTTACTGTTATTATATTTACCAAATCGCACTTTACCTTGAAAACTGAACCCAGAACTGGTAAGCCTTAGAGTAGTAGTCCCCAAAGCTTGGCACAGAAGAACGTCATATGTATTAAATCCTTGGACCCTTAAAAATAAATGTAAGAGGTATTATTAATCCATAATTGTGTCATCATCTTCAGAATTTTGAACATTTATGTAAAACTTGAAGTATTTCCCAATGTGTTTTATTTAATCTTTACTTCTAATTTATAAAAAAAGTGTAAGTTCACTGATAAAGAAGTTACTATTTATTTTTAATGCATATCAGAAGGACACTAGATTTTTATTCCATGCAGACACAGTAATAGTAAATAAATCCATTCCAAATGTTAAATGTAAAAGTCATGCTATTTTCAGACTGGAAAATATTTACAAGCATTTTATCTTTTAAAGTTTATATACAGAAACTTCCTCTAGAATATATTTAATATGTTTTAGTGTTTGTAAAAAATCCTAGCATCTAGTATATTAGAAATAAATTACAAATTGAATTATTACACAAATTTAAAATGTAATCTTTGTTAGCTACATGTGTTAGCACAAATTGCTTTGCAGTGTATCAAATATAAATCTGATGCAAATTAACATGAGCAAACATTCAGTAGATTGTCTGGACCAGTTATCTAGAATGTAGTTATTTTGAAGATTCTTTAAAAACTGAAAATAGAAGCAACATTTCTCAGTTAGTAAATATTAGAATCAGGTCATAATTTTTTTAAAAAGTCATCCTTTCACCAACCCACCTTCATTTTAACACATCTTAAAAACACTGGCATTTTTTTCCATTGTCCAGTGCAAAGACATTTGGAAATACAATTCAGTAACTCAAAAGTGCTGTGAAGGTAAACTGCCTCTTGGGGATTCAATCACCATTTGATTTAATGTTGACTGTTTAATCATATTATAAACTTGTCCAACAGCCTTGTATAATTGCATCCTTAGCAGAAAGAGTAAACAGCTTACCTTGCAAGTCCACTACCTTAAGAAGCCCATTACATTCCTGAAAACATCAAAAGATTTGTCAGCAATTCCATTATAAACCTCCATTTTCTAGAGTTGATAGCTAGCTATAAAATTTTTCTCTGGACTTAAAATTGACATTTAATGGTTTGACCATGGAATAAACACGGTCATACCCTGGAAGGGGACAATGGTGTTCTTTTACTATGTGATTCAAATTAGGTAAATTATTATTTCCCAGAACAGAACAGAGCAAGTCATCATAATAATCACTGCCATTTGTTTAGTACCTATTTCCTGCCAGGAACATTATATATACTACATTGAATTCTTTTTAGCCAATTCAACAAAGAAGGTAGTATTATCCTTGGTTTGCAGATGAGGAAGCTGATACTTAAAGGGGTGAAGTCCTCTCCCAAATTTACAGTGAGAAACGGAGCTCAAATACAAGTTCAGAGGACCGTGGAGCTAGATACTATGGAATTGCTAGTCAGCTTCTCTTGTGCAGATGGAGTAAGTGGGAAGGGCAACAGCTAACAAGGAAAAATAGGATCTGTACAATTCAACAACCTACTTCACCTCAATTGCCAGAGGCAACTGTCTCATTTCATAGCTGACTATAGCTACTGTGGATATTTTGCTTCCTATTTTTCAAAACTGGAAAAATTATACTAATAAATCAGGATTAGGAAAAGACACACCATTAATTTGACAGCTTGCCATGTTTCCATAAAAAACAATTATCTGGTTAGAGAACATGAGATTTGAAAATAATCATTTTAATCTAAAATGTAAACTAATCAGTGTAGGTGTTTTTATTAAAAAGTTCACAATAGTTATAATTTATTAACTTAAATTGCAGTCATCTTTCACCCATGTTTCTTATGACTTCAGCAAAAATTCTGTAAATACTTCTCACAGAGAAAGTTTAGGCACCTGACATCTAAACTAGTATGACAGATCACATGGCTCAGCATGTTGGAAATTCATTTTAACTTACAAATACATCTAAAATTGTTCTGTGCATAAGTGCTGAGTAGTGTTGATTATGCTAATTCTGTGGCATCTTGACTTGGGGGTAAAAGCAAATTCAGAGAGAAGAAAAGTTATATTTCTGTTTTAAAAAGCAGAATATGTTAGCCTGACTGAAAAATGTGTTTCTATTCATTACGTTTCTACTTTTCCAATTATGGCCAACAACATCAAAAACTTACTAGGTATCTGCTAGGTGAGTAGTACTTTAAAAGTTGTCCCCAGGACAGAGTTAAAACAAACCCATGTCTCCTCAATGTACCTAGTTTGGCCAAGGCCCACTGATTTGATCTTTTAGCCTGTCTTCATGATTAATTGTGAAGTGGTCAATTGGAATAACTATGCTGTAATCAGAACTGAAAACTTAACAGCAAGAATAACCATTGCTTCTAGCCATGTCCTTTAAAACTGTCTACGTTTGACCAAACATCCCACCTCTAGGGTAAGCCAAATCCCTTGGACAATACCATAAAATATTTTATTAGCATAGGTATAGAGATAACTCATTCTCAAACTGAGACTGATTTCATGTAGGAAAAAGCTGATTTTTCACATTTTGACTGAGAAGATCACTTTTACTGATCAGAAATTTTTAGATGATATTTAGATGATAGGTATAAGCTTGATTAGCTTTTATTCTCACAAACTGCCTGTAATTAATTCAATAGTGGCTGAAAGGAGAAGTGTATAAAAACAAAAACTCTAACAGTTATTTTCAAACCTCCAAATCAGATGATTTTAGTCACCTGAGGGAGGGTAAGTCTCAAAATCATAGTGCATTTTTTAAAAGGACAGTCACCACCGAAAGCAGAAATGCTTAAGCACAGACACTTCATCAGAAAGTCAGACCCAGTCCTCCTGGCCAAATGGTCATGTGGAAGCCAGTTCCTTAGTGAGCAGGATGCTTCTCACAGCCACTGCAGCAGACAAAACCAGGTTTGAATTTATATTCCTCTTTTTCCCTGAAAAAAAAGAAGACATACTTCAAAAGTTTGTGACTAGCCATCTGTCTCTTGGATACTATCTGTTTTACTCCTATAGACTTTGATAATGTCCAGAACCCGGTAGATCACAGGCCCTCCAGGGAGTGAGTGGGTTGATTAGAAAGCCCCAGGTTGCTAGATTAAAAATGAAAATACCTCTGATCCTGAAATCCATGTCAGGACAACGTGTCCTATGCCATTTGGCTTGTCAGTGACTGATCCTCACTGCTGCTTTGCATACCTTATGAATTAATTCTACTCAGGATTTTTGCCTTGACTACAGAAAACTGGTATCTCATTTTTAGTTGCCTTTATCCTGTTATTGTCCTGTCTGAACTGTTCAGTCATAGAGAGTTGCCTAAAACAAACTGAAGAGTAAAGATTTAGGACAAGTATACGTGTGTCTGACCTCTTGTTGTCATTACACCTAACAGGGTCTTCGCTGGTCGCCTCAGGGCCTGAAACTGAAGATCCAGTTCCTAGACTGGGTCATAGACTATCTGACCAGATATGGTTATGGCCTCAAGGAGCCACAAAGGGGCGGCAATGATCCATCTTGGTGACTCAAAAGCTCCAGTTAGTTTCTTCATGTAAAGGAGGCTAAATGGAAGCCGAGATAGATTACAATGGTATTTAGTATGCAGCAAACTGGATAAATGCTCACCATACTCATTTATTCTTTTTTATGAGCATGTATGAGTCCACATTTCTCAGTCTTCTTTGCAGGTAGAAGTGGCTAAATGACTGAATTCTAGCCAACAAAATCTGAACAGACATCATGGAATGTTTCTGTCTTACACATAAAATCCTTCCATGAAATTTCCTAATGAGTAGTGATGTTGAGCACCTTTTCATGTACCTATTGACCATTTGTATATCTTCTTTGGAGAAATGTCTCCTAGAGTACTCTGCCATTTTTAAATGTGGCCATTCACTTTTTGCTATTGAGTTGTATAAGTTCTTTACATATTTTGGATAGAACCCCTTATCAGATATAGGGCTTATAAATGTTTCCTCCCATTCTGTAGGTTGCCTTTTCATTTTGTTGATGGTTTCCTTTGCTGTGTAAAGACTTTTAGTGTGATATACTTGTCTGTTTTTGCTCCTTGCCTGTGTTTTTGGTTTCATACCCAAAAAATCATTACTAAGAACAATATCAAGAAGCTTTTCTCCTATTTTTTTCCTAGGAATTTTAACATCTTATGTGTAAATGTTTAATTAGGTCTTCTATGTATGTATTTAACTCATACAAATGGCCAACAATTACATGAAAAGGTGCTCAACATTACTTCTCATCAGGGAAATGCAAGTCAAATGCATAATGCAGTGATCTCACTTCACATATGTTGGGATGGCTATTACTAAAAAAGAATAAATAAAGATAAGTGCTGTAGAGATATGCAGAAATTGGAACAGTTGTGCACTATTGGTGGAAGCCATTATGTAAAACAATATGGAGGTTCCTCAAAAAAATTAAAAATAGCAGTACCATATGATCCATCAATTCCACTGCTGGGTATATATATCCAAAAGAAAAGAAATCAGAATCCTAAGAGATATTTTCATTCCCATTTTCTCTGCAGCATTGTTCACATTGGCCAAGATATGAAAACAATTTAATGTCCATCAATGGATGACTGGTTAAATAAAATATTGTACATGCGTATGGTGGAATATTATGCAGCCTTAAAAAGGAAGGAAACCTGCCATATGCAACAATATGGGTGACCCTGGAGGACATTATGCTGAGTGAAAGGATCAATCACAGAAGGACAATTACCACATGATTGAACTTATTTGAGATATCTGTAATAGTCAAACTCAGGAGACAACAGAATGATGGTTTCCAGGGGCTAGGGAAAGGGGAATTGGAAAGTTGTTCAATGGGCATAAAGTTTCAGTTATGCAAGATGAATAAGTTGCAGAGATCTTTTATGTAGCAAAGTGCCTATACTTAACAATATTGTATTGTACACTTAAAAATTTGTTAAGAGGGCAGATCTCAAAATAAAAACAACAGAAATCTCTTACAGAAAATTCTCCATACTCTTTCTCTACTCCACAAGCTTGAGGCAAACACTGATGGTCATCTTGGAAGCCACAACTGAAGATGAAAAATATATTACATGGAAGGGAACTGAGTCTCTATATTATCATCTGGGGAAGACTTTGAGCCAATCAGGAAAATCTATGGTAAACTTGTTATGAATGTGAAATAAAAGTCTACGGTATAGAGATCGATTCAAGATGGCAGCATGAGAGATGAGGCAGAGAACTCCTCCCAAAACCACATATAATACAAAATACAGTTAATATAACTAATCCTAAAAAAGCAATAGGAAAGAGGGCTGCACCAGACTGCATACACCTGGAGAACAGAGCAGACAGACCTCATGAAACAGAGTAACATACCAAAGCCTTGATCCAGCTGGACCAAAGCCCTGCCTCAACCCCAGCTCACTGGCAGGAGGAAGAGAAATGGAGTGGAGAGGGTGTGGAAGCCCAGGACTTCTGAACACCCAGTCCTGGAGATCTGCTTTAGAGCACAAGCCTACATTGTGTGGTGCTCTGGAGATTAGTGGGGTTGGAGAGCTAAGATGGGCAGAGTACTTGAGAGACTGAGATTCCAGCTGTTTGTGGAGGACAGGGATCTGGGACAAAAGAAAGGAGGGCAGTCTGAGAGGCTTCCTAGCAAAGAGAGGGCTGCTGAAGGGGCGGGGTTTGCACAGAGCTTGCTGGGCAGGGGAAGGGATAGGTGGACAACGATGTATGGGTGCGTTCTGCCCAGCAGGTTGGGAACTTTCGGGAGCTTCAGGTGCTCCATCACCCTATCATCCTGGCTGGATACACAGATCTGAGGCCCTGCATTGTGATACTCAGCCTGCTGTGCCTTCCTCCTGACCTGACTGTACCAGCTTGCAAACTGGCAGTCACTGCGCTGGCATCAGGCCAGCCAAAGGGAGGCCCGGCCTACAGCTATGTGCTCTGCCCACTAGCTCTGACACTATAGACAGGCACTGCAGCCGGGAAGCAGGAAACAGCTCTTTCCTCTCCCCAGGCACCAGCGCAGCTCCCCTGTGACCCCCGACTTCACTACAGGGGCTGAGCAGCTCCAGAGACTAGAGCTTCTGGGCATTAGAGGGCACCACATAGAAATATGAAATGTCAAAGGAAACTGGCTCAGATCAAAATCTCACAAACACCAGAAAAAGGACCAAATGAAATTGAACTCACCAATCTTCCTGAAAGAGAGCTCAAAATAAAAATCATAAACATGCTCATGGAGGTACAGAAAAACATTTAAGAGCTCAGGGATGAATTTAGGATGGAGATTAAATCATTAAGAAATTCCATATCTGAAATGAAACATACAATGGACGGATTTAAAGACATATTAGATGTAGTAGAAGAGGCGGTAAATGGAATAGAAATTAGAGGAGTACAAAGAAGCTGAGGCACAGAGAGAAAAAAGGATCTCTAAGAATAAAAGAATATTGAGAGAACTGTGTGATCAATCCAAAGAGAACAATATTCACAATATAGGGGTACAACAAGAAGAAGAGAGAGAAAGTGTCATTTAGGAGGTAATTGCTGATAACTTTCCCAATCTGGGTAAGGAGATAGACTCTGAGGCCATGGAGGTGCACAGATCTCCCAACACAAGGTACCCAAGGAAGACAGCACCAAGACACATAATAATTAAAATGGCAAAGATCAAGGATAAAGACAGACTTTTAAAAGTGGCTACAGAGAGAAAAAACACATAAAAAGGAAAACTCATCAGGCTATTATGAGATTTCTCAACAGAAACCTTGCACGCCAGAAGGTAGTGTCATGATGCATTTAATGCAATGAAAAAGAAGGGCCTCATACCAAGAATACTCTACCTGGCAAGATACCATTTAAATATGAAGGAGGGATTAAACAATTTCCAGATAAGAAAAAGCTGAGAGAATTTACCTCCCACAAACCACCTCTACAGTGCATTTTGGAGGAACTGCTATAGATGGAAGTATTCCTAAGGCTAAATAGCTGTCACCAGTTGAAATAAAGCCACAGCAAAGTAAAACAATTAATTACTAAGAAGATGCAAAATCAAATCAACTACCCCCAAAGTCAACCAAGTTATAGACAAAGAGTACAGAATATGATATCTAATATATAAAGAATGGAGGCAGAAAAAGAAGTAAAAAAGAACCTTCAGGTTGTGTTTGTAATAGCATAGTAAGTGAGTTAAATTAGACTGTTAGATAATAAGGGAATTACCCCTGAACCTTTGGTAACCACTAATCCAAAGCCTGCAATGGCAATAAGTACATACCTATTGATAATCACCCTAAATGTAAATGGTCTGAATGCACCAATCAAAAGACACAGTCACTGAATTGATAAAAAAACAACACCTGTCTGTATGCTGCCTACAGGAGACTCACTTTAAACCCTAAGACATACACAGCCTAAAAGTGAAGGGATAGAAAAAGATAGTTCATGCAACTAATAGGGAAAAAAAATCAGGAGTTGCAGTACTTGTATCAGACAAAATAGACTTCAAAACAAAGAAAGTCACAAGAGACAAAGAAGGACATTACATAATGATAAACAGATCAATCTAAACAAGAAGATATAACCATTATAAATATCTATGCACCCAACACAGGAGCACCTACATATGTGAAACAACAGAATTAAAAGGGGAAATACATTGCAATGCATTCATTCTAGTAGACTTCAACACTCCACTCACTCCAAAGGACAGGTCAACGAGACAGAAAATAAGTAAAGAGACAGAGGCACTGAACAACACATTAGAACAGATGGACCTAACAGACATTTACAGAACTCACCAACCAAAAGAGGCAGAATGCACATTCTTCTCAAGTGGACATGGAACATTTTCAAGAATAGATCATATACTAGGCCACAATAAGAGCCTCAGTAAATTCAAAAAGATAGAAACTGTACCAACCAGCTTCTCAGACTACAAAAGTATGAAACTAGAAATAAATTATTTAAAGAAAACAAAAAAGCCCACAAACACATGGAGACTTCACAACATGCTCCTAAATAAACAATGGATCAATGACCAAATAAAAAGAGAAATCAGACAATATATGGAGACAAATAACAACAATAATTCAACACCACAAAATCTGTGGAATGCAGTGAAGGCCGTGCTAAGAGGGAAGTATACTGCAATGCAGGCTTACCACAGGAAAGAAAAACAATCCCATATGAACAGTCTGAACTCACAATTAATGAAACTAGAAAAGGAAGAACAAATGAGGCCCAAAGTTAGTAGGAGGAGCATAATAAAGATTAGAGCATAAATAAATAAAATTGAGAAGAATAAAACAATAGAAAGAATCAGTGAAAGCAGGAGCTGGTTCTTTGAGAAAATAAACAAAATAAATAAACCCTAGCCAGATTTAACAAGAAAAAAAGAGAGTCTATGCACATAAACATAATCAAAACTGAGAAAGTAAAAATCACTACGGACACCACAGAAATACAAAGAATTATTAGAGAATACTATGAAAAATGATATGCTAACAAAACTGGATAATCTAGAAGAAATGGACAACTTTCTAGAAAATACAGTCTTTCAAGGCTGACCCAGGAAGAAACAGAAAATCTAAACAGACCATTTACAAGGAACGAAATAGAATTGGTAATGAAAAAACTACCTTTAGACAAAACTCCTGGACCAAATGGCTTCACTGCAAATTTTATCAAACATTTAGTGAAGACCTAATACCCTTTCTCCTTAAAGTTTTCCAAAAAGTAGAAGAGGAGGAAATACTTCCAAACTCATTCTTTGAGGCCAGCATCACCCTAATACCAAAACTAGGCAGACACCACAAAAAAAGAAAATTACAGACCAATATCCCTGATGAACATAGAAGCAAAATACTCAACAAAATACTAGCAAACTGAATTAAAAAATACATCAAAAAGATCATCCATCATGATCAAGTAGGATTTATTCCAAGGATGCAAGGATGGTACAATTAAAAGAAAGACAAAAACCTGACAACTACAAGATACTTGTGAGAGAAATTAAAGAAGATACCAATAAATGGACATACATCTTGTGCTCATGGGTAGGAAGAACTAATATTGTCAAAATGGCCATTCTGCCTGAAGCAATCTACAGATTCAATGCAATCCCTATTAAAATACCAACAGCATTCTTCAATGAACTAGAGCAAATAGTTCTAACATTCATGTGGAACCACAAAAGACCCAAAATAGCCAAAGCATTCCTGAGAAGGAAGAAAAAAACTGGGGGTATCACACTCCCCAACTTCAAGCTCTACTACAAAGCCACAGTAATCAAGACAATTTGATACTGGCACAAGTACAGAACCATAGACCAATGGAACAGACTAGAGAGCCCAGATATAAATCGAAGCATATATGGTCAATTAATATATGGTAAAGGAGCCATGGATATACAATGGGGAAATGACAGCCTCATCAACAGCTGGCATTGGCAAAACTGGACAGCTACATTCAAGAGAATGAAACTGGATATTTTTCTAACCCCAAACACAAAAGTAAACTCAAAATGGACCAAAGACCTGAATGTAAGTCATGAAACCATAAAACTCTTAGAAGAAAACATAGGCATAAATCTACTGAATATAAACATGAACAACTTTTTCCTGAACACATCTCCTCAGGCAAGGGAAACAAAAGCAAAAATGAACAAATGGGACTACAATATGTTCAAAATCTTCTGTTCAGCAAAGGACACCATTAGCAGAAAAAAAAGATATCCTACAGTATGAGAGAATATATTTGTAAATGACATATCTGACAAGGGATTAACATCCAAAATATATAACACACCTCAACACCCAAAAAGCAAACAACTCTATTAAAAAATGGGGAGAGGATATGAACAGACAGTTCTCAAAAGAAGAAATTCAGATGACCAACAGGCACATGAAAAGATGCTCCACATTGCTAATCATCAGGGAAATGTGAATTAAAACCAGGAGATATCACCTCACACCAGTAATGATGACCAACATAGAAAAGACTAGGAACAACAAATGCTGGCAAAGATGCAGAGAAAAGGGAACCCTCCTACACTGCTGGTGGGAATGTAAACTAGTTCAATCATTGTGGAAAGCAATATGGTGGTTCCTCAACAAACTAAAAATACAAATACTATTTGACCTGGAATTCCACTCCTAGGAATTTACCTAAAGAATATAATTTCTCAGATTCAAAAAGACATATGCACCCCTATGTTTATTGCCGCACTATTTACAATAGCCAAGATATGGAAGCAACCTAAGTGCCCATCAGTAGATGAATGGATAAAGAAGAGGTGGTACACATACACAATGGAATCTATTCAGCCATAAGAAAGAAAGAACAACATGGATGGAGCTGGAGGATATTTTGCTCAGTGATATGAACCAGGCAGAGAAAGACAAGCAACAAATGATTTCCCTTGTTTGTGGAGTATAACAGCAAAGCAAAACTGAAGGAACAAAATTGCAACAGAGTCACAGACTCTGAGAAGGGACTGGTGGTTTCCAAAGAGGAGGGGCACAGGAGGGCAGGTGAGGAGGGAGGCAGAAGGGGTATTATGATTGGCACACATGGTGTGGGAGGGATCATGGGGATGACAGTGTAGCACAGAGAAGGCAAATAGTGACTCTGCGGCATCTTACTACACTGATGGGCAGTGAATGCAATGGGGTATGGGGGGGACACGATAATATGGGTTAATGTAATAGCCACATTGTTTTTTAATATGAAACCTTCATAAGAGTGTATATCAATAATACCTTAATAAAAAAAATATTGGGGTACCTAAATTTCCTCACAGGAAATAGTGTGTGATAGGTTATATTTCCATGTAAATTAATTGCAAATAGGAATACTTACAGACAAATCCCAACAATAGTTATAAAGTATTATACTACAACAGATCACTCTCTACCCCCTGGTATAAAACATATCTCTAAGCAAGGTGAAAGCAAATAACAAAATAAGAACATTTTGTTTATGAAGTAGAAGTAAAATTCCTAGTGGCTACAGTTTCTCATCTACAAACTAAAGGCCTGAAGACAATGGAGAAATGCATGTGAATCAATCTAACATTCAATGTTGTAAATGACTTACGAGGGCAAGAAAATAGTTTTCTCAGGTATACTATAAATTATTCATTATTTTTCCTAAAACATTTCAGAAAATGTAAAACCTGTAAATGAAATAAATAATGAAAATCAATCTGTCAAGAATAAGGAAGTCTTGGTTTTAATGGAATGTCAATGGAGTGGACATTAAATGTATGAAAAATAAGTATGTTGAAATAATTATTCAAAACTTAGGAAAACAAAGTTTAAAAATCATTTTTAAGAATGAAATTTATTTTTATGCTAATGTAATAATAATTCAGATCTAGTTCAAATATTTTATTTATAATGGCCTGCTGTGAGGTAAGAAAGGCCATTTAGGGAAGTAAAACTGAGCTAATCTCTGTGTACAAAAGGTGGACTAAACAAAATACTGTCATTCTCATGGCTATTTTCAAAGATGTAAATGTAAATATTAATAAGGTTAAAAATAGACTGAATAGTTTGTAATATACTGGAGGACATAAGATTTATAAGTAAAACCCAGATGACATGAAGAAAACCATGGCGTTAACAACAAACAGATAGAAGGACTGCAACCAAATATATTAACACTGATGTCTCACATGAATAAAAAATCCTGTTAAAATCAAACTCTCAATCCTCTTGAAACAATGCACCTCTACATTTTTATAGTAAAACTAAAAACAATATAAAAAGGTACAAAGTGTTTCTAGTCAAGTAGTGAATTGATCACATTTCTTTACCTCCATTCTTAAAACACTTTATAAATAATAAATTTACAATTATAAAGATTTAAGGAAAGAACCTAGTGACACAGTTTTGGATGTTAAAAAACAAAGGGATGATTGGTTACAGACTTTGCTTGAAAAAAGAAAGCTGTAACTGGTGCAACCATGTTGGAGAATTAAGAGAAAGTATAAATATCAAATGGTGAAATTCACTAGTTTCTTCTCCAACTTTGATTCTGTAATCTTGGTCCAAATTTATTACTGTCCTTCTCACTCCTCAGTTTGGCAGATGATTAGAAAATTTTCCCCATGAAAATAGACCAGTACAAAGGGTTGTTAAATAAATGTGTGTAAATTTATAGTTAGCATATAAATTAATATTTAGTTTTATTTATTTATAAATTGATCAATTTATACTTATATGTGTGTATATATATGCATATACATGCAAATACATATATATGTATATACATATACAAACTTGGAAGTTATCCAAAGAAACTGAAGAGCAACTCTCTTATTTTACTGTGAAGCCCTCTATTTGCCCATTCAGGGGTATCTACAACCAATTTAATGCTTCATTCAGGTTGCCAAGGATCTCCTGGGAGTTGAAGAAAAGAAGTCCTCATATAGACAAAAATTTAAGCAAACCTCAAAAACCACTAAAATTTAACATCCTAAGAACAATATGAGAAGATATAATACCAATGAAACAAATATAGGATGCTTATTAAATGAAAATACTCAGAGAATGAGAAGAATTCTCTAAAATTTATTTTAAAAGTAGGAAAGCAAAAATTATATACACACAAAGACATACATAATATGTATATATTTAATAGAAGGAAATAGAGCAGAACACTAAACAAAAGTAATTGGGAATACTAGAGAAAATAAAATAAATGGCTGAGTTCATGAAAGCCAATATCGGAATATTTTGAGTTTTGGAAAGGGAGAATAGAAAAGATTTATAGGAGAAATTATCAAAGAAACAATTCAATGAATTTTTTTTCTTGAATACTATGAGTACTGAAATTAAGAGGATACACTGAGCATCTAGGGCAAAAATGAAAAAGACCTGCTAGAACATATATCAGTGTGCAACTTCTCAAGAAGAAAATGGGGGACAGAAGATAACTAGAAACTTTCAGAGGGAAAAAAATCAAAACGCAACCAAATTAACAAATCCTATAGAATTCTTATGGGGAATAACAATAACATTGTTTAGGTAAAATATGTTATATTTGATTCCTTTGGTAGTTTCTTATATTTTCGTTAAGTTCCTTGAAAGTTCAGTTTATTCTATTTGCATTTCTAGAGCATTACCTGAAGTGTTCTGTCACTTGTCCCATCATGGCTGGATATATTATGATACAATAGTTACCCCTGACCATGTTCCATGGTCCCTATTCCTTTCCTCACTTTCTACCCTTCATAGACTTTGAAATTTTCCACCAGTCATAAGTTGATTAAATGGATCATATAAAATCATTTATTTTGAAGGTAAAAAATCTCTACTTTCACCAGTTTAATAGTTCATCATAATCTGTAGATAGTAAGGTATGTTTGCAGACTGGGAGTACAATGTTTGGCAATTTTTTTGTGTCCATTTTAAAAAATGCTATTGTGATTAATAAAATATAGATTTAATTTTCAAAATATTAGAAATTAAGAGGGAGATATATAAATCAAAAAAATAAAGCTATAATATTTAGGTTAAAGAAAAATCAAATTTTCAAAAGACATTTTATATCAATAAACAGAAAGTGGACAATGTTGGGGTTTTTAGCCTTCCCGAGCCCCCTCTGAACCTGCGGAGAGAACGGGAAGGGGGAGACACGCCCCGGCAAGGCAGGACCGGGAAGGGTGAGTGCCGACTGTCCGCCCGATCTCCAGCCTCTGGCCCCTAGGCCTAAACCGAAGACAAACAGATGCGACAGGGAGCTCAGTCTAAGCAGGAACTCGTTTATTGCGGAAACAGCATGATATATATATAACATTCATGAGCCAATCAGCATAAAGGTTAAGCAATCACAAGTTCTTCATGCAGGAAGGCACATAATGCAAGCAAACGGTGTCCACGAGCTGATCATGTTTGCAAAAGACTCACGCCACCAATAGGGAGATACCCAGAAAACAGGTAGACTAACGTTATAGCCCGCCAAAATGCCTGGGCACCACCCCATGCTCATTCGGCGAGAGCCATCTTGGCAATGCATTTAAAGATTTAAAGGCTACTTCTTAGATTAGAAGGCCCTACATTTCCCCCTTTTTTGTTTTATGTACCAGAGATGCATGTGCATGTACTTATGGAAGCTGTTAGAATAATAAATAGCTGGGCTTGATCTGTGGCATTCACAGACAATGTCTCTCTCTCAGCTGGGGGGGTGAGGTTCTATGCCTCACCTCAGTTGGCCCTCACATTGCTCACCTGAGGTCCCTTACGACTGTGCCTGTCTTAGGTTGTCCCCTCCCGTGAGGAATCTTACCCGTCTCTGGCTAACCAGCCACCTCTTGGGACTCAACAGGGAGATAAAATATAAAAGAGAGGACAGCCAGCAGCTATATTTTTTGGATAGAATCACAATGTACATGACAATTTACTTGTAGTAAACGCAGACGGGGAGTCAGCACATGATTTTACAGAGTTGTACAGAAATACAAATGCATAACGGCATTAGTCGGGCAATTATAGGACATATTTGACGAACAAGGAAATCTATTTTGACAGTTTAGGCATTCGTAAAAAAACTCATTAACACGGCAAAACCTTTAGAGCAGAACTCTATTATGGTTATGGGACTACAGTTTCTTGATAGTCAAGGCCATTCTCACATGGTTCCAATGCAGGATTGCGCAGGGACTGGTATTGCTGCTTAAGCACCATGAGATGTACAGCATTCATTCAGTTTTTTATGAACTAAGACAGCTTATTAACAATACAAGGACCTGGATGGATCAGCAGGAGAAGTCAACCCTTCAGTCTTTTGTGAGGTTGTCGTGTTTCCAGTCTTCCAGGAGGTTCTGGAGAATCAACTCAATAACAGTAGCAAGCAGGGTAATGAGGAGGAGGCCGGTCACCAGCAAGCAGAACATCCACCAGGGGCGGTGCAGCGGGCACATTCCCTAGGGGAGAGAAAACACAGGGAACCCCTCAAGAGTGGATGGCACTCTTGGGTTGTCTTTATTAGACAGAGGTTTGGGTTTTTCTGGGGTTTTGGTCATCGTTCACCTGCGGGCAAAATTTCAAATTGCGCGCAGGGACCCAGATCGCGTTTGGGTTTCCTATAGGGAATATGCATCCAAACCCTCTGCCTAAACTTATGAGGGGATCTGGTCCACACCATTGCCCCATTAATGGATCTTTCCAGCGTACCTCAATCTTAGTATAAGGCATTTGATTAGTCCAATGTCTTTGAAAAGCTGTTAGGGGCTTATTTTTTGAAAAATTTAAAATATTTAGGGTGAGTAGTGCCATTCTTAATTGGTCATGGGGGCTTGTTCCCCCTTTTTGTTTTTGTAACATGGTTTTAAGGGTCTTATTATGTCTCTCGACAATTGCTTGGCCTTGGGGATTGTAAGGGATCCCTGTGGTGTGGCTTATGTGCCATCTGAGAAAGAAGTTCTGTAGAGCCTTACTAGTGAAGCACGGACCATTATTGGTCTTCACTTGGTGAGGAATCCCTAAAATAACAAAGCATTGCAAGAAGTGGCTTTGTGCATGTTTGGCTCTTTCTCCCAAGTGGGCTGTAGCCCAACAGGCATGGGAAAAGGTGTCAACAGAGACAAAAATAAATTTTAATTTTCCAAAGGCAGCATAATGAGTAATATCAGTTTGCCAAAGGCAATTTGGTTTGAGGCCTCTCGGGTTAACTCCAGGGGATTGGAGGGGTGGGTCTTGCAAAAACGGCAGGCAAGATTTGCAGGTTTTGACAATTTTTTTTAAAAATCCTTGATAGGGATGGAAGGAAACCTGTGATGTAAAGCTCTCCAATTAAGATGAGTAAGATCATGAAGTTCTTGTGCTCACTGTAGGGGCTCCAGTGGCGCAATCGGCCAGCGCGTGGCACCTATACAGCAGCACATGCAGAGCAATGCTGAGTCCGCAAGCTCAACCCTCACCTGGAGCATGCTTTATCTCTGACTTTTGGATCGGGGATCACGCCCCCAAAAGGGCAGAGGGAGAGGGCAGACGTCAAAGCCTCTGTCAGGGAGGCGGCCCGTGCCTGCAAGGCAGCCATCAGGGCCTGCGACTGGTGGGCTTGGGTCCCCACATCTTTAGTAGCAACAATCCATTTCTCCATGGACCACTCTTTTAATCCAGCACAGGCTAATTTATGATCTGAAGTCATCCCTTCCCAGATTAGCATCTTAACAAATTGGTCCCACAAGGGGCCTGGGGGGAATTTGTGCTGTAAACTTTTCTCAACCCTGTCTACAAAGGAGGGGAGATCCTCATTAGCCCTCTGGGTAATTCTTGAGATTGGTGGCTCCGAAGGGCCTTCCTCTTGCTTTTTCCAAGCCACTAGCCCCAGGGCCCTCACTTGCTCCTGGTAAGGAGCGGGAATAGCCGCCTGCTGGAGCCCAGTAGCAAACTGATCATTAGTCCCAGAGAGCATCCCAAATGTTATAGGGATGGGAGGATTGGCAGATTGGTTTCTCTCTGCCTGAATGTGGCATTCTTCCTTAAAGAAGGCGCACCACTTGAGAAACATGGAACCAGGGAGAACTGCCTTGGTTAAACTCTTCCAATCTTGAGTGGTACAGGGTTGGTGTGCTAGTCCCTGGAGGATGGCTTTGGTCCAAGGAGAATTAGGCCCATCCTCAGAGATTGCTTTTTTAAGTTCCTTGAGGTCTTGGTGCTCCCAGGGATACCACGCAGTGGGCTGATTTCCACTGGGGTTAACATTTACAGGAAAAGCCTGGTAATGGGAAGGTGAAGGGTCAGGATCTAAAGGCTCCCCCACTGGTGGCTTGGGTGGGTCTACGCTAGCCCAAGGGTCAGAGTCAGGTCTAGGCAATGAGGGATGAATTTTCTTGGGTCGCTTAAAACGTTCTTCCGCAAAGCATTCCCATTCCCTTTCCAGAGATGCGGGTGGTGCCTCCTTTAAAGGTGATTTATGACTCACCTCTGGGGGGTCGTTTTTCAGTTCCCAGACCAGGTGGGGCCACTAGGCAGGACGGCGAGGGCCGGGGACCCCCAAAGTATGTCTTAAGGGCTGACAAGGTGGGGTAGACTCCCAAAGGGGGATCTTCCCCTTGATTTATTTATGCTTTTCAGACCAGTTCCTCCACACGGTCCCAAGTGGACCAATTAAAAAGGTCACCAACAGGGAGCCAGGGTGCCACCCTTACAAGGGTGGTCCAAACTCTCTCAGCTTGAGGGTCTAATAGTTCTAACCCTCGGCTCTTAAACATAAGTCTCAGCGCTTTAAGTGCAGGCTCGTCATCCTTTAGAAGTTGCCTGCCCCATCTTTTCGGGGGGGTACTCACCCAGAGACACGCTTGGCCCAATCCGCCGATACTTTCGGTTTTTATCTGTCCTTTCGGGCCCCACGTTGAGCGCCAAATGTCGGGGTTTTTAGCCTTCCCTGAGCCCCCTCCGAACCTGTGGAGAGAACGGGAAGGGGGAGACACCCCCCGGCAAGGCAGGACCGGGAAGGGTGAAAGCTGACTGTCCGCCCGATCTCCAGCCTCCGGCCCCTAGGCCTAAACCGGAGACAAACAGATGCGACAGGGAGCTCAGTCAAAGCAGGAACTCGTTTATTGCAGAAACAGCATGATATATATATAACATTCATGGGCCAATCAGCATAAAGGTTAAGCAATCACAAGTTCTTCACGCAGGAAGGCACATAATGCAAGCAAACGGTGTCCACGAGCTGATCACGTTCGCGAAAGACTCACGCCACCAATAGGGAGATACCCAGAACACAGGTAGACCAACGTTATAGCCCGCCACCCCATGCTCATCCGGCGAGAGCCATCTTGGCAATGCATTTAAAGGCTACTTCTTAGATTAGAAGGCCCTACAGGACAAGTCATAACTGTCATGAGAAATTGAACTAAATGCTGCTGAAAAGTTAAATATAATATAAATCCATAGAAATATACAGAGAAACAGAAAAATGGTTGATACAGAATATAATATTCTAATATTTGTCATTTTTTTTCACAGTGGATGTGGATGTATTTTAGGAATATAAGGTTGGTTTAACATTAAAGTAAACTATTTTAGGTATCTAGGCAACAGATAAATAGAAATATGGTATATCAAAAATAATATAATTAAAGATTTACTTAGAAATCATGCAGTAGCCTTGTGCCAAGTACTGTGTTTGGTGTTAGGAGATATAGTAATAGATATTAATATACTTTTACCTGTCTGATGTCATTTAGAATTTAGAATAAACTCAGGATTATTATATAATTTACTACTATCCTAGAGTATTTTAAAAGCTGATCACATAGGGACAAATTAATAAATATTGCAAATGAATAAGTTGTATAGATCCCATTCTCTGGACAAAAAATAAGGAAATGATAACAAAAATGGTTAATTATCTTCTAAAAATTGAGAACCTTTTATTTGAGAATATATGTATTAAAATTTGTAAGAGACAGCCAAACTATTATTCAAAGAAAATATACTTAAGTGTTTTTATTGATGTTAGAATTAATAAGTTAAACAAGTTTTCAAGGGCCACTTTTTAAAACACATTAAAATTACGGGATAGTATGAGTAAAAAAAAATTTAATAAGGTAAAGAAAATAGAAAAAATAATATATTTTAATTAGTAACTTACTGAACTAGTTCTTTAAACAGATTAAGAGCATTCTTTAGCTAATATAGTGAAAAATATATATGAGAACAAATTCTATCACTGAAAATGAGAATGATCATAGAGCCTGGATAACCCTGTGCTGCTACACTGAAATGTGTAATTTCCTTAGAAAAACATAAATTACCGAGTTTAATTCTAAATGTAGAAAATGGGAATAATCAATCATTAAGACTTTAGTAAAAAAAAAAAAAGAAGTCAAGAAATCCCCCTTAATAGAATCTCTCCCACTCCTCTATGGAAGATATCTAAAATTTTCAAGAAACAGGCGATGTATGTATAGGGCAAAGAACACATAAAAATTTTGAAAATCCCTTTTTATTTTAAAATAGGAAGCAGTACAATTTTAGAAAAACCTTACAAAATACAAAAATAAACCCTTTAGATACCTCATTTACAAATGATTTTGGTTAGAACTTATTACATGAGTTAATTATATAGATGGTAGGGAAAATTGAAGTTCCTATGGCCAGGATCCTTGCCTGAACCTAAACTACTTGATGATGTAATTGGCCTACTGCTAGGCTACTGCTTCCACACCCATAGGCAATAAGCTATTATTGACTGAGTGACTGTATAAAGAGCTTTGCACAGTGCTCTGGGCGGAAGCGGAGAGGAGAATTACAGACCTGCAGACTGCTAGATGCAGATGTGATTCTACTGCTCAACCTATCTCGAGGAGAACAAGCAGGTTATACACACTTTTACCCCAAGAACATTCCATTGTCATTCCTTGGTCTCAGTGAATCCATACTGAACTTGCCCAGGGCTGCAACTCATTGGCAAGACCGGTAGAATAGTTAAACATAAGGAAATCTATCAGTCTAATTCATAAACCAGTGAGTCACACATAGAAGGCAAAATCATAAGAGATGGAATTTAACTATATTTTAATTAAATTTATCATTCCTTTCTGATAATATTTAGCTAATTTAGGGAAGAATACATCCTTAATATGATAATGTTAAAAATCTGAAGTTAATTATCAACATTGTATTTAAGATGATATATAAATGCTGCATTTCAAACAGAGATCTGTAGAAAACTGCTTTTTGAAGATGTATATTCTATGGAAAAGAGAAAAAAACATTCTGCATTCAAATGCATGTGAGAAATATCTCAGTTATTCTCAGAGTGTGGTTTTGTATATCTATGTATAAAAGGATCTAAGAAGCCCTACAGTAAAATAATCTTTTTAATTTTAAGCATCAACAAAGTAATATTTTCAGTGTTATCAACTATAGTCACCATGTTTTACATAAGATCCTCAGATTTAGTTTATCTTATAGCTGAAAGTTTCTACCTTAACAACCTGTCCCTATTTCCCCCACCATAAAGTACCTGCAACCACTTTTCTACTTAGTTTCTATGAGTCTGACTTTATTTTTTTACAGTCCACATAGAATGCAAAAAGGCACCTCTTGAGTCGCATGCATACTAAAATCTTTATTTTTGCTCTATTTATTTATTTATTTTTATTAAGGTATCATTGATATACACTCTTCTGAAGGTTTCACAAGAAAAACAATGTGGTTCTTACATTCACCCATATTATCGAGTTCCCCCCCATACCCTATTGCAGTCACTGTCCATCAGTGTAGTAAGATGCCACAGAGTCACTACTTGTCCTCTCTGTGCTACCCTGTCTTCCCCATGACCCCCCCACACACCATGTAAACTAATCATAATGCCCCTCAATCCCCTTCTCCCTCCCTCTCCACCTGCCCTCCCCTACCCCTCCCCTTTGGTAATCACTAGTCCCTTCTTGGAGTCTGTGGGTCTGCTGCTGTTTTGTTCCTTCAGTTTTGCTTCATTGTTATACTCTACAAATGAGGGAAATCATTTTGCATTTGTGTTTTTCTGCCTGAATTATTTCACTAAGCATAATACCCTCTAGCTCCATCCATGTTGTTACAAATGGTAAGATTTGTTTCTTTCTTATGGCTGAAATAGTATTCCATTGTGTATATGTACCACCTCTTCTTTATCCATTCATCTACTGATGGACACTTAGGTTGCTTTCATATCTTGGCTATTGTAAATAGTGTGGCAATAAACACAGGGGTGCATATGTCTTTTTGTCTAAAGAAATCTGCAGATTCAGTTTAATGCCTATCAAAATGCCAACAGCATCCTCCAATGAACTAGAGCAAATAGATCTAAAATTCATATGGAACCACAAAAGACCCCGAATAGCCAAAGCAATCCTGAGAAGGAGGAATAAAGCTGAGGGGATTATGCACCTCGACTTCAAGCTCTACTACAAAGCCGCAGTAATCAAGACAATTTGGTACTGGCACAAGAACAGACCCATAGACCAATGGAACAGCCTAGAGGGCCCTGACATAAACCCGAGCATATATGTTCAATTAATATATGATAAAGGGGCCATGGATGTACAATGGGGAAATGACAGCCTCTTCAACAACTGGTGTTGGCAAAACTAGACAGCTATGTGTAAGAGAATGAAACTGATTATTGTCTAACCCCATACACAAAACTAAACTCAAAATGGATCAAAGACCTGAATGTAAGTCATGAAACCATAAAACTCTTAGAAGAAAACAGGCAAAAATCTCTTAAATATAAACATGAGCAGCTTTTTCCTGAATCCATCTCCTCAGGCAAAGGAAACAAAAACAAAAATGAACAAGTGGGACTACATCAAACTAAAAAACTGCTGTACAGCAAAGGACACCATCAGCAGAACAAAAAGGCATCCTATAGTATGGGAGAATATATTTGTAAATGACTTACCCAACAAGGGGTTATCCAAAATGTATAAAGAACTCATACTAAAATCTTGTAGAACATTACAGGTTACCATTTTCAAAAACTTAAGACTTCTCTACTAAAGCCAGTAATAAGAACAGGATCTTCATATTTATAAGAATTGTTTAGCTTTTTTTTCTCCTCTGTATAGTAATTCCAATTAAGAAAGCAAGGAAGTAAGAGAGGGGGAGAGGGAGGGAGGGAGTGAAATTACGCACAAGTATCAGTAAAGAAGAAATAATTTTTTATCATTCTTATATTTACAGGATTGCTTTAATCTTAATTGCATCAACTGAAGAGCTTTTAAACCAAGAAGCTTACTAAAATAACCAGTTACAAAGTCAAGGTATAAAACTTAGTATCTCTCCTATATTTCCAGAAAAGATCACTCACAAATTATAGTGGGAGAAAGCTCCCATTCACAACCTAAGGATACATTTTACAGAATGTGTATGTGAAAGAATAAAACTATACCACAAAGTTGTTTTTAAAAGTATTAAAAATATAAAAAATATATAAAAAATTTCTCTGTTAAAAAGCACAGAACTATATAAATCGTCATAAAAATGTGTAAATGGGATAAAATCAGTTCTGGATGAATAATCTTCATGTTGTAAAACTAATTTGCCTCCAGTATATCTTCAAAGTTACAATTGTTTTAATCAACATACCATTTTCTTTCTGATATTCAATATAAATTATCCAAAAAATAATTCTAAACCTTATCCAGAAAACTTGAAATAGTAGAATAGCTAACAGATCATGGAAAAGAGAGTTAAAGGAATAGTTTTTGCACTGCTAGAGATAAAAAGTCATTATAAATGAATAACTGTAAATATGCCATAGTTATAAAAGAATAAGCATAGTTATAAAAGAAATAGGCTAGAATGACCAGAAAATCATCCAGGTAATCAGAATATGGTATATGGAAAGTACTGTGTAATAAATTTAAAAAGCAGCATCATACCATTGGTATGATGAATGAGAACAATGACCAACCCAGGGCAGATAAGGAGTTGGGGAAAAGCTCATCTCATAAACTGTCAAAGGGAAATGTAAGTTGGAATAAATTTTCTGGAGAAATGTTCATAAGTAGGTTTCAAAATGTTTAATTTGTATGCACTTTGGGCTGTGGCTTCCCTCTCCATCTCCTTTAACCAATATAAAATTTTTATTTCTGGTAATTCATTCTGAGAAAACAATCACAAATTTCAAAACGATATACTCTGAAGGCTGTTACTCTCAGGGTGGTTGAGACTGTATACATAAAAATATACATATATATACATACACACACACACACACAAGCAGAAAAGAATATAAATGTCCAATAGTAGAGGTCTAGTTTAAATACAGTGTTCACAATATATAATAAAAATGTAGCTGTTCTTAAGATTGAAGGGATAATCTGTATCTGACATGGAAAATTGTTGGCCACATATATTAAAATATTTGCAGTGTACATACACACACTGATGCCGTGTTAACCAAGATTTACCATGGGGCCGCCTCTCCATTTCTATCTCTCTGTGTGTCCTTTCTGTCTCTGGGTCTTTTTCTCTGTCTCTGTCTTGAGGCAGAGAAATGAGAATGTCCTTTTTTTGATTTTTGGCCCTTCACTTCTCCACACAGTTAAGTCCCATGGAATTTTAGAATTTGAATACAACCCCTATATAAAATCTCCTCATTTAATTGGGATTTTCTCCTATCTTTTACAGGTGAAGTCCCTTGCTATTAGAGGCCCATGGCCTTGTTTCTGTTAAAGAAAGATATCAACTTGCTAATGAAAGTTTCTGTCTCACTGGGGTCATTCGAGAGGAGCTTATCTTCTCTTTCTAATAAAAGGGTGACATTTTCCTTATTGGTTTTGCTGTGTTCCTCCCTATGTACGTGGCATGGCACAATATGTTCCTAGATCTACTGCAGTTCATTTTGCAGAAGTTCATTTCCTTGATTTGTGTGTTACAGCCTATGTTATTTAGTTTATAGCCTGTAACAATCTATGTTATTACTGGATGAGGTAGAATCAGTAGTAACTTTCATTAAGTCATTGAATTAAGTCATTGAATTGAATCAAATTTTATTGTGACAAATTGTAAAAAGTGTCCAGATTAGTTGGTTTTGGAAGCCATATCAAACCTGGGACCTTCTGTTCACTGTAGCCTCAGGTGGTCATTGTGATGAGACCCTCCTTATACTGTAATGGGTTTGGTGAAGACAAATCGTATTTGATGTGCATCGTCCTTGCTGCAGAAGCTGGTAGTAGAGGCTCAGCTCTCACGTTAAAATAAAAAATGTTATAAAGCAAACAGTTAATAATAATAAATTACTCAGTGTGATCCAAACATATTAGACAAAAAAAAAGAATATTTTCAAGTTAGATTTATATTCACTGCATTTGTGAAGAAAAATCATAATGTTACATAATTTCTGTAATCTGTCAAATAACAACTGTTAGGGTGTTTGTGAGCTCTACTGAATTTATTTATTTATTTTTCATTTCTGTTTTGTGACAAAGTATAAGAAGCTATGGGAAAAATATATATTTGAGTGATTATAGGAAAATAAGTAATTTGCTTCCTTAAAAATGAGTAGCATTATTATTTTACTGGTTATAAGAGAAGTTTCTTTTCCTGGATAAATTTTACATGTAGTGTCCCTTCGGTATCATAAACAGAATGCTTACAGCCAGAAATATCCAAACATATATTTTGGTCTGTTCCACAGTACAAAAATTTGACTCGAACTCAAAAAGAGGAACAACCTGTGATTTTATGTAAGAGGTAGTCCTAGGTTTTACTTTGAGGCAGGCGCCTAACATTAAACCTGTAATTGATATGAAAAATGATATTTGCTCATTTTCAAGGATTTACGCAGCCTTGTGAGGCTTTTAAAGACAATGATGCCCCAGCTTGTAAGAAAATATAATTACTTCGTTGGTTCTACTTTTCTTCTTTTGACTCCGTCTCCTTTCACAGCTTTGTCCATTGTATCTGCTCAGAAAAATAAGCCTGAGAGCTTACATACACAACGAACAGAAAGAATGTCACCTCCAGAGCTTTCATCAAAGGCAAACACACACTAAATATGCTAACAAAAGGTAAATGAACAATGAACTAAAACATGGTAACAAATAGGTAATGAGCTACAAAAAGAAAGATCGATAATTGCACTTGAGATCTGTGGAAATTATAGTGTCCCTGATCCAACCAAGAGACTATTTTGCTGCAGTATTTTGTGAGCAGAGCTCTCCTGTGGGATCCGGCTGCAGAGGACATTTTAGTGGGAAGAAGAGAGCAATAGGAAGAGGAGTATGATTCATGTTCAGCATCTCAAGTGGAGGATAGAGTGCAAGCATTGAATAATGAAACAAAGACAAGATAGTCAGCATGCCAGGAAGGTTACTGTTAGAGAGCTGTTAGAATTATTTAAAAAGGTTAGTCTATGAATAAACATGCTTCATCAAGGTCTCTTACACATGCAAAGAGAGATGCTAATGAATAATAAAAGAGTAATGGGGACTGGCAAAGAAATTAATGTTAATCTTATCCAAAGCAGATACAAATTAATATTGGAGCAACATTTTTGTAATCACTTCTCAAGGCAAAAATTCAATTAATGTGACTATATCAATATTTCAAATCTCAGTCCCTTGAAAGTATACTTGTCTCTCTTCATATAAACTTGCTTTCCTCTGTGAATGGCTGTAACTCATCTTGTCAATGCTTGGGGAGATTTCTAAATGGTGTAGTTGGAAGGAATTGGGACCAGTTCTATAAACCACAGTGTTATGATGCAGAATTGCCTGAGGACACGTTTCAGTTAGGAAGTTCAGTTTAGAGGAGAGTAATTACTCTATAGAAAATAGATGTGTAAGTCCAGAACAGTGTGGCTTACTTCATGATTTTGTTTACTATTTTATATAGATACACATATATATTCACATGCACACACACATACACATAGAAGAAAGCTATTTGTGATTTCTGGAGAACACACATTTTTATGTACATGTTTATAGTCACAGAATAGGCATATATATGTTATATATGTTTGTATATATGTAATATATACATGTGTGTGTATATATAATATTTGCATTTAAATAGCATCATATAAAAAGGATCAACACAGGAAAACATATCATAGCACCACCAAAAGGAGATTCTAGTTCTCCCAGTGAAAAAACAAGTATGTAGACTGAAGTTGAAATGGATTTCTGAGTCTGAGCTAAATGTTTTTCTTTGTCATGCTCTGCTTCGAAGGTAGGAAAAAAACAATATTCTCCAAAGAATTATTAATAATCTGATTTTTTTCCACCGGAGGTTTATTTCATCTCATATCCTGTTCTTTGGTTGGTAGTCACCAGATACATTTTATACAGTGAGTTATTCCTTTTGTTTGGCATACAATATAAATGCCTGTCATAGTTTGTTTAAGGTGTCAGAGACTTAGAAAAAGTTTATGAAACTAAATGGACTCCCTGAATAAGTGTTTTGCAGCTGGGCAGAATGTGTTGTTTATGTTGTAATGCCCTGACAGGTCTCTATAATAAGAGGTGCTAAAGCCACCACAGTATGATAGATTGGACTTATTTGAAGCACGGTGCTGTAGACAAACAGGCTTACATGCTGTTGTTTGCCAAACCAAATGACGATCCTGAGCGTCGCCCTATTAAAATACCTGCCTGAACAATCTCACTTCTGTGCTTTTAATAGACAGTGTATCATTCCCATAATGAAAGAAACATGAAATGGTTTCCATACTGAATGAGTTCCCTACAGGTGCTCAGATTTGTCTCATTATATAGAGCTTTTCTATCACCATTGCAATACCTCTTCTCATCTTTGCTTCTCATTCGAGTGGAGAATTTCCTGTCAACAGCTTTAGCCTGGCTAAACCTGCATAACAGAGAAGAGGGAAGTACTGGAGATAAGATTACTTTTTTCCATTTCATAGAAAATTATACCCAGTCTTCCTGCCTGAAAAGAATTACTCCATGATGAGGACGGCATTCTCCCCTCTCATTAAAAAAGGCAGTCTACAGTTTTATTTTATTTTATTTTGTATTTTAAAGAAGTTGGAATATGGCAAGAAAGACTGAGATTTCATGTTGTTAAATTCACCAGGGGTAGAAAATCATCACTTGTGTATTCTCCTCAGATGCCTTTGGTAACTAACAGTCCGATACTGTACTGATAGCTTTCCATGGACAGCAATCCTACCACCTGCCTCAATAATTTGACTGGAGGAAGAAGGTTAATATGATGGAAGAAAATGAACTTCATCAAGTTATATTAAAGTTCAGTTACTAACTGACAAGCCAAAGAATTTTCTGAGAAAGGATGTTACTGTGCTCTCTGTGTCTCCTTGCATTTCTGCTGTTTCTATTTGTTGTAGTTTACAAGTGTCCTTTGGGCAGCCATTATTTTGCAGCAGAGTTATTTCTTATCCTCCCATGCTTTTTAATATTACACCATCACCACCACCATCACCAGTTTGGGGTACTTAAGATATACTGTTCAATATACTGTCATCATCAGAAAGCCTTTGTGTCTATTTTTGTGTTAATTTCCCATACAAAGAAACAATGTGATTTAGAGAACATAATTAACTTTTTCAAGATCACACAGCTAATAAATGCGAGAAGATCCAAATGCGTGTTTGAATCCAAAGACGAGGCTTTTAACCACTTTGCACTACTGTTTCAACAATGAAGTTCTAATACTGTTGCTCTTCAGGCATAATTCTTCTATAAATTTATCCAGTTATCACCAGATTTGGGTAAAGTCACTCAAGGGACAGAGAACTTGTTAATAAGTCCCCTCTGGGACATCAGACTTAAGGAGCAATGTGTCTGAATTTAACATGCAGCAAGAAGAACAAATTAGCATTCATGGATTATTCTTTGACAAGTGACCAAGTAGTTTAATTTTATTTGATACTGGTTTCCAAGCAGTTATTCTGGACATATCTTCAAAGGCAGGCATTGCAATTAAGTGAAACCTGTTTTTTCCCTGTGATTATTTGATTAAATTCTCACATAGCAATATAATTTTCTTAGTATTTGTAAAAAGAATTTAAATTTAACTGATGATAGGACAGGCCAAAAAATGTAGTCCCATTATTGCCTTTAATAGAGGAACTGGACTAATCAGGCAGGTGTAAGATAGATGGAGCAAAATAAAAGTGATTGAAGAACTTAATGTCCAATAAAGAAGGGAATTACTGCAAAATCATCAACTACTAACCAAATCTATAGCAAGCCTTGGTCATAGAAAAAGGCGAGAAGAAAACATTTCCATGGCTTGTAGATAAATATCATCAACTAAATAAAACACACTCTCCAATATACTCTGAAACATTCCATGTTATTCTCTATTGAATATGTTCTAGATCCCATTCTACAGATGAAATAAATAAATATCTTTAAGATCAACATTGAAAATCAAAGCTGTAGAGCCTGCCGGTAGAAGCAAGCAGATAGACTATTTTGTTATTTTCATAGATATTTTTAGGTTTGTGGTTTCCCAGCAAACATCTTCTTTGGGAAAATTACCTCCTCCATGTTTCATGCAGTGATAGTTGGACTGTAATTCAAAGCATATATTGGCTCTCACCATGCAGTTGAAAAGGTCCTTGAAGGCAATTCCTTTAACAAGTCCTTTCTCTTACAATTCCAGTATGTACAGGAATGTGTGATCAGATCATCTCTCTTGGGACACTGAATCTTAAGTAAACCATGTAAATATGAAGAAAGCGATTGAATTATATTCTAACCATTGTACCTTGGTGACTGGGGGTTCCTGCTCTAATAATTTTTGGAACTGCCATGAATCCCTCAAATTCAGTTTGTTAATTTTAATTCTGCCTTAGTAAGATCCCTTGTATCTTTCTAATCAAATCTTTGTGTATATAGTGTCACTTTCTGTTGCTTGCATCTAAGACAGAGAAGGCCTAAAATTCCAAAAGCCAAATACAAATAGCCAAATTTTGTTGGTAAACAAAATGTATGCTTCATTAAAGACAATTCCATGCTTAAACCATCACATCTAATTAAGATAAAGAAGAGGCCAATTCGATGACCATATTCAGTAAAGCAAGTTTATCTTGCCTGTCTAATCAACTAGCAAGTCTAACGCTGCATCCTCCAAAATCTGTCTTATACCTAGCTATTTCTATCATTACTGCCAAAACCTTTGTACAGGACACCATTTCCTCTCTTTGTTTAGCAGGTGCAATTTTTAAAAACTTGTTCTTTTTTTGCTCTATTCCAATCTTATATCCACTCACTATCTAAGGACACAGTTTTAAAATATAAATGCAATTATTTCCTCTCCTGTTAAACTTCACTGATAGCTGCCAGTGACAGTTTTATATTTCAGATAAAACCCAAACTACCATGCTCTTCAAGGCCCTGCCTTATCTAGCTCATGGCTCATTTTCAAACCTCATCTCCTACCATTTTTTCTCACAAGTCACTTAGACTTTCAGTTTCTTAAAAATTCCAAAAATGTTCCCCACCTCAGGCTCCTAATACTCAGTTTAAATGCTGCTTCCTCAGAAAATTCTTCCCTAACTTATCTGTTTTCACTTACCTGCCCTTGTTTGTTTACTTCATTGCTTTATTATGTTTAAGTATATACCATTTGTTTTTCACCTGTTTATTTTTTTTGCGATACCCAGCATGTTAGATCCATGAGGGCATATTGATTCACAAGTACATCCCCTATGGGTGCACAATGCTAGCCCATAGTGGCCTCTCCAGAAATATTCTGTGAATAAATGAATGCATTTTTGTTTTTTAGTATATCAGAACTGAATTGCTTTCTTATGATAACGCAGCTTATTATCCTCTTTTCCTTAAAATGAAAGCGTTTTTTGTTTTAATTCCACATTTCATGTTTCAGTGCTTGAAAATTTTATACAGACCCTTATGTAAGCTTGTCTTTTATAGAATATGAAATGAATAGTATTTTGAAGTGTTAATGCCTACTTGCTTTGTTTTGTATAACAGTAATGAGATTAAAACGAAGACAGCATAAGCAGGAAATCTATTAAAATTTCACCAGAGAATAGGCTTATAAAATACACGTGCTGTCAAGGGAAACCTAACATATCTTCCCTTTACCTGTAAAGTTTTTCTGCGTTATGAACAACACAAGATGCCAAGATTTCATATAGACAGTGGAATGCCACCGTTGCGCTACTGTGTGCTGTAAGAGTCAAATCCCCATTTTGCTTCTTAGAACTATACACCCAAAGAAACTCTCATTGAAGTGGTGATCAGTTAGAAGGAAAGAGAGCACACTTTTGAGAGAAGTACTTCAGATTCTTCCTCATTGGAGCAATTATGACAGTGGTTAGAGCTTCGCAAGACAGATCAATTCGGTAGAAATGTCAACAGATTTCATATTTTAAAAAAGTGTAAGGAGCGCTGTGCTTCTCTTTCTGCATCTCAGCACTAAGTTAAAAGGCAGTGTGTGCAGAACTGAGTGTGTAAGAAAATAATGCTCTAAGGATACAAATATAATTTTTCGAAAATCTTACGCAAAGTGAACAAAAATAAAATGTACACTCTGACTTCCATTTTAAATACAGTTTTCATATTTAGGTTCTAAAAAAGTGTTAAATGTGATATGATATGTCATTTGTTGAATCTAGTCTGGGCAAGGAGATTAACAATGAGAAAGTCTATTAGTCTTTGATCTCTCTTTGTTAGAAAAAATATGATGAAGGTATTTGTATGAAGCAAGCATATAAAATTTTAATATTGGAAATGGAAGAAAATACTGACAAGCTCTTTTTCTTTTTTCTTTTTTCTTAGTTCTGATCACAACAGTTGATCTATAAAATCACTAATTTTAGATTGAAATGATTTGGTTTATAAATATACTATCAATGATTAGCTTAGCTTTTCACATGGGTGAGACAAATGCTCTAAATCCAATTTAACACACATTATTAAATAGCTTCTAACTACAAAGCACCAGGCACTGGGGTTTTTCAGAGATACATAAACTGTTTTCAAGTAAATCTCAATTTACCAGGCTATATAAGACCTGCACAGATTAGGGAGAAATTCAGGCTGCTCAAAGATCGATGAGTATAATCATATTGTTTCAGTAAATCTGATATGGAGCCTGGAATCTGCATATCTAACAAGAACCAAAGTAATGTTGATGTTGCTATGATATAGACTGTCGGCCCCCTCCCTGCCTCTGACCCGCAAGATTGAGGAGGAGACGCAAGGAGATATCGAAGACCTGAAAGGACCAGCCAGGGGACTCAAGACGTAACAGCTCAAGAGTAATGCTGAAAAGGCACCTCTCATATTTATTAAACAAATGAACTCAAAATGAACCCAAACATCATCATCTGGCCTTGAGTCTAGCCCAAGGGCGCGATACTCCTCAAGGATACTGAAACCATGTGAGGGCGGCCCCGAGCCATGGGAACTGTTTTGGTTCTCATCATTTTGTCCTTGATCACACATCAAGAGTTGTAAGAAAAGCAATCAAGTCATGTGTATTTGATTTCTATATTACTTGAGTTATGTATTAATCCCATTAATCCTACAATAGACCCCACTCTGAGCAGTGAAGGTGTCGAGGATGGTGGATTTGAAGTGGCCTCAAAGGGTGAGTCTTCACTTGAGTGGATAATTGTACTTAACAATAAATATTAGTGGACTCTTTAATGGAGATATTCTAGAAATGCAGAAACCATGTTAGTAAAGGAACACAGAAAGGAAATTGTCCATTTTGGATGAAATTGATAACTATTTTGACTTTTTCTGGAGTGAGTAGTATTGATCATTTGCTATATGCCAGGTGATGTGCAAGATTTTAATATATATATATATAATTGATACATTTCAAGATTTACTGATGGCTAGTGCAAATGTATAATTTTGACTGTGATAATCAAAGACGATCTTCTCAGGAAATTGAATAATTTTTTCCAGGATTCCTCTTCCATAATATTCCTGAAATCTTCCAAGATGTTGTCACATGTAACTACTAGGTCATTTGGTGAAATCTTATTCCAAAGATATTTATCACCATCCCGTTATTTTGCTGTATAAAGTCCCTGCTTGCTTCCTCCTAGCCAGAAGGAAAGCCCTCCCTACATCTTGAGATCAGCAGCTTAGAAGGCGTTTCCACAGCAGAAGGATTGGAAGCCTGATACTGTGAACCTTTATTCTCAGAGTAAACAACCGAGAAGTGAGAAGAAGAAAGGAACCGGGTGGATCTTGGGTTGGAGTGGCCAATTACACCCCTTATCTGTCAACGTAATCATTCTAGGCACTGCTGCTCAGTTTGGCCCTTTCTTCTGGACATCTCCATACAATTTTCCTTCTCCTGGGCTCCTTATTCTCTCCCTTCACCTGGCTTCCTGGTCCTTCAGACCCATCTGTTAATAAGGACAAGTTCATGATTCTTTCACACTGTGTTCCTAGGCCCTGTGGAAACTAAAACCTATAGCTAGATAATGTTTCAGTAAAATTATATGATCTGTGATGTTTTTCTAAGCACTAGAAATTTGTATTACATTCAAGAGGTTGGTGAGTTTGGTTTGTTTAAGCACTAAGGGGACTTCCAAGAAGTAATCATTGTGTAAGTCTGCCCACTAGTCTGACTCACAGGTCTAGCTCAAACATATTAACATCTCATTTGTGTGTTATCATTTAATCCTAACAAATACCATATAAATTAGATATTATCTCCATTCCAATCAACATTTTAAACATGGAAATCAACTAAACCTCAATAACATGAAATAACTTTGACAAGATCAGATAGCTAATAAAAGATAAAGCCAAAAATGTTCACTTGGATTTGGGAGATGACACGGATCCAAGTGAAATAGTAACTAATATTTCTTAGTGTTTGCGGTAAGCTGGTGATTGTGGTAAGCACTTGACATGTGTTAACTCACTTGTTTATCGCAAGAAACCAAGGAGAGAGGAGTTTTACGGGTGAGGCCATTGAAGCACAGAGACTTGTTCTAAGATATCACAAGTAGTAAGTGGAAGAATGAAGATTCAAGTCAGGAATCCTGGGTCTAAAGCTACACTCTTCACTGTTACCTTTACATCTTTCTATGAAAAATGTATTAGTCTGAGACTAAAGATAAGAGATTAGGGTAACAGATTATTAGTGAAATGTAGCCTAACCAAATGTGCTGGATGCTGGCAGCTATGTGCAGTATGGTACAAATCAGCTGGTCACAGAGACTTTACCACTGTGAAAATCTTTATCAGGAGGGTGAGAGGAAGTTCATATCTGCAATGCCAGCCCATTGACCTGGTATACAGAAGTCTGGGCACCAAAGAGAGCATGACAGGGGGGTGAGATTAGGTTGAGAGTTGTGAGGATGGTTATTAATTGCCACAGCTGAAGAAAGAACCTCAAATGGAGAATTTCTCTGAGAGTAGAAGATTGTGTTGAACTCATGAATCTGGGTAGCGGTCTGAATCCAAGGCTAATCTTTTCCAACCTAAGGTTGTAAAACCAACTTAAAATTTCATTCCCATCTCCCAGAATTTCTCTCTTGATTTTTTTACAATAAAAATTCTGTATATTCAGGGTATACAGCATGATGATTGAAACCTGTATACATAGTAAAATAACTGCTACAGTCTGGTTAATTAATGTGTCCCTCTCCTTACATAGGTAACCTCATTTTGTGTGTGTGGTAAGAGCATCTGAAGTTCTCTTAGCCCAATTCCAGTATTCAATGGATGAGAGACTGAAGTCTGGCCTTAAAATCTTCCATGACGTGAAATAGGCCAAATGAGAGGAAGTCAAGGTGTGAACTAAGTGATAAATTGTGTGGAAGAGGAGAAGCCCATAAGTGTGAAAGGCAGCATGTAGAGCAATGGAAAACTCTGTGTGATTCCTCATGTGCAAGAGATGAACTGAAGTTAGAGATGCACTTTTCACCCAGCTCTTCTGCTTCTCCCGTTGGAGTTATTCTGTCTGAGTTGGTGTTTTACCTGACTCTTCAGCTCACTACTTGTGCCAGTTAGTAAAGTAGCCCAATTTAACCTACTTTTCAATAATCAGGGGTGCTGGGGCTGAAACTGATGACCACATTTCTCTTTTTCCAGTTGGCCCTCTGTTGTGCTCTGCCATTAGGGGGACTGTGGAGGGACAACAGATGAGAGAGAGAAGAAACTTGCTCCTTCCTCTTTCTGTCAGTATTATCCCAGCAATGTGTCTTCACCTTGGCAGTGCCAATTCATTCTTGTTAGTAGTAGTTGAATCCAGTTTCAAGTCTTCCCAGCATTTGCAGAACCAGCCTCAGTGCAGCCTCTCAGCAATCCCAGCACAAGCCAACTGCTCAGGCTAACAGCTCCACCAGCGCCTCTTCTGAGGCTCGAGACATCAGCGCAGACCTAGCGGCATCTTCTGTTTAGCAGTCTGAGCTTCAGCATTGGAGAATCCTTTCTTGTAGCTTCGAATGTCAATAATTCCAGTCTCTTCTCCGTCCCAGGAGTGGAAGCAGCTCCCAGAAATGGCTACTTGTGTGATAGTTCACTCTTTTTTAGATTTTAAGTTCTTCAGTACCTAGTTAACAATTTTATATATATTCCTGGTCTAAAAAATTATTTGGGTACTCTCTCCTAACTAGACTCAGACTGACACACCACATTTATGACCTTGTAAAGTCTCTGTAACCTAATTTTCTTATTTATTTAAAGAAAAAGTCTTTTACTAGACAAAAACTAAGGTTCCTTTCAGCTTCTTACATCTTTTAGAGTTTCTTCCTTAAAATATGTGCTCACTTGCTGATGGGGTAGGAGTGAAGACCTTGAAATCCTGCTCATTTTTTTCACTTACTATTGGGTTTATAAGAATTATCAGACTAGCTAATAGTCCCATCAAATACACTAAACATCTCAGTTCATGAGGATAATACAAAGCCATGGTAAATTTCAATGGAATTCAGAGGAACAAGCACGCTATGATTGCCACGTTGGTATAGGACTGGGTTGCTACGTGGGGACGGAAGGCACAAGTCAGGACCTGAAGCATAGTAACTAGAGAATAAGCAAGTATTGTTAATACTATTACTTGTTATTATTTGTTGAGCACAGACTTGATACCTGACATGTGGTTAATCCCTTTAAACATGTTGAATTCACACAACTACCCTATGTAGTTCTGGAAGTGTTACTTACTAACCTTTTATTATCAACTTGGAAAACAAAGCCCAGAGATTTACATAGCTCGTCCATCATCCATTATAAGTAAAGGGCAGGACTGGATCCCAACACTAATCCAGGATGCTCCAAAACTCACACTTAATCTGTGCATTTAACTTCCTGTCATGAAGATGCTGAACCAAGGAGAGAGTGGGGCCATTAATGGGGCCCAAAAATAGATTATTAAGAGAAAGATATTAAATACAAATGTGACATACATCAACTTCGGGTTCTCAGTATATCTTTACTGTTACTTTTTGTATTTGATTATGAGTTGTACTGCCTTTAACCAATCACTGTTTTGCCATTTTTTTTAATATGCTCAAGTGCAAATTTTCTATCCATGATATATCTAAGTGTAGTTACCCAAAAGTAATACCAAAGTAGGACCAGCAGCTAAAATACATACTGCAGTGTACATTTCTTTATTTTCAAATCCTAAAGGTTAATAATTTACATCTGCATTTGAATTTGCTGATACTCTGTTAAATTTTGAGTCACATACATTAATATCCTTTGTAGCTAGCTACTGCAAACAAAGCTGAGTTTGTTGGGAAGTTGAAAAAAGAGACCGAGTTTCTCTTTTTTAGACAAAAATTATGTGCTTTCGTCTTAGTTAATGATTAATGGACAGAGGCCAATCCTACTAATTAATACCAGGCAAGATATTGTGAAATTCTGTCCAAATAAATAACACACTTTTAACAAAGAAACCACTATAGCTAATAAAGTCATATTGTTTAAATCTTTAGTTTATTTACAGTGTTATACTTTTATAGCAGTAAACCAGCAATAGTACTGACGAGAATGGCATGAACAAGTTTCTAAATTTCTTGAAGCCTAAAATTTCATCTAAACAGGAAGATCGGAGGATACCATGAGCCCATCCATCAGGGAAGTTATCAGGTTTGAAGGATGGCACCTGTGAAGTACTCACAGCTCCTGAGGGAACCATATCATGCATAAGCAAGGGTTAGTATTCTTATTATAAAGTGACAAATGGTCCTGGGCATGTGGTTAGACTACTAAGTAACTCAGTATAAAAAAAAAATTCAGTAAAGAAAAAAGAGAGAGAAAAAGAAAAAAAAGAAAAGACTAAGGAATATTAATAAAAATGGGGGAAAAAGTGCTGTTAGAAAAGTTAGTTAGAACCAAAGCCAAAGACAGAAATTTTATAGGTTACTGATGGGATGCTGATCTCGCCCCTTTGAGCTCTTCTGGTGCCTGGGCAAATGGGCTGGAAATCTCACGAGGGCCATCTTTCCCGTGACATATCAAACATCCCACCCTGAGACACAGCCGAAAATACACAAGAAAGGATGGCTCATCCCAGGCTTCCTTTTCCAGATAGATGGTATAATAAAAATATTCTTCTAATTATTTCAGGGCCTTAAGAGAGAAAAGGAGAAGATACAGCTTAAGTCCAATTCTGAAAAGGCGTGAAGCTGTCAGGAAAGCTATTTTTGCACAGGTTGGCCATTCCTAGTAAAGATTCTTTAAAGAAAGCTTTTCTGTCCTGTTTAAAAAAATATTAGAAGGAAGGTACATTGTTCACCCCCCCTTTATATCACAGTAGCAGTGGGAGAAATACAGTGTGAAAATTTGTGAAGTCATTTGAAATCTTGAAATACTCAGAGAAAAAACAAGGTAAATACAGGAATACTGAACTTAGTTTTACAGTGGCATCAAAGGTATTTCCTTATAAGAGTTCTTCGGAGGACTGTTTGAGAGACCGAGTGCCAAGTACTGATGTGTATTCCTTCCTAATTTCTTTCTCCAGAACAGACAAGCATTGGCTCTTCTTCACAGGGTCCTCATAATGAGTCTACTGCAAATGCTTATCCAACATGAGTAGTAGAGTATCAATGACTGAGGATGAAACTGAACCTGTGGAATATGCTGCCCCATGTAGATGGGTACTCCTGTCTGGCTCGCCTTCCCTTAGCATGTAAATATGTGAAGGTCATTGTGGCATCCGTCAGCATGGACAGACTCCTCTCTGGTGTCACAGATGTTGCCTGAATACAAATTCCCTTAAATAAGAATAATGCTGGTGGTAGCTGAATCACAGAAAGCTCATATTTTTCCAAAATTGAATCCAAAAATGAAAAGGGATTAAGGGCACTAACTCGGTAGGCAACTGCAGTAGAGACCATCTCTGACTTGTAACAACACTCATATTTTTACACATAACTGACTTTTATGGTCATAATAGGCAATTTCATTTTGCTCTCTAAATATATCCAGAGCCGAATCTTGTGATCTTTCACGTGGCAGAGAGACTAAATACATATTGGACAGTTTAATTTATTTGATAGTTAGTGGTTAGAACCAAACTTCGTAGTTCTGAGTTCTTATTCCGGCTACCACTGGTACATGATCAGGAAAAGATGACATCCTTTTGACTTAGAATGATCTGAAAGGAGTCTTGCCTCCAGAGAGGAGCCCCTTGAAAATTATTAAAATCTGTGTAAGCACAGACGGTCCTCTAATTTCTGCATGAGAAGTGCATTGTTTAATTATTCAAATGCATTCTTCTTTGTTATGAGCACACCCCTAGTTGTGAGTTTATGACTCTCGGTCTTACTTAGCATTTACATAGCACTTGTATTTTAACAAAGGTGTGCTATAGTCATTTTTACTAGTTATTCTTCACAGCTCCCTGGTGAAATAGAACAACATTATTGTACTTATTTCATAGAAGAAGAGCAAACTCATGCAGGGCTTGGAAGTATGGCAATTTTTAATTGATACATTCAGAATTAATGGATGTGGCTTCAAGTTTCATTGTTTCACCAGGGAAGCCAATAAAAATGTTTTTAAAAAGTTAAAGGATTCAGATACTTTTTTATCTTAAGTCACTTAAGATTTTTATATGTTTGTTGCCTTCTGATGCAGTAAACATGTATGTTGGGAAAATAATTTATTAAAAAGCTCATAAAATATCCTCAATACACGAACATATGCATATATTCATATATTCAGCTAAAAATGCACTCTTCCCAAGAAAATGGCTGGGTGAATGCTATTTTTGTTGCAGGATTATCTTCCAATTCCTCTTTTTCCAGAACACAACTTCTGAGGAAGAGACCATACTAGGCGTTTTGAAATTGTCCATTTACTGTGGGCAGCTGTGTCTGCATCACTATGTATGGTTGACACTGATACCCATTTCCTCTACCCCAGACTCAGCAGTTGCAAAGACAACAGGCTCAGGCACAGTTTAGCTCCATTGAACCAGTTATTTCAGCACTAGCTACTAACAGACTACTTAATCAAGGTCATTAATTCCATCTGCTATTCTGTTATTACAGCTGAGAGTTTTACCTAGTTGGTTTCTTAGTCTATGAACTGTATTTTATTCCAAGTAATTAATTCAAAAAAGACTTGTCAAACACCCATGATGTGAAGGGAACATGTAGATGGTGGTGATAAAAGTTGATGTAAAATAGCAGCAGACTCACCAACTCCAAGAAGGGACTAGCGGTTACCAAAGGGGAGGAGTAGGGAAAGTGGGTGGGGAGGGAGGGAGAAGGGGATTGTGGGGTGTCATGATCGTTGCACATGGCCTATTGGGGTCACAGGGAAGACAGTGTAGCTCAGAAAAGACAAGTAGGGACTCTGTGGCATCTTACTACACCGATGGACAGTGACTGCAATGGGGTTTGGGGGGGACCACCATTGTTTTTGTTGTGAAACTTTCATAAGAGTGTATATCAATGATACCTTAATTAAAAAAAAAAGAAGTTGACCTAGTAGGTCTGAGGTCTCAGCTGGTTGATGTGTATAATATTTTCCCTGGTAGTAGCATCACTCAATATCTCTATCTGGTTTCACAAATTTCCAGGTATTGTTGATTATTTAAGCAGTCTCATATTTATCACCAAACTGTGCCCACTTAAAAATGTCAGCTCCACTTTAGATTCACCTTCTCACCTGACACAGACTCTGGCTTCACCACTCCGGCGGTGCGTGAGAGTACTCTGCTCTTTCACGCCTCCTATCTATTCTTTTTCCTATTTCTGTGAGGTGTTTTGGGACTGGTTTGAGGGGAATAGGAAAAATAAGGCTTACTTTAGTAATCCTTTGCCCTCATGGCTGTTTCCTTTCGTAGTTTGTGGACCATCACTTACGAACTGGTTCATTTTCATAATGTATGTGGTACATTGGTCGAGGTCTCCCCTGGGTCTCTTGCATAGGACAAAATCTCAATTAACTTTCCTAAAATTATGGTCCCACATCTCCATCTGATTCCCGGCTGGAGGCACTGACCCGGTCCTCTGATGAGATCCCACCAAAGTCCAGAGCGCCCAGTCTTGTCTGCTCCCATCTCTGGCTTTCACTGCCTCAGTCACACCTCTTGGAAACCTGTGCATTCCAAGGATTCCCAACCCTGACTGCGCAGCAGAAATCCCATTGCAGAAGAACAAAATTCTAAAATTTCCTCCTTCAAGGATTTGCAAATCTTCAAGCAATTCTCTTAACTGGGATGTTGAATATTGGCAAATAGATTAAACGTTGAAGGAGAGAGGGGAACAGACTGCAGCCATCCCCTTTTGAAAGGAAAGAGGTAGCCTGTGGAGGTCCCTAGATTTTTATGTTAAGGGGAAGGACAAAGTGTGAGTCTTTCAAATGGTTGATGGATTAGAGATCTGCCATATTTATTCAAGTAAATGGACAATGTGTCACACCATGGAGTGGTTAAAAATTAAGTTTTAGAAACAGACTGATTTTAGTTGAAGTCCTCTACTTGAAATTTATTTGCTGTGAAATCTGTAAAATTTACTTAATGTTTCTACCATGACTAGAGAATTATACCTATCTCACAAGTGTATTGAAAGAACTATGTGAAATAGTCTAAGGAAAGTTTGCTGTACTGTGCTCGGCATGTAATGAATGCCCAAGAAAGGGCCTGTACTTTATGACTGACCAAATGAGGTGCCAGCCCTTAATTAGCCTATTGCCTAATCATATTTTCATTCCCTCATCTCAAACCCAGCAAATAAGTGCACTATATTTAGCCCTGCTCTTGGGGAAAAGATATAGCAATCGCTTTAATCACATCATGTTAATTTAATTATTAGTATTTTATCGTCATTATTCATTATACTTTACATTCATCTATGATTTATGAAATGATAGATTATCAAAGTGACCTTAAAGGGATTTTTTCCAATATATAAGGCTTTTACTTCTTCTCTGGAGCACTCTGGCACCTTTAGCCTTTAAAAAATATTATTTGAATGGTTACTTTCATCAAAGCTTTATGTATCCCTATTACCTTACCATTCTGAATCTCTAGGGAAGCTGTATATTACATAAATGGTAAAGGCTTTAGAAGGGAAGATCGGTAGAACCAGAGTTAAACTCATTCCTCAAAAAAAAAAAATCCCCAAGTTTCCCTGGACCACCAGCAGTAGAAATTTTTCTTCATAATAAGAGTCCTGCTACTCTATGAAACCTTTTTCCAAATAGGAGATTTTCTATATTTCCAACCTGCCTTAAATGCCAGGCTTTCTGCATGACTACTACTGATTTCCTCAGTAGGAAAGATGTCAGATAACCACTCAGCCTAGAAAGTGGGGTGGTAGCCCTTGGTCAATCACTGGAAATCTGAGGTCAATGAGAATACCAGGACAGATGTGATCTGGATCCAATAACTCAAACTGTATTTTCATTTAATTAAATTTCATAGAGCAATAAAATAATTATTTTACAAATGCCTACTATGTTCTCAGTAGTTTTTATTGAAATATAGTTGATATACAATATTATATTGATTTTGGTTGTTTAACCCGGTGATTCAGCAATTAAATACCACAAAAGGTATGATTACCACCTGCTATCAAACAAAGATGTTACAATATTATTGACTATATTCCGTAAGCTGTACTTTCATCCTATGATTAACTTATTTTTTAATTAGAAATTTGTACCTCTTTATCTCCTTTACCTATTTCGCCCATCCCTCCATCCCCTGGTAACCATTAATCTGATCTCTGTGTTTATAAGTCTATTTCCATTTTGTTTATTTTGCTTTTTAGATTTCACATGTCAGTGAAATCATATGGTATTTATCTTTCTCCACCTGAGTTATTTCATTTAGCATAATACTCTAGGTCCATCCATGTTGTCCCAAATGGCAAAATTTCATTCTATTTTCTGGTTGAGTAATATTCTATTATATATATGCACCATATCTTCTTTATCCACTTTTATCTATTGATGGACACTTAGGTTGCTTCCATATTTTGGGTATTGTAAATAATACTGCAATGAACATAGGAATGTATGTATCTTTTAAAATTTGTGATTTTGTTTTCATTAGTTAAATTCCCAGAAGTGGTATTTCTGGGTCACATGGTATTTCTATTTTTAGTTTTTAGAGAAACCTTCACACCAATATAGTGGCTGCACCAATTTATATTTCCTCCAATGGTGTATAAGGGTTTTGTTTTTTGCACATTCTCACCAACCCTTACTATTTATTATCTTTTTGAAATTTGCATTTTGATTCCTGGGAGGAGATATCTCATTGTGGTTTTGATTTACATTTTGCTGATGATCAGTGAATTTGGGCATATTTTCATGTGTGTCTTGGCCATCTGTATGTCTTCTTCAGAAAAATGTCTATTCAGGTCCTCTGCCCATTTTTTAATTAGATTATTTGTTTGTTTTGGTGTTGAGCTATATTCTTTATATATTTTGGATATTAGCTCCTTATCAGGTATATCATTTGCAAATATGTTCTCCCATTCAGTAGGTGTCCTTTTTGTTTTGTTGATTGTTCCTTTACTGTGCAGGAGCTTTTTAATTTAATGTGGTTCCACTTGTTTATGTTTGCTTTTGTTTCCCTTGCCTAGGGATACATATCTAGGAAAAAACTACTAATGCCAGTTTTCTTCTAGGAGTTTTATGGTTTCAGGTCTTATATTTAGGTTCAGTACTTGGTATATATTTCTGATATCACCAAAGAAAAATATTGGTATTTGCTATAGAATAAATGTCTATGATGCCCCCAAATTAATATGCTAAAATGGTAACCTCCATCGTATTAGGAGGTGGACTTTCAGGAGGTGATTGGGTCATTCCCTCATTAATGGGATCAGTTTTCCTATAAAAGAGACCTCAGAGAGCTCTCTTGTCCCTTCCACCATGTGAGGGCACAGCAAAAGGATGACCATCTTTGAACCAGGAAGCGAGCCCTCACTAGACACCAAGTCTGCTGATCATGAACTTTCAGCCTGCAGAACTATAAGAAATAAATGTCTGTTGTTTGTAATCTACCCAGTCTATGGTGTTTTTGATATGGCAGTGTTATTCTCACCATATTTAAAGATGAGGAAAAACATTCTCAAGATTAATATGAGATGGGTGGGGATTTGCCTCCAGACCTTGGAAAGTTTCCAGCAAGTGTTAAGAAGGCAGACAAAACAGAAAACAGGTAGGTAAACCCACCACTGAGGGAAGGAGTGTTTATAGAAAAGGAGACAGCATGTGTCTTGGATATGGGTAGAATGTCTCAAACAAATGAGACAATCTATGAAGAAACAATTATTTTCCCTTTATATAAAGAGAAAGCCCATTTGCTGATGCTCAGGGACGATACAGACTTTATTTAATGTTCCTATCAAGTGGGATTTAAGTTAATGATTTTAGTAGGTGTTCTCCTTTGTGATTCAAAAAAAAAGATCACTCTCAATTTTTTCCTTTTTGACATTGAGCAAAATGTCAGTTAAAAATAAAGAAGCATAATAAATAAATTGGTATGTAGGCAGGAAGTAAATATTCCAAGTTACCTACTACTACTAACTAATCAAAAACAAGTGACTCTGTATAAGTTAAGACAACAATAAACCACTCTCAAATGCTTAAGATAAAAAAGCAAAGAATCACAATAATTAATTTGATTAGCTATCTCACTCTGGGAATATTAAAATTTGTTATTCTATCTTACAGAATTAAGTACTACAACTATCTGCTGCCTATAAGCTTTTTAAAATTCAAAAAGCTGACCCTAGGTAAAGTACAAGACCAGGTAAAGTAAAAAGGCTTGATATATACAAATCACCAGAGTGGAAAAATCTCAGAGTAGAAGAGCCTTTAAATGATTTCCTTTACAGTTCATAAAACATGCCACAGGTAGCCATCCAGTCTAAAAGGAGCTCCAACAAGGGGAAATATGTTCATGAAACTTGTCATGAGCAAGAAACCTTGCAGCTGTGAGACTTGCAAAGAGAGGATTACAATAATGTAGCCTGCTGGCAATTTAGCTTAGCCAGAATCACTGAAAATATATACGTGATATTAAAATTCTGATGTCTTGTTCTAGTGTTAGAAATGACAATGACAAGGGAAAGAATAGAAACCACTGTCATGACAAAAGCCATAGGGCCACACAAAATGGCCGAGTCGGTCATCAAAAGGAAGGCAAGTATGAGCTCTTCTTGAAATGTTTTCTTCACACTCTAGCTAAAATTAGTTGAAAATGTGATTCTCCTATATTTAAAATAGTTTTTTTTCCCAACTTCATTTAGAGAAAAATCTTCTCTTTCTAGGCAACGACTCTCCTTGCAGGAAACTATATAACTTTGTGAAGCTATAATCTCAACAATCAGACCGATGGGCAAATCTACGGTGCACTCTTTGTCTAGCCATCTGACCTGGAAACAACTATTACTTTATTCACTTATATCTGAGGTAAATAAAGGCAGCATAACGAAACAAAGACCCAAGCACTGTCCCTAAATTCTCTCTATTCACATTAATATTGTACTTAATACTATATTAAACTGTCCTTGCAAAGATTTGCTTGTCTCAGGTTGAAATATGATGCTTCATATTTATACTTTAAACTGTTGATGATATTTAGGAATTGATAAATTATCTTTGTAACCTTTGATTTAATGTCATAATAATCACAACCTGGCTTGAGTGCAAATTAGCAAAACTCTAATGGAAGTCCATTTGGAAGTATGTATCTGAACTGACCCCAAATTCTTCTTCTCAGAATTTATCCTACAGATAGACTTGAATTCTTTCAAAACATAATATATACAAGATTAGACATTAGATCATTCTTTCTAAAGCAAAATATTGGAAACTATCTAAGTAAGTATAAATAGAGGATGGGTTAAATCAATTATAGTATAATCACAAAATGGAAAATTATGTAGTCAGAAAAATAATGACGGCTATTTATGTGTAATATTGAGAGATCTCTAGATGTATTATTAAAATAAGTACCAAACATTGTATAGAATATTATATAAAAGAGGAAGATGTGTATAAACATCTGAAAAAATTTCACCAGAAACAGATTTTCTTCTTCCTGTTCAGGGGAACTAGGTAGATGAGGAAACAAGAATAATTTTCAATTGATGCCCTCATATGTTTTAAATTTTTCCATGATGTAAATGCATTACTGGGCAAGAAAGGGTTAACTCAGCAATCCTAGATTGCTCAAACTCTGTACATTTCAAAGAATGGTCTATCTTCAGAATTGTCCTTTGGTAGAATCCTGCAGATAACCTCTTAGATCTTGGTATATTCTTGGTATATTCAAAATCATGTGAAGAATGATTTTTGTATGCCTGTGGAATTGAGTTACACTCTGTCAGCTTGACCAGATAAGTTTATCCTAACAATGTCATTTATGCTGAACACCTGTTTTTTTCCTTTGGGGGAGTGAAGTGAGGGAAGACTGGAGTCTGAGTAACTAAGGTTAGTCATGCAGGTTCTACATGCCCAAGAGACTGACCCTAATAAAACACTGGGCACCAAGGGTTGCATGAGCTTTTGTTGTTGGCAACACTTCACATATTCTGCCATACTGGGAGGCACACCACTGAGAGTTTGTGCATGTTTTTTTCTAGTCTTGGCTATATCTGAATTTTTCCTTTGCTGATTTTAATCTATTTCCTTTTGCTTACACTATAACCATGAGTAGAACAGGTTTTCTGAATCCTACGAGTCCTTGTAGCAAATCCTTGAGTCTAAGGATGGTCCTGGGGACCCTGACACAATAGAATATTCTCCAAAATCAAAGTAAAACATCTAAAGTTTAAATTGCCTTTATCAGAGTCAAATCAATCAGTAAATAAAGAGTTTGTTGAGCTCCTCCTATAACCAAGTTCTGTGCTAGACATGTGAGAACTCCTGGAATAAAGGCCTGATCAAATTTATTGGCTAATTGAGGAATAAAACTAAGACAGTGAAAGAATTAGTTTACAACACAAGGAGTTAGGATTATTTCATGTATAGACTAGATCAGAGGCTCTAAGCTCCTAGAGTTTAAAGATTATTGGAAGAGTATAAATATTTTTTTATGAAAATAGTTCTCCTACTGAATATCTACTGTGCTCTGCCATTGGTGGTTGTCTAACTTTCATTGTCTCTAAATCACATCAAGGTAAACATTTACATTCATATTTTACATATGAGGAAACAGGCTCAGAGAACTTGAGGCCATAATCATATATTTAATAAGTGGTAGAGAAGGGTTTCTGGTCAAAAATTTCCTATTATATATTTGCTAGTGTAACATAGATACTATATTGTCATTAAATAGTATGTGAGTACATTATCTAAAATTTCCAGTTTTACAAGTGAAGAATTCTCAGGCTTAAAGAGATTAAGGAACATTCACCTAGAAAGAGTCAGAACCAAAATCTGAACCCCTGTACATGATTATAGAGAAATAATAAAATTATTTTTAAAAATCCACAATAATTTTACCAAAAATACATCTGGTGTTAAAAAGAATTTTCAGTAATGCTGTATTTATCTTTAAATATAAACTAATTTTAAAGGAAAAAACAATTACAAACTATTTCAAGCTATTAAGTAGTATGAAAATACATGCGTATAATACATACACGCATCAAATATATAGTGCACAAAATTAAATATATGTGTGTTACAAACTTTTGAAAGTGAAACAACCACAACATTCTCTAATTTCAACTAAAAATAAATGAAGGATTCCAGGTATGTACTTCTTAGATTTTCATTCCTTATCCCTCAAATATCTATTTGTAGTTTGAATATTTTGCTATATAAGTCACAAGTAATCACAGGAGTAATGTTGTCAAATTGCATTAATAGATAATGCATGTATGTCAACATCATGTTATTAACCTAGGTATTAATTTCCAAGCAATTTCTTCAAACCTCTTAGATGGAGGGAAAATGAAGCTTTATTTGATGACCTCCATCACTGCATTGTTACTGAAGAATCCAACAGAAATTTAGACTACTAACTAAATTAAACACATTAAAAGCTTATCTGAAACTCCAAATTATAGCCTGTGAAGACTCAAAAATTCAGAAACACAAAGACAGCTATATTTAACTGATTTAAAAGAAAAAAATGACACAGCTGGAAATTTATTGTACAACAGTGCTCATAATAAAAAGATGCATGTAGTTTTCAGTAATGTCTATTCAAGCATTCTAAGGAAGTTTCAACTTAAAGACAACATCCATTTCCCTTAGGACATTGCCATATTCAAAGTAAGGTGGCTTTTATTTTTAATTGGGAAAAATAAAGAACTGTTTCAATCTTGCCATACTTTATAAGCAATAAGCAAATATTACCCCCAAAGGCGAGTCAGATGCAAAGATTCTCTCAAGAGATTAGTGAAACACATGCTTCTTATGATAAAATTTGGTGCTGAGGAAAATGAGATACCATAACTCTCTGAGCCATCAAAATTTTTCTGAAAGATAGTCCATGAATTTAGGATTACAAATCTAGTAAATCAAGGCTGTGGAACTGAAATGGTATCACATGCTGGGATTTTACATACATTGAGGTAGGACCACTGGAAGTTTGCCATGGAAGCTGAGTTAATGCTTATATATAGTCTGCCTTGAATCTTTTAAGAAAAACATTAGCATAAGTAGCAGGAAGTATTCTTTAATCTTCCATTTAATTTCATTCACATTTAAACAACAAAGGAAGATCTGAATATTTTGGAGGAATGAAAGCAATTTAATAGTTTCAGTGAAGCATACTCAGCATGAAAAAAGGAAAGAATGATTATATAGGAATAAAATATCTTTAAGAGACTTTAAAATTGGTTAAAAGAGAGTTTATTGATATTTATTGCAATACTTTTTGTCCTTTTTGTAATTTCCCTAAAAAAGTTAAGATGTAACACTTAATTACAATAAAGAAAAACACTTTATCTGACTTTCTTATAACTGTCTACTAATTAAGAAAACAAAACATTTTATCAAATTATCTATCACACGTCAGCAATATATTTATTTATTTATTTTCTGAGGAATCACAATTAAATGAGACACCATCCTTTAAAAGCCCTTTTAAGTATATGATGAAGGATTTTTTATCTAAGTTTTAGGAGTAGACATTAAAAATGTGTAACATATGTAGTCAGTGACATTAGATTGCAATATCAACTAAAGAGAAATTAAATTTGGGAACTAAGAAAGGAATCAGAGTGATGCTTTACTTAGACTTGAGGATCAACTGGTGCTTTTTCATTTCATGATTTTGGGTTGGGTTCTAGTAATTTCCCAAAATGATACACTTACATATACAGAGAAGCTAGAGATCTTTTAGGATGATCTGTGTCTTACTGGCTCCATTTTTATTGTGTATTTTTCATTGTTAAAAGTGCCTTTAAATGACTATACTATTTTCAATTCTTTTGAGTTCCCTTATGCAAAAAAATTACAAGCATTTTTAAATAAAAGTTTTATGAGGAAGTTTATCAATGACCTTGAAAGACCAAAACTCAGAACACAAATTTGTGCTAACTGCCATTCCAAGGGAAAATTTTAGTAAGAATATAAGGCTCTCTCTATAATATCCCAATGACACTACTTGTCTTCCCACTAGGCAAAATGAACTCTACTTTGAATTCTTCTCTTTCCTATTTTAAACACTATTTATTTAGCATTTATTTAGTAAATACTTTTATTTATTTTATTTAACAGCTTCATTATATATGTATTTTATGAGACAGCTCTTACTCATGTTTATTGCCCTAACCTAAAGGCACTAGAAGGACTGAATAAATATCTCTTGAATTTGTATGAGTTGAATACAGAATAATGTCAGTTAAGATCCCATTTGGAAAGTATCATCTAAGAATGGTTTAACCCCTGATTTGCAAGCAATATTTTTTTTAATTTATTTTTTATTGAGGAACATACAATAAAACACACAAACGTCAGTTTGCAGTTGATGAATTTTAACATGTGTATACATTCATGTAATCATTGCCTGATTAAGATATCAAACATTCTCACTAATTTTTTCCCTTCACCTATTTCACCCTTCCTCCCATCCCCCCACTCCTCTGATAACCACCAGTCTGTTCTCAGTGTTTATGAGTCTATTTCAGGTTCACCTGCTCATTTGTTTGTGTTTTGGATTCCATATATAAGTGGAATCATGGGATACTAATCTTTCTCTGCCTGACTTATTTCACTGAGCATAATATGCTCTAGATCTATCCTTGTTACAAATGGTAAGATTTCAAATTTGTTTTCTGGCTGAGTAATATTCCATTGTGTGTGTGTGTGTGTGTGTGTGTGTGTGTGTGTGTGTGTATACACACCACATCTTTATTCATCTATTGATGGATGCTTAGGTTACTTCTGTATCTTGGCTTTATCAAAAATAATCCTGTAATAAACATAGGAATGCATATATCCTTTCAAATTTGTGATTGTGTTTTCTTCAGGTAAATTCCCAGAAGTGGAGTTGCTGAGTTATATGGTATTATTTTTAGTTCTTTGAGAAACCTCTATTCTGCTTTCCATAGTGGCTGCACCAATTTACAATCCCACCAGTAGTATGTGACTTCCTTTTTCTCCACATCCTTGCCAATACTTGTTATTTCTTATTGATACTGGCCATTCTGACAGGTGTGAGAAGACATTTCATTGTGGTTTTGATTTGCAGCTCCCTGATGATTAGTGATGTTCAGCATCTTTCCATGTGTCTGTTGTCCATCTGTATGTCTTCTTTGGAAAAATGTCTATTCAGGTCCTATACCCATCTTTAATCAGGTTATGTTTTTTTATGTTAGTTGTATGAATTCTTTATATATTTTGGATATTGGCTTTTTATCAGATTTATCACTTGGAAATATATTTTCCCATATAGTATTTTGACTTTTCATTTTGTCAGTGGTTTTCTTTGCTATGCAGAAGCTTTTTAGTTTTATGTAGTCCCACTTGTTTATTTTTGCTTTTGTTTCCCTTGCCTAGGGAGACAAATCTATAAAAATACTAAATCCAGTGTTTATGAATGTACTGTCTATATTTTCTAGGGGTTTTATGGTTTCAGGTCTTTTATTTAGGCATTTAATCCATTTTCAACTTACTTTTGTGTATGGCATGAGACAGTGATCCAGTTTCATTCTTTTACATGTAGCTGTCCAGTTTTCCCAACACCATTTATTGAAGACTGTCTTTTTGCCACTGCATATTCTTGCTTTCTCTGTCATATGTTTATTTATCATATAGGCATGGGTTCTCTGTTCTGTTTCATTGGTCATGTATCTCTTCTTATGACAGTACCATACTGTTTTGATTACTATACCTTTGTAATATCATTTGAAATCAGGGAGCATGATACCCCTAGCTTTGTTCTTCTTTCTCAAGATTGCTTGGGTTATTCATGGTTCCATACAAAGTTTATGATTATTTGCTCTAGTTGGTGGAAAAATGCCATTGACATTTTGATAGGGATTGCAATGAATCTGTAGATTGCTTTGGGCAGGATGGCTATTTTGACAATATTAATTCTTCCTATATATGAATGAGCATGGGATAGATTTCCATTTATTTGTGTCTTCTGAATTTCTCTCATGAGTGTCTTACAATTTTCAGAGTACAGGTCTTTCACCACCTTGGTTAGTTTTGGTTATTTGGGGTCTTTTGTGGTCCCATATAAATTTTTGAATTATTTGTTCTAGTTGGTTGAAAGATGCTATTGGTATTTTGATAGAGATTTCACTGAATCTATAGATTGCTTTGGGAAATATGGCCATTTTAACAATATCAAATCTTCCTATCCATAAGCATGAATTAGCTTTCCTTCTTTTTGTGTCTTCTTCAGTTTCTTTCATCAGTGTCTTATAATTTTCAGAGTACAGGTCTTTTACATCCTTGGTTAAATTTATTTCCAGGTATTTTATTCTTTTTGAGGCAATTGTAAAATAGATTGATCTCCTACTTTCTCTTTCTGTTCATTCATTATTTGTATATAGAAATGCAACAGATTTTTGTATATTGATTTTATATCCTATGACTTTACTGAATTCATTTATTCTAGCTCTTTTGGGGTGGAGTCTTTAGGATTTTCTACATATTCTAGCATTGTACTTCTATATATAAAAATCATTGGAACACAGAAATTTTGTCTGTGTATGTGTATGTATATATTTAAAAAACAAAGGTGTATTGTAAGTCATGTTTCTAACCCTTGAAGTGTAGTAAAAACATGTTTTAGGAGATTATACACAACATTCTGACATAGGCAAAATTAAACATATTACCGGAATATGTTAATCATCAAAGCTGCTGTTTTGATTTCTACACTGATGGGTGCTGGCAGGAAATTCTGGGGAATTTCTCATAATATTCCTTTTCTGTATTTTTTTGTTGACAAACATGTTTTCTAACAAACCTGGCATGGCATTATATTATGGTAATGACTATATCCATTGTTCATTGATTTATACACAACGGTGCATGTACTAGTAAAGAAAGAGTTATGAATACATTAGTTGGACATTCAATAATCTGCTAAAATAGAAATTAGACTGATTATTCATTTATTTGTAATGTATGTAGATAACAGAAAATCTTCACTCTTATTCATTAATTAATTCTCTTTTGGAAATTTAGCCAGATTAATTTCTAATTTGTGATGTTTCAATGTGGATTTACTTTCATTTTTAACTTTTCATGAAAAAAAATGGCAAAAGTCTGTGATTCAAAAATACAAGTGTTTTCATTGACTCTCAATTTCACTAACATCTCAACCAGAACAGCAACAAGAGAGACTACTGCTTTGGTATAAATTACAAAAAAACAAACAAACAAAAAAGGGACCCTCTTTTCACTGGTAAATCTAAAAAAGCAGAAGTTGCTTTCTCTGAGTTGACAAGCTCCAGGCCCACTCATGTGGGGGCTGTTACTTGGCATCTGGATCCAGGCTGGATTTAAGACCCCATTCCTTCCATTGGTCAGATGTCTTTTAGCAACATTCTGAAGGTATATTTTTAACAATGTGGATTTGTAATGGTCAGGGCATATGTCTAAATCATGTTTTTTACTCAGACCATACATGGAAGGAATGGTCAGGACAAATAAAATGATGATTACACTCAGAGAATCTCTAGAGATACTGGGGTTTGTAGTCTGGAAAACCTTGGTCATCAATCAATAAGAATATATATATATGCATATGCATTTTCAGATTTGTTTCTCACCATGTCCTGATTTCACATGAATACATTTTATATGTCATCATTTTGTCACCTTTTCTAAGACGATGCTTTCACTGTCACTATTTCAGAAGAGTTTTAGGAAAACAAGTCTGATTTCAAACAGATTGTGATGTTAATCACATGGAAGATAAATCATAGTCTCAATTCAATTGTAGTTTTCATAGTATTTTCAAAGGATTTTAGACTTAAAGACTAGCCAAGCATTTCCAAATTTCAGTAGGAGCAGTTGGTTATATTTATCAGTTCAGTTTGGGTACTACCTGTTAAAAATGCGTAAGTAATTTAGGACACTTGATATACTTTCTGAAAGATTATTCTAAGTGAAGATTACATTATTCATTAAGATTCTTGGAGTTATGTTTCATATAAACACTAAAAGAGATGAAAGATAAAATTAGATATTTTTCCAATCTCAGAGAGAGTGAACATATGAAAATGTGGAAGACTAATCTCCTTTATTGTTATGTTAATGCAAAATATTTGTATCTTTGGCATTCTAATAGCATTACACATGTATATATATATTTAACCACCCCTGTGTGTACTGGCAAGGACTAATGGTGTCTAGCACCTTTGCACTATTAATAAAATTCTTTGGCCCTGTGAATTGTCCCTGTATCAGACTACTATAGGACATTTTCTGTATTTCCTTAGAAATATTGGACTCCTAAAAACTGAACTAAGATTTTAAAAACCTGGGAAGTCATTTAAGATCTGCCACTTACCAGTCAAGTACGCTTTGAAAATTTACAACCTTTACGAGGCTCACATTTCCATCTATAAATTGGGGCAAGAAATACTTGCTCTGGCTTCCTTCCTATGGTTTAGTTGTTAGGAAAAATGAGAGTAATGTATGAAAGTATTTTAAAGTTGTGAAGTTCTCTGCAGAAATAAAATGTAATTATTTGAAGTCTATTAGGTTGTACTTTGAAAATGGTTTGGCTTATGCTTATTGACATTTTGTATCATACATCAAATATGATCAACTAAATATACTTCTGAATACCATCTTTTAGCCAATCCAATTCCCTCATCAAGTGTTAGCCAACTAAATTATACACTCACATGATTCCAAGTGTGTCATACAATCCTCCAAGGCTGGAATGTCTAGGGTTATGCTGGTACCAGTTATAGGGGATCATTTGTGGAAGACAGGTTGCATCTCCCCTGACTGCAAGGCCAGGATTTGGTCTGTTGTGTTCATTGATCTATTTCAAGCATCTTGAACAGTAATTATCTCATACAACCTCCCAAAATATACTCTGTGAAAGAATTTCTCCCTCATAATATGGAAAAGATCTTAGTACAAGTGGAGAATGTGCTAAGCCATCTACAGCATATTTTTTTTAAAACAACGGTTTATGTTAATTACATTGTTATTTTCTCCCATGCTTTGAATATGAGCTGTTTTTATGCTGTACTTCCATGTAAATGCCAGTAGACTTAGCTCTTTCTTGAAACTCATTCATATACAAATAGCATTCATGCTTCATGGTTTAAAAACCACTCAGAGAAATCCAAGGCCGTCAGCAGCAGTTTCCCCACCATGCCTGTTCCATCAATACAAATGGCCAACAGGGAATGTGTTCAAGCTCTCTCTCTGTATCTCCAATCTTTTCCAGAAACAGTTTGTTACCAATGACCTATGTATCATATTATATGTCTCTGAATATCTAAATGGTATCATACACACTCTGTTGCAACTTACTTTTTTCCTAAACTATATACAGTTGGCCCTTAAACAAAATAGGAAGTATGGGAACAGATCTCCTATGCTGTTGAAAATCCATGTATAACTTTTGGCTTCCCCAAACCTTACCTACTAATAGCCTACTGACCTGAACTACTAATAAGCTCACTGTTGACTGGAAGTCTTATTGATAAAGGTCAACTGTGTCTTGGTTGTTATGATATCAGTTTACATAGATCTTTTTAATTTTTAATGGTCATAATAATATATTAATTATAAGGTTATATGTAGTTTAATAAACTCTTGACTATGTTTTCAGTCTTTTACTAGGGCAAATAATATTGAGATAATTATCTTTATCCAAATGTCTGTGTAAAAGTGTGAAAACACCTGCAGGATACAATCCTAAAAATGAAATGACTATATTCAATATTATATGTAACTAAGAAAGGTTTTAAGACATGAAGAAAAGTGTGTAGTTAAACTCTTGTTCTAATGCTCCACATCTCAGGTAAGTTTTTTGGGGGGGGTGTGGGGAAAGACTTCTAGCTTGATAAGTATTAAAATCAAGTTGGTTAGCAAAGAAGTTTGGATTATGAACTTTCTTTCTATATATCACAATTAAGTAAGTAATATATTAAACTATGGCATTACGATGGTTGATAAGAAACAAAACAAAGACATGTTTATGATACAGGTAGAACTCCATATTTTCAGGATGGCTGTTAACAAAGAAAAGGTTAACAGTGATATATGATACATCTAAGAGACATAAATCTTCCTCATTGAATGTCAACAAGGGTATGGGTACAATGAACTAGTCTAACAGGAAAAATATATATGTATATATAGAACAGTAATATTCTGACCAATAAAACAGTAACATTCTGACCAATGTACATTTAGTTCAACTGCTTGATAATAAGGACAGAATAAATAAATTCTACTGATTCCTAAAAAAGATAAAATAAGTGTCAGTTATGAAATGCTGATCTTTCAATTGTGCCACAAAACTGAGGGAAATGATGAGGGAAGAGCTGGTTCAGAAAGCTGTCAAAATTTCTTACAGCTGCAGAATTCTGCTCTGGTCATAGTCCAATAGACATTAAAACATTCTTTTTCTCAGAATAGGATTTATTTTAGTTATTGAAGCTGTAGCCTTGCCTCCGATGAATCAGAACTTACAATTCTTAATGTTACGAGTTTTAAAAAGTGCAAAATAGTTTACCTCGCTGTCCAGGAATATACCGTTGAGTCCTGTGTCTGGGTCTGACGTTTGCTAAAATCAGTTAAGAAAAAAAAAATTGACTGAACAATTTGCTTTTATGTTATGCTGTCAAGCGTCCTATGAGAACAAATGAAACCTACTCTGACCGATCACTGTGAACACCTTTTGATCTATTGTTTCCACTTTGACAGGGCTTCAGAAGACCGCTTACCTCAGCCTTCTTGGATCTTCTTCTTCCCCTTCTATTGGCCACCGCTCATTCACAGTAATGGGTTGACCCAGACTCCACTGTCGTGTTTTTATGAATCCTCCCTAAAATATATGCACCAGTAGCTCCAGCTTTAACCCCTCCAACCACCACAGCACAGGAAACTCTTTAATCTCAAGAACCCATAGCAAAAATTCAGGGTAATTTTTAGTCTGAATTCACAGTTCGAAAGATGTTAACAATGTGCTGATATCTAGACTTGATCTACGAGCAGGCACTGAAGTCAGTTTTGATTTCATGTATACCAAAAAGAGATTTTAAAACATTTTTCTCTAGAAAAAAATTTTTTAATTGAATACAAAGAAATAAAGGCCAATGTCCTTTGTCTCTATGGAAATATTTTAGTCATTTCTCATATAAAAGACATATTGGAATTCTCTTTAGCTACATTATGTTTGAGGGAAAGTTAGAAAAATACACCTCAAAAACTTAAAAATGAAATCTGGGAAGCTATATTTGATGTTGGCACAACACATGGTGGGTGTTATGCTCTGTTTTATAGGAATAACTGGTATCTCCGTTCCCTACTGGGAACTTCATTCCAAGCAATTATTAAAATGAGGTGTTTTGTTCTCTCATTATAACAGATGTTTTGCATTTAGTCCATTACCAACTATTCTGTTACACTGCTATTTTTTTTTCTTTAACATGTAAGTCTAAGATAATTGTTTTCTAGGTCTTTAATCTCAGGCAAAAAATTGTTATGCTTTTTGCGGAAAGACATAAATAAAAGTAATCTCATTTTCAGACCTGTTGATTGTAATAATTTTCTTTCTCAAAATCTATCTTATTCTGGGAGCAGGAAATTTGATATATAGGCTCATTCAATACTGCTTCACATACGTATTATCAAAGAGAGAGCCCAGAGATGAGGGAGGGCACTGAGCCCAAGGACCTTCTCTGAACCACCTGCTCCTCCCTCCTCATTATAGGCAGGTCTCTTAGAGCTCAGTTTTGTCATCTATCAAAGAGAATTGGACTAGCTCTTAGGGTTGGCCCTGGCTTGTCATAAATGATTATGGCCATGTTAGTCTCTCTTTAGCATCAACCCTACACTTTCAACTGGGAAATTCATTTAAGTTTAAGGGCTTTTATCAACAAAGATCTGATTCAGACATGGTCACCTAGTAGCTTTACAGGTACACTCATGTCACAATTAAAAAAAAATGAAGTGCTATCTGCTTCCTCACAGCAATGATCTCCTCTCCTCTCTGCACTCTTTCCTTTCTTCTCTCTTCTGTGTCTAAGCCCTCAGGATATAAACAACAGATGAGCTTCCAATCTGCACAACCCTTTGAGGTACTCTCCTATTTCTTAATTTTCTTTTTTTAGCCAAACATATTTCAGTTGTGTCTGAACTTTATTATACAAATGTTGCTACCTGTTCATTGTAGGAAAGTTAGACCAGTACACTGGCGGCCTCCAGTCATTTCTTGTTCACCAGTCCACCCATGATCCACCGCCTAAATAATCTCTCGGTTTCCCTAACATTGCTTTGACAAGATCAGCAATGATCTTCATGTTTACTAATCGATTGAAGCCTGTTAGTGTTTGGCTTCCTTAACTTGTGACTTTTGACAGTGCTGACCCATCTTTTATTAAGTGTTTTCTCTTGATTCTCTGACATCATTCTCTCCTAGATTTTCCTTCCCCTCCCCTTGTGACTTTTCTCTACCTATAACTTGAAGTTCTCTGTTTCCTCTAGCCTTTTTTTTAAATGTTCTGTCCTCTATTCTATGCTCTTCTTACTCTATATAGATTTTCTGTGGGATTCCGAGGGTTTAGCCATCTCTCTATTACGGTGATTCCTGAGTCTCTAACTCCAACCCAGCCTCTGGAAGAACACCTGCACTCCAATGTGTGTATATGTCTGCTTTCTAGAAACCTTCTGTTGTATGTCTCAAAGGCATATGTGTAGAATGAAATTTACTATTTTCTCTTACTTCTAACTGCTCTCGTCATTTTATACTTTTGAGTGTCACTGTCATTCAGTCTCCCAAACCAGAAAAATCTGGAAATCATTCTTAACTCTTCCCTGTCCTTCGGTGAGTGTGTGATAACAATCACATTGTAAGGACCCAGAAGATGTGATATAAATAAAAATGACCGTCTACAATGCTTACCAGGTTTGGTATCATTATTTCCAGACTAAAGACACAGGACGTTTTCTACTGTTTGTATTATCTCTATCTACATCTTGATTTTTCTTATAACAATCCAATATACCTTCCTTTGATTATTGATTCCTGGAAGATGGGGACTTAAACCCCTCGTTGGAATGGCTCAAGTGGCAGTTCAGTAAATTAAGACAATGGTGAGAATGCCTGAGTCTTGCTAGCTGTTCTAAGAATTGATGAAAGGCTGTTCAGTCTTTTCTGGTTCTGCAAACAAGGACAAAGGAAGCGTAAAGTGTAATGACATGGCTTCAACATTGTCTCTAAATATGGACTGATATTTTTGAAGTCCATGGGGCTTTGGACGTAGTAAGTATTCAGTAAGTATTTACTGAATGAGTAAATGAACATATTAACACATAAGGTACCTGCATCATTTTGATAGTCATGAATTTTTGATCAGCATAAATACATAAATAGAAACATAGTGGAGAGTCTTAGATATATGGTCGAAAAAAATGAGTTAAAATTTTCCTTTTGCAACTTACTAGTTTGAACTTTCACAGTCTATTCAATCATCATGAGTCTACGTCTACCCATGACACACCTGCCCTGACTTCTTTGAGGGGTGGTTTGAAAACCAAATAACTAATGAAGGTAAATGTGTTGGATAAGTGTAGAAAAAAGTCACAGTGAAACAAGTTAAAGCTCAAGGAAAACTTACAAATCATCTCTTCCAACTGTCTGTTTTTACATATGGCACATTTCATTTGTCTCAGACTTGATTATATCTGACATCACAGGCATTTATTAGCAACAAGCATTCATTGAATGAGTCTTCATTATAAAGTTTCCTCAAAAGGTAACTAAGCTTATCCAAGTTGTGGATTATAATTAACACAGAAATCACACTGTCTCTGTTGAAGTATCATCTTTTAAAGGACATTTATGGATAATGCAACCTTTGTTCTCTCAGCCTGTGTTACTGCTGTGGTCTTGGGCTTCATGCATCTCCTGTGTTACTTCCAGGATCTTGGGTTCAGTTCCTTCCTGGTTAACTCCAGTGTTGGTGAGGCACAAAGGTCGCTTGCATGTACCTGAGATATGATTTGTTTTGTGGGTGTGTGATCTCAGATGTACAAAAATGTGATTTTTCACCCCACCCACCTAACTGGTCTTTGACTGGATAGAATTCTGATTTGAAACAATATTCCTTCCACATTTGAAGATGTTTGAAGAAGTGATTGTCTGGTTGTTTCTGGAGTTGAGATGGGAAAGGTTGCTGAAATTGTAACTTTTAGTTTTCAGAATGTGACCCCTTTTTTTGCTGTGTGAAAACTTTTGAGATTTTCTTGCATCTTCCGTTTCTGAACTTTTACAACTATATGCTTTGAGAGAATATACTTCACTCATCCACTGGGTACTCAAGGAGTCCTTTCAATCTGAAAGTTCGTGTCCATATGGCCAATTTTTTTTTTTGTCTTAGATAGAGCATCTCCTGGGTAAAGTGTCTAAAATTCTCCTATATTTTCTTTTCTATTTCCCTTCTCAATACTTCCTCATGCTTTTTGAAAGATTCCTTTATTTCATCTTCTGGCCTTTAAAATTCCTATATCATATGTCATATATTTACTTTGGGAACTTGTTCTCTGGTCCTTTCTGAAAGTATTCTTTTATTTTATGTAAGTACTATCTTCCCTTATCTCGATCAAAATGACATTAAAAACTATAAGGTTTAGTATAATGAGTGTTTTTCTGCTCCTTGCAATAATTCATTTCCTTTATTTCTTTTTTTCTTGGTTTGATTTGGCTTGTAGAGGCATTTCATATTAGAGGATTTCCTCAGTTATCTAATGTTACTTTGTTGAACTTTGTTAAGAAGAAAGCACTGATAATCCTACTGGAAGATCTAGGAAAATCAATATCACTTGACAGCTAAAGACCAGGTATTCTCTCTGTCTCTCTCTCTATTCCTCCACACATATTATCATAACACACGTGTGTGTATGTGTCTGTAAATCCTGGGTATAAAGTGAAAAAGCCAATGCCTAGTCTTCATAAAGTACTCTGTATTACTATGAATTTTTATTACTATGGTAACACAAATTTTTTCCGTTGTAAATAACTAGCAAATAACCTTCTATTCATAGTTTAGTCTTTATATCTGAACCATTCTGAGGCTATGCTATTCAAAATTGATCTGGAATTGGGAGTAAACCCTGCCTTTTATAAGTAATTTATGTTTCAATTCAACTTTTGATATTTATCACTCTCTTTGGGGCCAGTTGCTCTAAGATCCTACAAGACTTTCATTGCCTAATCAAAAAACAGAAATAAAAACAGCTCTGTGGTTCTGGAGACCTCTGTTACCAATTACCCAGAGCCAGTCTGCTGGCTTGATTATTCCTCCAGCTTCTCTAGCCTTCTCCATTTCTGCCAAGTTAGCCTTAGCACCACTGGCCTTCAGCAGATACTAAGATAACAGGAGGTGGGCAGCTTGAAAGCCAGATGGGTAAAGCTCATCTCCAAAGTACTTTAGAAGAGGGCTTTTACAAGGCAAACTTTCATCAGAACGTTCAGAGTATACTACTCAACTCATAATGTCTCCAGTAATTTTGAGGGGTTTTTTTGTGTGTGTGTGATTTAAACCTGAGATTTTTTTGAGATTCAAAAAAATGAGATTTTATTGACTCATGTATGTATTTTTATTATCTTTAGCTTCTTATCAAACTGCCCTTCCAGGCCATCTCAAGGGACCTCTATTGTTGAAGCAATACATTCTCACCTGCTCCCTGCATATCATGTAACATCAATTATAATGTGATTGTATTTATGATGTACTCCTCTCAGTCAGCTGGTCCTAGAGACTTATGACCCCTGTGGGGTCACAAGTGGGACTGAAGGGATGGACAGCAGTGCCACAGAGCTAGGACCTGCTTGGTCCCATTCTTGTTTATATCATGTACTTACTGAATCAGCACTGTTGGGCAATTCAGATTAGACTGGATGAATCTGATAATACTGAGTTTATGGGCAGCTAACACCAAGTTGTTGTTCAGTCTCCCTTTGGCTCTAGTTTCTTAAAAGGGGATAATAGTTATTTACCGAATACAGCATATCTTTGCTTTGGAAAGCTAGGGGTTTAATTGTCTTATTAAGGCTTATCACACACTGCATGCGACCTGATCTGCTTTACATTCTTTTAAACATCATTTAATCTGACGAGTGATGTGTAGTAGGATTGCTGTGACCTCAGTTGTCCGGAGAGCCTTCTCTTGCCACGGGACAAATGCAAATCTCACAGCTTCTCAGCACTGGGCTCAAACAGTAATACGTGTCCTCCAAATTGCAAAGAGACTATCCATGTTCCTAGTGGTAATGGATACATAGCAAACTGTCTTCATTTTGGAGAAATGTCACAACTTTCCTTAGACCCCTAAATCCCTATAATAAATCAATGACTTGGCAGTCCTACGGTCTTCCATTATATTTGTCTCCAGTGCTCTGGCATTCAAGTGTCTAACCACTGTATCTAACTAATAAAGTCTACACTCTAGATTGTAGCAGATGATATTCTATGAGATGGTATTTCTGCAGATTAAAATGTGATACAAAGCCAAGGAGTTAACACAATCCAGAAACAGCATGGCAAAATTATATTGCTGTTCCTTTTCTGGTGAAAGAAAACAGACTGTTTTTAGTAGTTTTGTTTATTGGAATAGAGGAAAAAGACATTATTCAGATCAGTTGCTTCATACAGAGCACTAAGAGCTATGATGATCTGGGCCACTTATGAGGCAGCAATTGCAACAGAAGTTGCCACCTAATTAGATTTTGGAAAATCCATTTTTATCCTCTAAAACTACCCCTCCACCACCAAACAAAAATAGGAATCTGCAGAGAATTATTAATCCTGCACTTTAAAATCATCAAAGATGGCACTAATAATTCTTTTATTGAAGGGGTATTGCATTAATTTAATATTTTTGTAGGGGTGGACAGCTCTGCTATTTTCAACTTGGTCTTTCCAATCCGAATGGTTCTTATTTCATGGGTTGCAGAGCTGGTCTGAGAAATCTATCCCTTTCTGAAGTTATCTATTCCAACTATATGTATAAGAATTTGGGAAGAAAATATGGCAAGGGTATGGGCTGGATAAAGGTTACTTCTCCTCTTGTTATCTTACAATCACAAAACCCTCACTGGTGGACTACCAAAGTTCCTGTGTCCCTGGGAATTAGTTTTGTTTCAAAACCATGTTTCCTTCTTCAGGGCACAATATGTATTCACATAAACACACACACACACACACACACAGAGCAGCACATCCTGTGATTTCATTGCAAAGTAGTTAAGATACCCTCTCTTTCATTCTGGTAGCTCTAGGTTCATGATTTAACTAAGATTTAAAAATTCAGTAAAGGGCCAAAAATTCTGCATCGTATGTCACAATGGCTCATCTGTAGCTTTGATGAGCAGTTCTGGTGGGTTTTTTTATTTTACAAATCAAACAGCTCCCCAGTGGACTTCACATCTCTCTCATTTCCAGAAATCTAATTCTCAACTGGCCATTATTAGGTTCTTTTTGGATCAGACCATTGTGTGTTTGTGCTGATCCTGATATCTATTAACAGAAACTATATCTATTTCACTCATCAGTAAATGACATCAGGTTTGCTCTTTTTCACTGAAATCAGGCAATTTATTTTTATTGCTGTGGCTTCCACCAGCAACTGATGGGCATCACTAAGGTCTTTATAAAGACACCCATACTTCCATCCCCAATATATGTCTCGGTGCTTTGTGAAGATGGATGTGCGGATTGTACATGGTAGATCCATTTTACCATAGAACATAGGAATTATATTTTGTGAGAGTTTTGATTTTATGTCTCCATGATATGCCAAAGGAGCAACTTCATTTACTGTACACCTTCTTGAGTTCCATTTTGTGATAGTATTTCAGCAAATTAACAGACAGATTCCCAGTTGCTTAAATTAATTTAATGAATCCAGAATCTCTGGTAGGATAGTCATATAACTAAATTCAGCCTGATCTGTATTATTCTATCTCCTGGGTTGAATCCCCTCATAATCTATCTATCCTTCCTAGTATTTAGCCAATAGAAGTTAGGAAATTCCTGTAGTTCTTTAAATGCTGTTTTCATCCCAAAATTTAACTTTCCAATTGATACCTTGTTGCTCCCTCTTAATATAGTTTAGGAATTATTAAAGGTTAAGGGGAATGAGGCATGAAAAGAATGAAGTTCCTCTTACAGTAATTCCCTGAGTTGAGGGAGTCTTTAAACAAGTAGGAATTGCTTTACAAGTTGGAGAAAGTGGGGGCTTTTTCTCCAAGCCAAGGAGGTGCCGGGAGATCGGCAATAGTAGCCACTCCTACACATCTTGATTTTATTGTATAATCTCTATTCCAGTTCTTGAGGGGCCCTCTGTTTCCAGATCGATGCTTTAACTTTTATAAAGGGACAAGATGCACATTGCATTAATTCCAATTGAGAATGTGTGTTTGATTTTTAGTTCTCTCCTCTTGCAGTGGAAAGAAATAAGACCTTTACCTTTTAAAAGCAATTTTATAAAGCCTGTATATTACAAGCCCTAAACTTGAGCTTAGAATTTTGAGAGTTGAGCTTGCCATTCTCTTTTCTAGCTGCTCTGTGGGCCTTTAGAAGCAGTCACTGTGCCCTTCAATCCTGTTTCATGCCCTTTATATTTTCTGAGAGCAATAACTATATGGCCTTTAAAGACTTACCCTCAGGAGATATGTAATTTTGGGGAACTACAGGGGATACATCCCATTTTTGTGTGTCACTGTCTTCCAAACTCTCATCCCTGAACAATTTCAAGGTTTTGACTGCCTTTTACTTGAACTGTGCAGATAACCAATCATGGGTCTGCACATTTTCCAACAATCTGATGTCAGTAATAGATTTCTGGCCTTGATATCTTTGTCTACCAGGTTTCTAGGCTATAATCACCAGATAAAAATTCTGGGTGTTTTGACAAAAAGGGGGTTTCTTTGAAGGTGGTAGGTGGAATCACATACACGAGAGGAGGCTGGAAGACTGAGCTTGGAAAAGAGGCAGCAGAAGGGAAGGCTCTTAGCAAACAAATAATCCAGCCCGGAAGCCATTGTCATGAATGCTGAACACACCTGGAACTCAAGACTCCCACAGACAGTCTGCCCTGGGGGCCACTGCAGAGGGATTCTAGACCAAGAACAAATATATTCTTTGCTAAGCCTGCCACTACTTCCACCAGGGTGGGGAGAGAAGAGGCACTTAGAGGCCTACTGAGAATCACTAAGATTACAATCAAAGGCACTTCTGCACATATAGGAAGAGAGTTTGGAGCCAGCACAGATGAAGTGACTGTCTTTTACCCAAGAATATACAATTGCCTCATTAAAAGCATAAGCTAAACTTTTTTCAGCACAGGTACCTTCTCCATGATTTGTCCTTTACTAACCCCAGGACGCTGTCTTAATGTGGCTCCCATCCTTGCATCCACAGGCCCTCTGCTGTAACCTTACCAAATTTTTGCAGTTTTTAAAATTTATTGTTATATCTTCACTCCAAGCCTTACTTGTGATCCTTCCACTACCAGAAGTCCCTTTCCACCCATCTGTACACACAATGCACATTTACAGCATTACTTCCTTCATGAAGCCTTCTATTATTTCCTGTGTAGAATAGCTACATGCTCTTGTTGGAAACTGCTGTGCCCAGTGTAGACTTCATTCCAACTAAAGCAGTTTGTGGTTGTTTCCATAGTCGTCTTCAAGAATATCAGCTCTTAGATGCCAGGGTATTTTTTTTCTGCTTTTTTTTTTCATTGACTAACATTGTGCTGGCATATCATAGGTGCTCAGTAGATGCTAAAGTGATGAGGACGAGAAACTAAATTGAGCTGTAACTCTTACAGCCCTTTCAGTCAACCTTTAACTCCCTAACAAAATCATTTTAAGCTACCTGTTCCCTTGAATTTTAAGCATCTAATTCTTAACTCCTCTTTTCTCCATTATGAGAATTGGTTATGAAAAACAATATTTAGTATTATTCATAAACAGCATTTATCTTTTATTTCAGTAGGAATTTTGAATGCGAATTAGTTACAATTATAATCAATTTCATTGATTACAGCTATTCTGTGGGATTGGATATTCCAATTAATTACTTCCCTATGGATGAGTTTTCCCCTTTTTTCTTGTTTTGCCAAATACTTTGGCTTCTTAAAACTTAGGCTAAAAATCATCTCTGCATTGGGACTTTTTGTATTTTCCTTAAAATTTAAAATACATTAATTAAAGCAAAATAGTTTTGAATAAAGACATGGCTTAATAATTTCCTCAAACGAGGATAAGATTTTTTTTAAAGGACAACTAAAAATAGCATATAATTAAATGCTTAACACTGAATTTTACTACACATGGGATTTTAGTATAATGGTTAGGCAGGGCTTCAGAGTCAGATGCCTAACTAGCTGTGACTTTGTGCAATGCATCTAATCCTTTTCATTAGTAAAAGAGGCAGTGATGGCACTTACCTCATTGGTTACTATGAAGATCTATGTGAAACTTTCAGAGGATAGGCTATCATCAGGGGTTAGCTGTTAATACCCCTGCATGGGAAGGAAAAAGAGAGTCACAATGCTTGAAGGTAAAGATCTAATTGGAGTTAGAATGAAAAGCTAGGTCATGGAATCTCTCTCCAACACATCCTAATGAACTCAGGAAACTGTTCGTTGATTCAGTCGGACTTCAGGTGTAGATGATTGTGTTAATTGTCCACAAGGCCAGTCTTGTGCCTTATTGATATCATTGTTTTATTGGTATTTTGCATTTTTTTACCATTCACTTTTTGTATTTGTTCTTGCATAATATTTTAAATATAATTAATGTATATCTTTAGTTTGCATTTGTTCTTGTACAGTGTGTATTTTTGTATGAATGCATTTTTAATTTATGTCAATGTTTTTGGCTATAACTATTGTTTCATTTTTTTTACCCAGCCACTTATTTTTATGATCCAGCCTTGCAATGTGTAGTTCATGTCCACTACTTTTCATTGAGAGCCTGACTTCTTTAGAAGATAATATTTGAAAACGGCTAAGATGTTGTATAACAATGTCCTTTTCATTTTCTTGTTGGAATGTTCACTCGTGTTCCTGGCTAGAGACCCCATCCATATTTTCCATATTCACAGTTTTGGATGATATGCTGTTTCTTTTTCTATTAAAAGGATACCATTCTTAATTGAGACATGATGAAAGAAGTTATCTAAGAAACTATAAAGAAAAGAATGTTTTGTACTATTACATGGCCACAATAGCAAAAGTGCAGAAGACATGTAACACAAACCTACTTTTCTTGTAATTCTTGAATAAAACCAGATAAAATATGTATTTGTTATTCTGTGTTTGGTGCCAGTATATAGTAATGGAGATTCCAGAAACCACTGTGAATTTCATTACTGAAACTGAAGAAATAAACTGCACTGATGGTAATGCAGCTAACTTTTCTCCACCCTCTGTCTGCTAAATTAAGGAAGCAGAAATAAAGTAATTGCAATTATATTGTGAAAGCCTCAGTCTGATACCTTTTGTTCCTTATTAATTTTTTAAAAGACATTTGCTAGTAGTATGAAGGAAAACATACCAACATTTTTTTGCATTAAAAAAATCTCATCACCAATTTTTATCTCTCAGGATCAAATTGGTTTTTGTATATAATGGAATACAAATCACCAATAGGTAATACCAATGACTTGTCCATGTTTAATGCTTCAGAAATTTCAGGGATAAAAATTTTGAACTGATCATAGTCATCAGTCATTTGCTTTGCTTGCAATTAATTTAGAATGTGATGGCAGTAACATCTATGGCTTTAACATCAGCTGTTATTTGGCAAAGAAAAAATGTGAAAGATTTGAGTAGAAAGTAACATGAGGAAAGTTTTGATTACATTTCCACTGAAGCACATTTTAAAGCAGAGACATGCCACAATATTTCAGTTCTAGACCATCCCAAGGTAACAATCATTTACAAATAGCGGTAATATACCTTGCTAAGTGCTATTAAAGATCTATGTGATAGACAAGGGCGTCTCCCTGAGTAGTATGACTCAGGTGTTAAACTACTTCCACATCCATTTGCCAGTTATTCAGTCCCCCAAAGACTATGTTATTATAATAAAGCCACTCAAAGTTTCTGTGCCACAATTGATGTTTAAGGCTATTATGAAATAATTATATACATAAGTACAAAATGAGTGCTAAGGTATTAGAGGACCTTGGAATAAATCCTCTTTGAGACAATTCTTACATTTTGTACCTGAAATGCCACAGAACCCAAACTATCCCCAAATACAATAGGAATAGTTGTTTTTTTTCATACTTGAGTTTTATACTATAAAGATTCATACCTTCCACATCATTTTAATTGCATCTATTGGATCTGTAGATCTTATTCCTGGAACCCTTAACATTTCAACTTGAGTGTGGGTGTGTGAAATTGCTGTTACTACAAATGGATTTACCTTACTGAACCAGAAGGGAATGACCGATATCAAATTAAAATTTCATAAAAGTTTACATTTTCCAATTCTGCCTAGGGAAACATGATCAGTTTGGATACTCAAGACAGCATAGCTTCAAATGACTGTTCTAAGCCCTTTGACACTGTCTTTGCACACTGAAATCAAACAAAAAAGGCCTAACAAACACTGGGTTTTCAAAGAATCTTTTATCTTGCCTCCCCAAACTGCAAAATGGTTTCTTCACATTTAGCTGAAATTGTGTAGTGAGCTCCAGCATTTTGTTTTGAAAGAGATCTATATCCAAAATGACATGATTGTTGTTAGTTTTACCTTCGTATATTTTCCATTAGTTATTTTTACATCTACTTGGAATTAGGCTAATGAAAGCTGCTAGAAAAAAAATCCAGGGGGAAACTTGAACAAGCATACACATTTTATAGAAAAAAGAATTCTTATAAAGCAAAGCAAAGCTATTGGAATCTAAAGTGACTTGGCCAAAAGAACTTGTCACTAAGTGTTTTTTCCCTCTGGTAGAGAATTGCAGATTTTATTTGAAATATTAGACATCTAAAAAGACCTGGCTACGTAATCCACTATACATTTCACAAATTTCTCCCAAGCCAAACAACCTAATTCCAAATAATATTTTCAGCCAAGGGACAATAAATATTTTCACTGTTAAATTTCATTTTCAACTGCTCAAAAAGCTTCCAAACTGTTGGCTTCATAAGTTAACAACTCACTTCCAACACTCATTTCTAGGATTTTAGCTCAAATTCATAAACTTTATGGAAGAATATGTGGATTTTTTGGCTTTTTAAACTCTTTCATGGCCAGCTAACTGTATTTCTTCTAACATATTCATTCTATAGATATTAGGGAAAGAGTACCAAAGTAATTTTAAATATATACCTTACCTTTTCCTAAATTCTTAGAACAATGATATAATGTTCTAATGTTATAGATGTCCTAATGTTATAGAATGATCTAATGTTATAGAAGACAAGAATAATAATGTCTTCTTCAAATAATCCAAAAAGATAGCATGTTTTTAAATGCATATTCCTTCTAGAATCTTTCAATATCTTTTCCATACCCTTACCTAAGGGGTTCTTAAAATTTAGAATCATCCAGGGAGCTTGTCAAAATTTCATGTTCCTAAACCTTAGGTTCAGAGATTCTGACTTAGTAGGCTTGAGATGGAGCCCAGGAAACTGCACTTTCAAAAAAATCTTTTCAGGTTGATGCTGATGCAGATTGTCCAAACATAATACTCTGTACAAATTTTCTCTGCAATTTTTAATTAAATTGTGATTCATGATCCCAACAGCTTTCTTTCCCCATGTGGGTGGTTCCTACGAGAGCAGGGTCTACAAGGTGGGTATTCAGAACTGGGTGTTTTTTCTAGTTATATTATAATCTGTTGTTAAGGAGTTGCTTAAACTTGAAGTGGAGAAAATGGCATAGAATTTCACCCTGTCATCTCTGAAATACAACCTTGTTGTCCTTTAAGACTTAGAACTTTCCATAACCTATGACAAGGGAAAGAAAACTAGAGAAACCTTGAATCTGCCAATTGGCTGCTATGCCAGTGTGGGGACTGTAACAAAAAACCTGCATCATTTTCTTTCCATTTTCACCACATGGAATCTATCATAACAATCCATTTTAAAAGCCCCTCGGGCTGGGCGGGGTGTGCTGTAGACAAACTACCAGCTCCACTGTTGACAGGGTCCCTATGTCTAGGCATTGCTTTGATCTCTTGAGAAACATAAACATCGTTGCAGAAGGTGTTAGTTAGTCTTTATCATTAATACATTTTGCACGTTTCTTTGTAATTATGAGCTTATTCCTTGGACATAGAGAAAGGAAAACTTACTCTTTTCCCAATTGGTATAGCACGACAGATGCTTTGACGTGTTGAGCAGACTTCCACTGCAGGTGGGAAGCACTTTGTGTCCCCCAGACTTAGCACACTTCTTGGCAAAAGTGCTGTCTTCAGTAATCATTTGAATAAAAAGAGATAAACGCCTCTTCCATAGAACTCATATTCGAAATGGGTGGATAAGAGGCATGTAAATGAGCTTTACCCAAGATATGAAAGGTTGGATGTGGCATGAGATGGTGGTAAAATGTCACTGGGCTCAGATGAAGAAGAGAAAGGATGGGAAGAAAAAGGGAGAGACCAAGGGAGGGAAGGAATAAGTTCAGAAAAAGAACATGATTTGATTTCATGGTGGGAAGCAATAACTTTATAGAAAAAGTGGCATTTAAATCCTTTCTAGAGCAGTAAGTGGGCATGGGAAAGTGTTATTTACTAAGTTTAGTGAATGTTCAGGCTGGGTCTTTATAAGGGTGTTGTTTGAATTACCTTCCCAACTACTGTATTTGGTTAATCAGTAGCTCACCAAGTAGAAGAAATACCAGTTGGAGGGAGTTAGAAGAACATTATAAACAGCTTGCACTGAGCACCTTGGGAGTTAACAAACTCCTGAGGTTTATAAAAGAAACACTACTCTTTCTTCTTTAATATTTCGGAGTAGATAATGATAAGAACCTAAATTTCTTGGCTGTGGTAGTTTTTTTTCAAGAGATGATGCTCAGATTTTTCCTTGTCAGTAATGCTGTTCTTGATTAAAAATGAGCAATCTTTACAGTATCTGAGAACAATTAGATCTGTATCATGTAACTCAAGTCTGTGATTTCATATGCTTTCGATATTTCTATCAAATTTCTTTAAGTGGCATTTTCTCCCTTCTAGGGAGATTCTAAAAGGATCAGTTCCATGAGCAACTGGGGGAGTGCATGGGGAGAATGGGGAGGTGATGCTAAGAAACCATAGATTTCAATTCAGAAGGAGGCACTGATGACTCCATATACTTCTAATGGGAGATGTCTTCAAATCAGAAAGAACTTGTAAGAAGTTATAGGCCTTTTGTAACATCTAAATATATTTCTCCTCCTCAGTCATTTAAGACACTAAGTCACAAAGTTTTCTTGACTCTTTAATCAAAAACATAAAAAGCAAGCTAGCCTAATGTCCAAAAAGGAAGGCTTTTAAAAGAGATTTTGCAGGAGTTACATTTTTTTCCTCTTTAGTTATGGGAATGGGATACATATCTTGGTAAAACTGGCTCATATGTCACAATTTACTGACGTTTTTGTGGTTCCTGTAAAAAAAAGAAAACAGCATTATAGAGGATCGTAGCCCCACCGAAAAGAAAAAAAAAGTTTTGTGTCATTTTCTAGAATTTGTGCCTACTTAATTTATACAACAGTGAACTTATTTCTTTGGATGGAACTTTGTAGCATGCTTTCTTTAGTAATATGAGAAAATCTGATAGATTACACGTGGAGTAAGGAATTTGGCTTCCATCAAGTTACTTTTGTTTACTGTAATTTCTTGACAGTTGTTTTTTTGCTCAGTTTTTCAATTTCTAATGTCCGAGGAGAAAAAGAAATTGAGTGATAGCCAAGACCAACTGCTCACTATGTCTCTACCCCAGGCTGCGTTCCACTCCTCTTCTCTACCCCAGCCATCTAGAGAATAAAGGCACAGAAGTTAAGGCCCTCCTAATGCAAATATCATTTTTCCCCCAGTGTTACTCCAAAACAATGTTGGCCCACATGGAAGACACCATTTTCCTAGGTTAAAGTCAGATGTCGGGGGCCAACAATACTGAAGGCAGCCTGAGTTTTCCCCAAGCCCACATCCAGATCTTAATTTTTCCATCCTACATTGTTAGAAAAGGTGAGAACAGTGAGCCCTAGGCATGTGTCAGGCAAGGAAAATTTTATTCTGGGTCATTTGTCAATGAGCAGGAACACAGCTTAACAGGCAAAAGTGGCTTTGTAAAAAAGAGAGAAAGAAAGAAAAGACAGAGAAGGGAAAAACAAACGGAGGGGAGAGAAGACAAGAGAGGAGGGTTTATTAGGAGATTCAAACGTCTGAGTGACAGAGATGAGCCCTACCCCATCACTTCAGTCTTATAAATGTCCATACCTCCAAAAAACATTTGACCTGTATGTGCCAGGAGCTTTTCTAGGCTCTGGAGATAGAGCATTGGAAATAAAAGACTAAAATATCTTCCTCCATGGAACTTATCATTATATTAGGTAAAACAATACTAAGAGTATATAAATAAGTAAAATATGTATGTTATGTGGTGACAAGTATGCAGAGTGGAGAGTTTTCAAAAATTAAGGGACTTTGAGAAAGGTGACATTTGTTAAGAATCTGAAAGAGGCAGGTGAAACATTCTGAATCAATTTAGGTTCTTTGAATTGCAACCAAAATCAACTCTGACTAATTTAAATAGAGAGGAAGATTCATTAGAAAGATACCAGGGTTATTTGCACTAGTAGAGAGGAGAAATAAACAATCATATATGTAACAAATGAATAAAACAAAACAAATACTTTACAGTTTAGAAGGAAACTACCAGAGACACCCATGAGCTTCTGCCCCAGGAGTTGATGGACTCCAACTTCACTTCAACACTGTGATTTGATCATATTCATCTCTGTCTCCTTTGCAGTTCATATTCCTAGAGGATTATTGACTCATCTCAGCATAATAAAATCAACTGTGACCAAGCAAGGCAGAGGAAATATTATTATGAGCTGGGGAGTTTCTGTAGGGGTGAGGTCATTGGAAAAGGGTAAGTAGTATGGATAAGGTCTTTGAATTAAGAAAAGAGAGGAACAAATTTGTATCTACAAAACTGAATAACCTGTTTTTTCTTAAGAGTATGAGGATGGAGGAGAGTCTAGGGGGTTATTTTTCAGACTAGGGTGTCCCTCTTACTCTTTCTGAGCAGGCCTCAGGTAGGATAAAGGTACTGCAGATTTAGTAGACATTCTGAAAACCATAGACTACAAAGAGATAGGAAGAGGCTGACAACCCAGGATGAACCAAAGGCCCACTCTGCTTCCTCTGCAGGATGACTGACATATGTCTAGCTCTGCTCCCTGGGTTACCGGTGTCTCTGTTTCCTGCTCATTAAGGTGGCCCAATAGGAAGAAAACTAAGATGAATAATTTAGACACCTGGTGACCCTGGAGTCTAGCTCTGTGGCCTTGAATCAGTTCAATAGCCCAGACTCTTAGAGCACAAAGTTCTGTGGACTCATTTAGTCCATTGTTCTTGACTTATGTCTGAGGATGCTAAAGATCAAAGAAGTAATTACTCAGCCAAATACTTAGTAGCATAATCATGACTAAACCAGGGCTCTTTATTCCCCATTGAGTGTTCTTTCTGCTGTATTAAATCACCTACTTGGCCAAGAAATGCTGCTTCATTTTCTTCTTTTCAAAAATCGGTAGTAATCTCTACAGAATAGTTCTTAGGTTTTTGGATGAGAGAGTTCTGGGTTTAAGTCTTCACTTCAGGTTTACCTTTTGTGTGAAATTTTGCAGGTTAATACAAATTTCTTGTGCTTCAAATTTCTGGTTTGTAAAATGAAGACAAGCTTTACCTCATGGAACTCTTGTGGTTATTAAAGGAGATAATTATATGAGGACTTTGAGTAAAACCATTAATGATTTTTTTAAATAGCCTCTTTGGGTTTGTATAAATTGAATTATTTATTTTATCAATGTTATTTATGTTTGTTGCCACAGGTTAGGTTATATAGTCCTTGGTGAAGACAAGAGGAAGAAGGAGAAGGAAGAAAAGGAGGAGGAAGGGAAGGAGGAGGAAAGGCAGGAGGGGAGAAGCCACCATCAAAGCCTACATTCCAGATGAATAATAAAACCTTCTGTCTTTACCCTCACTCTAAACTTGAGATAGAAAAGGTACAAGTGAGAGGGGTTTCTTTTATCTTAAACTAAACATTCTCATCCTTTCAGAGAGGGAGATCTTAGACTCCTGCTGTTGGAATTTTCATCTTATGCTTCAACTCAGCAGGTGCTGGATGGGTTTACTTGAGAAACAAAGAAAGCATTTTACTTCTACATTAAAAGAATTATTTGGAACCTGGCAGACTACTGCCTGATACTTCACCTCTGAGAGAGAATTAGATACAGTTAGGAAAAAGTAAAAAATGAAAGACTTCTCTGGTACTGAGTGTGGAGACATCTATCATAGTTACAAATAGCACTGAAGTAGATCTCCAATTGCTCTTTCAAGGTTTCAGTGAAATCTGATTCCACTTGTTTCTGTGTCTAGGGCTAGGATTAAAGAAAGCCTAGAGATAAAGGCAAACTCAGATGGTTTGAAACTGAGAATATTTAAAAATATATCTATTGCAAACAGATAAGCTAAAATTGCTCTACAGTTACTTTCTGGCATTCATTAAACTTACTTTTAGGTATATTTTAATGCTATTAACTTTTTAGCTTATTAACTCAAATCATGGAATGAGGCAAATAGAAAAACACAATAAAAGGTTTTTTGTTTGTTTTTTTTTTTCAGTGAGAGAAAGCACCCCCTAGAAATTGCCAAGACAACACTAGCGACAATAGAGACTCCAACCTTAGCAGGAAGTGAAACAGCAGTGAGTTAAAGGTTGTTTTCAAAATTGTAGTTATCAAGAAACTCTCAGTGAGGAGGGAATTTAATTAAAATTCTGTCTGGAAAATAATTTGGGTACATCAACTTCTGAAAGTGTGGTGATTTATTTTTATCAAAGGTAGTCTTTCCTGCTAAAATTTTGGGTATCTGTTTCCCAGGCACTGCCTCTCACTGAAATGCTCTAAATTCTGATATCTAAGCCATTACCAAAAACTTTAGCAAATGTCATGCAATTTCCTGTTCTTTTAATAAAAAAAAACAAACACTTCTTTAAGCAAGTCTTGGTTAAGAATTTGGACATCTTCTTGACATTTTCAAGGCTAAGGCACTTGAACACTATACAACCTAATAGCTATGAAGTCATACTTGTAATTTCCATCTTAGACAAATAAAGGTCACTGTTTTCTTAGACCAATAAAAGTTTAATAATAAACCTAGAATTAAAAGGATTGTACTCAGGACTAAAGGCCTGTAAAAAATGGAAATGAAACCTTGATCCCAGAATTTTTCTGGGAAAACGCCAATGAATAGGAATGGGAAGCCAGATAGAAATTTTTTTTTTTTTTTTTTTTTGCCAGTAAGTTGACAAATCTAAAAAGTGACTGCAATATCTTGGGAAACTTCAAACTAACCAAAGAGAAGAAAAGCCATATTTCTATCAACAAAATGCTCAAGTCCTATAAGAGGGGCCCAGATTTTCAATCTATTTGTCTGGGGGGATAGAACTCCTCAAAAGAATTAACTGACCAAGTGTAATTAGCAGAACAAATGATCTCTCCAGTCATCCTTCTCATCTTTCCACAGTAATATTAAAAGTGAATTGATGTAAAGTGGGAATCCACATGCTCTCCAAAGGAGAACGGAATATCAGACAGTGAATGAATTAGGTTATTTCAAGCCAAGGGCTCTACTAGTTTATAAGGGACTTTAGAATAAAGTTTCTGTGAGTATTACCCAGCCCAAATCTTTCAGGGATGTATTGGCCTAATAAGCAAAACAACCTGCCCAAGAACTAACTCTGGAAACCTAAAGGTGTTGCATCTGGTTGAGAATGCAGAATTCCGATCCCATCTTTATAGAGACCTCCAAATACAATTATTCTGAGATACTGGGGTTTAGTACTTCTACTATGAAGTAAGTGTTCCACATATATGAATATATGAATTAATATATTAATATTGGGTGGGGGGTACAATTCAACCCCTAACAGGGAGTAAGGGATGGAGCAGAAAGACTAGTTAGAAGCACTGATGTTGTTCAGACTAGATTAACTGAAGTTCACCCTTGGCAGGTAGAAGTGGAGGCAGTGGAGAGAGGGAGAATTGGACAAATTTGTGATACATTTTCAAAGCACATTCATTAGACATTGCTGATGAACTGGCTGTGAAGTACAAGAGTAAGAGAAGAACGGATTCCTTTTGGGTTTTTTGTCTTGAGATATCTCTTATTTGTGCAAGTCTGGGCAAGGAACAAACCTCTTTGTTCTGGTGTTAATTCATTTGTAATTTGGTGATATAGCTAATGCACAGGGATGTTGAAAGGATAAAATCTGTTAAAATACGTGTGAAATACTGAAATATATGCTATTAGATATTATTTTCTCTTGATTTTGATGCATTTTTGAAATTCATTATTTTTTTATAACATAATGATACCCATGATACAAAATCCAATTTAGGAAGTAGAATGTTACCAGTAATTTCCATGTGCCTACTTCCTTGTCCCTGCACTCTCCTTCTGGTCATTCGCCTATGAAAACCATTTTTTCTAAAAGCCCTAAATTTTGTGTTTATTAAATTTTGGTTTTATTTTCATAATTCATATTTGTATTGCATGTATTTATGCATAAACAGTATTTTGTCTCATTTTACTTAATATTGAACTTTAAAAAAGCATATTACAGTATTTTAGGACTTGCTTTTCACACAATGCTCTATTACCAAGATTCATCCATGTTATCATGTTTAGTCATAGTTCATTCATTTTTACCACATATTCCAGTGGGCAGTACTTTTATTAACTTTTCTATTGATGCACATTTGAGTTATTGCCAGTCTTTTGTTAATTTTTTAAGAACAGTTACGAATATTTAATACACATCTCTGTTTGCACATACTGCAAATGTGTGTTGGGTTTATCTTGCTACCCAAAGTGTAAGCTGACTGGCAGCACGGGCATCAGCTAGGAGCTTGCTAAAAACATGGAGTCTTGGTTCATACCTGAAAATTTGCTATTTACCAAGATCTCTGTTCTGCTTTACATGCCCATTTAGATTTCAGAAATGCTGAAGAAAGGGAATTGCTGTGTTGTAGGATATATGGCCTTTACACAACAATGTGGAATTGTTTACCTAAGTAGTTGCATCAATTTACACTTACAGGATTTAATAAGAATGGTTATGTCTCCTTCAATCCTTTAAATTGTCTAATTTTTCACAAGTGAATAGTCAACATGAAGCCCTTTTGGTGGCTTTAATTTTTTTTTATTAACATATCATTGATACACAATCTTATGCTCAGTTTTCACATGAGCAACATTGCGGTTACTGCATTCCCCTCTATTATCAAGTCCCTACCACATACCCCATTACAGTCACTGTCCATCAGCATAGTAAGAGGCTATAGAGTCACTGCTTGTGTTCTCTGTGGTATAGGGTCTTCCCCATGCCCCACCTACATTATGTATGCTAATCATAATACCCCTTAATCCCCTTATCCCTCCCTTCCCACCCATCCTCCCTACACCTTTCCCTTTGGTAACCGCTAGTCCATTCTTGGGTTCTGTGAGTTTGCTGCTGTTTTGTTGCTTCAGTTTTTGCTTTGTTCTTATACTCCACAGATGAGTGAAATAATTTGGTACTTGTCTTTCTCTGCTTGGCTTATTTCACTGAGCATAATACGCTCTAGCTCCAACCATGTTGCAAATGGTAGGATTTGTTTTCTCCTTATGGCTGAATAATATTCCACTGTGTATATGTTCCATATCTTCTTTATTCATTCATCTACTGATGGACACTTAGGTTGCTTCCATTTCTTGTCTATTGTAAATAGTGCTTTAATAAACATAGGGGTACATATGTCTTTTTGAATCTGTGATCCTGTTTTCTTAGGCTAAATTCCTAGGAGTAGAAGTCCTTTGTCAAATGGTATTTCTATTTTTAGTTTTTTGAGGAACCTCCATATTGTTTTCCACAATGGTTGAATTAATTTACATTCCCACCAGCAGTGTAGGAGGGTTTCCCTTTCTTCACATCCTCGCCAGCATTTGTTGTTCCTTGTCTTTTGGAAGTTGGCCATCCTAACTGGTATGAGATAATATCTCACTGTGGTTTTAATTTGCATTTCACTGATAATTAGTGATGTGGGACATCTTTTCATGTGCCTGCTGGCCATCTGAATTTCTTCTTTGGAGAAGTGTCTGTTCAGATCCTCTGCCGATTTTTTAATCAGGTTATTTGCTTTTTGGGTGTTGAAGCATGTGAGCTCTTTATATATTTTGGATGTCAATCCCTTATTGGATATGTCATTTATGAATATATTCTCCCATACTATAGGATGCCTTTTTTTTTCTACTGATGGTGTCCTTTGCTGTACAGAAGATTTTTAGTTTTTTAGATGTAGTCCCACTTGTTCATTTTTACTTTTGTTTCCCTTGCCCGGGGAGATATGTTCATGAAGAAGTTGCTCTTGTTTATATTCAAGAGATTTTTGCCTATGTTTTCTTCTAAGACTTTCATTCAGGTCTTTGATCCGTTTCAAGTTTACTTTTGTATATGGAGTTAGACAGTAATCCAGTTTCATTCTCTTACATGTAGCTGTCCAGTTTTGCCAACACCAGTTGTTGAAGAGGCTGTAATTTCTCCATTGTATGTCCATGGCTACTTTATTGTATATTAATTGACCATATGTGCTTGGGTTAATCTCTGGACTCTCTATTCTGTTCCACTGGTCTATGTGTCTGTTCTTGTACCAGTACCAAATTGTCTTGATTACTGTGGCTTTGTAGTAGAGTTTGAAGTTGGGGAACATAATCTCCCCCACTTTATTCTTCCTTCTCAGGATTGCTTTGGCTATTCAGTGTCTTTTGTGGTTCCATATGAATTTTAGAATTATTTGTTCCAGTTTGTTGAAGAATGCTGTCAGTATTTTGATAGGGATTGCATTGAATTTGTAGATTGCTTTAGGCAGAGTGGCCATTTTGCAATATTAATTCTTCCTACACAAGAGCATGGGATGTATTTCCATTTATAAGGGTCCTCTTTAATTTCTCTCAAGAGTGTTTTATAGTTTTCAGGGTATAGGTCTTTCACTTCCTTGGTTGGGTTTATTCCTAGGTATTTTATTCTTTCTGATGCAACTGTGAGTGGAAATGTTTTCCTGATTTCTCTTTCTGCTAGTTCATCATTAATATATAGGAATGCAACAGATTTCTGTGTATTAATTTTGTATCCTGCAACTTTGCTGAATTTAGATGTTACTTCTAGTAGTTTTGGAGTGGATTCTGTAGGATTTTTTATATACAGCATCATGTCATCTGAAAACAGTGACAGTTTAACTTCTTCCTTACCAATCTGGATGCCTTTCATTTCTTTTTGTTTTCTGATTGCTGTGGCTAGGACCTCCAGTACTATGTCAAATAAAAGTGGGACGAGTGGGCATCCTTGTCTTGTTTGGTGGCTTTAATTTACATTTCCCTAATTTCTAAAGGTGGACTACCTTCATTTTTTTTTTTACCCCCACAGGGGAATTGGTCACAGTGTTTTCTGTCAAATCCTTATTCAGGATTTTGTCTATGATAAAATTGGAATGTCTGTCTTTTTCTTATTGATTTGGTGAGTTTTTAAATATATTCTTATTATCAAACCTCTGAAGGTTATATATGCTACAATTATCTTCTTTTAATTTCTACCTTTTCATTCACTTCCTTATACAATACTTTTTGAAGAACAGAAGGTTTTTATAGTGACACAGTTAAGTTCATCAATCTCTTTCTTAATGATTTATCTTAAGAAATCATTCCTGAATTCAAATCAGAAATATATTCATCTACCTTTCCTGCTAAACATTTTAAAGTTTTGTACTTGACACTTAAGTTCTTATTCTATTTGGAACTGATTTTTTTGAGAAGAAGAATTGAAGTTCATCCTTTTTCCTTGTGGATTACCAATTTTTTCAGTGATTTTTATTGCTACTTCCTACTCTTTTTAGTGGTATGCACGGGAAATATATCAAATTTTCATATAAATGTGATATTATATTAGCAAGTGGTTTTATCTTCTCAGTTTTAAAATTATGGTAATGCTAGACCATGAGAAAGATACAATTAATGCATATAGGTGAAAGTAACACATAAATAGAAAGTTTTTCTTTATTCAACCTAAATTTATTGAAAACCTGCTAAGTACAGGCATTCTTCTAAGTACTAGGGACATAGCTTCAGGGAAGAAGTTCCACTTTGTCTTTGTGGGATTTGCTTTTAATTGTGGGGATATACACATACATACATTGTGCAAAATAAAATGTCAAGTTCTAATGTGTAGTGGAAAGATAAATTAATAAAAGTAATGTACAGAGAGCAACAGGGTGTGCTTTTTTTATATGGGGTGATTAGTGAAAGCCACTCTACACAGATTACTTTGGACAGAGATTAGAATTAAGTAAGGAAATAAACTGTGTCTATAGCTAGGGCACAAGCAGAGAGAAATGCAAGAAACCTGGACCAAAAAATGTATTTCTCATGTTCAAAGGACAAGAAGACCAGTGTGGTTGGAGAGGAGTGGGCAAGAAAAATAAGAGAAAATGAACTTGAAGGTTATGATAAGGGCTGCAAATTTTAAGTGTGATAAGAAGATATTTTAGGTATTTAAGTTAGGGTAGGACATAATCTGATTTATACTTTTCACAGCTCTGCTGACTGTTGTTCAAGAATTAACTGTTCCATTCTTGAATCCACTTTGAAATCCATCCACCCAAATAGGAGGCTCTTGCATTAGTTTAAAAGAGAGATGGTGGTGGATTGGACTAGTAGTGGCAAACAGTCTGATTTGTGATATATTGTGTAGATGTAGCAAGAAATTTTGTTGACAGTTTAGAGAAGAGGACATAGATTGATATCCCTATATCTAATACCTCACATTCTGGGGTCAAGAACATTCTGTTAAAAATAGACTTAACATTCAAGTGGATGATCCCTGTGAATTAAAGTAAACTGGAATGTTTTGAGTAAGTTAAAGTGGCCAAAACAGAAGCAATTGTGCTACAACATGGTAGAAAAGGCCTGGCTCAAGATTGACCTTCATAATTAGTTTTTCCCCACCATTTTGATTCCAGTAACACTACTCAACAGGCGCATCCTCAGAACTGACCACCAGGCCCTGTGTTTTGTCAGGCTGGGAAGAGGGAATTGACAGACGCACATGTTAACACTTCTAAGCCCCTCTTAATGTCATGGGAGCTAACAGTTAGAACATGCACTCTGACAGTAAGGATCTGGTCTCAAGTGAAGGTAAAAACACTTAAAATATGTCTGACCTTACATCCTGGTTTTTCTCTCTTCTTAAGTAGGAAAGTACTAGATAGATACTATTTGAGCTAAAATAATATGTAAAGAGCATTCCCTGAAGTATCTAAAATATATAATAAAATTTAAATGAATATTTTTATTACAGTGAAGTCTCTTCTCCAGGTAGGACTTTCTTAATACCCAGTCAGAAATCACCACACCCTCTCTTCCTTCTTATCTCTTTAAGTCATTTATTTTTCTTCATAGCACTTATCATTACCTGACATCATGTCATAGAGCATGCATTTATCTGCTCATTGTGTGAATTTCTTATGAATGTCAACTTAGTTAGGGAAGATATTTGTTGGTCTTATTCATTACTGAATCTCTAACACCTGAGCCATTCCTGGAGTTTAGTAGAAGCTCAGTAACATTTGTTGGGTGAATTAGTGGAAAAGTTACCAATGGAGGCACTAAGGAATTGTTCATTCTAGCTAAGAACTTTGATAAAGATTTTTTTAGTGTTTATGATAAAAGATTTTCTTTTTATGATAAAAGATTTAATTCTATCTGAGGAGATTCAGAGGGACTTATGGCAAAGAGAATAGCTTAAGGTGAGTCTTGAAAGATGTGCAGGTGTCTGCAAGTGTTGGGGCATAAAGAGATCCCAGGAAGAAAAGATAAGAGTTTTCATAGACACCAGAGCAAAGCCAGCTGCAAACTGGTATGGTTACAATGTCAAGTGACATAATATGGTGCATGGTGGGACCTGGCAAGGCCTGGTAAGAGATGAGTCTCTAGAGGTAACCGAGGACCAGATTGCAAAGGGCCTTAGAGAACCTGGGGTGCCTTGTATGCTACATTGAAGAGGATGGATCATATCCTAAAAATGATGGTGCATCACTGAATAGTTTTAAGCAAGTAAATAATAAAGGACCAGGTGTATATATCATAAAACTTCCTCTGGTAACATTGTAGATGATGAAGTTAGACAAAATGGGAAACTTCAGAAATTTAGATGAAAATTGTGCAAATCTTAAAAAAGTAGTGGCATTAGAAATAGGGATTTATTTGAGACACCATTCATAGGTAAGATTGATAAGCCTCGTGAATGTTTTTAAAATATGGTATTCATTCTTTTCTATAGAACAGCAGGCACACTTTAAGGGGACAAGACACACATGTAGGTGATACTCTTGGAACAACCAAGAGTGGAAGAGGAGTTGCTACACAGCAAAAAGTGAGATCTCAGTGCCATCAAAGTGAGTTCAAGATGCACAGCAACTCACTCATTTTATTTTGCCTAATTTTCTACATGTGTGATAGTTTAACTTCTTATACCTTATTAGGAAACAAAATCTATTGCATGCATGAGTGAATAAGTAAACATAACTAGCTAGATATTTTTTAAATGCATTTCTATTTATGTACTTACAGAATCTTTAACTTTTATAATGATATTATTTTATTACATTACACTGGTAATAAAATTGCTTTGAGTTCAATTTAAATCAAATGAGCATTTTCTTTTACTTGTGAGTAAAATGTTAAGCAAGTATTTATGATGGTTGCAAACTGTAACCAAAGAAAAATGATGATTATGATAAAATTACAGCTATAGAAAAAAAATGGAACCCAAAACTTAAAAGATCACAAGGAAAAAAAAAAACCAACCTTTTACACTCTCCAGTACTTCTGAAAACAGCTATTACCACTTGGAAAACTTTTAACTAAGAAATCAACATTCCTCTGGTTCACTTAGTGGTCTATCATCTATCTGTATTTTTTGTACTTATTAGGGCATTGTAATTCCTCACAAACCTCAAAGTTTGAGTACATCATAGTTCTCCTTCACCGTAAAGGCACAACCTAGCTCTGATTTTCCAATGGAGATAATGAGAATAAAGAGGGACATTCCTCATTTTTCTATTTTCTCCCAAAATCCAGGTCTACAGTTAAGTCTTCAGTGAATAAATGTTAGGAAAGAAAGAATCCATTATGCAGAATTGTTTTAATATATTCATGAGGTTAAGATAGAGCAGGGACATGGGATAATGGTCATGCCATTGTAAATATAGGGCTTGGTTTATTCTTTAACTTAACCTCTGTGCTGGTCTCCCTTCTTCCAGTATCCTTAATCATTTAGGTAGCATTTTAACCAGGACAGATGGACCTCCAGAGGGCAAATGAATCTCCGTGGATAAAGAATGCTGAGATCTGGGTCAACACAGTCACCTAAATAACTTTATTCTTAAGACAAAACTTCAGAGGTATTCTTAACCCTCTATATATCATGCCTTGTACCAACCCCTACCCAAAAGGCCATATAAAACCCCAAACTGTAAACCCATAGGTATGCCTCCTCTCTGAGGTCTCCCACACTCCCATGTGAGTGTGTGCTGTTCTTTTAAATAAAACTTTCTCATTACTTAAGCCTATTGCTCTCGTCTCTGCAATCCTTTTTCAGGACAAAAACAAGAACTCACTGACATCCATCACTGGTGATGAGTGTCTTTGTACTTTATTATTTCATTCAACCCTCTAGTCTTTTTAGTGCAAGTCTTTTCTCTCTCCCTGTTTTATTTCCAATAAGTAGGGAAGCAGCTCCAGGAACCTCTGAGTAAGTGGGGGTTTGCACATTCCCACTGCCTGGGTAACCTAGATGGAACTGCAGCCATTTGATTGTGTTCTTTAGCAGCCTGCCCAAAAGTGTCCTTTCCTTTGGGAAGTTCTCAGAATATAAATTCACACCATCCAGTACTCTGTGGCTCCCCCAAATCTTGGAATGGTAGGGACACAGTTCCCATGCTGTGCAGATCAAGCAGACATTGGCTAGCAGGTGACCCTGACTTTAGAAGTTGGCAAGGGATTTGCCATAACCAAGCAGTTTAATGAACTTTGTTTTTCTCCCTCTTCTCCTCCTTGCTCTCCCCTGCCTGCATGGCCGCACAAGCAAAAGAGCCACTTTTCCTGGCCCTGTGCAGCTCTGACACGCTGCTAGTTTCACGTTAATGAATTCCTTTCGTACCTGCGCTTGTTCAACCTGTTCTCAAATTCTTTCCCAGTCAGAGTCAAGAGCCCTCCCGCCCCTGTCGGGGTTAAGGTTTCACCCAGCCTGCAGGAGAGGCCTCCCCACAAGATTGCCCAGCAAGAGGATGGCTTATCCAGAAGGAGACACAATCAGACCATTGTCAGAATCAAGTTAAGAGAACCTCCTGTTTTAAATTCATCCTGTTGGTGACCATCTCCCCAGGGGGGCCTTCTGAAAATTTAATCAAAGTAAATCCTAAGCCAACTCTCTCAACAGAGAACCATTTGAGCCACTCTGGGGAGAAAAGAGTGTAGCCAAGCCCATAGTATCCATAAAGCAACTCTCAAGTTTGCTGGGTGGCAGAAGTGTCTCAAGAGATCTTCATCAGGTTAGCATTTTTACTCTTTGCTTACAGATGAAGACGGGGAGGGTGTGGGCATTTAAGTAAATTAGAATACAGGAAAATTAATATTTATTCTTATGTATATGTATTGCAAACAACATGCTTCTTACTCTACTGTTTCCCCAGAGAAAAAGACTCCCCATTTTGTAACTTTTTGGGATTCCAAAGGCTTGAAACACATGTATTGCTGACCACCAGTATAAGAATAACCATAAATGTTCTTTAAAAATGTGGAATCCTACATTGCAAAACTGGGTCTGTGTATCTGGAGCATTGTATCTAGTCATCTGTATTTAAAAAAGCATTTCAAAATGCTGAGTATACACTTGAAATGTTGAAAAACACCATCCTAACTGGTGTGGGAGCGGTGGGGATTTATCTCCAATATCCTTTCTTCCCCAAGACTGTTGCAGTGAGTGAAGGAGCCAGCAAGAAACTTCAGCTCTTCCCTGGAGAGGTGGGGTCTGGCCTCTAGAAAGCTGAGCTTCCCCAGCACAGGGTCTCACCAGTGCCTTCTCCAGATGCTTCCACAAGAAGCTCTCACTTTAATTTTTAATTTGGTCCTTGTCCACCAACATTAACTACAAAGAGGATTTCTGTTTTAAAAGTTCTATTTCTGCTTTTTAGGCTTAAGAAAAACATATGACTTTGGATAGAGATAAATCAAAGGATTTTGAAGATGTAGGCTATCAGCTGATAAGATGTTTGCCCTAAATGATACAGAAACAAAGCTCCTTTAAGTCTATAATATTCTAAAATTCTAATTTCTAAAAGAGAATTTATGGCACTTTCTCTAATACCTACTTGAGAGGAGGTTGCAAATTCTTGATGGTGAGTTTTTATACATAGAGAATTTTTATAGATAGGAAAATTTATTTTTATTTCTTCTATATTATAGTTTTATTGGGAGAAAAGAGATCCTAAGTTCATATCAAAAAGTGGCCTGAGAGTAATCACAGCCTAAGGAACTTACTTTTATGTAGGAAAGACACAATAATAAAAACAGTATACCTAATAAAATATATGTCTTACACACCTGCCAGTCAATTCAGTCAATTGATAATGGTCCTTTGATGACTGGCCATTTTACCATAAGATAGAACTCACTAAAAATGTTCTGTTAAAACATATTATGCTTTAGAGAGATGCTTCCTTTGTTTTAGATGCATTTGATAATATGTATGCACCCATGTGAATATATCTGTGTACAACAGATGGCTCCAAACATACACTTTACTGTTAACTAGCTTAAGTAGAAGTTATTTTTTTTATTAATTATATGTCCTACTATTTCCCATTGTATAGAATTATGGGTATCTATGCTATAGAAAGCTGAAAGCTGCTATTACTGAATTATAAACTTTAACCCTTTGTTACAAATGTATTGGCCTCAAGATAAATTGATTTTTTAAACTCATTTTTAGAAATGTTTAAATATATTCAACATACTCAATCCTGGTTGTTACCCACTATTTTTCTTACCCAAACAGTGATTGCTAAGGTCTTATAGCAGTTTCTTATTTAATAAAATATCATTGCATATGAATCAGTAAAAAAGGCAATAAGGACGGGAATAGTGGCAAAGAGCTAAGCAAGTTGTGAGACTTAAGCTCTCTGATACTGGGATTTATAATATACATGCACATATACACATATATACATCATATATATCTGGTCTGTTTCCATGGTTCTTCATTCACAGCTTTTAAAACCTTTGGAATTCCCTCTGATAAGAGCAATAAAAGTGTCTTTTATTTTGTTACTGAGGCAATTTGGAAATCCCTTAGGTAACAAAGACATGGGAACCAATCATGTGATTAGAGGGTTGCAATTTTCAGTCCCTCTCCTGACCTCCAGGTAGTGGAGAGGTTTAAGATTGACCCTATTGCCAACGGCCAATGATTTAGTCAATCATGCCTGTGTAATGAAGCCTCCATAAAAAACCCAAAAGAACAGGGTTTGGAGAGCTTCCAGATTGGTGAACATGCGGAGATTTGGGGAGAGTGGCTCACCAGGAGAGAACACGGAAGCTCAGTACCCTTTCCCCATGCACTGGCTTATACATCTCTTCAATCTGATTTATAATGAACTAGTAATCTACTGATGTTAAAGAGTTTCCTGAGTTCTGTGAACCACTCTGGCAAGTTAATGAAACCCAAGGAGGGGGCCTTGGGACCCATTGATTTATAGGCAGTTGGTCAGAAGTAGAGTTAAGAACCTTGGCTTACAACTGGCATCTGAAATGGGGTAGGAAGCAGTCTTTTAGGACTGAACCCTTAACATGTGTAATCTAACACTGTCAGAATTGAGTTGAACTGTATGACCAGGTGGTGCCCAGGGAATTGCTTGGGGGTGGTGGACCCAAGCTCCCATCACTTCCCTACCACAATGAACTGGAAGTGGGATCTGCACACTTTCAAGTACATCTTGTAAGATATCTTTAAAAATTCTTTGCAAATGGGTGGTAGAAGCAGACAATTTATTTGGTGGAAAAGCCTATTTAAGATAAGTAAAATATTTTAGGCTGGAAATATTTTTTGAATTCTAATGTATTATTTTAAAATTATATGAAAGATTAATTTCATAAGAAGTCAAACACAGTAATGCAATTTGCTATGTTTTATTTTGCTCTTAGCTTGTTAAACATAACATGCAAATAATTAAAAAGAAACGTACACATGACTTGGAGTGAAATGTAGTTCTAGGAAAGAAATGTTTCACTAGGTAACTATATAAATTCTTATTACTAAAAATACGTCTTTAAGCATATGTAACTTCATAAATCTTGTCTAGTATTCTGCAAAATCATTGGTCTCAAATTTACTACCTATTTTTCAGCTAAATAGATTTGAACATTGAAATCTGAAACTTGAACATTGAGAGAGAGAATTGGTTTAAGACAGTAAATATCCATATGTATGTACTCCATGCTTTTTGGCACATTTAAGATTTAGGAATTACAAAACTTGGCTGATTTCCATTCAGTGAGTAAAAGGCTTTGCACATCATTTAACAGTAGAGATGTAGAAAACACTAAATTTACAAATAAAGCATTAAGTTTGTTGTGTATGTGTGTATGTGTCTGTTCTTGTGATGAAATAGGCCTGCCTTTCATCTTTTCTTTTTAAAAAAGTTGCAAAATGTTTACAAAACATTTTCCCTAAGAATTTAAATTCATGGAAGTAACAAAACAGCAACAAAAAAATGAATACTGTGAAAACTGACACACAAAAAACATAAACATAAAATGTTGGTCCAGTATACACCTCAGTACAGTCGAATTAGTAGATATTAATTAAGGGTTATTTCATTGGCTACACGTAGACATTCATACATATCGGGTGGCAGACTAGTATGGGTGAGACGATTACCATCCAGACGCAAATGCTTGATCTTCGAGTAGGATAATGGTCCCAGGATCTTACAGAAGCTCTTTACATCAAATTCTGGAAATTAAAAAAATGGAAATCTTTAATCATTTTTTGTTGTTGTTGTTAGTACATGGGCTTGAAACAATCATTTTTAAATATCCTCAATCCATAATATGTATTAGGACTTCTTCCTACTAATTCGATGTATATTTGAATTTAGAACAATAAAACTAACAATTCAGTCATCCAAATGACAAAGCAATATTTGGTCAGGAATACCTGTGGTAGATTAGGACATCCAAGGGAAGTTTTCAAAAAACAGAACCTATTTATTATAAATTCTTGATTTAGAAATACTTCATTTTAGAGTAAGACATTTAATTAGCATGTCATATTATCTAAGCACTCTTGAAATTTTTAGTGTAGCCTCAAGATATCTAAGATAGGTGCTATTGAATGAACAGTCTCAATCTCACCAGTATAAGCATCCTTGGGTTTTTGCATGTTAGTAAGAGGCATTGACTAGATGACTTCTAAAATGTTTTCCAACAAGCACATTTCCTGACGCTAACTCAAAACTTCAAAGCAAAAAACAAAATCATGGAATTCCCACCATCAAGCCTATGTCCTTTGCTTCTGTGGCTAAAAAGCAGCCACAAATGAAAACTGATTTAGTTTTTAATGGAAACTAACAGTTACTAGATTGCATGATCTATGTGTATACACAGGAACTATCTATGTTTGCCCATGTGTATTACAGATACACTTTGGTCCTTTCTCTTGTTATTTTCTTTCATTCTCAAACTCTAATTAACAAGGACTTCAATGGAATCCCAAACACACTGTAGTCCTTCCCTCTAAGATATTGTCTTACATAACTCATCCCATTCCAGGGATCTTTCTAATGGTACCTACCTCTGAGAAAGTTTGGAACAATGGAAAATACATGGACTTAGGCCTATATTAGTTTCCTACCTCTGTAATTTACCATCTGAGTGACTTTAGAACATTTATCTGATATAATGTTAGATATAACAGATCCATCACGTATTTGCATGAAAATTAAACTAAGGAATGTAAAGCACTTCACACAGTGCATTAAATTTTGTCCTTTAAATTTAAAGTGCTGTCCTTTAAATTTTGCTCTCTGCCCCAAATTGTTTTACATTAGGAAGATCTCGGATAAGGCTAATACTAAAAGTTGCAAGTTTGAAACAGGAGAAATAGTTTTTGGCTACATATTTTCTAGTATTAGAGGAACATTAAAGGGCTCTTTTTATGTTACGAGAATGTGGACAAATCAGTAAGCATATTGATTATGTGACAAAATGAACTAAGTTGAAGACAGACATGCAAACGACCCAAATGCCTGAAATGTATATATACCTAAATGTCAAGGATAAGGAGAAAAAATAACTACAAAGGACCACATGTGCTGGCCACTGTGGTTTCATTCTCAGCTTGGCACTGAGCAGCTATTGACATTTCCCCCATAGACCCCCTTTCTCATCTGCACTGGCTCTTTCTTCTTTTACCTATACAATGAATGCAGGCCCTTAACTTCCAAATGCTCCTGAATCTCTGTATCTCCCCTTTCTTGTCTCAAGGTAGGAGGTAGTGCCTGTAATGGACTTAAGCCCTCAAACATCTTAAATCCCATTAGCACTTTGGACTGTCTGAGTATCCTTCCTACTAACCACAGATGTTTATAATGCGGGATCATATGCTGCCACATAGTGTATTTTCCACTGGAAACAACTGTAATGGTTCAGTTGTGATAGCTTGACTGTGTATCATTATCTGGCAAGAAGCTTTCCAGAAGCAAGAAAGAACATGTGGCATTTCTGGCAATCCTGGTCTCCTTCATGAGAACACACCCCTCCCTGCTAGGGGTTACATGAAACAGCTGCAGAATTACAAAGTATCATATTAATAAGGCACACTTTATTTTTTTCTGATAAGAATGTTACTATCCTTATCCACTATGACAAGGGAACAAACTTTTATGGTATAAAGCCACTCAATTTCAATAGATTATTTTGCAGGTAAAATTGTTTTATATGTGAATCAGTGTTTCCCACCTGATTTTTCATTTTAAAAGCTTATCCCCTGAACTGTAAATTTTCTCTTCTGCCAACCTCTGTTAAAGAGTAAGGTGGGGAATGATGATTGTCAGCTTCTCACCTGAATGTGTGCAGCTTAAACTGAAAAATGTCCCAGAAAACCAGAAGAGTGCATCAACAGCCCTAGTGGATGAAGTCAAACTCCCACCCAGAATATAAATGGAAAATAAACTGTGGCAGCAAGAGAGAGGAAGGAACACTGGAAAAAATGAAATGAGGGGAAGGGGTATGTGGAAGAAAAACAGATCTGTAATACTATTTTTAAAAAGTGTTCTAAACCCTTATTGCCTTCGTCCCCTCATAGTCTTCCTCACCGTCTTCCTAGGAACATTGTGAGGACCACACACATCTTAACAAGGATAGCAGAGACAGACAACAGGCCGTAATAGCAGAGTGATATGTTGAGCCCCACGTGAAGATGTCAGAGAAAACCATGAGGGCACAAGGGCTGCCCTGGATGTAGGAGGAGGAGGATGTGAAAGCCTTTCCTAGCTGCGTCCCTTCAGGACTTGTTTGTTCCTCCCTCAGCTACATGTTGACAAGAAACAGATGTAGGACATAAATCTAAATCATGAAGGAATCAACAGATGAATATCAGGAGATAACACAGTAGGATTAATTTTCCCAGAATATTAAATTTGAAGAAATTAGTCCTTAAATTCTGTGATCTTAATGGTTTCTTATCTGGACACTCCAAAGAAAAGCCAGATATTGGAAAAAAGCTGAGCTAGACTTCTTCCAGATTTGAATCAGGGGGATATTTTGTTGGCATTTTAATTCTTTTTTCTTTTCTTTTCTTTTTTTTTTTTTGCAAATGGAGCCAGGGCAATTTGGTTGCTCAGCCATTTAAGAACTTGAGAAAACAACAATTAAACACAGGCACAGTGTTCTACTTACTTTCAAGTTCATTGACCTCCAGGTAATAGTTTTCAAGGTTTTCATTGACAGTTGGTATACTTTTAAGCTTATTATAGGAGAGATCCAGCTCGAGCAGGGATGATACATTAAAAGAATTTCCTGGTACCCCACTATCAGCCAGATCATTGTGGGATAAACGCAGATACTGAAGTCCAGTGAAACGCTTGAAGTACTCATCAGGAATGTTGCTGATCTTATTGTTGTCTAGGTAGAGAGTTAGAAGAGATACTGGGAGACCAGAAGGCAGTTTTGTAATCTGATTGAAGCTCAGGTCAAGGTATTCGAGTGACTTAAGACCTTTAAAAGCAGCTGAAACAGCCTCCTCTTTCAGTTGGTTGTGCTGAAGGTGGATGAAGGTCAGGTTCACCAGTCCATCAAAGGAGCCCAGCCTGGTGATCTTGTTGTGAGTCAGCTGCAGGTCCACCAGCGATTTGGGAAGTGGACCCACAGACTCAGTCAGATTGTTATAATTTATATGCAGTTTCTTCAATTGTTTCAGCTTAGAGAAAATTCTTCCTTTTATCTTGGAATTTTCTAGAAGGTTATGATCTAGAATGAGCCACTGCAGATCAGTTACATTTTCAAAGGCCTTTTCATCAATATGGTCAATCTGGTTATTCCTGAGATAAAGGTACTTGATTCCAGGAGGCACCATTGGCACGCTTTTCAGTTTCAGCTCATCGCAATACATGGCAGTTGGATAGCTTTCAGGGCAGTTACATTCTGGTGCACAGTTTGGTGAGGAATGCCCGTAAATCGACAGGGGGAAGTCATAATCCTCGTAGTAGTAGCTGCTGACACCACCAGTTAATACCAAGAGGAGAGTAAACACACCTAGATTCATTTTTGGCAAATGCTTTGAACCCTAAATAAAGTAGAAACATACATTATTATAACATAATATACTTTCAGGAAAAAGGTATTCTATTGCAACCTTAAATGCATTAGCAAATGTGTATTTTATTACTTCATAATGCTTTTTCATACATCTTATAATGTCTCTTTAATTTTTATTGAAGTATGAGGATAAGAATGTTCTGTGCACGACTTGTGGGGTGGTAAGCAGGTTTCAGGTCAGATTGCATACACATGCGCCCCCTTCTGGGCCAGCCAGACCTAATTGTCCCATTCAGTCTCTCCAGGTCCTTCATTAATTAGATGCCTTTCTACAAGAGGTTTCTGGTGGTGCCTATTGACCACCATGTTAGAAAAGGGCTTCAGAACACCCTTCAAAACCAGAAGAAATGAAAATAAGAAGATGATTGTAAACTGTATCCTCTACCCTACCATTCAACATCATTAAAATGTCTCATTAGAAAGACCCTTCTTAGAACACGGGCAATCTGTGGTTTTGCCTGGAGGAAAGCAATTCTTACGTGTGTGTGTAGAGGGGGAGGATAGTCCCTTAAAATGTCTGGGTTTTTTTGTTGTTGTTGTTGGTTCTGAGGAAGAGGGACAGAATTCTTGATGGAGATGTGTGCACATTATTTCAACTTTTGTTTAACATGCCAAATTTTTAGGCACATTCCCAAACTTTCTTCTCAAATTCATATCTAATATATTCATATCAGTAAAAGTAATGCTTATTAATCAAGGAAATGTCACAAATTCTAAAAACTTTTAAGCAAAGAAAGGCAACCAACTGGCAAAGAAAGATTCTTTTCCAAGTTTTGAATTAAAGATTTTGTTTCAGTAATACAAGTTCTCTACCTTCTTCATGCCAAAATTTAAGAAGGCATGGTTCATGTATCTAGATTTTAGTGTCCTTACAGAATGGAAGTGAGAGAGGGTGGAATGGAGGAAAGTCAGTATTTAACAGTGGCATTAGGAGTCATGTAGGAAAGGATAAAATTGAGAATATAAATTAAAAACAATTTACAGCAGTTATCTTCCCAAGTGAGTATGTTTCTAAGGTGAGGCTCAATAAAGTATATTTCAGTTGCTTGGGGAAATACAAGGTCAGATAGAAGGAAATAGGATATAAGTTGGGCTTTTATAGAGTGAAGAGTAATGGATGAGAAATCGATAACTTGAGAAGGAAAAATCATCAGTGTGAAGCAGGATCCACATTCCAGTAGATGTCATAAAACAATTTATCTCCCTATAAGAAATATGGTACAAGCTTTTGGATTTAGGTTGTTTAGGGTAAGGAGGTAAGAATTTTAGACATCTTTGTCTTAACTTGGAATTATAAGGCACTTTATTTTGGCAGATGAGACACTTAAAAAAGTTGTTAGAACCACTCTGATAGCTGACATAATGTAAACAAGTAGACAGATTCTTAGGAAATTATTCCCTAAGATTATGATGGAGGCATTTAATTAAGTTGACAGGACTTGGCCACGAGAACAATTATACAGTGCTAACGTAATTATAGAATTATTTATGTTAGAGTATGTTAATGTTGTAAAGATTTGTCTTGCTTCATTACGAAGCTTCACCTTATTTAGAAATGAGTAACACCAAAATAGTCATGGTAACTATGATATGAGTATTGAATTTAATGAAAAAATGGTTACATATTCTTTAGCAGAGTCAAAACAAGGGTTCTGAATTCAAAGAGAGCTTGTAACCATATAATTACTCTGCTATGAAGACAGGAGGCATTTTACTCACCCCCCAGTTTTTTCAAATACCTGTGGCTCTGGAGGAAATGATTTTTTTCAAAAAGTAAATGTTTTCCAGAATTTCTTTAAAACATGCTCCTTAAGATGTACATGCAAAAAGAAGATCTTTTAAAATTAACGAAACAGAAATAAGTAACCCATAAGACAGTCTAAGTCCTTTAGCTTACATTGTATAACATAAAATGTTTATTGTAAATATAACAAATTATAACAATATATTTATTGCAAAATATTTTGAATATTGGTTGAAATGGCCTTTCTTTGCTCCAGAATTAGGTTCTAACAATACTAACATATATAACTAATTAACATAAAATAACAAACATTTTAACTGCCATACTTCTTCACCTCATTCCATCTTGAAACTTTAATTTCCTTTGCCAAGCAACATAGTATATACTGTATAAAATTTATCTCAAGCCCCATAAATCATGGAAAGTATGTTAAGCAAAATGTGAAAGTAAATGCTCAAAACTGTGGACTTGCTGTTGAATAGCAATTGGCAAAGTTGCTCTGGAATTTTTTCTGTTCCTGTTACAATAAACACTGTCCCAAACAGTCAGCAGCCCCAGTGCTATAGTTAAAACAGCACTTACCTTAATGTCCTGACACTGCTTTCGTTAATTCTTAAAGCAGATGAACTATGGACAAGAACCCACCAATATATGCAGTAAACTCTGTCAGGACGGAACTGGCTGCCAGATTCTTAGTGATACAAGAGCCGAAGGGGGGAAAACCCAGCCCAGTCACGCCAGTCTCTGAATGGAGTTATGTCATTGTGGGGAGCTTGTGGTGTGGCATGTGAACACTCTGCTCTCTAACGAAGTGCAGGTGGACGTGGTGAACAAGGAATGTCCAGTTCATTCCCTATGGGATGGGAGAAAGATACATGCTTAAGTAACCCCCAAACCATGGCTTTAATCAAGTACTGAGACCTGTAGCAAATGAAGCATCTACAATTAGAACATTTCTCTTGCAAAGCTCTTAACTTCTGTAGCTGTGGCCACAATTAATTGTGATCTCACCCAACTATCATGTTCAGCTAAAGGCCTCATAAATCATAAACAGAACAAATAATTTCAGGAAAATGCAAATGAGCAGACTCAGAAGAATTGAATTTTTTCGCCCATTATCTTGAAATCTGTATTGATATACTGGGATTAACAATTTGGGGCCTAGAAGGTAACTTAATATTAGTTTCTAAAATATGAAAACACTTCTCTTACACTCTGATACAAATGGTAAATATCAGCATTACCAGTTCACTTCTTATGTTGGAGAGACTTGTTTTATGCTGTTCAGGTCTGGAACAAATCAGCAATGTCCTGCCTGTTTCTTATTTTGTGGATTTAATTTAGGAATGCATCCAAAACCTTACTCAGGGATAGTATTCTATAGCTCAAAGCCAAAAAACATAAAAGGACATGAAAAAAATATATACTAAAAATTTCACAAGGCAATAATCTTTCACCCTGTTGTTGCATGCTAGCAATAGTTATTTTTCAAAACTAAAAGTTACACAAAATTGTACTATCCCAGAGGCCTGGTTTGATGTATCTTTCATTGTCAGTTCCTTATGCATGCTTTTAGCAAATGAGAGATCTACTTGATTCCTTGTCTATGTCATTTTGTGATTATATCAGTTGTATTTTGGGAATTTTTTTTCCTGCAAAATTTTCATTTTCTCATGTTTCTATGAACTCTTAGAATCAGACATTTTAATATAAGTTGCCACACTGTACAATTTTTTTCCTTTTAAAATAAATGTCACTTTTCAGCCATGAGACCTATGGAAAGTTATTTAATCTCCACGAACACTAATGTATTTGCCTGAAAAATTTGTATTAGGATAAATGTTTTATTTTGTCATAGAGCTGCTCAAAACAAAAGATAACCTTGAAAGTAACTCATAGAGCTGTGTTAATAAAATAATATTTCATTATTATTATTATTTTAAGAAAATTACAGAAAAGCCTCAGCTTCCTAAGAGAGGAAATGAATAAACTTTGACGAAATAAAGAAAAAAAAGATAAATAGACAGATCACATATACAGGGGGTTATTGTCAGAGGATAGTTAAAACAATCCTAAGCATTAACTTTCAGTGTGTCAAATTATATAATCTAAGAATATGCTTGAAAAATTCCAGCTATCTACTCCTAGGATTTTCCTTTATAAGCAATAAATGTGTGGTGGTATATGTAATAGAGTTTAAATGCATTTAATTGGATTTAGCACATTATAAAGTTGATATTGTTAACGTAAACTTTTCTTTTAGTAAATGAGTTCTGTGAGGCCAGTAATTGAATAATGTCGCATATTTCGAAATGTATTTCTTGCATCTAAATAGAAAGAAATGAAGTTAATATTATAGTGTATCTACTTTAGTCTCAGAATTTTCACATTTTTAACTTTAAATTTTGTGCTGTAAAATACATATTATTATCACATTCTCAGCTGTTGAAATGGAGATTCATAAAGTCTAACTCATTTGCTAAAAAAGTCAACAAAACAAGGAAATGGAAGAACAAAATCATGAACACCTTCACCTTTTGGAAAGAGGTTTGGATGGATGGAGTTAATTTAATCAGTCTAAAATCTTTTATAGTCAATATTATTATCACTTCAGAAAAAGCTGAACTGTTAAGTAGGCAATAGGTTTAAAATGGCAAACATTTAACTAAGCAACAGTTTCTTTCCTTGCATATCACACACTCTCATGCACACTCACACCTGCACCCATAGTTTAGACCTTCTGGGTAAAGGCTGAGATTTTCACCCTGGCAAATGGAGATTCAGTCATTTGTGGTCATGAATGTTGGCAGTTTCATTTATATGCATGTTTAAATGACTGATTTGCCCGCTCTGCCCACCAGCTGGATTCCCTGTCTCCTGAGGCCAGCAAGGACGATGAGGAACGTTATGACTATCTCACCCACCTTGTTCTGAATCCATCCCTGGACTTTGCAAAGCCCCCAAACTCACCACAACTTGATTGTCTCCTTTGTCATGACTATTCTGATGTCAGGTTCTGCTTGTCCCAGGACAACTGGTGAACTCTGAAGAGTAGGTTCTGGAATAGGAGAGTAGTAAAGAGCTTTCACTTTGTGGAAAGATTGATACATTAGAAACGTTCTCAAGCAAACTACCAGGAGTTAAAATGAAAAAGAGAAAAGGTGATAGCTTTGATAGCTTCACCTTTTAAAATGGGTATTATGATGTCTATTGGAAATCTTTTAAGCATCAAAGGACATCGTGTGTATAATGCCATTGTATAGGGCTTAGCACAAAACAGTAGAGTCCCCTTATCAATGGGTATATGTTCCGACATCCCCAGTGGGTGCCTGAAACCACAGACAGTACCGAACCCTATTATGTTTTTGCTACACATACATAACTATGATGAAGTTTAATTTATAAATTAGGCACAGTAAGAGATTAACAATAGCTAATAATCAAATACAATTATAGCCATATACTTGTAGTAAAAGCCTGTGACTATGGTCTCTCTCTCAATGTATCTTATTGTACTGTATTCACCCTTCTTCTTGTGATGAGAGATGATACAATACCAATGTGATGAGATGAAATGAAGTGAATGACACAGGCATTGTGATTTAGCATTAGGCTACCACTGACCTTCTGGCAATACATTAGAAGGAAGATCGTCTGCTTCAGGAGTGTGGTTGACCGGCTCAAAGTATGGAAAGCAAAACTGCTGATAAAGGGAGACTACTCTATAAGTGATTAACATATTGAAAAACTTATGATTTTATAGCTGCTATTATTAGTATTCAGAGGGTCATAGACCACAGATTTGGAATGAATCTCAGAGATCAACTGATTAATGGGTACTATTGAACAAATTCCCCAAGTTCTATTGCAGGTCTTTTTTTCTTGTGTTGAAGAGCTAAAGCTAATGTCTTACCAGTACTCCATCCAAACAAACTTTGACATTGTTTTCCCTTTTGGGTGGATAGATGATATTCCACATGTCCCTGTGCTCTGTAGACTGTGATGTATGACTGTGCATCTGTGAAAATGAAGTCATCTGAAAGCACAGAATACAATGAAAACTAATGATGATTCTCTGTTAGTAGAAGAGAACATTTTATTTTTATCATTTTATATATGGGGTTTCAAATTTGACTTTTTTCTTATTACAAATTTCATAAAATTGTTTTAGAACATTTGGAAAATACAGGGGGAAGGAAGAAGATAAGAATTTTAGCACATTTAGAGTATACTTACAAGAGAAAAGATGAAAATAAATATTCTAGTCCAGAGAGAATAATCTTTTGGTAGTTTTCCTGAGGGTGTGTACGTACACACACAAACTACACTTTGGTTTTCACAAAAATATTACATTATGCTTATAGTTTTTATTCCTTTTCCATAAAACAGTAAGTTGTAGATTCTTTACTATATCAAATAGAATTCCTTTATGTCATTTTTATTTACTAGGTGAAATTCTATTATTTAGATGTACCATAACATAGTTATTTTTAATATTACAACAAACATTTGTTTTCTCCTATGTTTTGCAAAGCACTGTCACATATAATCGAATTTTATTCTTCAAATTGGTTGTACTTCATCTGTCTACTCCGCTTATTTCAAAAGACACATTTAAATGAAAATGCCTTTTTTTAAGTGGCTTATGTTTTCAAATCAGACAGTAGAGGAGCAGATTTGAATTTTTTTCCCTCCCCTCACAACAGTCTTATAACTGTTCTCAATTTTAGCATTTCTGACAAACCATGGGACTATCTTTCATATTCAGTCCTTATGGTTTTATGGATACATATTTTTAAACTTTAAATGTTAAACTTACATTCTACAATTGCTTCCATTTCTACTGCCATATTACATTAAAATAAATTTTTAGAATAATAATAAGGTTTATTATATTTTTGCATTAATTTGATTGCATTATAAAATAATATACATGAATAGTAGAACATGCTGAAACATTTAAGAGCATATCAGTTTAAGAGTTTAAATGTAAAATAATCTCTGACCCTACTAACTCTCTAATCTCACTCCCTGGAAGTAATCATTGTTTGGATTTTGTTTATTATGTCAGATATTTCAGACAAGTCTTATATATACAACAAAATTTAATTTCCCTATCTCTCTTTTTGTCTCTTTCTTGCCCTATATAGAAGCCTTTTAATTTTCACTGAAAATATTTTATCTTACTAGTGTTTTGCATAGTTACACAGCAGGTCATTGTATGGATGTATCAAAGTTTATATTCTTGCCCAATGATAAGTGATTCAGTGGTTTCACTGTTCTTTGCTGATTTGATTATTTAATTGCTATGACAAACATTTCTGTATTTAAGCAAATTCTGTGCACTAGTGCAACTGTGCACAAAATATTATTGCAAAACAAGACCATAAATTATAATTATTTATTTTTGTTGACTTGTGTAGACACAAGGAAAATCTGAGGATTACAAAAATAATGATTCATTGGACAATAGCGAAGTTGCAGAAATAATAGCAGGTACAAATTCTACAAAGCACAAAAATACATCAATAGGTAGTCTAATAGCTATCAGAATGACATTATCAAATGCAGCCTCAGAAAACTACTTTTCACTTCTGAGAGAATTGAAGTGAAAAAATGCAAATAACGTGTTATTATAAAAATAATTTTCACATTCTCACTCTCCTAAAGAACCTCACTTTCAGAACAGCTGCCCTAGACCTTTAATTGTTGTTTTCTTGTCACTTAGGTCTCAGTTTCCTCAGACAGACTTTCTAGCCACCCAAATGCAAGCAGTCTCTGAGCCTCATTCAGTTATTCTGTCATCTTAACATATTATAGTTTCTTGTCATTTACCACTCTCCAGAATTATCTTTAGGTATATTTCTTTAACAGTGTATTTTATAACATTGGTATTCTAGACTATCATTTCCATAAAAATAAGGACTTAATCTGTCCCTCAGGCTTGCACAGGTCCTCCATACATATTTGCTGAACGAACAAAATATTTTTCCAGAATATTCCTTGTTATCCTTTTAGATGGATTGTTACACACATTTTGTTACAGCAAAAACAATATTATTGGATTTGAATAAGATCATATTGATCCTTAGCTGAGGAGAAGTTGACATCTTTAAAATATTGTGTTTAGACTCAAAGGATAGGTTGTTCTAGCATTTACCTAATAGATTTGAGTGTGTCTGTGTGTGAATATCGAGCTTTTAACTGAGTCTGTAGTAGATTAATGAACTTTGAAAACTCTATGCCATGACAGAATCATGGTGGAATATACTCTCACTTTAATTATTAGAGAATTTAAAACACTTAAAAAAATTTTTTTTCTTCAGGCATAGTTTTCTCCAGATTATCTTGTCTCATTTAATGAACAACCAAAGTTAGAAGATTTAATTCTATGCTGTGCAATGCTGATTTGGATTTCAATTCTGTTGTACAGGATAAGTAAGAAAGAATTAAACTTCCCTTCATTTTGCATGAAAGCAGGTAATGCACGAGAACTATGCCCATGGAATTATGTTTTTTTTTCAAAGTTCAAACAGAAGTTTCTCGCATATGTCCTCTAAAGCTCTCATGACAGATGCAAGACACTGCATGTGAAACATGTCTGTCAGATGCTATGGTTTTGTGTATCTAGTATTATGTATATCATGGTTGCACATATTTAACTGGGCTTAAGCAGAGTGAAATAGGAAGAAATGTGATAATCATTTCACACATGAAAATAAAAATCACAGTAAGATTGTATTATAACAATTAAAAACAAAAAAGTGATGACATCGGCATCCTGTCTTCTACCCTCCAATAATCTGTGTGCGTATGTATGTGTGTTCATGTGTGTATTTGTTTTTACCAAATACATTCTAGCAGTTCAGAGTGCTGTATAACATATTTGATGTGTCGCTGGACAAGCTACTTTGCCTCAGCTTTATGTTTCTAAAACAACAAAGGTCATGATGCCTATTTCATAAAGCTTTATTCATGAGCTTAAATGAGTTAATATATTTAAAACTCTTAGAACAATTGCTTACCTTAAGTAAACACTCAATAAATGTTAGTTCTATCATTCTGGCATAGAGGTCCACCACTTAACAGCATGTATGAAAGAGAGTGACATGCAAGGAGTAGTGAATTCCCTGAGATGGGAATCTGCTTCTGTCTCTTCTCTTATCTGCCTTGCAACTAACTCTATGCATAAACTCTTTAAACCTCATTTTCCACATTTGTAAAATAAGGTTAATGGGATGTTTAGAGAATTAAATGAGTTGATACTTTTAAGTACTTAGAATTTGTAAGCATTCAGTGATTTATTTTCTGTCAGCTAAAAAATATACAACTAGGTTTAATATTCATAAATGCTTGATATTTATGCTAATATTTACATCAAACAACATGCAAAAACAAATAATAATTACAACTTTTCATAAATATTATGAAATAACAGGATGTAGTAAAAGAGAATACAAGCAGAGGAAGCCTCCCTCTTGGGTAAATTAATATTTAAACTGGGTAGGAAAACGTGAAGAAGTGGAGGAAAGAGTATTTAGTGCAAAGGTTTCAGAATTTTTGAATGAGAGGCTGATGGTAAATGCATGGTGGTGAAATGGTATGCAAACCGTAATTAGACACATAATTATGATGAGCCTATTCACATAGGCATCATAGTCCATACTATGCATTTTGGATTTTCACTTAAGTGCTTTGGGACGTTAGTGATTTTTGTAAGTAACAGAATTACAAAAAACAGCATAAAGGCCAAATGAGACGCAACAGCATTAATCCAGACAAGAAACAAAGATGGCGGCTTGAATTAGAGAGGTGGCAATGGAGTCGATAGATCTTGGTACATGCAACTGCAATATAATCGGGGAATAAGGTAACCCCATAAAAATACTTCCTTCTAAGTTCTGTAGCTGGGACCTAATTAAGAATCTTAAAGATTGTAAACATTGAGAAAAATCTTATGGAGTTACTCCCCAAGATGTAATTCAAATTAAAATCAATACAAACCTATAAAGTAAGTATGAGAGTTTTAAAAATTCTGACTTGCCTCTGGAAGTAAAATCCAATTATTCATTCATCAGTCCACACATAAATGTCTAAAAAGACTTAAGTGCCATTATTGCACTAGAGACTGGTCCCTGTCATCAAGAAGCACAAAGTCTAGGTGGGAAAGATATAAATAAACATGCAGTTATGATACCGTGTGGCAACTTCCTTTACAGGAGAAAAAACAAGATACTACTGTTTAACTGAGTAGCAGCACCAGAACCAGTCTGATCTATAGAAAATTTTACATTAGGAAGTGAAAATGAAGATGAAGCTTTATGGTGAAGGATGAGCTGGGTTTAGCAAAGGGGAGAGTAGTTCACACAATTCTAGGAACAGGGAAAGCTTTAAAAGATACAAAGGAATGGAGGAGTTTATACTTTTAGGAGTTGACTGGCTCACCATGGCTGAATTCATGAATGGAATATCTGTAGATATATTCAAAGTTAAAATTAAAATTGTTTTTCTGATAGTCTATTGTGGTTCAGAGCACATTGTTTCCCAAGGAGCTTCATTAATTGAAGGTTCAATGATGTGTAAATAACATATAAGATTAAAAATATTATGAGCTTAACCTGTTTACAAATGAACACTTTCCTAAGATATCCTTTCCAGTAGGCATATCCTCATAAAACTATAAAGTTTTGAAGACTTAAGTAATCCTAAAGTGTGTTTTTTAGTACCAAATTCATGCAGCATGTTTTGAAAATGATATAATGTTGACTCATTATAAAATAGGTTCCACTAAAAACAAATTGCCTTCTAACAGCAAGTGGTGGAAGTACTCATTATTATAGTGTTGAAAGCCTTGGTCCTGAAATTTAATATTTACCTTTTATTACAAATATCCTTCCTCAGTTATATTTGCAAGGAAATGGTTGATCTGTTAGATTAAGTAGTTAATACACTTTCAGATGATACATATTTTACAGGGTTATATGGTTTCCCCAAGCTTCAGAAGGATTTCAGAAAATAGCTCTGGGTTTTAAACTACAAGTTGTCGTTGACTTATTCACAAACCACAGAGATGTTTTTATGATAATTATGTCAATATTGAAAACTCTAGAGTACTTCTAAGCTTCTCCTGTGCAGAATATATATTTCTGGATAATCATCCAAACCTATTATATTCCAACTCACATCCAGTTTCTTCCTTGACACAACAATGAAATTACCATGATATCTGTAAAAGTCCTTCTAAAGTTTCCAAGAAGAAAATAGGATAGATATAGTAATCTTGGCAATGATTTTTTGGTAGAAATATTTCTGTAGTAAAAAAAAAAAAGCCATGTTTTTTTGGTGCCCCTAGTTAGAGTTGGCCATAACTCACATTTTGAAATAAGTTATTGATTTCCAAAGTTGGCTGTTAACCAAAATTATTCAAGGAACTTTTAAAAATACAGATTCCTAAGAGATTTCCCTTGGAGATCTTGACTGAATGTGTGTCTTGCAAATGAGTTTCAGCTCCAGGCAAGTTCCCTATAGATTCACTGTGACCAAAGAAATTTACAGCAAAGGGTTCTTGGGGTGAAAAGGTTATACCCAACTTTATTTCCAGGTGGCAGCTCAGTCACTAAAATCCCGTTCACTCAGAGCGAGTCTGTTATCACTGCTGCTTCGGATGCAGCAAGCAGGTCTTTACCTTTGGGCCCCTCTGCACAGTCGTCCCACACAGCCGTCCTCTGGGCCTCTGTCCTTGGCGCTGCCACCACTCCAGCCTCCACTCCGCTCTCCTACAGCCTTGCAGCCCCCGCCACCCCATCTCGCACAGAGCACTGGGCAGAACTCTTTATATTAACACAATAATGGCTTATTGCCTAAAGGTGTGGAAGCGGTAGCATAGCAACAGGCCAGTTATATTTAAGTTCAGTGAGGATCCTGGCCATAGGAACCCCATTTTATCCACAATGTGTGTGACTGAGGAATCTACATTTTTAACAAGCATGGAAGGTGATTAGAATAATCAGATAGAAATAGAAAAATTGTATTCTATTCTTTCCTCTATTTTTGCTTCTCTATGTAGTAGAAGATCCCATTACCCTGAGCTGGAGGTGTTAGGCTAATATCAGGCACAGCAAAACCCTGACTTTGTACTATTGGAATTTATCTTCTCCTAGAGACCTCAGATCCCAAATGCCTCATTTTTTATTATCTCTGCACTAATTAGAGTCCCTTTATAATACTTTTTCAGTTGTCTCATGGAGATGATGCTTCTGCCTTTTTTTTTTTTGTAAATAAAAAAATGTGTGACTTCAATGGAGAAAATTCAGACTTAAACAGACCCCACAGGGGAAGCAAAGTTGAGATCAACATGACCTGCCTCATGCTTATCCATAAATAATGCAGATTTAAGGAAAAAAGATGTTTAAAAACTCAGGGTCTTCAGAAATATATTCCTTTTGCCTAGACATGGATTCAGGCAAGTCTGGAAGCTAGCTAGTCACAAAATATTTATTTATGTTGGTTGGAAATTAATGCACTGTATTCAGATGTACAAAGAAAATTAGATTTTTTTTCAACTTTTGTTTAATCTCCCTTCTAACAACCCTGGATGATAGGACATTTGGATTTACTAATCGGTTAGTTTCTATGTGTGTAAATGGTCTCTTTCAATTTAGCTCACCCCTTTAACCTTCCAGAGTTTCACTCCCTCACCATTATCTTCCACAAGAAGGAGTCTGGGTGTGGGAAAGGCTGATGTAGACTCCTGCTGTCAGGGGACTGAAGGGAGGAGTGGCTACTAGGATTTGTGTTATGGTTCTTTTGTTCCTCTTAGTATCTTCATTAACTAACTCCTATAACTGGAGGCCATGGCTTCTGCTTTTGTGGCCTCTTATCTCTGCCATCAGTCAAGTGACCATCAGTAGTCCACAAGGATTCATTTCACACCACCTTGGACTGGTGTAATTTTTTAAATTTATTAATTAAAATTTTTAACTAATTAAAAAAATTTAAGTTTTGTTTAAGCTTTAAGTGATTCCCAGGGGTTTGCCTATGGCTCTCAAACAAATTACTGCCCCCAGCATTGACTGGGCAGTGACAGAACCAACGCGGAGTGCCTGGAGCTTAGTGAGGGAAGGGGGAAGGGCCCACATGAGTTTCGGTATTAGTTTCCTATTGCTGCTGTTACAAAGGACCACAAATTTCGTGAGCTAAAACAGCATAGATATATTACTTTCAGTTCTGGAGCTCAGAAATCCAAAATGAGTTTCCTTAAGTTAAAATAAAGGTGTCTTCTACAGAGATGCATTCCTTTAGAGGCTTTAAAGGAGAATTCATTTCTTGCCTTTTCCAGCTTTTAGAAACACCCAGATTCCTTGTGTCTCAAGCCCATGGTGTTCAAAGCCAGCAATGGCCAGTCGGGTCTTTCTCCCAGCACATCACTCTGGCAGTGACTCTCCTGCTTCCTTCCTCCACTTTCAAGTACCCTGTGATTCCATTAGGCCCCCAGCTGAGTAGTGTCCTTAATTCCAGCAGCTACTTTAACTCCTCATTGCCATGCAATGTAACATACTCATATCTTCTGGGAATTAGAAGTGGACATCTTTGGGGAGTCACTATTCTGCCTACAGTTTCCAAAACATTTTGTAGAGGTATAGGTTCATTTAAATAAAATCTCCAAAGATGTTTGTTTGGAACAATCTCTGCTCTTTAGATCTATGACTTCTAATATATTTGATAATAGTTTTCAAAAGTCGATTATGGCCATACCACATATTATCTCTTCATTTATACTCTAGAGAATTGGACTTTCTATTTTTAGGTTTTTATTATCCAGCTAGGAAGGTGAGTTAAGACGCGATCTTTAGTAGAGTAATGCAGCTGTTACATGACCAAATTGTGAATTAAATATTCCCTTGGAAGCCAGGAAAAAAAAAACAAACTTATTCTGAGTTTGGTTAATGTCCTTTCTGGGAATAGGCTTTGGAGTAACTTGAAAAGTACATGGAGAAATGTGCTTGTGGGTATGTGGGTTGTTTTTCCCAGAAGTGATGCCATAAACTAGACTGGACAACCAGAAGAGGGAGGGTGTCAGTGCTCGCAAGTTGGCCTTTATTTCTGTGATCACCATGGTCATGACTCAGAGTGGAATCACTGAATGAATCATCCTCTCATTTGCCACTTTGGAGAAAAACAAAAGATGAGTATCTAAACAGAAAAACAGTTGTGCTGAAGCATGGGTCTCCACCACTGGGAATACTTACCCAAATTTCTAATATCAATTTGTCCATGAACCTTAACAGGGTCCTTATTAATGCTGACTCTCCTCCTTCCCCCTTTTCCTGCCTACTACCCAATTTTGTTTCCCTTTACTGCTCCTCTGATCACTTGTGATCAATGCAAACACCTGCCATTGTTCTATGAATATATGTATATATATATCTATTATGCACTGAGTATATCACGTCCACACACAGATTAAGACTAAACAGAACATGCAAGTAAACAAAGAAAGGTGGTGTGCCATTACATTTAGATTCACTACTTCAATTTGTATTAGGCTTTATATATGATTCTTGCTTAAATCCATAATGGTTTAAAGAATGTTATAGTATTCATGTGGTGGTCTTTCCTTAGAAAAAGAGAAAAAAAAGAGGCAAAGTATTCCTTAAATACAGTTACCATGTGTGTGGTTTAATTACAGTCCTATGCTTCCCTTCCTCAATTCTGAATATCACTTTCTTCCTAAGACTATTTCAAAATGTGGAAAGGAAAAATAACCCTGGGAAAGGAGTCGGGGTTTGAAAATAAGTGAAATTCCAAGGTCTCCCTCTTTCACCATTACATGAATCTTTCCAATCGAAGGGGTGAACGATACCCAAGTGTCTGCAGACGGTGAGTCTGAACTCCCAGGTCTCACCAGGTCTCTTTAAATGTGGCTCACTGTATCTGCTGGGCTCCGTGAGCAGCTTATTTTATTGCCTTATTTCTTAAAAGAGTCTTTTTATGGTTGTGATAGCCAGAGAAATTCACCAGTTTACCATTCTTGACAAATACAATAATGGTCATTAACATTTTAGTGATTTACAAAGTAGGAAGTCTTTTTGTGTATGTTGTTTGAATTGGACTTTATTAAAACCCACAGAAATACAAATTATTAAGTCTGTATTAAAGAGAAAGAAAATCATGCCTTAGAAACATGATGCCTACCTCCAAATTCCCTGCCTTTGCACCTCTACCATTCTTATAACAGGTAATGTTTTACCTTGTTTCCGTATCCCTTTGGATACTAGTTCTCTTATTAACCTTCTCCACCATCCCCAACTCAACTCTCATTCTTCTACCAAATGTACTACATATAAGCTCTTGGGCTCTGATCTCAGCATGCTACCAGTCTCAGTTACTCTTTTGTTTCTGCCACAGCAAGTATTACAATTTGCCTTTTATTTATTTTTCTGTGTTTTCTGTGACTGTGTGTGTGTGTCCCTCAACAGGATGATCTCGTACTTGCTCTTTATGTTGTTATTTTCACTGTAGTGCCCCCAGCATCTATCACAATGTTCTGCATGAGTAGAAGTCAAATATTTGTTGAATAAATGAACACATACATGAAAATCATGGTTTAACCTACTTATTGCTAAAAATATTATATATACCAAAGGATTCTGAATTTTATTAGGATTCTGTTAGATATCCTCTAAGAATTAAACCATATGGAGGTAGTCCAGAGATTATGTGAAGTCTTTGAAAAGACTGGGAGATAGCAGAATTTCCCCACACTTCCCAGGCTATTTAATGAAAGCAGTTAAGTTTGGTTCTTTTGCATCTTAGTAGTCTCTTAAAACTTCTATTTTTCAACCAGTTTGTTTCAAAATTATTCACACTATGATTCTCAGATTTAACAGCTTCTCCTTTTCAATGTAACAAATACTATTAACACCAATGTTGCATGTAAATAATAAAGGAAATATGGGTCTTGAGGACAAGTGGTACTATTAGTACTTTCACTGATTTGCTATTTTGTTTTTTTCTGGGCAGTCATTTAATTTCTTGGTCTTATCTTTATAATGAAGTTAGCAAAGTGTAACTAGATAAAAAACAACAAAAATAATTCTAAGCAGAGAAAATGAGTTGCCACTGTGTACCTATGAAATGATGCTAATTTAAGACACATTTTTAAATTGGCAAAATGTACTGAAATGTTCATAGCCACAGTGGGATAGATTTCGTTCTGTTTTCCAAAACATGCCAGTGGGAACCACCCAGTGTGGCCCCAAGACCTGTCAGATCCACTGATTTCTATACATTTAGAATGAACATATTTAAAGAAATCAGGACTTCAGTATTAGCTATATGTTGAAATACTGCATAGAAGTAACCCCAGAGAATTTGCCCAGATTTGATACAAATTAAAAATCAGACTTACCTACAAAAAAAAAAATTGACCCAGTAATCCCCATATCAAGGTCTCAAAATATTAAATGATGCATAATCAGGACAATATTTTTTCAACACTATATAATAATAGAGAGTTGGAAAAAATTCTAAATTACAGGTGTAAGTGCGTGGATAAGTGACTATATAGGAAATACACATAATGAAATACAGTACATCATTAAAATATATCCATATTTTGTAATAAAGTAGAAGCATTTCTATTCAAATATATCAGTAAAAGTGCAACACAAAAATTCATTTCTATCTGCAAGGATATAATACTATGCCCTTGCATCAGCCTACATACCTAACAATGAATAAATTAAAGTGAAATCAATAAAACAATCATCTCTTTGAACTAAAGATTCCTTTTTTAGCTTTAGAATCATAATTTTGTACAACTTAATATCAAAATAATTGTTTCACTAAGAAGCGATTCCTGATTCCTAATAACAAATCTCCTACTTGCAGCTCTGGTTTCATTATTTTATGGATTCTTTTTAAAAATTATGATCTACTTCTCTATTCTATTTGTGTATTCTTACCCTAGCAGAAATGAGGTAAATTGCCTGTTAAACTTATGTGGATGTTTTGGATAAAATTTTGAAAACTTTTCATTTAATTTTTGTGCTTTGATAACTATAGTCCTTTTATAAAATGAAATTGTACATTCCGATTCAAATTTAAGAAAAGGTAAAGTCAAAAATTGAAATGACGTATTTTCCAAATTCCATCATGTTTTCAAATAATGTGATAAATATTCTGATATATATTTTGTCAAGCACATCTCCCCTCATTTTTATGTCTGTACTTATTATTTTGAAGAAAATACTTTGGAGATTCAGAAATCTTTACCTCACCTCAAAAAAAAAATACTGTTTTTAAATAGATGTACAGTCCAATGACCAAAGAAGGCTTTTCAGACATTATGCCTAGTGTAAACATAGGCAAACCTCAAACAAATCCTGGCTCAGTTTGCAAAAAGGAATTTTTTACATAACTGTTTTTAAACCTCATTTGCTCTAATTTTCCATTTTACAGTTCCTGAGGACGGTTCCTTAAGGTATCTGTCAAACTCACCAACATTTACAGAACCCAATATGAGATGTGATTTTCCCTCATTTTTCTTGCTGAAAATAATGTGGTGTTTGACCACAACTGCAGTTTTCTGATTCACAACCCAACCCAGAGAATTTCTTTTGGTTTTCTAATTTGGTCCAGCTGTTTAAATGGAACTAACTAACCTTCCTTCCTTCCTTCCTCCCTCCCTCCCTCCCTCCCTCCCTCCCTCCCTTCCTTCCTTCCTTCCTTCCTTCCTTCCTTCCTTCCTTCCTTCCTTCCTTCCTTCCTTCCTTCCTTCCTTCCTCTCTCTCTCCATCTCTCTCCAATCAATAATTCTTTGGACACTCATGGGAAGATGAAAGTAATCTTGTTGAAAAAAGCAAATTTTCAGTATCAGAAATGCTACTAACATACATCTGTTCCATAACAGGTATCTGTGGGTATTTACAAGGAGTAATGAGGACTTTGCCAAATGTGCTAATATGGTGTCACCTTTTACTTATTTTTCCCTCATCTAGTATCAAAGTTATTCCCTCAGATTCCTCTGGCAGAAGCCAGCTACAAATTATCTCTATTAACTGGACTTGCCCCCAAACACTCCAAATTAAGGAAAATGAGATAAATAAAGCAGCTAGTTTGCACAGTTTTGAACAATAATTCCAACTCTGAGGAGCTGTGGTGGATGAGTACAGAGAATAACCAATAGTCTCTTTGTTCATTCATTCATTCATGTGTTTAATCATGTGTTCATTCACTCAAGATATATGGACTGCCCAACTATATGTCTTGAGTTATCATATGTACTTGGCATATAGAAAAGAACAAGACAGACAAGGTCTCTGACCTCAAGGAGTTTATCTATTTGAAGGGAAAAGATAACAGGTAAACAAAATAATCTCAGAATAGTTTGAATACTATGAAAAATAAGACCAGATAAAGGAATGGAAAGTGATTAGAATTGTTTATGGTGGCCATGGAAATGGCCTTTGAGCACAGATCCAAGTATCCCAGACAGGGAAGAGTGAGGATAGATGTCCTGCAGTAGGACAAGCTTGGTGTGTTCCTGGTGGGGGTTAAGTGCAGAAGGTTGGACAAGGAGGTGTTCATGTTACAGCCTTATAGATTGTGTGGTTGCAGAAGTGAGATGGCATAGAGGTGGAATAGAGAGAGAGGGAAAGTGGAAATAGGAAAATCATTCAGACGATTTCACATCCCAGTAAGATATGACGGCATGGCATTGGCTGGTAGCAGTGATGATGAAAAGGGGACAGATTGAAGATATGCTTTGGATATTATGTCAGAAGTACTTGCTGATGGATCATCAAAAAAATTTCCCAGTTTTGGGGTGAACAAATCAATGACTATATACTATGTTAAGAAAACAACCTTCATTCATTTCAATAACATGGAAGCAATGAAGATTGTATTATGTTCTCTTGGACATCAAAAGGTTAAGAATATTAACAATGATTAGCAGCATATAGGGTTGAAAATTAGGTACACTAATGACTACTTAATGAGTAAAACTCACACTCCATGTTTAAAATTCGTTGGGCTTATTACCAGTACATTAGGCTGTTCCTTAGTGGATTTAAAAGGCTTGTTCTATAGCATTTGTATCTATTCCTTCTTAATTCAATTAACAAATATTTATTGACTGCCCTATAAGCATGGTCTTAAGGAAATAACATAAAAGACTACATAGACATCAACACAGATTTTTCTGTCAAAATTCTGACAGCTTTGCTCCATTTTCTTCTGAAGTTTAGTGCTATAGAGAAGTCCAAGGCAGGTAATTGTTTCCCTTTATAGATAGACTCTTATTTGTGACTGTCTGTCCCACATAATGCTGGTGTAATTATTTTGTGTTTGGTATTATGTTCATTTTTGAAATCTAACTACTTTACCAGGTTTCATTCAGCTTGGTTTCTTTTCATTAATTTTTTGATACTTCATGGCCCCCATTTTAAGCTGTAGATTCAAATCTTCAACTCAGAGAGTGTTTCTCCTATTCTGCCTTTGATTATCCTTCTGAATTATTTCCACTTCTTTCTTTTTGAAGAACAGCAGTTATCCACCAGGTGGTCTTCTTGTTCTGTCTTTATTTATCACGTTGGATCATTCATCCTTTTGTCTTTAGTTTTTGCTTTCTTTCTGTGGTGTTGGTTTACCTCTTCACTGTTTCTGAAACTATGTTAATCTTCTCATAATGTATGCTCATTTCTTTAACTCTACTATCCAGGTCTCTACTTCCTTCTATCTCATTATGTTTCATACATACTGTTTTTTCAATATTTATTTAGAGTAGAAATAAATGTCTGTCTTCTAGATAAATGGTTTTCAAAGTGGTGTTTTTCTCCACAACTTCAGTTCTCCTTTTTATTTTCATGTTACAGTGTTTTTCCATAAGGTTCTAGCTATTTTTACAATGTTTTCTCATCCTTGAATGATTTCTATTCAGGCTGGCATTTTGCCCCACCAACAAACTTCAGATTCTCCTTGTCGTGTTTTTCTTTCTTTTGGCTTTTAAAGAATAGTCATTTTCTATGTTAAGCAGGAAACAGTGGTGTGCGGCATTCTCATCCTTTACAATATTTCCTTGAATATGAATCTGCTGATTTAAGGAAGAAATTCCTGTTTCCATCATTGGTCATCTTATCTTTCCAGAAACAATGAAAAGAGGTTTAAAAAAATAATTTAAAGACTCCAGAGTGCACCATTTCTGTGGCTCTACCAGGAAACATAAAAACAGAAGTCTGTTTAAGACATTATAAAAATAAATTGCCTATTTCCAAGTTTACATTGTTGGATGTGAAATACTATTTTCTTCACTTTGGCATATTACTGAGACCCCAATCACAAAATCAGTGCCCCCTCCAAATGAGTATTAATTATGACATAAGGTGGGAAACTTAAAAAGCTTTTCCTCTACCAGAAGTTGACTTTAGATAAATAGTATTGCTGGTTTCCTCATTCTGGCCAATAAAGGACCAGTATTTTTGTGATAGTATCATTACAACTGGTCACCAAAAATATATGAGAGTTCCAGTTGCTCCATATCATTGTCCAGGCTTGGTGTCAAGAGTCTTTTTAATTTTAGCGGTTGCCATAGGTACATAGTAGTATCATATGTTGTTTTATTTTCTCTTTTTAAAAAATAAAAGTTGTGTATATGAAAGGTGTACAATATGATGATTTAATGTACATATACATAGTGAAATGATTACTATTGTCAAGCTATGACTGTATCTTTTCACATGGTTACCATTTTCTTTTCTTTGTGATAAGAGCACCTGACATCTACTCTCAGCAAGCTTTCAGTATTGGGTACAATATTAACTATAGTTATCAAGTGGTTTTAATTAGCATTTCCCTAATGACTACGGGTATTGATCTTAGCATGCATTTTTTGGTTATTTGCATATTTTCTTCTTTAAAGTGTTAAAAAATTTGCCTATAATTTGAAGTTTGCTCAGTCTTGCTGAATTTTTAAAGTTTATATATATGTACACATACATATATACATATTCTGGATATAAGGACTTTGTTAAATATATATGTTGTAAACCGTTTCTCTCAGTCTGTAGCTTCCACTTCTTTTTTTCTTAAAACATCTTTTGAAGAGTAAAAAAAATTAATTTTGATACAGTCCAATTTATCAACCTTTTCTATTATGGTGAATACTTTTTTGTATCTTACCTAAGAAATCTTCAAGTTCACAAAGACTTTCTCCCATTTTAGATTATATTTCATATTTATTTCTCCCATTTAGAAATTTTATAGTTTTAGCTTTTACATTTATGATCCATTTTGAGTGAATTTTTATGTAGAATATAAGTTAATGGTCAATGTGCCTGTTTTCCATACCAATATCCAGTTGTTCCTGCACAATTTGTTAAAGTGATTTTCTTTCCCAATTGAATTGCCTTGTTACTGTGGTTAAAAATCACTTGACTGCATGTGTGGCCTCATCTCTGAGCCCTCTCTTCTGCTCATTTGATCTTTATGTCTGCTGTTTTGCCAACACCACATTGTAACTTCATGGACATTTTAAAAAGAGTAAGTCCTCAATTTTCTTTCTTTAAAAGGGCTTTGTATCTACTAGGTTGTTTGCATTGCCATGTAAACTTTAGAATCAGTCGGTCAATTTCTATGTAAAGGCTTATTAGAATACTGGAATTGCGATAGTCCATTATCTTAGCAATCCTGAATCTTTAAATGATGAATACGGCATTTGTTGCCATTGTTAAGGTCCACTTTGATTTCTATTGGAAATATCTTAAAAGTTTTTATGTGTATGTTTTACATGTCTCCTCTTAAATTTATTCATATGTTTTCAAACGCATGTTTTTTGATTCTAAGGGAAACATAATTTTTTATAATATATTTTCTAGGTTTTTGCTGCTAGTAAATAAAAATAAACCTGATACCTTGATTCTGTGATCTTGCTTAATACACTTATTAATTCTAATAGGTATCTTTTATGGGTGTCTTAGGATTTTTCTATGAACATGTCCATGTCATCTTCAAATGAAGAGTTTGATGTCTTCCTTCTGATCTACGCTTTTGATTTATTTTTCTTGTCTGCTGCATTATCTAGGATTTTCTGTGCAATGTTTAGCAGAAGTGATAAGATCAGTCATTCTTGCTTTTTCCTGACCTTAAGAGGAACACATTGTGTCTTTTACTATTTACATACAGAGTCTCAGCTAACTGTCCTAAGTTACGTACATGGAGATGCCTTTATTCTTAGTCCCCATTTTAAGCTGAAAGTGATAAACTGGTATTCCTGATGTCACACAGTTGGTAAATACAAAACAAAGACTATCCCAGGTCAATTCGACCACAGGCTTTTACTCTTCATGTTACATCTCACTGCTCAGAAGCTGAATCACATTTTGTGGCTACAGTTCAGGCTTCCACGAGGGCTGCCTGGATCCCCAGGCACATCTTCCCTCATCTCTGCGACCTGAGCCTGCACCAGCCTCACAGCCCGGCCGGGGATCTCCACCTATGAGCCAGAACTACCTGTTCCGACCCATTCATGCAGCAAGGATGTGAACCTCTGTGCATGGTGGGGACTATCTGATTCAGCCTGGGCTGCTATAGCAAACTACCCTACACTGGTTGGCTTGTAAATAACAAAAATTTATTTTTTCAGCTCTGGAGGCAGGAAGTGTGAGATCAGGGTGCCAGCAAGGTCGGGCTCTGGGGAGGGGCCTCTTCTGGGTTGAAGAATGCTCACTTCTCATGGTATCCTCACATGGCAGAAAGCTGAGGAGAAGCCGCATCTCTTGCTACTCTCCTAAGTACACTAATGCCATTCATGAAGGCTCCACCCTCACGATCTCCTCCACTGCTACCTACCTCCCAAGGGCCCCACTCTCAATACCATTACAGTGGTGAGGGATAGGATTTCAACATATGAATTCTGGAGGGTCACAAAACTTCAGAACCTAACAGGGCTGGGATAGATAGGTGGGAGAATGAGGGAGTAAGGGAGAGAATGGGGGTAGGCCATGATTCCAAACAACAGGAAGTAAAAAAAGAGACCTTTTTCTTCCCCAACACTATTAGCAGTTCCACTCCTTGTCCCCTAGTTATCTTATCAGACTATAAACCAATTGTACTATTGGTTGTGAAACAGCAGTGAGATTGTATCAGTGAATACCCTTGTCAACAAAAAGTGGTCATATGCGTGCAAAGTAGCACTGGTGTTGTTATTGTCTTGAGTGCTAATGAAAGAAAACCCAGAGACACTGATGGATGTTAGCTAAACTGACTGTGGTCATCATTTGGCAATACATATATATATGTATATACATACACACACACACGCATGTATTGAACACAAAATCATTATCTGTATCAACTTAAATAACATAACTTATACAACATTATAAACTTATATAACATTGTATCAATAAAACTAGAAAAAATAAATGTTTGCCCATGTAAAGAAAAAAAGAAACTTTAAAACAGTTTGCTATTTGCTAGAAAGGACCAACTTCAAGTTCTAGCAAACTATGGAAAGACTGTGTTTACGTCATTACCTGATTTCAAACTTTTGCAAGGATGGCCTAAGGCATCCTTTCGGAGGGAGTCTAAAAGTGGACCCTGGATATCCAGAGAAAAAGTGGGCTTTGTGAATGCGTAATAACAACTTTTAAACGTGGGCTAAACTGTACAGCCCCCTCACGAGTAGTTGAAGTCTTTTGTACCAACTTCTACTACTCTACTACTACTAACTCTCTTGTCACTCATCTTAGGTACATAGATCTTTAATGCAGTTGTCAATGAGAGTTTTTGAAGCTAGGAAGAAATGCCCTAGAAAAAAATCCATCTATTAATACAGATGGTATGAGAAAGCTCTTAATCAAAATAACAGCATCCAGAAACATCTGGTCTCATAAGCTTTGTTTATCATTTCTTAGGCCTCAGTAAAAGCTTTGTGATTTGTAGGTGGCCTGGTAGTTCTTACAATGGTCCAGATGTTTTTCCTGAAGTTAAGGACAGGCACAGGAAATTTGTTTAACATTATAATTTTTAATAATGAATGGGTACACAATAATTTTGACTTTCATTTCCTCTCAGAGCATTCTCAGATATTGTCTTTTTATTCATTTTTAAACTTTACTGAAATACCTCACTTTCACATTCCTCATTTACTACAAGAAAAAAATACACATTTTTTTATTTCCTCCAGATGTAGCATTTCTCATCATATGTAAAGTCTTCAGTAAATGTGTAAATTAAAGGAATAAATGATCAAAATAATTACAAATTTTTCTCTCCTATGAACATGTTGAGATTGCAAGAAGATATCTCCTCCAACACACACAGACACACACAGACACACACAGACACACACACACACACACACACACACACACACACATAACTGGTTTGTGAAAAGAGGGGGAAAAGTATTTCAAGAAAAATGTTTTATATTTTCCACACATCAATGCTAGATCAAGTGACCATATGAATTTTTTTTAACTAGTGATCAATATAAGTAATTACAGAATTCTCTATGCTAGAATTCCATGAAATCATGACCTTAGTTTTGAAATTTGTACGATTCCATGCTTTTCTAGTTAAGTGTGCTGGTACAGTGCCTGAGGCCCACTGAGACCTCCTGCAGTTTCAGGAATATGCTTTCTTTATGGTGTAAACTGTTTATTCATAACCGTCAAACCACCAGCAAGTTGTCGACCCACATGCAAGGCAGGCACCAAGCTGCATTTTTGTTAATGTAAGCTTTTAAGGGAAACAGAAACTAGTTTTGTTTTTTATACAATTTTAAACTCATAAGAGAGAAACAGGGATATATATACATATTTTTTTTCAAAAACAATAAAATCCTTTCTCCTCAAGAGGTTTTTCTTTCATGGTGTTGTTCAAGCAAGGACTGTTTTGGAAATGCTGACAGGATCTTAGTAAAGGCATCCAGAGGGAAACATACAATGTTTATTTATCTTAGAAACCACAAGAACATTGCAAAGGCCAGAACTGGCTCTGTAAAATGTGCTGCTAACATGTACAGTATGAATGCTTAGTTTGGACAGAGTCGAGTCCTTTCTGCACTGATAAAGAAGGGCAATCTATATCCTGGCATCTCACAGATTTATGTCTACACCCAGGCCTCTCCCCTAAGCTGCAGATCCTTGAGCTAAAGCCTCCTTGAAGGAAACTGAATAGGACCTCAAAGTGAACAGATCCAAACCAAACTTTTGATATCCACTCCCTCCCCCTCAACTTCGCAGTCTTTCCTGTCCCAGTCAATGTCGATCATCCCTGTGGTTCAGGCCGATATTCACAGTCATCTCTGTCTACACTCTTTCTCTCTCACACCCCATTTGATCTTAGCCAGTCTTAAAAATAGTTACATATTATGACCCCTTTTCACCAATTTCTCTGCTTCTTCTAGATTAAAACCATCATCTCTTACATGATTACCACAATAGCTTCCTAAATACCCTTCCTGAGTCCATGCCTGTCCCTCTCCATCTATGCAGCCAGAAATATCCTTTCATAAATAGTTGAGTCAATATTCTGCTGAGAACCCTTCAAAAGCTTCCCATCTGCTCAAAGGAAAAGGTAATCTTTAACATTGCCTAAAAAGCCCTACAGAACTTAAGTTCCCACTACCTCTTCTACCTCATGTCATTATCTTCCCTCTCCTTACTCACTTTACTCTGTTCACATTTGACCTCTGTGCTATTGCTAGAATCTGCCGTGCATCTTCCTAATTTAGGGTTCCTTTGTTTTGCTGGCTTCCTTCTGTCCTTTCTATCTCTGCTCAAATGTCACTTTATCTGAAGGTCTTTCTCTGACCATCCTATGTAAAAGAGCACATCCTACCACCTCACATTCCATGTTCCCTGTCCTGCTTTACTTCCCTCTGTTTCAGCTGTCATGCCCTGGGGCATCTCTTCCCTCTATGATGTCTGCTACCTGAGGGCAAGGCATTGTTCCTTGCTCTGCTCATCCACGAGTACAGTGTCAGGTGCACAGTGGGTCTTTAATAAACATATGTTGAATAAGCAGTGATATGTGCTAGTAGACCTATCAAACCTGGACAAGAGGGTTGAGTTATTTTGATATTTTGAGGATATTTTAAAACTGATTTGTGTTGCTATTCTTTTTTTGATGTACTGGAAACATTAACTTAGCCTTCATAGTCCCTGATGAAAAATCAATAGCCTGGGAAGAGAGTCCCATGATCATTGATGGCTAACATATTGATGGGAGCTGTACTCAGGAATCATGACATCACCCAGTCCTTTTCTGGCTATCTTAACAGTGGGGAGATAATATGGACTTTCTCTTATTTGAAAATTATTTAACTCTATTTGAAGGGTTGTTTTACATTCCTGGGTGTTCATATTTGCATTTGATTTTAATAAGTTCAGTGTTCTCCCTCCCTTGACTTTTCTTGGCTTCCTACTGTTATGCTTTGTAGTGTGAAATTGACAAGATCTCGCACAGACCCATGACTCAAAGTAACAGGGACAGATGGTGTGCTGGATACATAAACAGATCCACTAAAAGAAATTCTTTAGCAATAAGTATGGGAATTAAAAAATGAACAGCAGAACCAGGAATGAAATGGCTGTAACATCAACTCAACAACCTGTAATACCTGTGCCACTGGACATTGGGTTCTGAAGGGCAATGAAGTCCTGTACCGGGTTCTCTGTGCGCTAAGGGGCAGTCTTGGAGCCGGCCTCGTTGGGACTTTGGGTGAATGAGAAACTGCTGTATTTAATGTTTTTACTATGCTTGAGGGACTAGGCATTTCTTTGTTTGCATGGACGCTGAAGCAATGAGATCTTGCCTCTGCATCCACAGTAGACTGTGAAATGAAGTTCTTTGGAACAGTATTTTGGAGACGGAGGAAGGGGAAAAAAAAAACGATAATGATGGTGACTCAGTAAGATGAGTGAACCAGAAGGAAAGCAGAGACCCAGGTTGTACCTGATTTATGTCATGAAAATGACATAGTAATTTTCATTGCCAGAACAAGGTCATTGAAAATGAATCTATTAAAATAACATAAATACTGTGTTCTGGAAAATTTGGGTCACTTGGAGATGGTTAGAGGACTGCACTTAAGACAGGAATGTGTACAGCCCAGGCTTACAGGAAGAATGAAGGGGGCTTACCCAACCACAAAGGGTCAGAGACAAAATCACACTTTGCAACCTCTTAGGCAAACCATTCACAACCACACAAAAGTGCTAATAACAATAAGAACAAAAAACAAATAAGCATTTTTATAAAGAAAGAAAGAAAACATGATGGTTGACTTGTGTTCCCCCCACAAAAAGGTATGTTCAACATCTAATGCCTAGTCCCTGTGAGTGTGATTTTATTTGGAAATAGGGTCTTTGCAGATGAAATCAAGTTAAGATGAGGTCACACTGAATTGGGGTGGGGCCTAATCCAGTATAACTGGTAACCTTATAAGAAGAGGAGAAGAGACAGCCATAGAGGGAAGGCCGTGTGGAGTCAGCAGCAGACACTGGAGTCAGGCAGCCCCAAGCCAGGCAATACCTGGAGGCATTCAGAAGTTAGAAGAACCTATGAAATGTTCTCCCTTAGAGATTTCAAGGGAGTATGGTCCTATCAGCATTTTGATTTTGAACTTCCAGCTTCCAGAATAAGAGAATAAATTTCTATCATTTCAAGGCACCCAGTTTGTGTTGCTTTGTTATAGCAGCGCTGGGAAACTAATACAGTGGGAGTTTCTTTCAGGGGCCAACTAGTGGGAGACAAGAGACAGATCTAGTTTAACAGGAAACGAGAGGACTCTGTTGCTTTGTTCCTCAAAGTATGAACCAAGAAGCAACAGCATTCCTGGGAGCTTGTTTGAAATGCACAGTGTCAGACCTCATCCTAGACCTGGGACATAATTTCCGTTGAGATGATTGCAGCCCCAACAACATGGCCTGGAGAATAACTGTAATAGCAATCAGCATATCTGAGCCCTTTACATGTGCTGGGCTTTGATGTAAGAGTTACGTCCTATGTTAACCCACTTAATTCACACACCAACTGATCAGATATGTGCTGTTATTATTCCCATTTTATAGACACAAAAGGTTAAGTAACTTTTCTAAGTCATGGAAATAGTAAATGTTGAATCACTGAACGAGCTGGATCTCTATTTCAAAAGAAAGATTATAGGAAAGTTGTGTTGATACTTGATGCTGAAATGTCAGGCATCTCTCTCCTGTGGATCCTGAACAAAATTAGGAAGAACTTTACTGCTGGGCATGGAAAAGGCAGGACTAAAGAGAAGAGGACAACACTCATGGTCCAGCCTTGAAAACAAACAAACAAAATCTAGTAATGACATGGACCATGAACACCTGAATTCCTTCCAATAGGGACTACATTTTTGCTGTAGTCATGAGTGGGAACTCTTGTTTGGTCTAAGAGAAGAAAAAGAAAGACATTTCCCTCCTCTTATTGAACATTCTGAGAAATTGATGAAAGAGAAACTGTAGAAAGAGAAAAAGGGGTGGCTTCCCTAACATTTTCCTTAACTCTGTGTATATCAGATGTGAATGTAAAGTACTGCCTCTGCTTTGGAAGAAGGTAAAGGAGTTGAGTTAGCTCTCCTTTATGCCAGCCTATGAGAGATGTGCCTTGGCACACCTCTGAGTCTTTGAACTTACTCTCTGCCTTGAAGAGCTGCCTCTCCCAAATCTCCCTGTTGAACTCTTGTGCATTCGTCAAAACCCTCCTCCACCATTACCTTCTCATTGAAGTGATCAGTGTTCCTCTGTGCTCCTTCAGCTAGCCTTGGCAGGACTGATAACTCTGCCTCTAAGCCACTGCTGTAATATGCATATATTTCTAATGATAAAATTTATCCTTCTGTATGTCTATTATTTGGTCACATGATTGCACAGATTTAGTAAGTATTTTCCCATGAATAGAAATCCACTCTGTATCAGGAAAGTCATATGTAAACTCACTGGGAGTCTGATATAATACCAACTAGTTACATATGGCTGTTAGCTTTAAATTCATTAAAATAAAAGACAACTTAAAACTCAGTTCTTCAGTTATATCATATTTCTGGTGTTCCATGATCATATATGGCTAGTGGATACCATGCTGGACAATGTTGATATAGAATGTTTTCAAAATTGAACAGTGTTGTAGAATATTTTCAGTTTTTTAATGAACAAATCCATCCTTTTTGAAATGTAACAATACTAATTCAGACTGGTAGGCCTACCCATTATTTTAGAGTCCTGCACAATATTGCAGAGAAGATGGAAGATGCTATGGATGTTCAATGATTCTTCATTGTTGGACACAAATACATTTTTTCTAAGGCAGCAGACGCAACACACTGAAGTGATGGAAAATTTACCTTTCCTAATTACAAGCTGTGTATCCATGGGAAATTGTTTGACCTCTTTGGATCTTCATTTGCTCATCCGTAAGAGGAATACTGGAAAACCATACATAGCCCAAAGGGTTATTATAAGTATTAAATGAGACACAGTATGTGAAGATTGACATATGATGTTCAATAACTTATAGTTATTACCTTTATGGCATCTACACCTCAAGATACTAACCTATTGACACAGTGCAGAAGGAATTGCTAAGAGCCATGAATAGATTCCTTTTTTAATTTTAAGATTACCATGTTTCATTTCCACATGCTATGAATTATTTAAACTACTGAAAGCAAAGGCTGACCTTAGCTGGATCAGCATACATCAGAGTTATAATTGAGACTCTGCATTTACTGTATCTCAATTTCATCATCTGTGAGATGGGAATATTATATTCTGATAGAATTTTTGTGATAAGCAGACATGGTCCAAAAAAAGGCTAGCACTTGTTGTTTTCATCTTTCTACCAGAATTCATCTCATGTCTACAATATACTCAGGGCCAGTTTATTGAATGAATGAATGGAACATATTAAATCAATAAATAGGCTGTCCTAGTTATTGCCTGACGCCAGGCTATGAATAATATCACTAATGTTACCACTTCATGAATGTCCAGAATGAAATTAACTAGCTCATACAAAGCTTTGTACATTCCAGGTTAATGGATAATTATATATTGTACATAAATTTAGCAGAAAACTGGCATACAGGAGACTCTGACCTTAACTGCAATAGCTTAGAACTCTATGCTCCAATTCTCATAACTCTCATAATTATCCAAATATTATTTTTGTTTTCTATTAAATTTATGTATAATACATAATTATCCATTAATACTGACAGTGTAAGTTGTCTGATTACACGCTGGTTTTTAACACTAACCACATTTCTTTAAATAAGTAAAACCTACTTTAGTCAGAGCCATTAGAAAAATAGCCTGGTGTTTCTTTATGGAAAACCATATCCAGCTAATCATTTGATAAAGTTTCATCAGTTTCTTTTTTTAGTACCTCTGATCAATGCAGAAAAGTCTAAAATAATTGGGGTTCTGAAAAAGTGCCTGAGTTGACATAAAATGTGAATGTAATGCTCAAACTGAGGCTGGTGGAATTTGTTCAATAATCCTACAAATATAAGTAGAGTGCCTGAGCTAGTTATTCTCCAAGTGCCCTGAACAGATCCATTTTCTGCCCTTCTCCTTCCTACCCAAGAAGGAAACTTCACCTCTCTGGCTTTCTTGATGGTTGTCTTCCTCTTAAGTTTGATGAGTGGGAGAACGTGAAGTAGGAGAGAGAGATACCCTGCTCAGTACTGCCATCTGGCAGAAGTTGCATGCCTCCAGGATCATGGCTCCTTGGGCATGGAAATCCTCCACAGTTGTCCTCTCACATGGCTCCGGAAACTTTCTGCCATGGCCCATCTGAATGCCTCACCATCCCTTGTTTGATGCAGGAAACCCTGTGCACATTTTATGACAGTCCTTTCCTTAAATCATCTTCATTTGAACTCTCTGAAGGAAATTCTGTTTTCTACCAGACCCTGACTTATATAAAGATTAAAAGAGAAAGCTCTGTGGCCAGGTATTTGACTACAGGAGCGTTATTTAACTTCTAACTTCAGGTTTATCTTTCTACAAAATGGGAATAACAATAGTATTTTCTCATTTACTCTATAGGGTTATGCAATAATTAGAGAGAATCTCATGACTTTTACTGGAAATTTTGTGTTAATACGCTTTGATTGTCTGAGTGGGGTACATAGTGAGGGAGATTCATGTTTTGCAACCAGAAGGGAGTCAGCCTGAAAATGTAACGAAGGAAGGCAAACTGAAAGAACTGCAGAGAAACTCAGCTGGCATGCGGACAAACGGGACCTAACGGCTCACCTAACAGCAGGACTGTTTTGTATTTCCCTTTATAGTTTAAAGCAGTTTGGGTTGGTTTTTAGTATTTGCAACCATAAAACACCCACCTTTGTAGAATGAACAAACTGTCCCCTTATATTTGCTTATTAGAGGTTGATACAATAAATGTACTTTTTGGTAAATATTTACTCATAGTGAATCAGCCCATTCCCCAGGCTTGTTGAATGGTCTGCCTTGAGAGCTATTTCTAAGTCCTACAGAAAAAAAATTCTAAAACTGAAGGTATAACTAAATGCCATAAGTATTTCTCATAGTAATTATGGAAATGTTCACGTGAGCAGCCTGATTGTACACATGGTAGTTTTAAAATTGATTTAGTATTTTAGTAACTGAAAAATGGTTTTCTAGGCCAATCGGAAAAAAGTCAGCTTTGTGTTTTCTCAGCTTACTATTGAATTCAGATGATATAAGTTATAATACACAAATGTCAAAGGACAAGAGTCGAAGAAATATCTAAGAACTTGAAAAGATGTGCTATTTTTATCTAGAAAGCAATATCTACTCTCTTTAGAAAATTGTGTTCACAGAAGAGTTACAATTACACTTTATACAATGGTAATTTTGAATATATCTGTGAATTTATTTTTTTCAAAATAATGATATTAGCAAAAATTTTACATAGCCTGTATTGAATTCACATATTCAAATGAGGCTTTACCAATAATAATGGGGATTAGGACAGAACTAGAACTGGACTTTGGACTTCATGCCAAAGGAGCTAATCACCTTATGAGTTACAGAAGATGGATACTTTATTTGATTTCTTCTGAAAATTAAAAAGGAAAAGCTTTACTACATTGTTGACATATATAGTTACTCCAAATTTTACATTTAGTGAAAAAAAGAAAATCTGCAATAGCTCAGTTAACATCAACAGGAAGCTTCAAAAAAGAATTCTGAAATGACAGGCAAAATTTTTTTTTATTGTAGGCAATTATTTAAACTGCATATTTGATGGATGTATAATAAGTCATGTGGGAAAAAACATCCACACTGCTATTAGGTTTCCAGTATCTAGCTTTCATTTTTTTTTTTTTTTGAGTAATGATATTAACAGGATTTTTCCAGGTTATAATAATGAGGGCGTTCTTGGGAGTTACTTGTAGTTTCCGAGCTGAATGGCAGAGCGCACATAGACACACCGGAAGGTGGATGGCTGGATCTCCCAGTACTGGACTGGATTGCTGAAAAGGCTGACACCAGAATAAGAGGCCTTCTTGGTGTTGTATCCAGGCGGGCAGAAATCGTTAGAACCAACTGCAGAGATGTTGTTGTTATGAAGGTAGACAACCTATAACATGAAATAATGGAGAATGATTATTTTCCTTTTGATATATTGAACACTTCATGTAAATATGTTTATTTATTTTTTTCTTTTAGTGTTTTCATCCTCTGGTTTGAATACCTTAACACTTCTCAAACCAAACTTGATTTTTTTCTTCTTTTCTAAAGGTTTTCCCTTTTTTAATCTTTCTTACCTCAGTGTGGGCATCTCAATCATTCCAGCTGCTAAAAAATTGTTTTAATCCTTAACTCTCCCTTTCTCTTATCCTCTCTGACCAACCATCAACAAATCCTAATAGCTAAATCTTCAAATCCATTTCTTCTCCCAATGCCTACGCCTACAACCTTGCCCAAACCACCATTATGTCATCCTGGATTACTGAAGTTGCCTTCATTGCTCTTGCTGCTTCCTCTATTGCTTTCTTGCCCCCTTTACTTCTCTTTTCTCTTTTATTAGCTTGTAGAGCAATTATTGAAAAAATTAAGTCAAATTATATCTTCTTTGCTTTAGTTCTCCAGTGGCAACCTATCTCATGCAGAATGAAATCCAAAGTTCTCACAAAGGCCTGCAAATGCTATGTAATCTGACATCCTTCTTCTCTGACCTCATCTCCCTGCAGTGTTCATTCCAACCACACTGGACTGCTTGATTTTCCTCTAATACACAATGCTTGGTTCCTCTTCAGATTGGTACATACTGTTTCCTCCACCTGGAATAATCTTTTTCAAGATGTCTGCAAGACTTATTGCTTCATATAATTCATTTCTCCTTACCAGGGAGGTCTTCCCTGACAATCTCATTCTCTCAGTCTCTGTCCCAATTACATTTCTTTCTTTTCCTTCATAGCAGTTATCACAATACAGCATATTATATTTGGTTTTTTTGTCTGCTTTCCTCCTCCAGAATAAATGCTCAATGAGGAGAGAAACTGGTTCTGTTTTGCTCATGATTGTATCTTTAGAGTTTACTAGAACAGAGTAGGTGTTAAATAAATACATGCTGAATGAATAAATGAGTGCATTCATGTTATTTCATAAATTGTATCTATATGGGAATATTATGTTTTTAGGACAAAGAAAAGATAATAGGCCTCAATGAAATTATAGAAAATGAGGTAGTGGTATATAATGAAGAAAAAGAGTGTGCACAGTATCAGAATCAAAACAGTCACAACTCTTAAGAAATATGTGTGTCACAGCATTTGAAATAAAGAGAAAGTTTCAATGAAAATTCAGTCTATGTTACAAGTTCTACTGTATGAATATAGTATTATAGTTCATGAGAAATTTTTCCTGAAATATATTTTACAATTATATTTAAGATAATGGTAATTTATTCATAGATTTTCTTAGAGAAATTAAATATCAGACTTACAAAAAGATTTTTAGAAATAGGTTTTATTTACATTATGTAGACCTGAATTCTGAAGAGCAAGAAGTGACTTAATTATACAACAAAGGCTAAAATATAATGTTGAGGCAACAATTTCTAAACTGAGCTATAAAACCTATGATTCACTCCTTTAAAATAATAACATGAGATATAATTCCACCTACCAGAATACTGACACTCTTATGTTGGTAAAGAGGGCCTTGTTTAAGAAAGGTTTAGAAGAACAATAAATGCCATATAAAACAGCAAAAAGGGGTATTAAAATCAAAACAATACCTGTATTTTTTTTATGATTCTCAAATTATGAAAATTTCTTGTTGACATTTTCCATTCTCTATTTCCTAGCAATGATTAGCAAGAAAGTGGAGAGGTGTTTGATGAGAGCTTATGGCTAATATTGAAGGTGAAAGAAGAAGATATCAAGACATAAAGCAAGTATTAATCTGTGTAAAAAAAAGAAATTAAATTCCCAGGTCATTCTACGAGCCAATATTTTTAATATTAAAGGCAAACAAAAATCATCACAAAAAAGAGAAAGCTACAATCAAATATCTCAGGTAAATATACACAAAAAAACCTTAAAATATTAGGAAACTGTATCTCATAACATATAAAAGGGTTATATACCATGACCAATACCAAGCATGATTTATCTCAGGGATGTAATATTGGTTTACTATAAATCAATTAATTTAATATGTCATATTAAAAAGAATAAAGAACAAAACCACATCATATTCTCAATAGACATAGAAAAAGCATTTGAAAAAATTCCAGTACACATTTACAATAAAAAATTTCAATATATTAGGAATAGAGGTGAGCTATCTCAATTTGATAAAAGAGCACCTATAAAAGACCTATAACTAGAGAAGACTGGATTAAAGATGGTGGCATGAGAGAAGAGACAGAGGCTTCCTCCTAAAACCACATATAATATAAAAATATAATTAATACAACTAATCCTGAAAGAGCAACAGAAAAGACGACTGCGCCAAACTGCACCTGGAGAAAAGAATAAACCTTATGGAACAAGGTAATACACCAAAGCCATGGCCCGGTGGGACCCAAGCCGTTCTCCTACCCCAGCTCAACAGAGTGGAGAGGGAGTGGAGGAATGGGACTGCTGAATACCTAACTCCAGAGATCTGATCTGGAAGCACAAACCTACATTTCATGGTGTTTTCATGGTACTCTCATGATTAGGGGGTTGGAAAGCTAAGACAGGGAGAATAACTGTAGAGACTGAGATTCCAGCTGGCTGTGGAAAACAGGGATGTGTAACCGGCTGCTCTGGGACAAAAGAAAGGCAAGCAGTCCAAGAGACTTCCTAACATGGAAGCCCTTAACAAGAGGGCTGCTAAAGGGGCAAGGATTGCACAGAGCTCATTGCTAAGGAAGAGGACAGGTAGACAAATTTGTCCTGGTGCACTCTGCCCAGCAGGTTGGGAGCATTGCCATATAGACTCTCATATTTAATAAGGAAAGAGAAATCTTCCTCCTTAGAGGATCTTCAGGTGCCCCAGCTCCCTGGCTGCCTACACAGCTCCTAGGACCCCCTCCATGGTACGCAGCCTACTACACCTTTCTCCTAGCCAGCCCCACCGGCTCACAAACCGGCAAACCCTACCCTGGCATTAGCCCAGCCAGAGGGAAGATCTGTCTATAGCAACTACAAATTCAAAGCATAGAGGCTCATACCTGTGTGCTCAGCCCACTGGTTCAGGCAGTGGAGACAGGCATAGCAGCCAGGAAGCAGGAAACAGGAAACAGCTCTTTCCTCCCCCCAGGCACCAATACCACTCCCCTGAGACTCCTGACATTGCTTCAGGGAGTAGAGCTTCTGGACACTGGAGGGCGCCATATACAAATATGAAATGCCAAAGGAACCTGGTTCAGAGTAAAATTATTAATACAACTCCTGAGAAAGATTTAAATGACATCGACCTCATGACTCTTCCTGAAAGGGAGTTCAAAATGAAAATCGTTAACATGCTTATGGAGGTATGGAAAGATATTCAAGAACTCAGGAATGAACTCCGGTCAGTCGGAGATCCAATCATTGAAGTACACAGTGGAGGGTATTAAAGCAGATTGGATACGGTAGAGGAGACAATAAATCAAATAGAAACTAGAGAAGAGGAATACAAAGAAGCTGAGGCACGGAGAGAAAAAAGGATCTCTAAGAATGAAAGAATATTGAGGGAACTGTGTGACCAATCCAAACGGAACAATATTCACATTATAGGGGGACAAGAAGAAGAGAGAAAAAGGCATAGAAAGTGTCTTCGAGAAGGTAACTGCTGAAAACTTCCCCAATCTGGGGAAGGAGATAGTCTCTCAGGACACAGAGATGCACAGATCTCCCAACACAAGGGACCCAAGGAAGACAACACCAAGACATACAGTAATTAAAATGGCAGAAAATGCTGGCATGAGAGGTGAGACAGAGGCTTCCTCCTAAAACCACATATAATACAAAAATATAACTGATACAACTACTCCTGAAAGAGCAACAAGAGAGGACTGCACAAAACTGCATACACCTGGAGAAAAGAGCAGACCTCACAGAACAGAGTAATGTACTAAAGTTGTGGCCTGGCAGGACCCAAGCCCATCCCACACCCCAATCACTGGTGGGAGGAAGAGAAATGGAGCAGGGAGGGAGTGGAGACCTGGGACTGCTGAATACCTAACTCTGGAGATCTGCTCTGGGAGCATACATCTACATTTCATGGTGCTTGCATGATACTATTGTAATTAGGGGGTTGGAAAGCTAAGACAGGCAGAATTCCTGGAGAGACTGAGATTCCAGTTGCCTGTGGAAAGCAGGGATCCATACCCAGCTGCTCAGGGACAAAAGAAAGGTGGGCAGTCTGAGAGACTTCCTGACAAGGAAGCCCTTAGCAAGAGGGCTGTTAAAGGGGCAGGATTACACAGAACTTACAGCTCAGGAGAAAGGACAGGTAGACAAAATTGCCCGGGTGCACTCTGCCCAGCAGGTTGACACTTTCATGGTCTTTAGGTGCTCTAGCTCCCTGGCTGGCTACACAGCTCCAAGAACCCCCTCTGAGATAGGCAGCCTACTGCGCCTTTCTCCTAGCCAGCTCTACTTGGCTCACAAACTGGCAAACCCTACCCTGGCATTAGCTCAGCCAGAGGGAAGATTTGTCTACAGGAACTACAAATGCAAAGCACAGAGGCTTATACCTCTGTGCTCGGCCCACTGGTTCAGGCAGTGGAGACAGGCATAGCAGCCAGGAAGCAGGAAACAGCTCTTTCCTCCCCACAGGCACCAATACCACTCCCCTGGAACCCCCGACAATGCTTCAGGGGCTGAGCAGCTCCAGGGAGTAGAGCTTCTGGGCACTAGAGGGCGCCATATGCAAATATGAAACGTCAGAGGAACCTGGTTCAGAGAAAAATTATTAATACAACTCCTGAGAAAGATTTAAATATTGAACTCATGACTCTCCCTGAAAGGGAGTTCAAAATAAAAATCATTAACATGCTCATGGAAGTACAGAAAGACATTCAAGAACTCTGGAATGAACTCCAGTTGGAGATCCAATTGTTGAAGAACACAACAGAGGGTTTTAAAAGCAGATTCGATATGGTGGAGGAGACGATAAATGAAATAGAAACTAGAGAAGACAAATACAAAGAAGCTGAGGTACAGAGAGAAAAAAGAATCTTTAAGAATGAAAGAATATTGAAAGAACTGTGTGACTAATCCAAATGGAACAATATTTGCATTATAGGGGTACCAGAAGAAGAGGAGAGAGGAAAAAGGATAGAAAGTGTCTTTGAGGAGGTAATTGCTGAAAACATCCCCAATCTCGGGAAGGTGATAGTCTCTCAGGCCATGGAGATGCACAGATCTCCCAACACAAGGGACCCAAGGAAGACAACACCAAGACATATAGTAATTAAAATGACAAAGATCAAGGATAAGGACAGACTATTAAAAGCAGCCAGAGAGAGAAATAAGATCACATACAAAGGAAAGCCCATCAGGCTATCATCAGACTTCACAACAGAAACCCTATAGGCCAGAAGGGAGTGTCATTATGCATTTAATGCAATGAAGCAGAAGGGCCTGGAACCAAGATTACTTTACCTGGCAAGATTATCATTAAATTTGAAGGAGGGATTAAGCAATTTCCAGATAAGCAAAAGCTGTGAGAATTTACCTTCCACAAACCATTTCCACACTGTATTTTGGAGGGACTGCTATAGATGGAAGTGTTCCTGTGGTTTAATAGCTGTCACCAGAGGTAATAAAACCACAGTAAAGAAAGTAGAACAGCTAATTACTAAGAAAATGCAAAATTAAATGAACTATCCCAAAGTCAATCAAAGGATAGACAAAGAGTACAGAATATGATACCTAATATATAAAGAATGGAGGAGGAAGAAAAAGGAGGAGAAAAAAAAAGAACCTTTAGATTGTGTTTGTAATAGCATATTAAGTGAGTTAAGTTAGACTCTTAGATAGTAAGGAAGTTAACCTTGAACCTTTGGTAACCATGAATATAAAATCTGCAGTGGCAATAAGTACATTCCTATCCATAATCACCCTAAACGTAAATGGACTGAATGCACCAATCAAAAGACATAGAGTCACTGAATGGATAAAAAACAAAACCCATCTATATGCTGCCTACAAGAGACTCACTGTAAACCCAAAGACATACACAGACTAAAAGTGAAGCGATGTAAAAAGATATTTCATGCAACTAAAAGGGAGAAAAAATCAGGAGTTGCAGTACTTGTACCAGACAAAATAGACTTCAAAACAAAGAAAGTGACAAAAGACAAAGAAGGACATTACATAATGATAAAAAGGTCAATCCAACCAGAAGATATAACCATTATAAATATCTATGTGCCCAACACAGGAGCACCTACATATGTGAAACAAATACTAACAGAATTAAAGGGAGAAATAGAATGCAATGCATTCATTCTAGGAGACTTCAACACACCACTCACTCTGAAAGACAGATCAACCAGACAGAAAATAAGTAAGGAGACAGAAGCACTCAACAACACATTAGAACAGATGGACCTAACAGACATCTACAGAACTCTACACCCAAAAGCAGCAGAATACACATTCTTCTCAAGTGCGCATGGAACATTTTTCAAGAATAAATCATATGCTAGGCTACAAAAAGAGCCTTGGTAGATTCAAAGAGATTAAAATTCTACCAACCAGTTTCTCAGACCACAGAGGTATGAAACTAGAAATAAATTACATAAAGAAAATGAAAAATCCCGCAAACACATGGAGGCTTCACAACATGCTCCTAAATAACCAATGGATCAATTATCAAATAAAAACACAGATCAAGCAATATATGGACACAAATGACAACAATAATTCAACACCGCAAAATCTGTGGGACACAGTGAAGGCCGTGCTAAGAGGAAAGTATATTGCAATACAGGCCTACCTCAGGAAAGAAGAAAAATCCAATATGAGTAGCTTACACTCACAATTAACGAAACTAGAAAAAGAAGAACTAATGAGGCCCAAAGTCAGTAGAGGGACAGACATAATAAAGATTAGAGCAGAAATAAATAAAATCAAGAAGAATAAAACAATAGAAAGAGTCAATGAAAGCAGGAGCTGGTTCTTCATGAAAATAAACAAATTAGATAAACCTCTAGCAAGACTTATCAAGAAAAAAAGAGAGACTACTCACATAAACAGAATCATATATGGGAAAGGAAAAATTACTGCGGACACCACAGAAATATAAAGAATTATGAGAGAATACTATGAAAAATTATATGCTAACAAACTGGATAACCTAGAAGACATGGACCACTTTCTAGAAAAATACAACCTTCCAAGGCTGACACAGAAAGAAACAGAAAATCTGAACAGACCAATTACCAGGAATGAAATTGAACTGGTAATCAAAAACCTACCTAAGAACAAAATGCCTGGAGCAGATGGCTTCACCGCTGACTTTTATCAAACATTTAGTGAAGACCTAATACCATCCTCCTTAAAGTTTTCCAAAAAGTAGAAAAAGAGGGAATACTTCCAAACTCATTCTATGAGGCCAGCATCACTCTAATACCAAAACCAGGCAAAGACACCACAAAAAAGAAAATTACAGACCAATATCCCTGATGAAGATATGCAAAAATACTCAACAAAATATTAGCAAACCAAATTCAAAAATACAACAAAAGGATTATCCATTGTGATCAAGTAGGATTTATTCCAGGGATGCAAGGATGTACAGCATTAAAAAATCCATCAACATCATCCACCACATCAACAAAAAGAAGGACAAAAACCACATGATCATCTCCATAGATGCTAAAAAAGCATTTGACAAAATTCAACATCCATTCATGATAAAAACTCTCAACAAAATGGGTATAGAGGGCAAGTACCTCAACATAATAGGCCATAAATGACAAACCCACAACCAACATTATACTTATCAGCGAGAACCTGAAAGCTTTTCCTTTAAGATCGCCGACAAGAGAAGGATGCCCACACTCCCCACTTCTATTAAACATAGTACTGGATGTCCTAGACATGGCAATCAGACAAAACAAAGAAATAAAAGGCACCCAGATTGGCAAGGAAGAAGTTAAACTGTCACTGTTTGCAGGTGTCATGATATTGTACATAAAAAACCCTAAAGAGTCCACTCCAAAAATACTAGGTCTAATATCGGAATTCAGGAAAGTTGCAGGATACAAAATTAATATGCAGAAATCTGTGGCATTCCTATACACTAACAATAAACTAGCAGAAAGAGAAATCAGGAAAACAATTCTATTGAGAACTGCATCAAAAAAAAATGAAATACCTAGGAAAAAACCCAACCAAGGAAGTGAAAGACCTATACTCTGAAAACTACAAGACAGTCATGAGAGAAATTAAAGAAGATATCAATAAATGGAAACATACCCCTGCTTATGGATAGAAAGAATTAATATTGTCAAAATGCCCATCCTGCCTAAAGCATCTACAGATTCAATGCAATTCCTATCAAAATACCAACACCATTCTTCAATGAACTAGAGCAAATCATTCTAAAATTCATATGGAACCACAGAAGACCCCGAATAGTCAAAGCAATCCTGAGAAGGAAGAATAAAGCTGGTGGGTTATTCTCCCCAACTTCAAGCTCCACTACAAAGCCACAGTAGTCAAGACAATTTGGTACTGGCACAAAAACAGACCCATAGACCAATGGAACAGACTAGAGGGCCCTGATATAAACCCAAGCATATATGGTCAATTAATATGTGATAAAGGAGCCATGGGCACACAATGGGGAAATGACAGCCTCTTCAACAGCTGGTGTTGCCAAAACTGGACAGCTACATGCAAGAGAATGAAACTGGATTATTGTTTAACCCATTACACAAAAGTAAACTCAAAATGGATCAAAGACCTGAATGTAAGTCATGAAACCATAAAACACTTAGAAGACAACATAGGCAAAAATCTCCTGAATATAAGCATGAGCAACTTTTTCCTGAATGCATCTCCTCGAGCAAGGGTAACAAAAGGAAAAATGAACACATGGAACAATATCAAACTAAAAAAGCTTCTGTATGGCAAAGGACACCATCAACACAACAAAAAGGCCTCCTACAGTATGGGAGAATATATTTGTAAATGACATATCCAACATGGGTTAACATCCAAATATATAAAGAACTTACATGCCTCAACACCCAAAAAGCAAATAACCCAATTAAAAAATGGACAGAGGATATGAAGAGAAAATTCTCCAAAGAAGAAATTCAGATGGCCAACAGACACATGAAAAGATGCTCCATATCACTAATGATCAGAGAAATGCAAATTAAAACCAATGAGATATCACCTCACACCAGTAAGGATGGTCACCGTGAACAACAAATGCTGGCGAGGATGCAGAGAAAAGGGAACCCTCCTACACTAATGGTGGGAATGTAAGCTAATTCTACCATTGTGGAAAGCAATACGGAGGTTCCTCAAGAAACTAAAAATAGAAATATCGTTTGACCTGGGAATCTCACCCCTTGGAATTTACCCAAAGAATACAACTTCTCAGATTCAAAAAGACATATGCACCCTTATGTTTATTGCAGCACTTTTTACAATAGCCAAGATATGGAAGCAACCTAAGTTCCCATCAGTAGATGAATGGATAAAGAAGATGTGGTGCATATACACAATGGAATACTATTCAGCCATAAGAAAGAAACAAATCCTACCATTTGCAACAACATGGATGGAGCTGGAGGATATTATGCTCAGTGAAATAAGCCAGGTGGAGAAAGACAAGTGCCAAATGATTTCCCTCATTTGTGGAGTATAACAACACAGCAAGATTGAAGGAACAAAATAGCAGCAGACTCACAGACTCCAAGAAGGGACTAGTGATTACCAAAGGGGAGGGATGTGGGAGGGCAGGTGGGTAGGGAGGGAGAAGGGGATTGAGGGTATTATGTTTAGTTCACATGGTGTGGGGGTTCACGGGGAAAACAGTGTAGCACAGAGAAGGCAAACAGTGAATCTGTGGCGTCTTACTATACTGATGGACAGTAACTGCATTGGGGTATGTGTGTGGACTTGATAATATGGGTAAAAGTAGTCACCACATTGTTTTTTCATGTGAAACCTCCATGAGAGTGTATATCAATAATACCTTAATAAAAAATTTAAAAAAAGACCTATAGCTAATTTTATGCTTAATGGTAAAAGATTGAATGCCCACCCCCTCTTAAAATACAGAACAAAGCAATGATATCTAATTTCACCACTTCCATTCAACATTGTACTGGGGATTCTAACCAGTGCAATGAAGCAAGAAAAAGAAATTGAAGGAATTAAGTTAAGAAAAGAATAATTAAAACTGGCTTTATTTACAAACGATAGGATCCCGAATGTAGAGTGTCCAAGGGAATGACCAAAAACTTCTGCAGTGAAAACAATTTCAGCACAGTGGTAGGAAAGAAGATTACCATACAAAAATCAGCTGTACTAGCAACAAATAATTCAAAATGAAATTAAGGTAACAATTCATTCAGAGCATCATCAAAAATATTAAAATTTAAAAAAGTAAGAATGACCTTAACAAAAGAATTGCAAGTCTTGTAGAAGAGAAAACTCTGCTGTGAGAAATTAAAGAAGATAAAATAGAGACATTCCACATTTGTAAATTAGAAGACTCAACATTATTCAGATGAGATAGTTTTCCCCTAAGTTATGTGTAGATTCAGCACAATCCCTGTCAAAATCCTAGAAGGCTATTTTGCAGAAATGAACAAACTGATTCTAAAATGTATGTGGAAATGCAAAGTAACAAGAATAGCCACGACAATTTTGAAAAATAAGAAGAAAGTTAAAGGACTTTTGCTCCCAGTTTTGAAAGATAATCTAAAACTACTAATCAAAAGGTGCAGTGCTACTAGCAAACAAAATGTGATGTATCCGTACAATGGAAGGCTATTCAGCAATACAAATAAATGAACTACTGAGCGATGTTATGATATGGATGAGCTAAAATCATCATGATAAGTGAAAGAAGTCAGACACAAAAGCCACACATTGCATGAGTCGATTCATATGAAATGTCCAGAAAAGGCAAATTATAGAGTCAGAAAGCATATTATTGTTTCCTGTGGCAGGGGATACTATTGAGAATTGACTAGAAATGGGTAAGAGCAATATTTTGGGGGTAAGACAAGTGGTCTAAAACTGGATTGGGTGATGGTTAAACAACTATATAGTGTTGCTTAAAATAATTTATATACTTATGAAAAAGGAAATAGAGCAAGTGAAATCTGTGATGGAAAACCAATAGTGAGGCCCTTCGGAATGTGGGGCTCTGTGTGAATGCCCATGAGATTTGCTGATATTCAACAAAGACTTCAAAATACCGTGTTTTATCATTTTTTTCTGTGTCCCACCATAAGAAACACATTATATACTGAGGTTTAGTATATATGGATCTGAGTGTATGAAAAAATTTTTATGAAATACTTACCATTTAATGATATTTTCTTTTATATTCAACTTATTCTAGCCCATCTCATCCTATCCCATCCCATCCCATCCCATCTGTGCCATTCCATAAAGGTTCTAATGAACACATTAAACTCATTTTATGACCTCAATAATACATCCAGACTGACATTTGAAAAACAGTGATCAAGAAACTGATTATTCTGGGATCCAAATATTAAAACAAAACAAAAACGCATCACCAACAAAAACCTTAATAACAACAATAGCTGTTCTTATTAGGTCTTTTAAGCACCTTGGTTTTACTTGTGGCTTCAAATTACTTACTCTTCTACCACCACCAAAGACCCACTGAGAAAAGAATCAGCATGAAATAAAATGTCTTTAAATTGCATCTTTGTACTTACAATTCAGACACTTTATTGAAATCTAGCTAATGTAAATTGTGATACATCAATATATTTTTGAGTTTTTGTTACAACTCAATAAAAAAAAGAGATCAGTGATTTATGAACATTGTTGACAGCAAAGTAAAAAATAAACCTATCTTGAACCCCAAGCAAAAAAGTTGAGATACTAGATTACCAAAAAGGCAACTTTATAAAATGGTTTTATCTGTAAGAGAGTGTCGGTATCAATGTATAGTTTCTGAATCAGCATGACTGAGCTAAGCATCTATGTAACTTTCTGAAAGAAGCAATTTAAATACAACATTTAAAAAGCTGGAAAATCAGATTAAGTAGATATGTAAAATCTAGAGATAAACACATTAAAATTTTCAAGTTACATAATCTGAATAACATGTTTGCTTTATTTCTTCAAAGTAACAATGGAAACCTTATATTGTTATATATGAAATCATTATCACTATTTAAACTAATAAGTGTGCCTTAGATTTATAGATTTATAGACTATAAAGCTATATTAAATCACAGCAGACCACTGAACTATATCTTCTTATCCTTATGAATGCACCATAACTTGATAGTTTATATAAAGTCAGTGCAGTCACTCTGCTAAACATTCCTTTTGACCTATATAACATGTATTGAAGCTGAAAGTGAAGACTCTATTTTATTCCATATCTTTGCATCACAGATTATATCATCTTTTCTAACCAGTATGTATTTGTTACACTGATCTGTGATTTGAAATTACCCTGCTTCACAAAAAAATATATATATTACATTCTGGTAAGGAATATAATAATTTCAAGTCCTCATCTCTAAAACTCAACAATTTAAACTCATGTTTTTCATTAAACAAGAATGAATATTTATAGGAAAACATTAAAAATATCTTTCACCAAAAGACTCCTAAGCAGAACTTCCTGCCTCCTAGCATCCCACTAGGGAGGGTGTTCCCTTGATGTTCCTCACAATATTCAGTGGTGTTGAGTTACCTGAATGTACTTATGATCCGCCAGCCCACCAGGCACTTTGATAAGCTTGTTGTTGTCCAAGTGAAGCTCCCTCAGATGAGGAGTGTTGGCCAAAGAGCCGTTGTCAACAGCAGCAATGCTGTTGAAGCTCAGTCCCAACCTATAACAGAAAAGAGAAATAAATGTATCCTTGGAACAGGGGCGCTTTCCTCTCAGGCATTGTGTGATTTGTCAAGTCAATAAAAAAAGAACATCATTTGTTTTTGCACTTACTGTTCCCTCTGCCTACAGTGCTTTTCCCAACCTTTCTGAGCTTGGATAGAGCACATTTGTTCTGAAGGTTTCAGCCCATCTTTGAAATTCCTCTGGCAGCACCAGACTGGATCGGTACCCTCAGTAAATGTTCCTATTGTCACCCTCTTGTAAAACTCAAGGGGCTGTGTACTCGTGTGTCTCTCCTTGAGACAAATGACTGTTGTGGGGCATATCCTGTACTAACCCAGAATTTGATAAGATCAGTGAATAGCTGTTGAATTGATTTCTAGGTATAATGAATGTACTTAATTCACTTGAGAGAAAACTAAAAGGAATGCTATTATCATTTTTGGTCACTTGGAAGTCAAAGGTACAAAGTTCTAATCAGTCAATAAACATACCTGCTGGAAGGGTTCACAGAATTAGCATTTTGCCTTAGTTTGAAATCAGAGTTCATCAATGACAACCGTCAGAATTTGCCTGGTGCCAACATTCCTGGCCTCTGACCCTCATCTCTGACCTAGATCTCTGTTTCTTGGCCTCTTTAACATTTCTCATATAATGCCATTCAAGGTTGTAGGTCGTACATTTTAAATTAAATGTATAACTAGTGAGAGTTCTGCAGCTCTGGGGTCCCCTCATAGTAAACCCGTCCGAAAGTCAGAAGCTGACCTGGACACAAAGGTGGTGTATTCATCGTTCTAGGGATGAATGAATCGCTGTCAAAACTAGGTTACTGCCAACCCAAAAGGCAGAGAAGGGATGCCAGAGATGAGGCAACAAGGTAATGGAAGAGAGTCAGAAAGCTCCAAGGGAGAGAAAGAGGAAGAATCAACTAGGTTCCTCCAAAGGCAGTGGAGGAGACACGGGTGCTCTTTGTGGGATGGTTTCCGCTTGCCTTCAGCTAATTATGATCTTTGAGTCCTTTTGGGATTTAGATTCTGGCTTATGTAGACAACATCTTCAATTTTAATCATGACTTGATATTTGGAATAACTGAGATGAAAGTTTATTGATTCTAGGCTATTCATAGCAAATTGGGTTTATCTTAGTTATTAATGGATTATTAACCAATCATCTTGGCTGAGAAAATTTTGTTTTTCCCTTAGTCTTAGGCATTTATCCCTTTTTATTGGCTTTTCCTTTTCAATGTCGTAATCATGTGTCCTATTTCTTTCTTTTTTTTTTTTTGCCAATGCCGATTATATTTCAAATCGTCATGGAGGGGTATTGGGAAAAGTTTTCAATTAGCAATAATCGCTCTATGGATAAACCCTATTGGCTACAATACTGCCATTGTGCAAAGCTCATGTGTCCTATTTCTTATAACAGCTAAAGTCCCATATCCAATTTGGGGCCAAATATATATATATATGTTCTCAAATCAGTGGTTGCTTTTTCCTTCTTTTCACAGTCTTGATTTTCAGCACCAAAATACTTCTCACATTCCAACATCAGGGAAGAGCAAAAAACCCAAGGATTTGATGGCTTAGTAGATGTTAAACTTCTGGACTTGATTCCAAAAAGAAGTGTGTTTGACCGGTTTAAGAGGTGGGAAAGTTTGCTTGACCAATGAGGCAATCTGCTCCAATTTAACGAACAGAATTCAATATCCACTTAAAGGGAAATTGTCACTTCTATTGACCTTTTCAATTTTATTAGCTCTTTATGCTTCTATTTGACAGAAAGCATATGATGTCAATATAAAAGTGTAGAATCTCAAAATGTCCACACCACTTTTGGCACAAAATATACTTTTATTCTAAAAAGGCACAAATATTGTGAATGATTCACTATATTTAGACCTTAGACTATTGTTCATTCCTAATGCTATTACTACTAATAATAAAAATAATTCAATAATAATAGTTATCCTAAAGGCATTTTACACAATAACCAATACAACTTAATTTCCTACTTTTTTCTGAGGCTAGGGGGACCTACTTAACCAAGAAAGGTTGGTGATACATAATACTATTTTGAAAAATATTTTCTACATCAGGCACTGTGATTAAAATAGCTTTAGACAAAGGATTTCCTATCACTTGAGGCACCATATTGTAGCTATAGTCACAAGCGTATGCTCACCTTCAGCCCTTACCACCCACTGACTCATTGGGGAATATTCACCAACATGAGGAAAGCTGCCTTTGGTCTTGGCTATTTCTCAAAGATGAATGATATGCTTTATATTCATTTATGTACCATGAAGTTTATATACAAAAGAGTGAGCCAATTTGGCATAATGCTGTGCTTCTCTGTGAGAACATTCAGCAATACAGGTGGCTTGAGAACAGAGTGTTCCTTGAAGACAAATGAAATAGCCTGCCAGAATTCTTTTTTCATTAATTAACCCAATTGCAAGTGAAGAAAGATTGAAGTTAGGTTAGAGAGCAGGACAGACACTACTGATCACCTACCAGGAAAAAAAAATGTAAAGAAGGGCCAGAAAATTTTTTTCCTTTGTTAGACTACATTAAATATCCAAAGACATTTTAAACACTTCAGAAAATAGGGGTTAGAGAATATCATCATAACTATCTGAATACTACAGTATAGTCAAATACATTTAAATACTATAGATGCCCAATATCTCCATGTCCTGATGGCATTCTCTTGAATGCATTTTCAAATTCTGGACATTGTATTATAATTTACTTAACTTGTTTAATGCAACTAAGTTAGAACATACTGAATGAACATACTGATTTAATCATATACCTTGTACATAAGATATATCTCAATCTAAAAACAATATGGTACTCATAAAATTTGAGGCTAATCGTGGAGTTACGGTATGTGTACTATTTCATTGGTTTTTTTTAAAGCAATAATTGGGTAGGCTGAAGTTTAGTGTTAGAAACAACAAAATGCAGTACAGTCAAAACTCAGTCATTAGGTTTCTGGTTCTGAGCATGTAGCACTAATACACCTAGCCATCTGACTGACAGACTGTCATGAAATAATATTATTACTTAGCCAAGTTAGTCAGTCCTTTCAGGCTGGTTGCATCAACCTTGGTGATTTTGTTCCCATCAAGATGTAATTCAGTAAGGGAAGGAGGAAGACCTGGAATATGGAAATACAAATTGTTAATTAGCAGATAAATGTAATTACAGAATGTAGAAAGACTTACTGAAGACACATGCCATCAATTTTCTAAAAGATGTATAGTTTTAAAGGGTTTGCATTTCCTCTTTTTCCTTTATCCCTTTTATGGTAATATATACTTTCAGAACTATATATTCCTTTCTATTCTTCTTCTAGATTGAGTTTAACAAACACATGGACTATGCTTGTCACATAGTAGATTTTTGTGCTAGCAACTGTTAGGATACAATTGTAGATCTGAAGTCAAACCCTGAATCTCATTAGTTTCTTACATGTTTGTTAATAGGCTAAAAGCTGATAACTCACAAACAAGGAGATGAACATTTGAACTATATAAGGAGATTATGTATAAGTTAAACCTACATACAAACCTAAGCATGTATTTCATTAATGAGCATCATTAATAACAAGCACTGACACACTGTGCTGGCCTTAGCCTCCTCCATAAAAACATTAAATGCCTCTGACACATGGGTATGTATAAAGAGCTAAAGCTAACTTGGACCTTTTAAAGCAAGGCTATTTCTTTGTACAGGAGTTGTGCAGAGCCCTATAATCAAGTGATCTGCCATATAGAGCAGCCAGGGAAATGGAAATAATTTTAGATCCAATATATCCACTAAACCTCTGGATAGTACTTCTTGAATGGCTGTGATCTCTAAAAATTTAGTAGTATGAATATAAAAGTTTAAATATTTTAGTTTAATTTCCTCCTGCCATCTGAGGATGTATTACATTTTCATACAGCTTTTCAAATAGCATATTGTTCCGCTTACAAAAAAAGCAGCCACTACAAAGAAAATAGCAAATTGGTTACATGTAGAAATAACATCTGCTTGGCAGAAAGTATTGGTGATTTGTCAATAAAGTACAAGAATGGAAAATCACAGGTTATGTTTGGCATGAAATTTTCATTGCATCTCACTGCATTATGTCAATATTGCCTATTTAATGTTTAGTCCATATTTGATTTGAAATTATTATTAGTTTCTCTGTGGTAGTATGTTTTGTGAGAGAGATGCTGAGGAAAGGAATTTCTACTTACTGAATGTCTGTTATGCGCCAAACACAGATATTGGCACTTTTCCTAACTTAGTTCATTTAATTTTCACATTGTGTAAATTATTTTTCATTAATCCTCTTTCATAGATGAGGAAACAGAGACTCATAGTTACAAATTTTGTAGGTTACCTAGCTATAAGCAGGGAATTTAATATGCTTCCAGATGGCCTAAGGGAATTAAAATAGCAGGCTTTTCACTGAAGGAAATGAAATCAAAATTGCATTGTTCATATGCATAAATGTCAGGATGCATAAGTCATAGCCACTCTTGGAATAAGGCTTCCAACCACAAGAGTTTCCTTAGAATAAATAAATGTGGATTTTTAAAGTACTCCTATAAGTAAAGAAAGCAATTTGAATGTACATCCTTTTTTCTTACAAAAAAATGTTTGTAAAATGTAGTATTGGAACAATTACTGTCACATCCATCACTCTTATCTAAGTGTTTCCCCTTTTGGGGTATCAGTTTCCCAAAGGAAAGTTGCATCCCAAAGGAAGTTTGACTGTGGAAGAAAACTTTGCTGTAGGAAAGGGAGAGGCACACTTATAAAGAATATCATGAGCCTTTGCCACTTGTAGCATTTAGCCAAAGAATCTATACTCTGGTTATTTTTATTTTTTTTACTTTTCCTTCTCCATTTTTAGGATACAATATATTGCGAGTTTACTCTGGGCAAGATAGACTGCATGTGCATTACAGGTCTTACTTTTATCTATTACTCCTCTCAAATACACTAGAAGATATTTGTTGTTAATACCTCTATTTTATACATAATAAAACTGAGATTTTAGAGATGTGGAATAATAAGCCTAAAGTCAGAGAAAGAAGAACTAAATGGCTGAGTCAGCCTCCTCACCCAGGTTGGTCTAACTGCAGAGTGTGAATTTATAATCTTTTCACTCCACCCCACTGCTTTCTGTTTCCATCAGAGATGGAAGATAATAAGTGGGAAATAAGACTCCAGGAGGTTGGTGATGTTCAGCATAAGGGTTCCAGCCTAGGAAAGGCTGACTCGTCTATTATGTAGGCATAAATACACACAGGAGGGGGGAACTTAGATGGCAGCAAAGGGCATGGTCAAACATGTGAGCTCTGACAGCAGCTCAGTGCAAGCCCAGCTTGGCCCCTTCACAGTTCAAAGCCCTTGGTTACAATTTACTTCATCCCTTGAAGCTGCACTCTCCTTATTTATTAAAGAGGTGTGATAATATTACTATAAAGGAAGATTTTGAGATTCATATAAAAGAATCCATGAAAAAAGCATTTGGCACAGTTCCTGGTGCTAAATACGTGCTTAACAAGATTTAGTTACTGTAATCTTTATTGTATTTAGTAAATAAAAGTAAACTAGAGATGATGAGAAAAGAACACTTAGGATAGGGAGAAAAACATAAGAAATTCAAGGAAAACGGATCATTAAATGATGAAATGTGTTACAGAGGGATATTTGGAGGATGCACTAAGGACGGCAAAATAAAAAATTGTGCTTAATGCAAATCATCTGATAGCATGAAGTAGTGGAAAAGACCTGGACTGTAAAGTTCAGCCACTTTACTTTAACCTCCTACAGCTCTCTGACTTTAGGGAAACTATGTAGGTGAACACACACACACACACACACACACACACACACACAGAGACACACACACACACACACACACACACACAAAATTGGGGACTCAACATGACAGTGCTTTATAAACTATAAATCAATACCTACCATCTATCTATCTATCTGTCTATTTATCTTTCTATCTATCTATCTATCGTCATCTGTCTTACCTATCTACACCAGTGGCTGTTATGATGGGCATCAGAAACATCCTCTGGAGAGGGCAAGGGGTGGTAAGAAACCATATTATGGAATATGTGCTCTCAGGAGATGAAGTTTCTGTGGAAGCACAATAAAGGATAATTGTTTTCTACAGGCAAGAACCTACGTTTTGTACCCAGTCCAAGAACAAGATCTAAATTGAGAAAGGGCCAGATTGACAGAAGAATGTGAGAATCCAGAGGGACTTTTGTGAGGCTGAAAAACCTGAGGCAGAACAATGTGAAACTTAGAGGAATTTCTTTTTGGTGAATTGATGCATTTACTGATTCCCAAAGACTGGCTTATGTGCTTTCTGTAGCCCTTAACATGAAGACCTCAGTCCCACGGCCATGTGGCAATTGCTGTCACTGGTCTGGCTTTGTGCTAGGCAGTGAGCTCCCTGAAGGCAGGCGGTATGCCCGATTCACTGTCCTGTCTCCAGTGTTTGGGAATTTGCTTAAGCAAAATGAGAATAATTGAAGGTAATACTAGTCCATTATTTACTGACATGCCAGTATTTCTCTATTTATTTAATTTTAAAACAACCCAATGAGGTGAATATTAATATTATTACCACTTTAAACAGATAAAGAAATTGAGGCATGCATGTTGAACAACTTGTCTAGAGCCAACAAGTGACAATCCAAAATCAAGCAAACTGACTCCAAATCCAAATTCTACAACACACAACTGCCACTGTTCAATAAGACTGTGGCCACTGTGGGTCTTCTTATTCAAATAGTAATTCTTATGGTGGCATGTCCTATGATAAAAAGGAACTCACTAATTTCTATAGGTATTTCCATCTATCTTTTTTTTTTTTTTAACAAATGCCACGAGGGTATTCTACTTTTTAAATAACTACTTTTTTCTTTGGGATATGACAATTCTGTAATATAAAATTATTGTACATTAAGTTATCCATAGAAGAGACTTTATAGGTAAAAGAATCTAGCCAGCTCTATAGTGAGCTGGATGGCCCAGTGGTCACCCATACTCAGTAGAAACACCTCCAGGGATAGAAAATTTACTGTAATAAAGTTGGCCAGTTGAGTCACTATTAAATTTTTAAAAAACAATTTTTTAAAATGTCAAAGTCTTTGGGTTTATATCTTCCAATTGCTTTGGATAATTTTCTATCACCTTTAGGGATTGTGGTTATATTGGTGTCAGCAATGCGGATGTAGGAGAGCTTCTTCATTCCCTGGAAGGCTCCATTTTCAATTCCTGAGCTCTTCAGTGGATTGGTGCCCAGTTCTATAAATGCAATAGGTGCAAAGCTTTTAGAAGACAATTACAGGATATTACAAGCCAGAGTAGTATCTGTTTCAACAAAGAACTTAACAGAAATTTGAGTCAATAACAACTTAGATAAAAGAGATATTAAAGGACATGCTCCTCAAAGGGATAGCAAACAAAAGGTAAAAATGTCCCATATTAAAACAAACAACAAAACACAAATACTTATGAAAAAACAACAGCAGGAAAAACAGTAATAACAAAATTATTTAAGGTGCATGCACAGATTTGCACAGAAATAAAAAAAAAAAAGTGTTTACAAATCACACTTACTATGGGACTCTTTCTTTCCTGAGATACATAAAAATTTTAAATAATTTGAATCTAGCATTTTGAAAGCCAATGAGAAAACTGCAGTTTTTTGCCACACAGAGAACAAAACCTGAGAAGTCATTTTTTTTAAAGCAGATGATTTATAAATGTTCAAATAGAATGAGTTTCCACAATGGAAGCTATCCCCAAATATCTCTAATTAAGCACTATTTAATTTCATCCTGCATCTTAGGCAAGTGATAGGTAATGTCAGCCCTAGAGCTTTCTAGATATCTCAGATCCTCAAGGACAAGGAATAAAAATGTTGGAAGGCAGGGACTCAAAATCCCATTTTTTCCGGCCCTGCTCCTGTTGTTCCTATAGGCTTAAGACATGTAAATCTTAGGTAATTTACCTTCCTGCAGCTCAGGCTTACTTGGAATCTCTTAAGGTGAACCTTGAATTCTCGTGTTAGAGCTATAAGAATATATAAGAATATCTGTACCTACGACGATCATCTGGTTCAGTCCGTTGAATACAGTTTTTCGCACTTTGCTGATCTCATTCTCATGAGCCCGCAGCTCCTGAAGAGTTTTGGGCATTTTTTCTGGCAATTCCTTCAGCTGATTTTTGGACAGATAAAGTCGTTCCAATTTCACCAAAGGTGTAAATGCTGCAGGGCTTATTTTGCTAATTTTGTTGTTGACAAGAATCAGTGCCTATAGTGAGCAAAACATCTTTTTAATTTCAAAATCCAACACGAACACACACACACATAAAATAAGCGTGTACTCATTCCATTCGTGAGACTAGCAGAGAAATCTCTAAAACTGCAAGAAATCAGGAAAAATTAGGCATATATGATTCCTTAAGAAGTATGTGAGGACCTGAACATTATATATTAAATATAAGTAGATTGATATTTAATTTTTAAAATATAACTACTCCTAAAAATTGAAATTTCTAGAGGGACCCAAGATACCTGAAAAGAATCCGATACCATAGGCATCCACTCCCATCAGCTTTTCAACCTAAACGTCCATCTTCACTGGCCTTTGTCATGGATTCCACTAGAAAAGGGTAACACCAGTGTATACTATGACCAGCAATGTAACAGAGCACAATTTTCTTGCAGCCATGCAAATTTAGATATAATTGTTTTCAAAAAGTTTGCTGAATTGCAACATTTTGCTGCAGCTCATGGTTTTACTTTGCATTTCCTTGTCACTTGAGAAGTTAAACAAATTTCCCCTTATTTTGCTACCATTTACTGTATTTTTTGGAGGAAAAGGGTCACAATACTTATTTTTATTACATTTTAATATATTCTAATAATTAGTGAACAGAATAAAGATATAGTTCATATAAGTAGACATAATTTAAAATTTGTATTTAAATATATTTTTGTTCTCTTTTTTGCATATAAATGTTTTATACAGTTAAATATGTTAATATTTTTTGGTTGATATTTTGGCTAATTGTCTAAAATTTTTGTTTCTGAGTTCTCATGCTATAGGTTATTACTTTTAATTCATTATTGTTATACCTAAAGCTATGGTTGAACCTATATTTGCATTTATATATAAATATACATTTATATACAGTGATTTATATGATATATATGTCTATATAACCACACTGCTACTATTTTAAGTTACTTTATCAACAAATCCTAGGGAATTTAGTATAATTTTATTAAGGTCTAAGCAACTTGCCACTGTCAATTGTACCCTTTTATGTATAATGCAGAGGGGCTAAAAAGGAACTAGAGTGAGAACTCATACAACAGTAAGACCTTTCAGCCTTGGAATGCAAGAATATTTCCTGAAGGTAGCAGCTGGTTAATTAGCCCATGTGCATCCTGCTTCATAATATTTGTGCACATTATTCAACTAATTAAAACTTACCATAAGGAACATAATCTTTTCACTGATCCTAAAAGATGCATTGGTTGATTAAATCAAATCCTAGGAAATTTCAATGAATATTACATAAAGTTTGAAAATTTATGATGTTAAAGTCATAGGAAGTTGATATTAATGACAAAAAGTCTGGGAAATCAGTAAAATCCAGAGTTAGGGAAAAGGTTTGAAAGGACTTGGGTCATTGAAAGATACCCAAAAAGTGTATGCTTAGTTATAAATGCAAATAATTTTGAATACAAAGGAGATCTTCCACTGCCATTTATGGAAGAAAATCCCGAAAGCTTGATATCATTAAACACATTAAATATGGTCTGAAAATCTGTTTTATTTTATGTTAAATGTTGAAACCTATTATGAAGAATCAATCTGATAATGCATTACCTGTTATCTCAGGTCATAAAATATTACTTCTTTTACTAGGTAATAACTAAATAATGCCTCTACCTATGAGAATGCTGCAATAATAATAATAGTTGCTACTAAATTTTGGGGTAGTGTGACATTTCTTCCCAATTATTTCTTCAGTAAAGAAAGAATAATAGTAACATCTATAGGAGGTTGTGGTGAGGATTAAAAATGATAATGTATATTGACTGCTTCTTTGCAAAGAATCTTTCAAATAGCATTGCTGATTGAAAGTTTTAGTCCAATGGAAAGCATCTTTGCTTTAAGAATAAAATAAATTTGGAAAATAAACTATGCAAATTTTTGTCATAATGAGCTAAGATTTTAAGAGCTATGAAAATCAGAACTTCATATGAAACAGATTCACATGTAAAAAATTTACCCAAGTGCATAGAATATTGCTAAGGAAGGTTAATGCTAGTTCAGTACATAGGGATATGCATTTAAGAAAGCAGACTCATAAAATAACAGGCTATGGTAAGGTGCTGAGATAGGAAAAAATTGACTGATTATATTGGCTAATGACAAAGTCTAGCTAAACTAGAGAAAAAGTCAAAGGTGAACTCCAGGCATTCTTCAGGCAGTCTGCTCATGAAACGAAGAAACATAGGCAGAAATGGATTATCAGCAGTTAGCAGGGGATGAAAGAAGTTAGATTAGGAGACAACTTGTTGCTTGGGAGTCAGGAAATGTTGGGAGTGCCATTTAAACTAAATTGAAGCCAATTAAAAAATCAAGACTATCTACTTCTTTGGTAACTAAAGAAAAAGGGATCTAGCCTGGGAGGTAGGGGAGAGGTGGTGAAAAGATGAATGGCATAACAAACAGGGTGGAAGAAGGAGTGAAAACATTTTCATCACCTTCATCCAGGAAGGTGAACAGATGATATAAACTTCCAGGTATAAAATAAAGTACTGGGGATGCAATATACAACATGGTGACTAAAGTTACACTTCTGTATGGTGTATTTGCAAGTTGCTAAGAATAAATCTTAACCATTCTTATCATAAGGGGAAAAAGAACTTTTTAAATTGTTTTAAAATATTTATATGAAATGATGGATGTTAACTAAATTTGTAGTAATCATTTTGCAATATATGTAAGTCCAGTCATATGCTGTATACCTTAAACTTATGCAGTGCTGCATGTCAATTATCTCTTAACAAAACTAAAAGAAAAATATGTTGAAACCTGACTGAATATTATGTATAATTTTCTCCAAAGCCACTTACATTAGGCTTATACTGTACCAAGTATTATTTTGTTTTAAAGGATTTTATAGTTACTGTCATTTGTAGAGGCAATTACCAGTGCAGAGACTCAAGTTAGACTGCTCCTGAGTTTAGATCTCAAGCTCTGGCTCTTATTTGCTGTGTGACTATGAGCAGGTAACTTAGCTTCTCCTGCCTGAGTGCTCTCACCTGTTTTAAAGGTGTTATCAAGAGTCTCCCCCTCATAAGAATTAGATAAGTTAATGTATATAAGGTATTAAGAACAGTGCCTAGTAAATTGTAATTGTAAAAAAGCATTTGCTGTTACTCAACTTTGACAATTTTCTTGGTTTTACTTAAAAAGACTTCCTTACTAGATTTATTAAGCTTTAATACACAAGAAATATATCACATGTTGGCATTACAATACTTGATTTTCCATTATTTTATAGAACAATTATATAGTTTTTCCATTATACCTAAGCATAAAACTATTCTTATACAGCTACTACTCATGAGCTACAGAGCTGTAAACTGATAAAATTATTGTGAAAAAAGGAACATTTTTCTGTTAAATCCTTTCTATTTTAATCCTTGCTAAATTTTCATTTGTCTCCTTCCTTCTCATTCAAGTGTGGCTTTCCTGGCTGAAATTATGAAGCTCACTTGCATAATAAGAAGGATAGAAATGATCACTAATGAATGAGTATGAGAAAAATAGCTATTTAACATTTCTCTGAATGGTCAAAAGCTCTAATAAACTCTCTCTTCTTTCAATGTATACTTTGAAGTAGAAAGAGATTGCAAAGATGACAGTTTCCCAAAAACATACTTAGAAGGAGACATTGAAAAAAAAGAACACATTATTACAAATGCCAGATTTAATGAAAGCATCAGAGAAACTAGGTGTCTCTTATTTAAGGATATGAGGAGTTTCAACAAACTATTCAGATTATAGTGAAACATACAGGAAGTTGGGATTAGAGTAGGAGAATTTTCCTTCCTTAATAAAAAAGTAGCTGCAGAGTAAATTTATAAAAATAAAATGAAGCTATTTTTAATATTTTAGTTTCTTGAAACAATATTATGACATTCAATTTTCATTATTTCCTCTTTTAACATATCCCAATGTTAGCGTAAATAGTCACTGAGAAACTTTGTTGCTATCAGCATCAGCTCACTTCCAGGGAAATCATAACATAAAAGCAGAGAGAAGGTGAAAAAGGGCCCAGGCCAGTAGCCTGTTGGTGGAGAGGGATCCCACTGGTCCAGGTTTTAAGATGCCAGTTTAAGCCTTTTCCTCTACCAGGTCAGAGGTGTATCTCGGCAGCTTCTGTTTTTGTCTGTTGCTTGTTTTCCTTCACCTTTCCTTTCCTCTTGCAGAGAAAACCTTCCTGTTGTCTCTTCCTTTCAAAATTCTGCTAATCCTCTAAGACCCCTTTGACCCATTTTCTCTCAAAATACTAATCAGTACCCTGATATAGGACGATGTCTGATTTTTCTCTTACTTGGTGCCCATAACATTCATTGCTTACATCATTCTGGGCTTATATTGTTGGACAATGCCGTAAATTGACTATGCCATTTTATTATGTGCTATTATTTTTGTTAACTGTTCTATGGAGAATCTTAAAATCAAAAATTCTTCTATTCCTCTTAAAACTCTGGTATATTTTCTTCTAATGGATAAATGTTTATTGCTTTTCTTTGTTGTCAGAAAGTTGATAACTAAATTATGTCCTGATTATACTAACTCTATAGTATATTACAACCAGTTAATTTTACTTTATATTATTTCTCTTGAATCAATATTTCTTATTCTAATATACAGCAGCCAAATGATTTACTTTCATATATATATTTTACTATGTATTGCCTAGTCTTGCTATGTGTCCTTCAATTATTTTCTATAATGGCTAGAAGAAATAAACCGATGTGAAATTAGAGTTTTCTGTTTATGATCCCAAACTTAAAAATGTATTTCTAGGATAATTATCATAAGAAACTATAATCTCCAAAGATAGGTTACTCATCACTAGGAAGTCGTCTCCATTTTCTAAAACTTCTAATGCTTTCCATGTATATATATATATATAATGTATTTGAAGATGGAATTATATTTACTAAATAAGATATGGATGATTATCCCCTTTTCTCTTAGTGCCAGTCTCTGAGCCTCTAGAAAGTCATTCATACCTCTTAGAAAATGATGGAAAGAAAACAAAAGAAAACAATGAAAATGATACTGCGATCAGTCCATTTTGTGTTTTGTTCTATTATTAAAGTACAGTCTAACTAGGAAGATACAGATTTTTATTCATGAAGCATAAAGATGATTAAGATATAAAGTACTTTTTAGGAAGTAAATAGTAAAGATATATGGGGTAGATGTAAAAACAATTAGCCGATTTTTAATGGGTTAATTTACATGGGTTAATGAATATGATTCTTTGCTTCCCCACCACCCACTAAAAGAGACATTAATAAACACTTACGTGCTTATTTATTACCATATAGTACTCTGGGCTTTAGCTAAGTTTTGTTTGTAAAATACTTTGAGTCAAATCTTGTTACAACTCAAAAAAAAAAATTTCTTACATGAAGGTTCTTCAGGTTCTTAAAGTCCCCATCTTTGATTTCAGTTATTTTGTTGTTTTGCAGGTCCAGCAGTGTAGTGTCAGGGGGAAGATCTTTTGGCACTTTGTCCAGACCTAGCATGGGAGTAAAATCAGTGTATTCAGTAAAAGGGACATATGACTACAAACAGAATACAGAACACGTGTTTACAAAGAAATCAAGGAGGCAACGATAGTTTCACCAGTACAATATTTTTCTTCTAGGAATTATATCAAATGAAGTTTCAAATATCTGCTGTACCTTTTCTAATGAAGTCAAATTTTTAAAAAATGACTGTTTTCCCTATGTAATTACTCTTCTGCATAAAAGGAAAACTTATGTTTTGTAAGGGTATGGCTGAAATTTCTCTCTGCGTAGTGTTTTAGCTCATTGGTCTTGTTTTTAGGAAGTAATTGATAAGTGTTAAGTGTGAGTGATTTGTAAATCTATACCTTTCTACATAAATATCCTGTCAGTAGAGAAGAGCTTTAGCCAAACCATCAGGTACAGGTCCTTTTGACCTAACTTAACACTGTCACAGATCCATATTTAAAATTAAAATTATGTGAACATACAACCAAGTTGTGTCAACAACTAATAGATATGTGGCTAATTAGAGTAAAATAAACAAAATTTGTTAGTGTAACATCTCTAAAATGTATTATATGAAGCATTACTTTTGGACTTTAGCTCTAGGTTAACTGAGTTAATTGTTTTAGTTTATAAATATAAACTCATTGAATAGCCAAATACTCTATAGTATTAAAACATGTCCATAGTCAGTCAATTAGATGTATAAGAATGAACTATTTTTGTTCAAAATGTATGATATTTTAAATAAATTATCATTATGAATGTTATTGGGGAAAAATAATAAATGATACAACCTTTTGCCTTTCTCTCTTCCATTGGCTATGTTCCATATTGACATAGGATGTTAAGTAAAAAATTGATATTCTATTAACTCAAATTCATGTGATCATTTCTATATTTTAAGATTGCAAAACAAATATTTTTCAGCAGGAACAAGACAGAAGTTGCCCACATAGTCATGGAAAACATAATTAATCTACAGTTTATAATTAAAAAGAAAATTGCAGCAGGGTATATAATAACTGCTATGTTGGGAAGATACCTTTCCAATTTTGCATCTTATGTAAGCGAATTCTGGTTAATCATGGTAGCCATATTCTTACCTTCATGTCTCTCAGGAAAATTACAGAAAATGCACCTGAAATCACCTACCTTCTAGTTCTTTCCAAATAATTTTTTGTTCACATCATCCCTGCTCTGTTGATAAAAAAGCTACTTCCCAATTTAGTGGCCGACTAACATTTTACATCTGAATATCAAAATGCAGGTAATTTTAAACAGGCATAAGTAGATTCCAAAAACTTGCTACAGAAACAGTTCACAGAGAAATAACAAGAATATAGTGTTTTCAGTGACAAACAGCAAACCACCGGAACAGATATATTGTAGGAGTATATTTAATTGCACTATGTGGTTGTGATCACTGCCATTTTCAGAAATGTCAGTTTGCTAATTTCATGCAATTAGGAGTGGTAGACTTCTGCCAAGTCTTTGATAATTAGCATTTTCCAACCAAGAAAACGCACATTTCCTTTCATTTGCAAAAAGTTACTGCCTACATTTCATCATTATTTCGTGGTCATTGTCAAAGTCTTCATTTCCACTTAGGCTTACTTACTCTTATACACTGTTTTGAACTTAAATTCTACAGGCTCTCTTAACATTTGTTCAATGCCATAGTTGCAGATACATTTCAGATGTGAAGAGAAAAAATGATATATCTGGCTGGCTGGCAATTTTGATTATGTTGTCAACCTAGAATTTTATAACAGCCAGAATTGCTGCAGGTGAATTATATACATTGTTTTTCTGAACAGTTAGCATTAAAAAAAAATCTTCAGGCTTGTGATCTTCTGCAGTTTAGCTCTTAAAGAGTCATTTTAATAATTAAAATCTTAGCCCTACACTCTTCTCTGAATTACTAGTAAACTCATATCCACTTGGGGGATTTTATACATCAGTATTTTATTATTAAAACCTTATGTACTTTCACAGTTTATAAAAAAAATGGAAAATGTTATTACTTGATTTACCTCAGAATAATCCAATAATGAGGTAGGTATAATAGTATGATAATGTCATTTTTCCAGATGATATTTAGAACAGCTGTAATGACATGAACAAACTAGAAGGAACAAAATGGGGCATAGAAGACAATTCTCCTGGCTTCCAACACGATATTTTCTTCCATCATATCTATCTGTATCCTCAACAAAAATTATTCTGATATCAGACACAATAAATATTCTGTACATTCAAGGGCATTGGGTTGTTAACTAGTTTTCTCAACAACTATCAGGAGAGCAAAGATGAAAATTATCCCAGTTACAAGTTCTTAGAATGCCACCAAGGGAAGTACCACTAGGTATTAGCTAGTCTGTGCTACCCCAGTGCTCATCAGATAGACCCTGGGATGAGGTTCCTATCAGTCAATATCAAAATCAGAGGAAAATGAGGGCAATCTGATTAGTTTGAATATAAATTACACACATATACACACTCACATAGACACGTACACATTCACATACACACAAACATTTCTGAGACTAGCTCCTGTCTCCATTTTAAAAATACTTCTTTATAAAAGGGATTCTGATAGCAGATGGCAAAGTTATTGTTATTTTACTGAATTTGGTTTTGACCTTAATAAGAAATTAACTTGGTCAACATTCAAAAATTTTTACTTGACCCGGAAATCAGATAACTTCTAACCTAGTCCAATACTCTCTTTTCAAATGTAAATAAATGAAACCCAATGAAGTTAAGTGGCTTATCTGAGGTGCTTTATGGCTAAAATGTTTATTGGTTAAAGCCAAGAACAAGGCGGTATTGGGTCTTCACTCTAGAACTATCCAATATGCCATTTATGCATGCAAACATTGTGCACATTTTTAAAAGATGCTGATCTACACTGTCCCTTGAACAGGCGGTGCTTTTTCCTAGCTACTCATTTTTGTTCATGTAACTTATGTTTGATGGAATACTCCACCCACTTTTTCCTCTCACTTCCATTCTAACAGTCCTTTACAATGTACCCATTTAACTTCCCTCATCTATGATAATCATCCTCACCATGCCAGGTGGTGATAATCACTCCCTCCAAACTCCTTATCTATATGTTTATGATATATTGTCCTGCATTTCAGTTGTCTTTCTTTTCTGTAAGTTCTGGGTAAGCAGGGACAAATAAGTATATTTTCGTCAGCACTTGATCTTACTGCTTTACACCAGAGGAAGCTTTCTGATTGATTAGTTTTAAAATCTATCTGTCTTGGTCCGTGGTGCAAAGTTCACGGTCATGGCTGCAAAATCTTTTCAGCTATGTTTTGTTACAATCATCTCTTCACATTCTGCTTTCATAAAGGTTCTTATTTTTCCTCAGAAGTATTAGGATACAACTGGCTATAATAATCATAATTTACTTCTGATTCTTGGTTAGCCATGAACATTTTAGAAATAAATGTTACCAGCAAATATATCATCCCTATTATTTGCACCTGAAAAATTCTCACTTTCTTCTGTCTTTGATGGACTTGAGAAGAACTTTTTTGTCCAATATGTGCCTGAAGAAGACCACCTTTTCTGTTCCATATGGCAACAGTGACCCAATGGTAAGAGTTTCTTTGTATGACATATATTTCTTGTAGGGAAGGATTAATTATAAGCCTTTGGATAGAGAAACAGATTATCATTTATGGATTAGTGTTGTCAAAAGCAAACAATCAAGCAAATAAATAATTGATACTGAATCTAATTAAGCCTCTAGATGTAACTCCCCATTTATAAGAAATAGAAAAGTCAAGGGACATGCCAAAGTCTTCTAAAGAAATGGGTTCAATAAAATCCGAATTTCTTCAACAAATATAGTGCAAGGGCAAATGAAGAAATGTTGGTGAAACTATTGTTTAAAAGAGACTCAAGAGCTATTTATATATTTAAATGTATGTGCTTCATTTAAACCCTGATTCACACAAATAGACTGTAAAATAAAACAGTCTGAGTTGATTGAAAATGTATACATTGGGTGAATATTTTATGATATTAAGAAATCACTTTTAATTTTTAGACATGATCTGGTTGTTATGACCGTATTTTTAAAGACTTAACCTTTCAGAGAAAAACACTGGTACATTGTCAGATAAAATGATACAATATTCAAAATTTGCTTCAAGATAATATGGAAGGGGAAAAGTGGACAGGATATATAAGAAAATACTAGCATTAGTTGATACTTGTTGAAGTTTGGTGGGTACACGAGTCTCTTATTCTGTAGATTTTGTATATTTTTAAATGTTACTATAATTTCTTCTTATAAGATCATTATTTGGATTTAATCCTGATCCTCAAGATCACTGGGCAAGTTGCTTAAGCACTCTGTGTGTTGGCTTTCTACATCTTTCACAGAATTTTTGTGAGAATTCAGTAAGTGATTCCACAAAATAATACCCTACCATAGCATGTAGCAGGGTTCAATTATTGGTACCCATAATTATTAACAAGGAGATGAGAGGGTGCAGCTGTAATTATCTTGCTGGTTATTAGTCTGTGACAAAGTGATTGCTCTTTGGCTTGGGTTTTTTTTTTCTGTACGATACAATGATAAGGCATGCCATCCTGGATGCTGAAATATGTTTGCAAATGCGTCACGCATGGAGTTTTCATTTAAAGCTCCTGATCCTGGCTTGGCTTCTCCTGTCAGTGTGTGGCAGCACTGCGTTCATCACTGTCCCCGTGAAGTAAGGGTCTTTGGAGGGTTTGTCTACCAAGGTCCTCCTTGGATGGCCACCCCTCAGTGTAGTAAGCACACGTTCCCCAACAAATAATTAAACCCCTGAAAGCTATTCCTGGTCAATTGTGATTGTGATGCTTAAAATTTCTACTTCTATTAAAAATTATTTGAACTAAAACTAATCTACAGAGAGTATAAAAGCAGGCAGTTATTCTACCTTGTTTTGCTTTATATGTTGTTTTATCAACCGTATATGATTTTTAAGTAAATCGGCTCTTATTGATACTGATATATTTTATAGTCATTCATAAAATGGTATGGAAAGTAAGATATTAAGCATTTTAAACAAGCTATAAAATAACTAGGTCAGATTTGCTTCAAAGATGTTTTACAATGGAAACAAAGTCTTGAAGACATGAATCAATGTCTTTCTTACAACATCAAGTAGAAAGTTTAAGTAACCATGAAGTAAACTTGTAAATGAATTTGAATATAAATGATTTGGCCTCTTAGGTAGTTTATAATAGTTAAATAATGACCATTTTAGGGACATGTAATATCTGTGGACTTCCGCTGCCTAATGCATAATTTATTCTTATACTTCTCATTATAAATGTATTAAATCTAAACAAGTGTGTAGATAATTCCATTTTCCAAAGATGGCATTGATTCTATCTCCCATGGTATATGCTCTTATGCAACACAAACTTGTTCCAAACCCTATCAATAGTTGGAGTCAAATTCCCCTCCCTTCAAATCTGAGATGGCCTTATGATGTCTCTATGAACTAACAGAATGTGGCAGAAGTGACACAACATGACTTTTGAGGCTAGGGCAAAAAAGTTTATACAGCTGATACTCAATTCTTCTGGGACATTGGATCTCGGGGCAGCCAGGGGCTATGTAGAAAGTTTGTCTTCACTGAGACCACCATACTGCAGAGGCCACCAGCCACTTCAGGGGACAGAACAGCTGAGCTCACAGGCAACAGCGGCTCCAACTGCTAGTTGTGAGTGAGCTGTCATGGTGTCTAGCCTAGCTACCCCCAAACCATGCTTATGGCCCCCGCCAACACCTGACTGCAAATGCCCAAGAGACCCCAAGTGAGAACAGCCCTTCTGAGCCCTGCTAAAATTTCCTGTGCTTAGATCATGAGCAAAATAAAAAAAAATTTTTTAAGTTGCCAAGTTCTGAAGTAATATTTATTCAGCAATAGTAACAGGAACAAAGTGGTTCCCTAAATATAGTTATTTTTCAATGAGCATAATTTAATATAATTCAATGTGTTAAATTTTTATTTATTAAAATACAATTATTTCCAAGGCTAGACTGAATTATCTGCTCTACTGAGTTCTATAAGAGGAAATGTATCTTCCTTAAAATAGGGTTATTTATTAAAGTAAATAAAACTCTACTTAAGATATTACCAAAAATTATTTCTAAAATAAAGACTAATAAGAATTGTAGATTTTTTCTAGTTGGCCCAGTGATGAATAGCATTGTTCTGCTAGCAAATGTCAGCAATCTGGTAAACATCACTTTGGACAAAGGCCAGGTTGTCCTAAAACTTGCTTTTTTTTTTTCTGCCACGTGGCAGGGGTTCAAACTCCAAGATTTATTTGTACTGATTTCCAACAATACTTTTTTTCATAATTCTGTCTTCATTTAATAATTAGGACAATGATGATACACTTCAGTTTTTGGCACATGACCAAAATAATATGTAGGAGTCCCAGCTCCTTCAAAAAACCATTCTCTCAAGGCATGCATGGTTCCTTCTTGCTCTCTTAAAAATGGCAATTTGACTGTGATGACAGTTGGATCAGTTTTGATATAGAAGCATCCCTCTTTCATTAGATTCTCTTTCCAAATGAACTGAAGGAAAGTTTAAGCTTCCTGGTTCTACTGTCAACCTCTAAAAGAGTAAAGAAAGGGTGTACCAAGGCTCCATGATTCCTTATTCCTAGTCAGTCATGTTCCCTCTTGTTTCCAGCTTGATGGAATCAAGAATGTTGTAAACTTACACCCTCATCGAAGCACTAAGCCAGGCATATGTTCATTCATCAAGAATTTATTCATGTTTGGGAGTCTACCAAGTGTAAAGCATTTTGTTGAGTAAAGATTCTACAAAATTAAATTATCACCATGTTTCCCTTCTAGGAGAGAAAGTACATGTTTACATAGGTAATGAAAAGATATTGAATAATTATTATATATGTATATGTAATTGATTATTATGGAATACTCAAAGCCAGTGTAGATTAGAGTGAAGCACAGAAGTAGACAGGCTGTAGAAATTGCCTCAAAGCAATCTGCAGACTAAGTCAAGGGTTAATTGAATCCTGAGTGTTATAGAGCAGCTGCTATAGTCCTTGCTCCTTTTATTAAGGCTGGATTGCAAACGGGGTTCATTCTTCTTTATCCCCATTTGAAAGGAAATGTATAATCTTCTTGCTACTCGTTTGAGGGCGAAAAGCTAAGATTATTTCCTCTTTTGCCCAGGGAGTTGATATTCCAGCTAACCTATTCCCACCCTGTCCTCTGGAGCCAAGAATGATCCCCCAGAGGAGGCTGCATCGCAGCTGCAGTCTAACCAAATGCCTTGATCCCACACAGCTGCCTCTCTCTTCCTCCTGGGACTGAGAAGGAAACCAGGGATATGTCAGGTGTCAGTCAGGTCAAGGAGATAGATGCTTCCTTTGGCCTCTGATTCCTCTCTTGGGGTCACATGAGCATTCCTCTTGCTTCAACTGAGGAGCTTCCTACTCCACCCCTACCCGTACCCATAATTTAGGCAACGCGCTGGACATGCTCTGTGCATAGCCTCCTTCCTGTACCATGTCTTAGAGACTCTCTTTTGATCCATTTGAAACTCTGAATGAGGGTCACCCATGTCCCTGCTGCTCAAGAGCCAGACATAAACTATGAAAGCAGCTGAGCTCCCAGAATTGTCCCTTTACAAGATAGCCCTAATTTATTCTTCTGGGTGGATTTCGTGGAAGAATTCTAACTCATGGATAAGATTTTATTCCAGAAAATCAATTTTCCCAGACAAGAGACAAGCTGTATGTAACATATATGTCCCAAGCGGTGATCACTGGCAAGTTTTCACCAGCTGAAGCAAAATGATTAAAAAGAAGAGAACTAACTCTATGCAATTTAAAGGGTTATACTTTTTTCCCGAGATTTTTAAAACTAAAATAGCCTTTGCAATGAGGTACATTTTTAGGCACCAGAATGCTTTTAAATGGCGACATGAAGTGTTATATCCTCTGGCGTGATTTTAGAGTTAAATATGTGGATTGTGAATCATTTTTACTAGAAAATAGCCAAATGCTTAATTGTTCTCCATTTGAAGTTTTGAAAGGAATAATGTTTGGAGAATGGTGAATTGCTTGATAATTGTACAGTTTTTAAATTCTTGCCTATTTACATCTGGAGGTGATGTGGCCCTCTTTAGGAGGGAGCAGGGAGAAGGTACATGTTGACAAGCCATAGGCTTAATAGGGATTCTCAATTTCAAAGAAAAATAGAACTTTATGAGAAATAGCCTCATGTTATTAGCCAACTTTGTGTGAAATGGTAAACTGAATAGGACCATTACTATGAGAAACATTTTTACAATTAAGTTCTATTTTTTTTCTAGTGAAGTAAGATATATTCCCATTTATTCAATGAGGACACTAATAAAGTCACAGGTAGTAAATGGTAAAAGAGGACTTGAGTTCAGAGGTATTGAACTGCATAACCCAAGTTCTTTCCACTGTTAAGTAATTTCCAAAGGTATTTCAACTCCTGAAAATTGTTCATAAGAAATATCTCAGTAACTTCTACTTTACTATGGAAGAATCGAAAAAATGATGCATATGTTCATTTCACTTGTCAGAGTTGATCTGCCTTTCAGCAGTAAGATGAAAGTCAGTACCAAATAATGCTACTTGCTGACACTTGGTCCAAAGATGAATTGCTAAGCCAGAGTATACAAGTAAGGACACTGTCTTCCTTCAAGATCCTAAGTACATAAAACAGAGCATCCAATCACAGGATCAATATTAGGACTTTTTAAAAGATTTGACAAGAATGAGTTACATCATGGCTTTAGTATTTTCAAGTAACCCATAGATTTTAAATGTGTTAAATGTATGTTTAATTTTATGTTGTTATTTCTCATAAGTACTATAATTAAAAGTGAATTGTTTTATGTCTAAGAAGATGGATAAAGGAAGAAGACAAGATATGGGTCTTATAAAATTCTAGTTCAAACGACAAGCTAAATTACAAGTTCAGGCAAACAACTGGACCAGTATCCATGGAGAATTCATTACTTTCTTGGACAGGCTAAAATATATGTTTACCTTCTCAATCCCCATGCTCACATTATAATGCTATTCTATAAGATGGAACTAGGGACTAAAACAGTCAATGTACCTTCTTGACACCTTACATTTTCCCATGGGCTAATCATTTAATTTTAATTTTATAGTTTTTACATCTAAGCTTTGAAAGAACTGTTTAAAATTTTCATGTTCTCTACCTTTGTCAGAAATACTTCATGGTTGCAAAAATAGTTAAACATTTTAATAAGAAATGTTTGTTCATATTACACATAGGTAATAAGGTGACAAGGCACTGCTCTCCTTCAGCACAGTAGTGCCTATTTGCTCATTAAAAACCCTGGCAAGTATAATACTTAAGAAAGCATTAGCCTTTGGTACAGATAAACATTCACCTTTCATGTTCAAATCACTAGAAAACTTAAGACAAAAAACTCTGTTGCCTTTACTATGACTGGGGTCACCCATTTCTCCTTCCTTGCTTTTTTTTCTACTTTTCTTTCATCTTTTACTGCTTATAATCATCATGTAGAAAAATATATTGAGCCTCTACAATGAGCCAGACACCTTACACAGAAAATCAGATCTCTAAGCCTGCCTGTGATTTTTCTGCAGATGAAGGTGACAAGGCTCTGAATAGCTTGCCAAGATCATAAAATAAGCAGATGTTAGATAGTAGTTAAAAATGTGAATAGTGTTTTCTTTAAAGGCAAGCATATTGCTCTTCCTTTTAAAAAATGTATTTCCTGTTTTAGAAATATCTGATCAAAATTTTTGACAGTATATTTAAATTATTTAAATATGCATTGGTGAATTAATAAAAACTTAAAGTAGCTTGGATGACCATTGCTCATAGGAATTCAGTGCTCTAATTTGGTTCCCCAAAACAAATCATTCTTTCAATCTTATTTACTTCTTTTGCATATAATATCAGTAAGCCTAAAGGAATTACACATTCCCTGGGCTCTTAGAAAAGAGATAAGATGTAGAAAACATTCTCATCTAAAAATAACACAAAGTAAACAAAACAAAACAATAACAAGGACAACAGAACTGTACCATGAGATATCCAAGTCAATGAACTTGATGTTTCCTGAGACTGCATATTTCTGTTTAGTTTTGAGCAATAGACTTGGGGCTTTTACATGATAGATATTTGCAAAACTGTTCCAGTGCTGTCATCATAGTAATGCTTCATGAGCTATTTATCACACAAGGAAAATAAAATTGTATTTATGGAAAACTTAAACTTCAGTGAGGTGCCGGGACAAGTTTTCCTTCTTTAGAAATATCAACTCTTCATTGCTGATAATATAGCTATTGGGAGTAGTCATGAATTCTTTTAACCTTGTTCTCAGAGCCTAAGTGAGATTTAACTTGCATCATATTTCTTAGGAACTCAGATATTTTAGTAAATTTTGAAGAAGTTTACCACTAGTATATCCATCATATGTTGATTCATTTGTTCAGATACTTTCACCCCATTATTTTCCTGCCTAGGCCAGTACTGTGATGCAAACTCTAGATGCTTATAAGAGTTTCTGTAGAATGTGATATCAATCAAATCTTCCATATAGTGAATATACAATCCAAAAACGAAATAATCACCACCAGTAGCATATCAGACCCACAAGAACAGAGACATTATTTGTCTTCCTTATTCCTTTCTCCTCAGGCCTTAGAACAGATCTGACCCACACCATGGGCTCTTGATATATTTACTGAATGAATGAACAAATGAATGAATGAATCCCATGGAATCATCCTGTAGCCTTTTAAAAGTCTTTGTATACACTTTTCATTTGAGTTTTAAGTGGCTATACAACATATGTCAGATGAAGGAGCTATCTGAAAGTGTTTTTCACTTGTTACTATTTAACATTTTAACATTTTCCTGGGTTCCTGTATGTAGTTTATTCCAACTGTAGAAGTTAGTAGTATTTTTTTTTCCTGCAAAATACTTGTAGAAAGCATGTTCTGAAAAAATATAGGGCCTTCTAAAAGAAGTGCCTTACTACACTGTGGGATTTCATCCATGAGGAAATGCACCATGGCAGAATCATCCTGTGAGGACTTTTTTCTTTCCAATAAGAAAATAAATCAAAAGAAGAGAGGAATGTGAATCAGCTGCCATGTAAACTAAATTCATTCCCCTTTGGCCCACTACTGGGGCTTCAAACTTTCTGGAGATTTATCTTCTGAGTGTACTGCTCTTGGAATTTCCAGGCCAAATTTTTCTTGAAAGATGATAAATCAAACTGGTTTTAGAGTGTTAGGCTAAAGATATGTGCTGCAGGATTACACTGAACATTTACACCATATCTTAGATTTCCTTTGAAGCTTTCTAAAGAACATAAACAGCTAGATTACAAAAAGCCAAAGGTAAAGGCAAATCTAGGATCTTGAGATTAAGGGAGTATTTTGGTACTTGAAAGATACTTTTTTGTTCTAAAAGTTTACTTTTTTGCTTCTGATAACTCTGCCTACTTTACAAAAATTTAGTAATGTTCGAACTCTGTTATCTGGGCTAAGTCAAGAGTAGAGAGATCATCTCGGTTTTCTTACTATCTAAGATTTCACAAAAGCAAATCATCAGATATAAGCCATCACTCTGGAATCATAGAACATAAGATATTGTTTTGTTTAAAATTTTATTTTACTCAAGGGAGACCATGAAGCTCAGAAGTATGTTTTTTAAAAAGCGACTTGCCCAAGATTGCAAAGTGATGGAACCCTGACTTAAAAAAAAAAAAGGAAAAAAAAGTCTCTTAACTTCAAAGCTTTCTATCCTCCTCTGCTTCTTTTCCTCCTCTATAGGTGGCACTGTCTCTCACATTTGAATTGCAGAGATTAAAAATGAAAATGCTAAACACTCAGTGAAGCCATGACCATGGATAAAACAAGGCAGGTAAAGAGATCCTGCAGCCCACTCACCCAGATCAGAACACTGGACAACTCGAAGATGGCATTGACAGCGGAAGGGACACACTGGTCCCAGAGGCTCTAAGTCAGTAACATCAGGAATGTGTTCCTCTGGGCCTATCCCAGAAGCTTCATCTTCTAGCATAAAGTCAAATAGGCCTCTCTGTTGAAATGGACCAGCCCAGGAAACTTGTGCGAGCAGGAGGAAAATGATCGTTGCCTTCATGATTTATCTCATGTATTTTCACAACAAAGGAAGCTAGGAAACAAACAAAAGGTTTAGAGGAGTAGCGTTACCTAGTTAATAATGTGTTATTGTTTCTATAACACCCCATAGTAGAGTGACCATAGAGAAATGTATCAAATGTTTAATTTACTGGTAGGAAGTAAGAAAAATTAGAAATACATTTAAAGGGTGATAAGGTACATTATAAAATAACTTGCACAGCTATTTCCTTATGAAGAGAAATTTGAGTATTATTTCAATCTGCTTGCTTGAATTTGGGGTCTGAGTTAAGATGATATATAAATCACGTCATCTGCAAAATTGTTATGCTGATAAATCATGCTGGAATTTTCAATGTTCACTCAACACAAGCCATGCTACAGTCAATGTTTCTTTGACACAAATGAGAGAACTCCAATTCCTACTTCAGAAGCCAGTCTCAGCTCTCCATCCCACTGTAGTAATCTTGGCCCAGACCTTTCTCATCACTCCCTGAACTATCACAAGAACTTCCAACTGGTCTCAGCCTTGAACATGTCTACTCTAGGCCATCTCCCACTCTGCTGTCTAAGTCATTTCTAAAAATTCAATTTCATTGTTTTAATCTTCTACTGTAAATCCTCTGTTGGCTTCTCTTGCCTTGCCAACAAGGTCCACATACTGGGTGTTGCATATAAGATCATTCACAATTTGATACCAACATTTCAAACCTTATTTCTTTCAATCTTTGCTCCATCCCAGTCCCTGTCTCAACTCTGACACTCAAAGCTAGCTGCCATTTATAATACCTACCTTGTAAGACTGGTGTAAAGACAAAATGAGATAATGCGGCTCCCTTGTGTATTCTCTGGCACATCCAAATAGGATGCCGCTTCCTCCCTTTTCTCTGCTCCCAAAGCACAGTGTCCTTACCTCTTTTAAGGAACTTATCACATTATATTGTAATTTGTTTTGCGTGCTTGGTCTGCCCCCCATCCCCACTAGATGTACTCCTTCAGGGCGTGTCTTATTATTCTTTGTTCTGTACCCAGGCCTTGCACAATATTTTGTACATAAATGACTCAGTTGTCTCTCAATTTATTAACAATACAAGTTATTCAATTTATTCCAAGAAAATAAGCAGTCTGAATTTTTAAAACACAAAGTTATCGTTTTTCAATATCCAATTTCTAGCATAAGAAAGATATCACGTTGAGAACCTCAATTTGCTATAAGCAAGATTCGCTTTTAATGATAAATCTATTGGCAAGTTTCTCAAACTGATCATTTTTAATGAACCAATAAACATGTATGGAAAATCCTATCTGATTTTTATATGACTTATATGCTATTTGGTTTTACCAATAAGGCTATTTTGTAAATAAACAAAAAGTGCAATTTCAACAAATCCATGCATATCCATTCATACAATAAACACTTATAGGTATATACATCTATTTTATTAAATTGGTTGTTTCAGCTGAAATGAACTAAACAAACCTGAATAACAAAAGTAGTTGATCATGTAGACATCAAGCAGTCTATTTTTGAGTGGATATATTTAATATCCTACTGAAACTGGTCTTTCCAAAGCATATTATCTGTAGTCTCATCATTTCTACTTTGAATTGTACACATATAAGAATCCATATTAAAGCTACACCTTTATAACTAGAATTAAGTAATTATTTTCAGTCATTATTCAATTGTAGCACATGCAAAAAGAAAAGTGAAGAAAGAAAGAAATTTTGCATGCCTTAACCTTAATGTATTTTTTGTAATTTTTGCTTAATTCCACTAGAGAGGAACGTTTCTGCATTTTTTACACATTTGTTCTATATATTTATTACTGAGCTATGTCTAAGGCAGCACATATACAATACAGACTTGTGGCTTTTCATTTAAAAAATACCATGAAGACTATTATTCACACTGCCCCTTTAAGTTCAGTATCAGGTTTTCCCTAGAAGTGCATTTCCACCCAGTTTCTGCATTGCTTTTTAATGGAGACCCTATTGTTTTGGCAGGATTCCCTTGGACGGGATCTAAGGGAGTGGTTTCTGTCTGTTTTACGTTAAAGTGTGATGTTTACGGTTTACCACAGCTTGCTAGCCTCGCATATTTAATGTCCTACAATTTTAGAAGAAAAATGATGCAAAGTAATTGCAGATTTAATAAATAGCATTGAAAATTAAGGCAGATGTCAATTTTTGATCTTTTCTCCAGTGCAGTGAATGCCTGGCTGTTTCACTAAACCCAAAAAAGGGAAGGAAATGTTGAGCATTAGCTCAGAGGAATATTATCATTTATATTTGTTCACTCTTCTTAAAATGGTGCAAATTCTCTACACAATGTTCTTTTTGGTTGAAGCTAAACGCGAACAGGCAGCTTATAGCTCCCATTACTCATTTTATATCACTTTGATGTGTGTGTGTGTGTGTGTGTGTGTGTGTGTGTGTTTGTGCATTTTAACCCTGAATGTCCTGGGAAAGAATAACATGTTCAGAAAGTTTATACAGATTCCCACATGAAATAACTTCTTTGAAATTAGTGTCAGGAAGCTTGAAGGCTTAGAATCTTAAAATAATTAATGGAGACTGTTGATACCAATGATTTTTAAATCATTTCTTTCCTTCCTTAATAAATAAAACATAAAAAACAGTGGTTGCTCATGCAGAAACCAAGAGGATTATTATTGGGATGACACACTTTTTTAAGTTTTACTGAAACTGTATTAAGTATTCTCAAACTGTATGACTCTTTCCTAAATGCTAATCGCTAAGTATAATGTCACTGCTCCACGAAAACTAGTAGCTACAGTTTATAAATGTTGAATCAAAAATAATACTTTCTGGCTCTTTAAACTACTTCAGCCCGTTCAATTAACTATACCATTCAAAGCCGCATCGGTCTGATGTCATTTATGCTTTTGGTGTGACTTTAGAAGTCAAAATTTAACCCTTAAATGAAACTTTAAAATTACAATCCCCCACCACTGTGTGAATTAAAAACCTCAATAGTAACAGAAATAATTTTAAAATAATAAAAGCAACAGTGATCCTTAAATAAGAACTACTATAAGAGGCATTTGGTTTTTCTTCTCATCAAAACAGCAACAGCAAAAAAAAAAAAAAGCCACAGGTACTTACACCACAGGGCGCCCACCTACCCAGTGTCACCCTGTTACCTAGTTTTGAAATTAGAAAAATAACCTACACATGCATTTTATAGTGACACATCTTACGATAAAATTTCTGCACTGAAAATACTGACTGGGTCTCTTCTTTACATGTAAGAAATTATGTAGCTTACTGTGAGATTATCTTTAATTGTCAGCATAAATATTTTCAGTATTTATTTTCACTTTTGTGGTGATAATTTCTAGTCTCTTCTAGGTTGTAGAAATAGGCATTAGACTTCTGCAACTTATCACCAGAGTTCACTTCTCTGAGGTTTTAAATGTTCTCAAAGTACACAAGAATTCAGGAGGGGAATTAATCCTTAAATACATAACCTAACTACACACAGTTTGCTAGCCCAGAATATTTTTCTGTAAACACTTTCTAAAGAGACAAATATTTCATTAGTACAAATGCAAAATGTATTAATATAGATAGCTATGGTGTTATGTTATAGTTTCTTTAATTAACATTTTTGCAAGAACAGAGAGAAAGAACTAAAACAATGCATTCAACCATTTTACCAAATACTTAACTTCTATTTTTAAGACTTGTTAACATGCTGTATAAAGATTATTAAAAGTTTAGAACGATTTTTTCTTTTCTTTTTCTCACCAAATAATTCCTTTTGCTCTCAACTTGATCGAAGTTTTATTAGTCTGCAGCAGAGTTCAGGACAATTATTAAAAACCATACCTTTTAATCCGGGGATTTGCCACAGGAGCCCTCAAAGCTGAGATGTAATTACACTAAAAATTCAGCCCAAGCAAAAGAGTTTGCAGGTGTGGAAAGGAGGAGGGGGTAGGTGCTGCTCTGTGACTGTCACTAGGTTGAAAACCTCCTGCTTCTACTCCATAGCACAGTTAAAAAATAAGGTTTCTCTCAATGAACACAATCCGGCTGACACCCACATTAGATCATATGGTAATGATATGTCTCTTGTATTGTAGCCAGAAACTTTATCGGTACTTTTTTCTCTCCGTTTGCTTTATTCCTTTTGCATCTGCTTAAGATTCTAAAGTGTTTATGCAGTATAGTGGAGCGACTTGACTTGAAATTTGTTTTATTGTGTTGATTCATTTCCCTAAAACATTATAACTAAAGGGTTTGTTTCCCTCCCCCAAACCTACTCCACTATCTACCCTGTCTAGTCTTATTTATCATTAACATTTATTATACTCTAAAATAACAGTTTTTCTTTCTTTCAGGGTGTGTAAGTCCAGCAAATGGAATGAAATTAATCTTGTGGTTATTTCAAATGTGGTCTGTGAAAATAAATGAGTACTTTTATGTGAAAATACTCATTGAGATTCCGTCTTGCCTTGGGGCTGTTTGTGAAAATTCAGGCATTATGCTATGGAGGTTTTCTATGTATTTTGAACATATTTCCAAAGTGTCCTGGAAGAAGGCCATGGCTTTATATGAAAAGCATGTCACTTACTACTTTGATTACTCATAGCTTAAAATCTTTCTTGTCCCCCAGTTTTTTAAAAATAAAATACATAGATACATACAAGTTTGTTCACAATTTAATGTAGTCTGTATATGACAATTTTGATGTTCATAGACCACACTTTTATGTAATCCAGAACTTTGAAAAGGCAATAGAGGCTATGGTTTGTTCCAAATTTCAGTAAATAGAAAAAAGAAAGTGTAAACAACACAAGGAAAGATATTTATTTAGCCACTGGAAAGCTTTTTTGGAGGTTTTGTAATTCCCTTGCTGGATGCTGTTAGTTCTGTGTGTGTGTGTCTCTCTGTTCTGACTTGCATCTTTATGCTCTGGCCCTTAGGCTATTACCAGGTGGAAACTTGAAATCTACATCTGTGAAACATGAGAGGATAGCCCTCCCATCCTCCACCCTCCTTCCTTCCCTCCTCTGGCGATTTAAGTACACAATTCTACAGTAAATATTCCTTTGCCTTGATGAAACTTTCAGGAATTAAATTACTGAGTGGGTCTCTAAAGGAGGGGATGGGTGCTATCTCATATTTTGTTTACTTCCCTAATTTTAGGACCCCACCCAATTCCTCCTTTCCTTGACATTTAATAACCACATACCTAGTTTAGAAAAAGTCTCATGTTATTTCCCCTGGACACTGGCACAAAGTCGATGATCCCCTTACCTGGAATCTATTAATTTCTCCTCTTGAACTTTTCTCATATTTATGTCTTTCTTATGATACACAATCACTTCTTCATATTATAGTGTATGTGTCTTATCTCAAGGGAGGAAACACATTGTCTTCATATTTGTAGAGTCCTTGCACCCAGTATAGTCATGGTATGTAGTAAATTCTCAAGAAATATTTGGTGAATGACTATGTAACATAAAGACAGCCAGATTGGTGGCTATGGATCTGTTTTGCTCAGTCCTGGTTTGCACCTTATCAAAACCCAACCTTACTATAGTGTATATAAATAACATCAGTATTTCTTACCAAAGGTGAGGGGTTAAGGGTATTCAAAAAAAGGAGAAGTAGGACAGGAGAAGGAGAGGATGACATACTGTTTTGATGTGTATATAGGTCATCCTACTGTTAAAAAACAGAACCATTTTGGTTAAGGTTTGCATCCAGGTTCTTCCTTCTGAAAGTAAGCCATGTGTAATCAGACAACCTACTTAACCTCTCTGAGGCTCAGTGGCCATATCTGTAAATTAGGTAAAAATTATTACTTAATTCATCATGTTTGAAAGAGTAGGAAATGAAGCAACACATATAAAGCATAGTTTGGAGCATGGCCCTGATAAATTAGACTTCATAAATGTTAGCTTTTATTTTTTCTGATGTATGTCACAGCAATCCTTGGAGGGGGGGCAAGGGAAATTATTTTTACCATTCCATTTTCAGATAAGAAAACTGAAGTCCAGTGATCTGCCCGAGTTTACAGAGCTGGTAAGAAGCACAACAGAAGCAAATACTCAGGTCTTGTCACACCTAATCTTGTGTTCATTACTATACTACATTTTAATCAAGATCAGATTTTTAAGATGTATTAAGCTAATTATCAAAATTCTCAGGTAGCAGGTCTCTGCAGACTAGTTTGAAAGCTGTCGCAAGTTACAATGCTTTTTAAATTTTGTGTTAGTACAGGAACAAATAGTTCCATTTTTTAAAATTTTAGTAAGAACCTCACTTCCAAAACCCCAAGGATTTTACCAAACATCATCTAAATTAAAATCTATGCCTTTAATCAGGTGTTAAGTTACCCATAGTGTTGCACCCCACTTTCAGAAAGAAGTAACTAAGTCACAACACAGTCAGATGCAGGTAAGTCACAAAGCCCTGAGGCTATCATCAGCATCCAGGTCTCATGTGATCTAATGGGAAGTAGAGCAATTTTGAGCTTGGAAGCAGTGTTTGCGCAGAGATTGCTGAAAGTAACCCTGGATTGGAATGTTGGGGGCAGGGTTCGCTGAAACCTTGGCTGCCCTATAGATATTTGAAATATTCAGATTCAGAGCACATACCACATCTGCTATTAAAACCACTTAAACTGTGATTTCTACTGACAACCCACTCGTTAAAAGGGTTAAGTATATTCTGCACGTTGTCAAAGTTCATTTCAAGGCTGGTCACTCTTTTGCACTGACGTCAAATACGAGGGATTTAAATTGTACCTGCATATTAAAGATGTGAAAGATGCCAGAGCTTCGAAAGGTCTCCTTCTGGCACCCTTTTATTTTCTAAGAGATCTGGAAGCAAGGGATTATCTTTACCAACCAGTGACTGGTTTATTCTTAGACTGTCTCTTCAAAGTCAGGGCAGGACTGGAGTAGATTATCCAGCTCTCTATTTTGCCACTCTGGACAGATTTTCTTCTTCAGCCAAGAAAGAAGGCTAAGGTGGAATTCTGGGCAGCCTCAAATGCAGAATGGCTGGAAAGAAAATTTAGTAGTAGAAAACTATTAGCTTTGCCATTTGTTTCCTTTCCCACCACCACTCACCACTGCATTCAGTGTCCTCAGGCCTTACTAAGTAACTTAACATCTCTGTTCCTCAGCTTTTTAATCTATAAAATGTGGATAACCATAGTACAACCTATATCATGGGCTTGTGCTGAGATTTTAAAAAGGCTCATACAGAAAGCATTAAGACTGCGCCTGACACATTGCAAATAATATTTAAGTGATTTCCGTCTGTTGCTGCCCCTCTTGTGGTGGTCGTTTTTAGTTTCCCTCCAACACTCCAGTCCCAAGACCAGACTGCATCCCTTTCCTGGCGCAAGGTGTTTCTGCCCAGCAACTCAAGATATCACCTAAATCATGATATAGTTGGAAAAACAAAGAATTTGTGGTTGGAAAAGCTTGGGTTTAAATCTATCTTTTGCCCTTGCTAACTGATTGTGTGGCTTCTTTTTCCATAACAATCTTTTTACATTTTTTATTAAGGTATTATTGATATACACTCTCATGAAGGTTTCACATGAAAAAACAATGTGGTTACTACATGTACCCATATTATCAAGTCCCCACCCATACCTCAATGCAGTCACTGTCCTTCAGTGTAGTAAGATGCCACAGATTCACTATTTGCCTTCTCTGTGCTACACTGTTTTCCCCGTGACCCTCCACACCATGTGTACTAAACATAATACCCCTCAATCCCCTTCTCCCTCCCTCCCCACCAACCTCCCACACCCCTCCCCTTTGGTAACCACTAGTTCCTTCTTGGAGTCTCTGAGTCTGCTTCTATTTGGTTTCTTCAGTTTTGCTTCATTGTTATACTCCACAAATGAGGGAAATCAATTGGCACATGTCTTTCTCCTCCTGGCTTATTTCACTGAGAATAATATCCTCCAGCTCCATCCATGTTATTGCAAATGGTAGGATTTGTTTCTTTCTTATGGCTGAATAGTATTCCATTGTGTATATGTACCTCATCTTCTTTATCCATTCATCTACTGATGGACACTTAGGTTGCTTCCGTATCTTGGCTATTATAAAAGTGCTGCAATAAACATAGTGGTGCATATGTCTTTTTGAATCTGAGAAGTTGTATTCTTTGGGTAAATTCCAACGAGTGGGATTCCTGGGTCAAATGGTATTTCCATTTTTAGTTTTTTGAGGAACCTCCATATTGCTTTCCACAATGGTTGAATTAGCTTACATTCCCACCAGAGTGTAGGAGGGTTCCCCTTTCTCTGCATCCTCGCCAGCATTTGTTGTTCATAGTCTCTTGGATGCTGGCCATCCTTACTGGTGTGAGGTGATATCTCATTGTGGTTTTAATTTGCATTTCCCTGATGATTAGTGATGTGGAGCATCTTTTCATGTGTCTGTTGGACATCTGAATTTCTTCTTTGGAGAACTGTCTCTTTATATCCTCTGTTCATTTTTTAATTGGGTTATTTGCTTTTTGGGTGTTGAGGCGTGTAAGTTCTTTATATATTTTGGATGTTAACCCCTTATCGGACATATCATTTACAAATATATTCTCCCATACTGTAGGATGCCTTTTTGTTCTGTTGATGGTGTCTTTTGCCATACAGAAACTTTTTAGTTTGACGTAGTCCCATGAGTTAATTTTTGCTTTTGTTTCCCTTGTTTGAGGAGATGCATTCAGGAAGAAGTTGCTCATGCTTATATTCAGGAGATTTTTGCCTATGTTGTCTTCTAACGGTTTTATGGTTTCATGACTTACATTCAGGTCCTTGATCCATTTTGAGTTTACTTTTGTGTATGGGGTTAAACAATAATCCAGTTTCATTCGCTTGCATGTAGCTGTCCAGTTTTAGCAACACCAGATGTTGAAGGGGCTGTCATTTCCCCATTGTATGTACATGGCTCCTTTATCATATATTAATTGACCATATATGGTTGGGTTTACTTCAGGGCTCTCTAGTCTGTTCCATTGGTCTATGGATCTGTTCTTGCACCAGTACCAAATTGTCTTGATTACTGTGGCTTTGTAGTAGAGCTTGAAGTTGGGGAGCGTAATCACCCCAGCTTTATTCTTCCTTCTCAGGATCGCTTTGGCTATTTGGGGTCTTTTGTGGTTCCATATGAATTTTAGAATGATTTTCTGTAGTTCATTAAAAAATGCTGTTGGTATTTTGATAGGAATTGCATTGAATCTATAGATTGCTTTAGGCAGGATAGGCATTTTGACAATATTAATTCTACCTATCCATGAGCACGGGATGTGTTTCCATTTATTGGTATCTTCTTTAATTTCTCTCATGAGTGTCTTGTAGTTTTCAGAGTATAGGTCTTTCACTTCCTTGGTTATGTTTATTCCTAAGTGTTTTATTCTGTTTGATGCAATGGTGAAAGGAATTGTTTTCCCAATTTCTCTTTCTGCTAGGTCATTGTTAGTGTATAGGAATGCCAGAGATTTCTGCATATTAATTTTGTATTCCACAACTTTGCTGAATTCAGATATTAGACCTAGTAGTTTTGGACTGGATTCTTTATGGTTTTTTACGTACAATATCATGTCATCTGCAAACAGGGACATCTTCCTTGCCCATCTGGATGCCTTTTATTTCTTTGTGTTGCCTGATTGCCATGGCTAGGACCTCCAGTACTGTGTTGAATAGAAATGGGGAGAGTGGGCATCATTGTCGTGTTCCTGAATTTAAGAAAAAGCTTTCAGCTTCTCGCTGTTAAGTATATTCTTGGCTGTAAGTCTGTCATATATGGCCTTTATTATGTTGAGGCCCTTGTCCTCTATAGCCATTTTGTTGAGAGTTTTTATCATGAATGGATGTTGAATTTTGTCAAATGCTTTTTTAGCATCTATGGAGATGATCATGTGGTTTTTGTCCTTTTTGTTGATGTGATGGATGATGTTGATGGATTTTCGAATGTTGAACCATCCTTGCATCCCTGGAATAAATCCTACTTGATCATGATGGATGATCCTTTTGATGTATTTTTGAATCTGCTTTGCTAATATTTTGTTGAGTATTTTTGCATCTATGTTCATCAGGGATATTGGTCTGTAGTTTTCTTTTTTGTGGTGTCTTTGCCCGGGTTTGGTCTTAGAGTGATGCTGGCTTCATAGAATGAGTTTGGAAGTATTCCCTCTTCTTCAACTACTTGGGAAACTTTAAGGAGGACGGGTATTAGGTCTTCACTAAATGTTTGATAAAATTCAGTGGTGAAGCCACCTGTTTCAGGGGTTTGTTCTTATGTAGGATTTTTATTACCAGTTCAATTTCATTGTTGGTAATTGGTCTGTTCAGATTTTCTGTTTCTTTCTGGGTCAGCCTTGGAAGGTTATATTTTTCTAGAAAGTGGTCCATTTCTTCAAGGTTATCCAGTTTGTTACCATATAATTTTTCATCATATTCTCTAGTAGTTTTTTGTATTTCTGTGCTGTCCGTAGTGATTTTTCCTATCTCATTTCTGATTCTGTTTATGTGTGTAGACTTTCTTTTTTCTTGTTAAGTCTGGCTATGGGTTTATCTATTTTGTTTATTTTTTCGAAGAACCAGCTCATGCTTTCATTGATTCTTTCCATTGTTTTATTCTTCTCAATTTTATTTATTTCTGCTCTAATCTTTATCATGTTCCTCCTTCTACTGACTTTGGGTCTCATTTGTTCTTCTTCTTCTAGTTTCTTTAATTGTGAGTTTAAGCTACTCATATGGGAGTTTTCTTCTTTCCTTAGGTAGGCCTGTATTGCAATATACTTTCCTCTTAGCATGGCCTTTGCTGCATCCCACAGATTTTGCAGTGTTGAATTATTGTTGTCATTTGTCTCCATATATTGCTTGATCTGTGTTTTTATTTGGTTATTGATCCATTGGTTATTTAGGAGCATGTTGTGAAGCCTCCATGTGTTTGTGGGATTTTTCGTTTTCTTTATGTAATTTATTTCTAGTTTCATACCTTTGTTGTCTGAGAAACTGGTTGGTACAATTGCAATCTTTTTGAAATTACCAAGGCTCTTTCTGTGGCCTAGCATATGATCTGTTCTTGAAAATGTTCCATACGCACTTGAGAAGAATGTGTATTCTGCTGCTTTAGGGTGTAGAGTTCTGTAGATGACTGTTAGGTCCATCTGTTCTAATGTGTTTTTGAGTGCCTCTGTCTCCTTACTTATTTTCTGTCTGGTTGATCTGTCCTTCAGAGTGAGTGGTGTGGTAAAGTCTCCTAGAATGAATGCATTGCATTCTATTTTCCCGTTTAATTCTGTTAGTTTTTGTTTCACATACGTAGGTGCTCCTGTGTTGGGTGCATAAATATTTATAATGGTTATATCTTCCTGTTGGATTGACTCTTTTATCATTATGTAATGTCCTTCTTTGCCTCTTGTCACTTTCTTTGTTTTGAAGTCTATTTTGTCTGATACAAGTACTGCAACTCCTGCTTTTTCCTCCCCTTTAGTTGCATGAAATATCTTTTTCCATCCCTTAACTTTTAGTCTATGTATGTCTTTGGGTTTAAAGTGAGTCTCTGGTAGGCAAAATATAGATGGGTCTTGTTTTTTTATCCATTCATTGACTCTATGTCTTTTGATTGGTGCATTCAGTACATTTACATTTAGATTGATTATGGATAGGTTGGTACTCATTGCCATTGCAGGCTTTAGATTCATGTTTACCAAAGGTTCAAGGTTAACTCCTTACTATCTAAGAGTCTAACTTAACTCACTTAATATGATCTTACATACACAATCTAAAGATTCTTTTTTTTTATTCCTCCTTTATCTTCCTCCTCCATTCTTTATATATTAGGTATCATATTGTGTACTCTTTGTCCATCCTTGATTGACTTTGGGGTTAGTTCATTTAATTTTGCATTTGCTTATTAATTCGCTGTTGTACTTTCTTTACTGTGGTTTTATTAGTGCTGGTGACAGCTATTAAACCATAGGAACACTTCTGTATATAGCAGTCCCTCCAAAATACAGTGCAGAGATGGTTTGTGGGAGGTAAATTCTCTCAGCTTTTGCTTATCTGGGAATTGTTTAATCCCTCCTTCAAATTTAAATGATAATCTTGCCGGATAAAGTAATCTTGGTTCAAGGCCCTTCTGCTTTAGTGCATTAAATACATCATGCCACTCCCTTCTGGCCTGTAAGGTTTCTGTTGTGAAGTCTGATGACAGCCTGATGAGCTTTCCTTTGTATTTGATCTCATTTCTGTCTCTGGCTGCTTTTAATAGTCTCTCCTTATCCTTGGTCTTTGCCATTTTAATTACTATATGTTTTGGTGTTCTCTTCCTTGGGTTCCTTGTGTTGGGAGATCTGTGCACCTCTATGGCCTGAGAGACTATTTCCTTCCCCAGATTGGGGAAGTTTTCAGCAATTACCTCCTCAAAGACACTTTCTATTCCTTTTTCTCTCTCTTCTTCTGGTACCCCTATAATGCAAATACTGTTCCTTTTGGAATGGTCAAACCATTCTCTGAATATTCTTTCATTCTTAGAGATTCTTTTTCCTCTCCCTGCATCAGCTTCTTTGTATTCCTCTTCTCTAGTTTCTATTTCACTTATTGTCTCCTCCACCATATCCAATCTGCTTTTAATACCCTCCATTTTGCTCTTCAACAATTGGATCTCCGACCAGAGTTCATTCCTGAGTTCTTGAATACCTTTCTGTACCTCCATGAGCATGTTAATGATTTTTATTTTGAACTCCCTTTCAGGAAGAGTCATGAGGTTGATATCATTTAAATCTTTCTCAGGAGTTATATTAATAATTTTACTCTGGACCAGGTTCCTTTGGCATTTCGTATTTGCATATGGGGCCCCATAGTGCCCAGAGCTCTACTCTCTGGAGCTGCTCAGTCCCTGAAGCAATGTTGGGGGTGGCAGGGGTGTGTTATTAGTGCCTGTGGGGGGAAAGACCTGTTTCCTGCTTCCTGGCTGCTATGCCTGTCTCAACTGCCTGAACTAGTTGGCCGAACACAGAGGTATAAGCCCCTATGCTTTGCATTTTTAGTTGCTGTAGACAGATCTTCCCTCTGGCTGGCCTAACATCAGGGAAGGGTTTGCCGGTTTGCAAGCCAGGTGGGCTGGCCAGGAGAAAGGCGCAGTAGGCTGCCTATCATGGAGGTGGTTCTTGGAGCCGTGTAGCCAGCCAGGGAGCTGGAGCACCTGAAGATCGTGAAAGCTCCCAACCTGCTGGGCAGAGTGCACCCAGACAATTTTGTCTACCTGTCCTTTCTCCTGAGCAGTAAGCTCTGCGCAATCCTTGCCCCTTTAGCAGCCCTCTTGTTAAGGGCTTCCTTGTTAGGAAGTCTGTCAGACTTCCTGCCTTTCTTTTGTCCCAGAGCAGCTGTACACGGATCCCTGCTTTCCACAACAGCTGAAATCTCAGTTTCTCCAGGATTCTGCCTGTCTTAGCTTTACAACCCTCTAATTATGAAATTATCATGCAAGCACCATGAAATTTAGGTTTGTGCTCCCAGAGCAGATCTCTGGAGTTAGGTATTCAGCAGTCCCAGGTCTCCACTCCTTTCCTGCTCTGTTTCTCTTCCTCCCACCAGTGAGCTGGGGTGGGGGAAGGGCTTGGGTCCTACTGGGCCACAGCTTTAGTACATTACCCTGTTCTGTGAGGTCTGCTCTTTTCTCTAGGTGTATGCAGTTTGGCACCATCCTCTTTCCTGTTGCTCTTTCAGGAGTAGTTATATCAGTTATATTTTTGTATTATATGCAGTTTTAGTAGGAGGCCTCTGTCTCACCTCTCACACCACCATTTTTAATATCCCTTTTCCATAACATTTTACCTGATTCCAAGTCCTGCAGAAATCCAGTCATGGACTTTACAAGGATCCAGACTCCAGGTAAAGAATCTCTATTCTGAGCAATGAAGCAGAACTGGCAATAGACAAGCTGCAGGTAAGTTATGAACTGAGATATGGAAAAGGTATGAAGGTGTGTACCTCTCTTTCACCATGAGGAGGTATTCAGTTCCTTAATTCTCTGATTCTTTTCCTGAACACTCAAGGGCATATCTTTCATCAACTGCAGTCAAGAGATTTACTGTTCTTCTCATAAAATTGATCAATCAGTTTGTGCTTGGATGAGAAGCCATCATTTATTGAATGTCTATGTAGTGTGAGCAAAGCACATACCTCTCTGTTAAATATAAGGAAATTTACAGGAACCCATCAAACAGTCTATCAATCAATCAGCAAATACTGACTGAGGAACCACTATATTAATACTAGGCTTTCTGGAAGATTCCATAAAACAAACAAACCATATATATATATACAGTCAATGACATTTTAGAGTTATTGTAACTGAAAACTTATAATTCACTATATAATTATCATTCCTGGCCAAAGCAAACAATGACATAATTAAAAATAATCAACTTAGCACATCAGAGGAGCGATGGAGATCACTTAACACATGGGTAGTTAGGTATGTGTTTATGGAGAACAAAATACAATTAGAACTGAATCCTAAGGGATAAAAAAGAATGTGAGAGGAGAGAGACAGCTTCTTTAGGCTGGTGAAATGTTGGCATGGGAAAGCAAGGGACAATAAGTAAAGCAATGTGGCTTAGGTGAATGCTTCAAAGAAGCCATGAACTCTCTTATCATCCTTGAATATTCAATGACTGCAAGTGTGTGACACATGGAAGTCACACAATAAATGAATGTTTCATGTTTATGGTAATAACTAAAGGGAGATAAGGAAGAAGAGGGTAGCATCTGACTGTCAAAGGACTTAGAAATCTCCCACAGGGCACTTATGCATCCATTTCTTCAGCAAATAATCATTTGATGATTAATATGAGCCATTACTGTACTAGCAGCTTGATGTTATCAAAGGTACTTGATTTAGGTAATAACATGATAAGTTTATTTTAACAATTCAAATCTAGCATGTATATGCAGGATGGTGAAACTAGAATCACGGAAACTAGCTCAAAAGTTATTATTGCTTTAGCTCAGAAAGCTGATGTGGTATATTAAATATAAATGTTTGGAGAACGTATTCTGTGTCAGGCACTCTGGTGTTCCTTAAATGCATTATCTCAATTAAGACTCATGATAACCTTATTAGTTAGTGCTATCATAATAACTTTTCATAATTTTAAAAGCACAGAGCTAAGGCTTCAAGAAACTGTGTACTCCACCCAAGTGTTCTCTTTACAACTCCAAGAGCTGCTTTCGTCATACAAACAATGGCTGGGAAAGACTTCATTTCTTGGCTTTCTTTATCCCCAAGGAGAACTTCTATAAATGGGAAAGAGAAATAAGCAAAAATGATTATGTAAAGCTCTCGATGTATGTGGGAATCATAAGAAATTAACCATTTTATGTGAGTTCAACTTTCAGGGTACTAAAATAACTGTTGTCTTGACAGTGACCCTCCTGCAGTGATTATGGAGAAATCATGCAATCTGAATTATGGAATTAAAAAAAGCAAGGCAGGATTAATGCAGTATCCTTCTTTGTGAATTCTCACATGGGAAAAGACCTCGTGTTCAATAAGGGCTTCCCACACTGAGTGATGGCAGAAATGCTGACATTTTATAGATGAGACCAGCTTTGAAGATGCCCATACTGGAAGTAAGTGGAAACTACAAGAGTTAAAAGCCAAGCATTAGGGACTTCCAGAAAGATGGCAGCATGAGCAGGGTGGCAGAAATCTCCTCCCAAAACTATATATATGTATGAAAATACAGCAAATACAACTATTCCTAAAAGAGAGACCAGAATACACAGGAAAGCGCACAGCATGCAGCTACACCTGAGAGGACACGGCACCCCGTGAGGCAGGTAAGATACGGAGCCGCAACACAGCGGGACCTGAGCACTCACCCACCGCAGCGCACCGGCAGGAAGAGAGGATTCAGAACAGGGAGGGAGTGGAAGTACACCCTGCAAAATAACAAGCCCTGGGGATCTGCATGGGGAGCACTGACACACATTGCATGGTGTAGCAGAGATTGGAGAGACAGAGGGTGCAGGACCTGAGCGGGGAACACGCCAGCGTACTTGCAGCTGGCTTCCGGGAAGGAAAGAAAAAAAAAAAGAAAAAACTGCGCGCTTTTCTCAGCGGTCTTAGAGACAGGAGCCCAGTGGAGGAGCCAGACCACCGCGCCACACTCAGCCCAGCAGGATGGGAGTCCTGGGGAGTTTCGGACCCCGTAGCTGGTGACTGGGAAAGGGTGGCTGCACTGAGACTTCCCAAAGAGATCAACATCCTCCCATTCAGTCCCACCCCGGCCAGAGCTATAAAGGGCCCTGCGGAGCTGTGCGGCCATGGCTGCAGAACAGTGGAGCAACTGAGCGACCTACAGCATCCCCACAGGATCTACTCCCAGTGGGCGTTTTTTTGTTTTGTTTTTTCTTTTTTCTTTTCTTTTCTTTTTTTTTTCTTTCTTTCTCTATTTTTTTTCTTTTTTTCTTTTTAAAGCCTTAAAGACCCAGCTGACATACGTGGCAACTAGCAGCGACCACTTCTATAGCCATGAAAAGACAGAGGAATATGGTTCAGACCAAAATCAACCAGACAACCCCAGAGAGGGAGCCTGAAGGGATGGAAATGCACAACCTTCCTGAAAAAGAATTCAGAATAAAAGTCATAACCATGCAGACGGACCTACAAAGAAATGTGCAAGAGCTGAGGGAGGAAGTGAGGGAAGTGAGGAAAGACAATGCAGAAATCAGGCAAGCGATTGACGGGCTTAACAGCAGACTGGATGAGATGCAAGAGACTTTTAATGGAATAGAAATCAGAGAACAGGAATACAGAGAACCTGAGGCCGAGAGAGATAAAGGATCTCTAGGAATGAAAGAATATTAAGAGAACTGTGTGACCAATCCAAACGGAACAATATTCGCAATATAGGAGTACCAGAAGAAGAAGAGAGAGAAAAAGGGATACAAAGTGTCTTTGAAGAAATAATCTCTGAAAACTTCCCCATGCTGGGGAAGGAAATAGTCTCGCAGTCCACGGAAGCCCATAGATCTCCCAACACAAGGGACCCAAGGAAGACAACATGAAGACACATAATAATTAAAATGGCAAGGATCAAAGATAAGGACAGAGTATTAAAGGCAGCTAGAGAGAGAAAAAAGATCACCTACAAAGGAAAACCCATCAGACTATCATGAGACTTCTCAACAAACCTTACAGGCCAGAAGAGAAAGGCATGATATATTTAACGTAATGAAACAGAGGGCCTCGAACCAAGAATATTGTATCCAGCATGATTATCATTTAAATTTGAGGGAGGGATTAAACAATTTCCAGACAAGCAAAAACTGAGGGAATTTGCCTCCCATAAACCACCTCTTCAGGATATCTTAAAGGGACTGTTCTAGATAGAAGCACTTCTAAGGCTAAAAAGAGGTCACCAAAGAAAATAAAATCATAGCAAAGAAAGCAGATCATCCAAATACTAACTAAAGGCAAAGAATAAAACACCTAGTATATAAACAATGGAGGAGGAAGAATAAGAAGGGAGAGAAATAAAGAAACATCACATTGCATTTACAATAACTTAACAAGAAAGTTAAGTTACATTGTTACATAGTAAAGAAGCAACCCTTGAACCTTTGGTAACCATGAATCTAAAGCCAGCAATGGCAATAAGTACATATCTACCGATAATCACCCTAAATGTAAATGGACTGAATGCACCAATCAAAAGACACAGAGTAACAGAATGGATAAAAAAGCAAGACCCATCTATATGCTGCTTACAAGAGACTCACCTCAAACCCAAAGATATACACAGACTAAAAGTGAAGTGAAGGAATGGAAAAAGATATTTCATGCAAACAACAAAGAGAAAAAAGCAGGTGTTGCAGTACTTGTATCAGACAAAGTAGACTTCAAAACGAAGAAAGTATGAAGAGATAAAGAAGGACATTACATAATGATAAAGGGGTTAGTCCAACAAGAAGATATAACCATTATAAATATATATGCACCCAACACAGGAGTACCAGCATATGTGAAACAAATACTAACAGAATTAAAGGAGGAAATAGACAGCAATGCATTCATTTTAGGAGACTTCAACACACCACTCACTCCAAAGGACAGATCAACCAGACAGAGAACAAGTAAAGACAGAAGCACTGAACAATACACAAGAACAGATGGACCAAACAGACACCTACAGAACTCTACACCCAAAAGCAGCAGGATACACATTCTTCTCAAGTGCACATGGAACATTTTCCAGAATAGACCACATACTAGGCCACAAAAAAACCTCAGTAAATTCAAAAATATTGAAATCCTACCAACCAACTTCTCAGATCACAAAGGTATAAAACTAGAAATAAATTTTAGAAAGAAACCAAAAAGGCACACAAATACATGGAGACTTAACAACATTCTCCTAATTAATCAATGGGTTAATGACCAAATCAAAACAGAAATCAAAGAATATATGGAGACTAATGACAACAACAACACAAAGCCACAACTTTTGTGGGACGCAGCAAAGGCAGTTCTAAGAGGAAAGTATATTGCAATCCAGGCCTATTTAAAGAAGGAAGAACATTCCCAGATGAATAGCCTAAAGACACAATTACTGAAATTGGAAAAAGAAGAACAAATGAGGCCCAAAGTCACCAGAAAGAGGGACGTAATAAAGATTAGAGAAGAAATAAATAAAATTGAGAAGAATAAAACAATAGAAAAAATCAATAAAACCAAGAGCTGGTTCTTTGAAAAAATAAACAAAATAGATAAACCCCTAGCCAGACTCATTAAGAGAAAAAGAGAATCAACACACATAAACAGAATCAGAAACGAGAAAGGAAAAATCACGACAGACCCAACAGAAATACAAAGAATTATAAGAGAATATTATGAGACTCTATATGCTAACAAGCTAGAAAACCTAGAAGAAATGGACAACTTCTTAGAAAAATACAACCTTCTAAGACTGACCAAGCAAGAAACAGAAAAACTAAACGGACCAATCACCAGCAACAAAATTGAATCGGTAATCAAAAAACTACCCAAGAACAAAATCCCCGGACCAGATGGATTCACCTCTGAATTCTACCAGACATATAGAGAAGAAATAACACCCATTCTCCTTAAAGTTTTCCAATAAATAGAAGAGGAGGGAATACTTCCAAACTCATTCTATGAAGCCAGCATCACTCTAATACCAAAACCGGGCAAAGACCTCACCAAAAAAGAAAATTACAAACCAATATCCCTGATGAATGTAGATGCAAAAATACTCAACAAAATATTAGCAAACCGAATTCAAAAATACATCAAGAGGATGATACACCACAATCAAGTAGGATTCATCCCAGGGATGCAAGGATGGTACAACATTCGAAAATCCATCAACGTCATCCACCACATCAACAAAAAGAAGGACAAAAACCACATGATCATCTCCATAGATGCTGAAAAAGCATTTGACAAAATTCAGCATCCATTCATGATTAAAAGTCTCAACAAAATGGGTATAGACGGCACGCACCTCAACATCATAAAGGCCATATATGACAAACCGACAGCTAACATCATACTTGACGGCGAGAAGCTGAAAGCTTTTCATCTAAGATCGCAACAAGACAGGGATGCTCACTCACTCCACTGTTATTCAACATAGTACTGGAGGTACTAGCCACGGTAATCAGACAAACAAAGACATACAAGGCATCCAGATTGGTAAAGAAAAGTCAAATTGTCACTATCTGCAGATGACATGATACTGTACATAAAAAACCCTAAAGACTCCACTCCAAAACTACTAGAAGTAATATCTGAATTCAGCAAAGTTGCAGGATTCAAATTAACAAACAGAAATCTGTTGCTTTCCTATACACTAACGAGGAACTAACAGAAAGAGAAATCAGAAAAACAATTCCATTCACAATTGCATCAAAAAGAATAAAATACCTAGGAATAAACCTAACGAAGGAAGTGAAAGACCTGTACTCTGAAACTACAAGACACTCCTAAGAGAAATTAAAGAGGACACTAACAAATGGAAATGCATCCCATGCTCTTGGCTAGGGAGAATAAATATTGTTAAAATGGCTATACTACCTAAAGCAATCTAAAATTTCAATGCAATCCCTATCAAAATACCAACAGCTTTCTTCAATGAACTGGAACAAATAATTCTAAAATTCATATGGAGCCACAAAAGACCCCAAATAGCCAAAGCAATCCTGAGAAGGAGGAATAAAACAGGGCGAATTATGCTCCCTGACTTCAAGCTCTACTACAAAGCCACAGTAATCAAGATAATTTGGTATTGGCACAAAAACAGATCCAAAGACCAGTGGAACAGAATAGAAAATCCAAACATTAATCCAAACATACACAGTCAATTAATATTTGATAAAGGAGCCTTGGATATACAATGGGGAGATGACAATCTCTTCAGCAGCTGGTGTTGGAAAAACTGGACAGCTACATGTGAGAGAATGAAGCTGGACTACTGTCTAGCCCCATACACAAAGGTAAACTCAAGGTGGATCAAAGACCTGAATGTAAGTCATGAAACTATAAAACTCTTAGAAAAAACATAGGCAAAAATCTCTTGGACATAAACATGAGCGACTTCTTCATGAACATATCTACCCGGGCAAGGGAAATGAAAGCAAAAATGAACAAGTGGGACTATATCAAGCTGAAAAGCTTCTGTACAGCAAAGGACACCATCACTAGAACAAAAAGACATCCTACAGTATGGGAGAATATATTCATAAATGATGTATCTGGTAAGGGGTTGACATCCTAAATATATAAAGAACTTACGCACCTTAACAAACAAAAAGCAAATAATCCAATTAAGAAATGGGCTGAGGACATGAATAGACACTTCTCTAAAGAAGAAATTCAGATGGCCAACAGGTACATGAAAAGATGCTCCACATCGCTAATCATCAGAGAAATGAAGATTAAAACCACAATAAGATATCACCTCACACCAATTAGAATGGCCAACATCCAAAACACAAACAACAAATGTTGGCGAGGATGTGGAGAAAAGGGAACCCTCCTACACTGCTGGTAGGAATGCAAAGTAGTTCAACCATTGTGGAAAGCAGTATGGAGGTTCCCCAAAAAACTCAAAATAGAAATACCATTTGACCCAGGAATTCCACTCCTAGGAATTTACCCTAAGGCTGCAGCAGGCCAGTTTGAAAAAGACATATGCACCCCTATCTTTATCACAGCACTCTTTACAATAGCTAAGAAATGGAAGCAGCCTAAGGGTCCCTCAGTAGATGAATGGATAAAGATGTAGTACTATACACAATGGAATATTACTCAGCCATAAGAAGAAAACAAATCCTACCATTTGCAACAACATGGATGGAGCTAGAGGGTATTATGTTCAGTGAAATAAACCAAGGCGCAAAAGACAAGCATCACATGATTTCACTCATATGTGGAGTATAAGAACAAAGAAAAAAACTGAAGGAACAAAACAGCAGCAGACTCACAGAACCCAAGAATGGACTAATAGTTACCAAAGGGAAAGGGACTGGGGAAGATGGATCAGAAGGGAGGGATAAGAGGGAAAAAGGGGCATTACGATTAGCAGATGTAATGTTGGGGGCGCACGGGGAGGGCTGTACAACTCAGAGAAGACAAGTAGTGATTCTATAGCATCTCTCTACGCTGATCGACAGTGCCTGTAATGGGGTTGGTGGGGGGGACCCGATGAAGGGGTAGTTTAATAACCATAATATTGCACATGTAGTTGTAGAATAATGATACCAAAATAAAATTAAATTAAAAAATTAAAAAAAAAAACGCTAAGCATTACCTGGAAGACCATCTCCTGGCTCTGCTTGCTAGTTTACTGATGCACTGACTAGGGCTGCTGGAAATGAGGACTGATTCCATAAACACACCAAAGAAAACTCCTTTGGCTATGCTATACTTCTTTGCAAAGAAGACATCCTAAGTGAACAGCAAAGGTGAGGCTAAGCACAAGATGAGCTAGATTAGATAATATAGATTGCCTGAATTGTAGAAAGCAACGAAGACCCAGTAGTTTTAATTTCTGCCAACAATGGTCACCTCCTCACTCAGTTTTCGGGGAGGCGGGATAATGAGATAGTTGAGCCCACAGATCCTGAGGCCAGACTGCTCACGTTTGAGTGCTGGCTCAGCTTCTGATGATCTGTGTGACCCTGGGCAGTTTCCTCACCAATGACACCACTTTATTACACAGCAGGGCAAAAGGAGCCTCGATTTGTAAAGGGTTTAGGACAGAACCTGTCATATATGATCAGTTATGTAAATTTATGTCAAGTCATGAAAATTTCAGAACAGACTGAGGATTTTAAGAGATTGTTTTCTTCTTCCTCTTGCCTTTTACTCATAATCCAGCCTGAAAGTTAAGACCTGTTTAGTTTGGAGCATTCAAATGCGGGTCCTGTCTATGCAGTGTGTACTTACTGCATGGCACCTATTTGGTCTGTAAATATTGTCCTTTCAGTTTACCCCATATCCTAGGAAAAGTAAATGCTCCACCACAGAATACAGCCCTCCAGAATTTAAGCAGATGAATGGTTTTATTTTAATGTCTGTACTGTAAAATAATAACTTAGTTTCGGAACTTTTTCTTAAATAGTTATAGCCCCTTGAGAACTATTCCATTTGATTCAAGTTGTTTCTTTGATAGCAATAATTCATCCCTTGTAATTTGCCTTGAGATTATTTCTTTAATAATTCATAAGATGAATTTTTGATGCAGATATACATTCACACAACAAAGTGAAACTTGCTCTCCAGTTTAAATCATATGAGTGTTTTTATTTTTGGAAGCAATCCTGTATTTTGAAAAAATCCACTTCAAATACTTGAGAAAATAATACTCTTCAGAAATAATTTATGTGCTCATTTTTTATAGAATGATGTCTGAGCATATCATTTATAAAAGCATACAATCACCAATATGTGAGCTTAACTTTATAATTACAAGTCTTTGGGGATTACAGAAATTTCTGGCATGATCACATTTGGTGTTTCAGGTTTAAATTTCTTTGGAGATTTCTTCTTCAAAAAGCTGGCTTCTCATGAAACATCTCCATTTCTTGAGGCCAGTTTTGGTAACTTCCCTGGCATTACTCATGGTCAGAGACAATACAAAATACAACTAGAAACAGCATTTATTTCTTCTCAGGCCAAGAACCAGAGAAGTTTGTGCTATCAAAAACAGCTCTTTAAATAGTGATTTGTTAACTTTTGAATGATAAGAACACTATGTGCCTGTCTGAGGATGGTAAAACCATGTTGGGAAAGCTGCAGAGAAATTACAGGAAATACTGCCAAGAACTGTGAAGACTTTTTTGTTTTTAATTACATGAAGTTGCAAATCTTGATGGCTGCAGGCAGGCAATTAAAACATGGTGTCACAACATGACATTAACACATATTTAATGATACTATTGCTGCTCTGGTGGTTTCAAGGGTTTGTGTGTGTGGGTATTCTTTTTTTCTGGTAATAAAATTAAATTTTACCATTTTACATTAAGTGACATTAAGTATATTTACAATGTTATACAGCCATCACAACTATCCATTTCTATAACTTTGTCATCATCCCAAATAGAAACTCTGTATCCATTAAACAATAACTCCCCAGTTCCTTCGCCCAACAGTCCCCAGTAACCTCTACTGTCGCTATGAATTGGCCTACTCCAGGTACCTCATGTAAGTGGAATCATACAGCAAGTTTTTAATTTAGAAAAAAATAAACTTTTTTTTCGCTAGTTTTTAAAATTTATTTAAACTGGGGAGGACTGGAATGGAAATAAACTATCAGAGGCAATGACAGAGCCAGAAAGTTGTTTCAAGGGAAGGGTATTTTTAGAACAACCCTGGCCTCTGTCAACAAACCCTGGTAGGTGGGCCTGGGTGCTTGCTATGATTATGTCAAAGATGGCAGTTTGAAGATGCCTGACACTTTTAGTAGAATTAATACCAAACAAAAACCATAGTAATTAAAAAATACAGATTTTCTATAGAAAGAAATTCACCAAGGAAGCTTTAATTTGTTTACAAACATTGAGAATATAATTTGAGACCAACTAATGCATTTGGGAAGATGATACTGACTCCTTCGTAGACATATATTGCCAGTCGTCTGTTCCGTACTGGTAACTGAGTTTCAGTAAAGTATCTGGGTCTGTCACAGCAGTTCTGTGAGACAAGGAACATAATGGTATATTTTGTGACCATAAAATACAGTCGAACTAACTTGGCATAGTCAAATCAAACCTTTAATCTTGGTCTTAATAGAAATATTTTCTCTACCTACTAGCTATTTTTATGAAAGTATTAAAGACAATATCTCCCTGACAAAATAGAATCTATTTCTGTGAAGTGCTTGTAAAATTTCTTTTTTAACTACTGCATTACAATTAAAGCCAAAAGGCAAATGTTAATTCCAAATAAAGAAATAATTTAAGCACTGTGAAAAGGCTTTTAGGAAAAAAAAAATCAGTGCCAGACAAAAGTGATCATGGGAGAAGTAAAGTTACTTTCACTCATAATACTTTCGTTCATACATACTTCACTATAACCTCACACGGGAGGAGAGGGACCTTCCCTAGGCCTCTTTTATAACAGCACTACTTCCAATTATGAGGGCCCCAGTCTCATGACCTAATCACCTCTTCAAGGCCCCACCTCAAAATACCATCACACTGGGGATTAGACATTAACATATGAATTTTGGTGAAATACAAACATGGATCTATAACACACCATACTCCAATTTCTTATATTTATGAACAGCTCTAAAGTAAGATAATTGTAAGAATATGAAAATTAGATGTATCATGTCATTAAAAAATTTTTTTTGATTAGTTTTCTGAAGAGAAATTGAGGCTATTGATTTCAGATCTTTCTCCTTTTGTAATATATGTACTTAGTGTTATAAATTCCCTCTTACCACTGTTTATTACTTCATTTCACAAATTTTGATAAGTTGTACTTTCATTTTCATTTACTTCAAATATTTCTGATGTTTCTCTTCTTTGACCCAAACATTTGTCTCTTTAACTCAAAAGTTATTTAGAAAGATGTTGTCTAATATCTAATATTTGGAGATTTCCCAGTTGTCAGATTGATTTATATTTTCGTTCCATTGGGTCTGAGAACGTACTTTGTATGCTTTCTATTCTATTAAATTTGTCAAGGCATATTTTATGTCTCAGAATGTGATCTATCTTGGTGAATATTCCATGTGAGCTTGAGAAGGATAGGTACTCTGCTGTTGTTGATTGTAATATTCCGTAAATATCAACTAGATCAAATTGATTGATACTGGTACTAAAGTTATTATATACTGATTTTTCTGCCTGATGATCTATCAGTTACTGAAAGAGAAGTGTTGAAGGCTTCAATTATAGTAGTGAATTTATCTATGTCTCCTTTCAGTTTTGTCAGCTTTTGCCTCTTTTTCTTCTTTTTGACACGCTGTTGTTAGGCACAGATACATTTAAAAGAAACTAAAATTGACTCCTTTATCACTATGTACTTTCCATTTATCCATGATAAATTTCCTTGTTCTGAAGTATGTTTTGTGAAATTAATGCAACTACCTTAGATTTCTTTTGATTATTGTTAGCATAATATATATTACTCCATCCCTTTTAACCAATTGGAGATTTTATTTTTAAAGTTCGTTTCTACTAGAAAATGTAAATTTAGGTATTGCTTTTTTATCCACTGTGACAGTCTCTGAATTTTAATTGGTGTTTGACCATTCACATAGAGAGTTGTTCTTTTTAATTGAAGTATATTGACATATAATATCCTATTAGTTTTAGTTGTATATCATAGTGATTTGACACATATATATTATGAAATTATCTGCATAATAAGTCTAGTTATCATCTGTCACCATACAAAGTTGTTATAATATTATTGACTATATTCCCTATGCAGTGCATTACATCTCCATGAATTGTTTATTTCATAACTGGAAGTTTGTACCTCTTAACCCCCTTCACCTATTTCACCAACCACCCACAACACTCCCACCCCTCCTCTCTGGTAACCAACAGTTTGTTTCCTGTATCTTATGAGTCTGTGTCTGTTTTGTGTTTGTTCATTTTTCACTTTGGTTTTATAGATTTCACATATAATTGAAATCATACAGTTTTTGTCTTTCTCTGACTCACTTCACTTAATACCTTCCAGGTCCATCCATGTTTTCACAAATGGCAAGATTTCATTCTCTTTTATGGCATAGTAATATTCCATGGTTATATATATCTTCTTTATCCATTCATCTATTGATGGACTCTCAGGTGGCTTCCATATCTCAGCTATTGTAAATGTTGCAATAAAGATAGGGGTTCATAGTATATCTCTTCAAATTGGTGATTTTGTTTGGATAAATACTCAGAAGTGAAATTGATGGATCATATGGTAGTTTTATTTTTAATTTTTTGAGGAACCTCCACACTCTTCTCCACAGTGGCTGCCCTAATTTACATTCCCACAAACAGCATATAAGGGTTCCCTTTTCTTCACATCCTCTTGATGACAACAAATCTGACAGGTGTGAGGTGATATCTCATTATGGTTTTGATTTGCATTGCCGATAATTAGTGATGTGGAGCATCTTTTCAAATGCTTATTTGCCATCTGTATGTCTTTTTTGGGAAAACGTCCTCTGCAAATTTAAAAATTTTATTGATATTAAGTTGTATAAGCTCTCTCTATATTTTACATAGTAACCCCTTAGTAAGCATATGATTTGCAAATATCTTCTTCCATTCAGTAGGTTGCCTTTTTATATCTGTTGATATGCAGCTTCAGAGTGCGAAAAATTTTTAGTTTGATGTAATCAGGAGTTATTCTTGATATAACTGGATTAATAGCTAACATGTTTGTAACTTTGTTCTATTTGTTGAATTTGTTCTTTCTTTTTTGCCCTTTTCTTCTTTGTTTAGCTTTTATATAATTCTCTTTTTCTCATTTTCAGAGTATTCCCAGGACCTCCTTCCTCTTCTTATGACATTGTTGCCATGATTTCACTTATCCATATACAATAATCATTCAGAACATTTTACTGTTATTACTTTAAACAAAGTTATCTTTGATATCAAATAAGAATAAAAAATATTTTTATTTTACCTTTATTTTTTCTTGGACAGTCTTCCTTTCTTTATGTAGAAAAAGAAAATATAATTTTCCTCCTGCCTAAAGAAATCTTTTAACATGTTTTGCATACAGGTATGGTGGCAATGAATTCCCTCAGTTTTTGTTTGTGTAAGAAAGTTTTTATTTCTCTTTCATTTTGAAGGATAATTTTTCTGGATGTAGAATTCTTAGAAGGTACGTTTTTTCTTAACACTTTAAAGAATCATCCCACCTCTTCCTTGTATGACTTCAGACAGGAATTCCACTCTATCCTTGTTCCTCTATAGGTAAGGTACATTATTCTCCCTTTGGATTTTCAAGAATTTTTTTTATCTCTTTCTCTTTATTTTGGATGAAGAGGGTTTCTAAATAAGGCTCTGGTAAAGTCTTTCCTCCTATGCTTAGATTTAGTGTTTTGGTATTTTTCCTGCCTAGTGTCCTCTGACTTTCCCGGATCTGTGGTTTGGTGTTTGCCATAAACTTTGGAAGGTTCTCAGTCATTATTACTTCAAATATTTCTTTCTTCTTCTGGTATTCCAATTATGCATATGTTACATCTTTTGACATTATTCCACAGTTTTTGGGTGTTCAGGGTTTTAGTTTTTTTGTTTCCATTCTTTTTTCTCTTCATATTTTCAGTTTGGGAAGTTTCTGTTAATCTGTCCTCAAGCTCACTGATTCTTTTCTCAAATATAGCTAGTCCACTGATAAGTCTCTCATGGGCATTCTTCACATCTACTATAGAGATTGGGATTTCTAGCATTTCTTTTGGATTCCTACTTAAGGTTTCCATCTCTCTGTTTACATTATCCAGTTGTTCTTGCATGTTGTCTACTTTTTTTCATTTAAACTTAAAAGGTATTATCAAAGATTTAAAAAATCCCCTCTGAGAATCCCAACATCTGTGTCTTATCTGAATCAGGTTCCAAGGCTTTGTCTCTTTAGATTGTTTTTCCTTGTCTTTTGGCATGCCTTGTGATTTTCTGTTGCAGTCCAGGCATGGTTTACCAGGTGGTGGGGACTCAGGTAAATGGGCCGTTAGTGTGAGGATTTATGTTAATTTGCTAAGGAATTGAACTGTATTTATTTTTTCTGTGGCTTTAGATGATAAGTTTCAAATTCCTTTAGTGTCCTTGGTTTGTTTCCCCACTTGCCTTTGGGTTTCCCCTAAGTATCCTTTTTCAGAGAGAGTGTGTGCCTTGCAGTTCTTTCATCTGTAATCCACTGTTATGCAGGAGCCTTACTGTATGATACTAAGGATTGTGGGAGGGAGAGCATTCTATAATGTCATGATTCAATCTTAGTCTTTTCATGTGCCTATTCCCTGGGCTGTGACATTCAAAACTCTCTCTCCTGGTAATAGCTTCCCCCTAATCTTACTTTGGTAAAATAGGAAGGTTAGGGGAACTGGAGAAGCAAGAAACCCCTTCCCTCAGCTGGAATAAGGCTCTGGTAAAGTCTTTCTGCCTGGATAGTTAATCCTTTGTTGAAGAGAACATCCTGAGGATATTACACAATGATTACTCATCTTCTCATTCCAGAGCCACGAAGGAATCTTCCTCAGATCTTCAGCCTAAGAACTTTGGGGAGTTTCTAGAGGTAAAACCCATGAAAGTCTAGGGTTTCCCAAAGTCTGAAAAACTCAGGAGTTTCTCATTTCCATGATAGTTCACGTTCAGCCTTCAGCAGTTGATCAAAATTGAACCATAAATGTTTCTACCAGTTCATGGCTATAAGCAGCTTCTGAAGATTCCTGCTGAGACTATGAATTCACCCATCTAGCCAGATTTCAGTATAGCATTTTGTCCTGAAATCTGTTTTTGATGGGTCCAAGAAAGGTCATTGATATTTGGGTCAGCTTTTTCTTATTGTAATGGGAAGTACTTCCAAGCTTTTTACATGATGTTGCTGAAACCAGAAATGTCTTAGTTCTTTCAGGTCAGTGACCTTTGTCCATCTAACTTCCAAAATTCTATTGCCATAGTCTTTTTCCTCTTTTCATTGTCCTTTTTGATGTATTTGCAAGACTCCTTTTATTGACATTTTTTTATGGGATTTGGTGAAGAAGTAGGGGTTAATGAATTTGTTTAATTACTCATCCAGTTGTTCAAAGTTTACCATTATAGTCCTTTAGAATTCCATGGGGCATATTTTTCTTGACTAGGCAATACGCATACTGGTTCCTAGAATCATTATTTTGTTCATTTTTATATCTTCAAGGCCACAACAGTACTTGGTAAATAATAGGTGCCTCAAAAATATTTACTAAATAAATGGATAGGTGAATAACTGATTGAATAAATGATTACCTGTTTTATTGGAGTTGCAGGTATGCTGAAGAGTCTTCTCAAACTGCCTTACCAATGGCCAGCTTAGGCTGGAAGTTCTTTTGAAGTTTCATAGATGTCAGTCTGGAAGCCTCCTCATATTTCTGGAATTGTGTATTTATGTTGAATTACTCTGGGAGAAATGACAGAGAAGCCAATATCACCTAATATTCCAGCAGAAAATTTGCATGAACCTAAACAAAATTGTTTTTATTTTATTATTAGTTCATTAAATATTTTTGGTTTATGCAAATGTAAACAAAATAGAGTTAACATTGACACTTGAGGGTAAAACTAAAATTGGGTCGGGAGGCCATTAAGGAAATAGGGTTTACGCACATCCTCTTCTCTGGACCTACTGTTCTTGGAAGAATGTTGAACTTCGCATTCTGCCAAACCACAAACATCCTAGACAAACACTGGCTGCCTACAACAAAGTAGACTTTTAACTAGTCAACAGCCTTAGCAACCATTGTAGGTTACATTAGATTTAGCTAATCATAATTCTTTAAAACAATTTATGAAGCTCCCTCAGAATTCCCCTATCTGCTTTTAAAAACCCTTCACCCATTCCGCTCTTAGGAACATACATTTGGGTTTCCTCCTGAGTCTATGTTCCCAGATGGCAATTCCTAAGACACCAAATAAACATAACTGATTGTTTTACAGCTGGCACTGTAAAGCAAAAGCAACCATAGACATTATGTAAATGAATGGGAAAGGCTGTGTGCCAATAAAACTTCATTTACAAAAACAGGAAATGGGCAGGATTTGGCCCATGCACGATAGTTTGGCAAACCCTGCACTATCATCTCAACATTTGCTCTGTGCTCTATAATCTCTATTCCTCTTTCTACTGAACATTTCCTTTGTTATGTCCCATAGGGCATCACAGCATGTTGAAGTCTCAATCTCAGCATGTCAAAATTGAGTTCATTATTGTTCAGCAACATAAGCATTCCTGTTTTTTCTATCTCAGGAAATAACACTTTCTACCTGACTAATCAGTAGTCTAAGGATTCTTTATGTGCTACTTTTCTGGCATCTCTTTACCTCCACTTGTGCTTCCTGAACTGAGGTTGTCTCTCCCCATGCCTCCAATAAACTATTGCTGTAATTTGCCTTCAATATGCCTTCCCCTAATCCATATCCAATAAACCAGCAGAGTGATAGATGAGCTTACAAATCTGATTATGGTATTTGTTGCTTAAAATTTTTCAGAACCTACGTAAAGATTAAATAAGAGGCTCAACTTTGGATGTGAACTTCAGTTCAATTATTTTAATTCATTTAATTTATTGAAAGTCGGAAGATCTAGCAATTTTGCATTAAACGTTTCTCTGCCTAATTGAAAACTATTTTATACTGATCTACAGAATTCAAATTTTATTTTTTCTTAAGAAAAAGAACATTGGCATGCCAAAACTAATTTGTTTTTTGAGACTTTCTATGAACACAAGAAATTGCAGTACCATAAAAAAACACTGCCAGAGACTCAATTAACTTTACAGTTTTAGAAATTAATTTCAAGGCCTCATTATTCTCACATTCATGCAAATAAAGCAGAATCTGTTGACAGCTATGTATTCTGTGTGACATGGTTAATATTATCGATGAGGGTAATGTTTCTTAATCACTCGGATTATTAGATCTGATCTCATATCTATTTCCCCACTTTCTTCTCATACCAGAAATATATGTCCATTGGTTTTACATGGCTGATAGGGGCAAGTTTCCATGTGTAAGCATATATTCCCTAGGCAAACTTTTCATTGTGAAAGGCAGTTCCTAGAAGTGTGTTTTTGCAGTAATAACAACCTAAAATACTGACTATTGGACCTGGACTGAATAGAAGAAGACAAGAAAAATGGGTTTAAGAAAGACTCAAAAATGGGAAAGAAAATGGTATAGGAGGTAGGAAAAGTGGCAGTCCATGTTACCCACTTAGTAAAAATGTACTACTATAACTGAAAAGATAGCAAATGGACCCATTTATAGATTTGGACAAGATAGTTTCTAGGCAAAATTCTGAAACTGGAGCTAATTGCTTTAGCAGCATATGATAAGCTACTATTGAAAGACAGTCTTTTGTATTGGTCAGAACTGTATATGAATCACAGCTTCACAACTTCATTGCTTCTAAACGATGAATAAATTTACTTCTCTGAGATTTTGTTTGTAAAATTATGTTTAACATAAGGACTTTAATCACCTTACCTTAGAGAGTGATTATGTGATTTGGGGGCTTTCATTTTTAGATAAGTTATGCCATGTGCTCGCCACAGCACCTGGAGCATCATAATTCATCAATAGAGCCCCAAACACCATAATCTAATAAGTGAATTAATGTGTTTCAGAATGATTGCATATGACCTTTGCAATGAAATATACAGTGGAGCTCATCAAGCCCTATCAAAATCCCAATCCCCTAGAATGAAAGCAATGAAAGCAAGAACTTTGACTTCTTGTGCTTGCTCTATCCTAGCCTCAAAACAATGCACATAATTGACACTCAATAAAGATCTGTACATTAGATGAGTGAATGAAGAAAATGCTAAATGCTGGATGGGAGAGACAAGACTGACAGGACCATCCTCTTGTCTGTAGCCCCCTGATCTAACTCAACTTACTTATTGTAACTCTGGGCAGGGGGGTGGGAGGTGGGGGGAATCTCAGGGCAAAATACCTTTGAAACCGAAATCAGTCAAAGGGAGAAACCCATGTATTTCTTACAAGCAGTCCACTTCTGCTCTCCCATGTCTCTTGGGACCTGGCTGCAGAAGACGAGGCCCCCACCCAACTTCTCAGGTCCAAACAAGCCCTTGGTTGCCCCTGTAATCACCTATTGATATGGAGATGAACTACTTTTCTCCACCCCTTGGAAGCACCTATTGTGTGGAGATGCACTAAAGCCAGGCGAGAGATTCTGGAAATACTGCAATTTTACCCACACCTATGTTGAGTTAATGGCAGGGGATTCATCCAACTGAAACTGAAAGGGTGCACAACTTTTCCAGGAGGGTCACTATTAACCTGCCATTTTAGAATACCAAGGATCAACAGTCTGGATTTGTGTATGAAATTTACCCATTTTAAATATTTGCCTACATTTTTTTCAGAATACTCACAAATCTAAACAAAACATACACCATACAACCCACCTGTTCACAACACCTAAACTATACCCTTGACCACTGCTTTATAATATAGTTATTATTATATCCTCAACATGGCATATATATTGCAAGTTCTTTGGAGTCTGAATCTGAAAAAATGGGGAAACAACTTCCTCCCACAAAAGTTATGATCATCTAGTGAAATAATGACTTTCTGGAGGGAAAGGCTTTTATAAGAGCTCCACAGGAGTAATTGATTATTTGTGTCATTCCGCAGTTCTTCGGGGATACTCATTTTCATCAAGGCTACTTAGCCCTTATCTCTCCCTAAGTACTGAGGCGCTTCTGTTGTTTCTCATCTGCATAATCACTTGATATTCATCCATTCTTTCAATGGGCTAAAGGCTGACTAGCCAAATGTTGTTGCTGCTCTTTGCAGAAGAACAAGGAAAATACTCTTTAAAAGTCCTTTCAGAAGTCAAAGCAAAAGAGATTAATTATTGCGAGTGGGAGGCTTCTGGGTGCCTCGGGGAAGTTAAGGTGCTGGCTCAGAGGGCAAACCCTGGCTGCGAGGAAGGGCTCGAATCCAGACTTGAATCTATTCTTATCTGTCTAAAGGATGTTCCTTGACTCACCTGCATAAAATGAACACCTTTTGGTTTCCCTTCAACTTATCCTTCCCTGAGCCTTGTGCTGGTGCTGAAAGGGATACTTTCCTAATGGCCACAAAGGCAGCTTATTGCTCCAAAGAAAAGGAAAGAGTTGGCAGGTTTCAGGTATGTCGAGATAAAACTGGAGATACTACTTCATGATTAAAATAAAATCACACCTTATTCTGGGACAAATAACTATTGGCATTCTTCATTCATTTGAGTTAGTTAACCTGTAAAAACTTTCAGACTGGTGCTGGAGAGAATGGTGTTCTCTGATGCAGGGCAGTAAAAGGCACAGAGTGTTTATTAAGAGTAGAGTTAATGATTAGTTTAAGAAAAAATGCACTTCACATGTATGAACAGAGATTTCATTTACATAGGAGGAAATCTGTAAATTAAGGATTTTAAAACATGAAATTCATGTTGAAGGACCTAGAGATACCCATGTGCCTGATTTGCAGTGAGATTTTTCCAGAGTCAGGAGAACATCTATATTCAAATTTCAGTTTTTCAGAAATAGCTGTGAATTTGTGAAAACAACATCTCCTATTTATTAATACCACCTTTGTTTATACTGTAAGTGTTTTTCCTAGATGATTATTCAAAAATTTGCAAGCTAGCCTATGAATGACTACCTAAGAAAATATTTATCACTAATCACATACACTCACTTCAGGGAATTTCCACTTCATAGAAAAGTATGTTCCAGATGTGTTTAATACGTTGTTTCTCCTAGAAACATTGGTAGAGGAAGAAAACTCAGATCCTTAAATCGCCACCCCAGAACTTCATGTTTTGTCTGAGAGCAGTAGTAGTGGTCTCAGGGGGCAGAAGCCCTTTGCAATTCCTCTACATTTTAGTCACCAGACACCAAGAAAAGGTAGAAGTGGTCAGGGATGGGTGACTGACCAAATATAATAGGTTTGAGGATCCAGAATTCTGAGTCAAAGTATAACCAAACGTCTCCTACAAACTGATTTTTAAAAAGCAACAAAAAAGATGAACTTCTTGGAATACATTGGTGCAAACTGATATGAAGCGATCAAGAGGTGACTGATACTATTCACAATTTCCTAATGCTATCCCATCTGAGGCCCACGGCACTCCCTGGCCTCCAGTCGGCCTTGGCTGCCTTTCCAGGCAGAACCCAAATAAAAGGCCCAGTTTCTACTCAGTGCAAGGGCCATACAGCAGCTGCGTTGCAGTAGGGCAACGTATGTCCTAAAAACTGTCATTAACCTAAACTATTAATAGTCATTTTTACTAGTTTCAAAAATTGAAACAAGTTAGTTTTACTGTTGGAGTCTTTTCACAGAATGCTTTGGTCTTGTCCCGAGATTAAAAGGTAGAGTTAAATGGACATGATACGCTGTTTTGGGGTCCTTTTGCTTTGGAGTAATCTTGTATTTTTGTAACCAGTTCTTACTGGCAGAGCCACAGAATGACAGTGTGGTTTAAAATTGCCTACAAAGCACAATGTGTTCATGAAAAATGTTATAGGAATGCTCTTTATTTGCCATTTTTGTTTTTATTGAGTTGTTCCAAAAGCAGACTTGTCACTGGCATGAGAGGGTTCACTCTTTCATCCTCCTTTCAAAATCTACTGTATAGCAGTTCTCAAATATTATATTAGTGGCAAATAACCAGTTACATCAAGATAGCTTTCTTACTACTCCTGAGAAACATCTGGAATTCATATGTTCTAACCCACCGCTTGGATCTCAGCCTTTGATTCAGTCCATGTCCGTTTAGGAACAGGGTGTACAGTGTGGGGAAGAAGTGTTTGCGTTTGCAGCCTGTCTTAGTTTCCTATAGCTAGCTGCTATAACAATTACCACAAATTGAGTGGCTTGAAACAACTACAAATTTAGTATCTTACAATTCTGGACATCAAAAATCTGAACCGGTCTTTGCCTAAAATGAAGATATAGGTAGGACTGCATTCTTTTCAAAGACTCTAGAGTAGAATATGTTTTCTTATCTTTTCCAGCTTTTATAGGCTATCCATATTCTTTGGCTTATAGCCTTCTTCTATCTTCAAAGCCAGCAATAGCTGACAGTCTTTCTTACAGCTGACATTGACTTACAGCTGACATTGACTCTTCTGTCTTCTTCCACTTTCAAGAACCACTGTGATTACACTGGGCCCAACTGGGGGATTCAGGCTACTCTCCCTATTTTAAGGTCAGCTAATTAGCAAGCTTAATTCCATCTACTACCTTAACTCCCTTTTGTCATGTAATGTATCGTATTAGGCATTAGAACATGGCATTAGGATATGATCATCTTCGGGGGCCAGAGGGGCATCCTTCCTCCTGTCATAGAGTCTGGTCAGAGTTGAATCCTTGCCCCTCTGATACTTGAACATGTGACATTATCCACTGAAGACTTTGTTCCCTGAATAGAAAAATCAGAACATTTGTGCCTTGCAGTAGTCCTAACATTTATTAAACATTATGTGCCTGGCATTGTGTTCAACTAGATGGAATTAAATGACTTTAAGTTTATAAGTGCTGGTTAGTGCTTCTCTACTCATTCCACTGCCTTCCACTTTTATCCCAGAACTGTGGGTGGCAGCAATGATTGGTGAGAGGGTTTGACCTCAGTGGACCTCAAATTGTCCTTGAGTGGGCTGTCCTAATATCTACAGTGGGGACAGGAGCAGATGTAAAGAACAGAGAGCACTCCCAAATTCTTCTGGCCTTTCACCTAAGCCACATCTTGCAATATAAGTTTTATAGACAATAAAGTTGAAATAGTTATCCTATCATTTTATCTCCTATATACAAGATAAGTTTTATGTGTGACCTGAGAAAAATCTAATATCCCATCTCATCAGAAATTCAGGAACCACTCATATCTCCAGCTGGAACTTAAACACAACCTGAAATCAAAGGCCTTATTCTTTTTTTTTTTAATTTCTTATTAAGGTACGGATATAAACTCTTATGAAGGTTTCACATGTGCTTACTACTGTTACCCATATTATCAAGTCTCCACCATTACCCCAATGTACTCACTGTCCATCAGTGTAGTAAGATGCCACAGATTCACTGTTTGCCTTCTCTGTGCTACAGTGTTTTCCCCGTGATCCCCCACACCCTGTGTACCAAACATAATACCCTTCAATCCCCTTCTGAAACCCTTGCCACCCACCCTCCCACACCCCTCCCCTTTGGTAACCACTAGTTCCTTCTTGGAGTCTCCGAGTCTGCTACTATTTTGTGCCTTCAGTTTTGCTTCATTGTTATACTCCACAAATAAGGGAAATCATTTGGCACTTGTCTTTCTCCACCTGGCTTATTTCACTGAGCATAATATCCTCCAGCTCCATCCATGTTGTTGCAAATGGTAGGATTTGTTTCCTTCTTATGGCTGAATAGTATTCCATTGTGTATATGTACCACCTCTTCTTTATCCATTCATCTACTGATGGACACTTAGGATGCTTCCATATCTTGGCTATTGTAAAAAGTGCTGCAATAAACATAAGGGTGCATATGTCTTTTTGAATCTGAGAAGTTGTATTCTTTGGGTAAATTCCAAGGAGTGGGATTTCCAGGTCAATTGGTATTTCTATTTTGAGTTTTTTGAGGAACCGCCATATTGCTTTCCACAATGGTTGAATTAGCTTACATTCCCACCAGCAGTGTAGGAGGGTTCCCCTTTCTCCGCATCCTCACCAGCATTTGTTGTTCTTAGTCTTTTGAATGGTGGCCATCCTTACTAGTGCAAGGTGATATCTCACTGTGGATTTAATTTGCATTTCCCTGATGATTAGTGATGTGGAGCATCTTTTCACCTGTCTGTTGGCCACCAGAATTTCTTCTTTGGAGAATTGTGTCTTCATATCCTCTGCCCATTTTTTAATAGGGTTATTTGCTTTTTGGGTGTAGAGGCGTGTAAGTTCTTTATATATTTTGGATATTAACCCCTTGTCGGATATGTCATTTACAAATATATTCTCCCATAGTGTTGGATGCCTTTTTGTTCTGTTGATGGTGTCCTTTGCCGTACAGAAACTTTTTTGTTTGATGCAGTCCCATGAGTTCATTTTTGCTTTTGTTGCCCTTGCTTGAGGAGATGCATTCAGGAAGAAGTCGTTCATGCTTATATTCAGGAGATTTTTGCCTATGTTGTCTTCTAAGAGTTTTATGGTTTCATGGCTTACATTCAGGTCCTTGATCCATTTTGAGTTTACTTTTGTGTATGGGGTTAAACCATAATCCAGTTTCATTTTCTTGCATGTAGCTGTCCAGTTTTGCCAACACCAGCTGTTGAAGAGGCTGTCATTCCTCATTGTATGTCCATGGCTCCTTTATCATATATTAATTGACCATATATGGTTGGATTTATATCAGGGCTCTCTATTCTGTTCCATTGGTCTATGGGTCTGTTCTTGTGCCAGTACCAAATTGTCTTGAGAACTGTGGCTTTGTAGTAGAGCTAGAAGTTGGGGAGCATAATCCCCGCAGCTTTATTCTTCCTTCTCAGGATTGCTTTGGCTATTCGGGGTCTTTTGTGGTTCCATATGAATTTTAGAATGTTTTTCTGTAGTTCATTAAAAAATGCTGTTGGTATTTTGATAGGAATTGCATTGAATCTGTAGATTGCTTTAGGCAGGGTGACCATTTTGACAATATTAATTCTTGCTATCCATGAGCATGGGATGTGTTTCCATTTATTGGTATCTTCTTTAATTTCTCTCATGAGTGTCTTGTAGTTTTCAGAGTATAGGTCTTTCACTTCCTTGGTTAGGTTTACTCCTAGGTATTTTATTCTTTTTGATGTAACTTTTAATGGAATTGTTTTCCTGATTTCTCTCTCTGCTAAGTCATTGTTAGTGTATAGGAATGCCATAGATTTCTGTGCATTAATTTTGTATCCTGCAACTTTGCTGAATTCAGATATTAGATCTAGTAGTTTTGGGGTAGATTCTTTAGGGTTTTTTATGTACAATACCATATCATCTGCAAACAGGGACAGTTTAGTGCCTTTTATTTCTTTGTGTTGCCTGATTGCCTGGGTAGGACCTCCAGTACTATGTTGAATACAAGTGGGGAGAGTGGGGATCCTTGTCTTGTTCCTGATCTTAAAGGAAAAGCTTTCAGCTTCTCGCTGTTAAGTATAATGTTGGCGGTGGGTTTGTCATATATAGCCTTTGTTATGTTGAGGTACTTGCCCTCTATACCCATTTTGTTGAGAGTTTTATCATGAATGGATGTTGAATTTTGTCAAATGATTTTTCAGCATCTATGGAGATGATCATGTGGTTTTTGTCCTTCTTTTTGTTGATGTGGTTGATGATGTTGATGGATTTTTGCATGTTGTACATCCTTGCATCCCTGGAATAAATCCTACTTGATCATGATGGATAATACATTTGATGTATTTTTTAATTTGGTTTGCTAATATTTTGTTGAGTATTTTTGCGTCTATGTTCATCAGGAATATTGGTCTGTAGTTTTCTTTTTTTGTGGTGTCTTTGCCCGGGTTTGGTATTAGAGTGATGCTGGCCTCATATATTGAGTTTGGAAGTATTCCCTCTTCTTCTACTCCTTGGAAAACTTTAAGGAGAATGAGTATTAGGTCTTCACTAAATGTTTGATAAAATTCAGTGGTGAAGCCATCTGTTTCAGGGGTTTGTTCTTAGGTAGGTTTTTGATTACCAGTTCAATTTCATTGCTGGTAATTGGTCTGTTGAGATTTTCTATTTCTTTCTGGGTCATCCTTGGAAGTTTGTATTTTTCTAGAAATTTGTCCATTTCTTCTAGGTTATCCAGTTTGTTAGCATATAATTTTTCATACTATTCTCTAATAGTTCTCCATATTTCTGTACTGTCCATAGTGATTTTTCCTTTCTTATTTCTGATTCTGTTTATGTGCGTAGACTCTCTTTTTTTCTTGATAAGTCTGGCTAGGGGTTTATCTATTTTGTTTATTTTCTCAAAGAACCAGCTCTTGCTTTCGTTGATCCTTTCTATTGTTTTATTCTTCTCGATTTTATTTATTTCTGCTCTAATCTTTATTATGTCCCTCCTTCTACTGACTTTGGGACTCATTTTTTCTTCTTTTTCTAGTTTTATTAATTGTGAGTTTAGACTGCTTATATAGGAATGTTCTTCTTTCCTGAGGTAGGCCTATATTGCAATATACTTTCCTCTTAGCATGACCTTCGCTGTGTCCCACAGATTTTGTGGTGTTGAATTATTGTTGTCATTTGTCTCCATATATTGCTTGATCTCTGGGTTTTTTTGGTCATTGATCCATTGATTATTTAGGAGCATGTTATTAAGCCTCCATGTATTTGTGGGATTTTTCATTTTCTTAGTGTAATTCATTTCTGGTTTCATTCCTTTTTGGTCTAAGAAACTGCTTGGTACAATTTCAATCTTTTTGAATTTATCAAGGCTCTTTCTGTGGCCTAGTATATGATCTATTTTTGAAAAAGTTCCATGTGCATTGAGAAGAATGTGTATTCTGCTGCTTTTGGGTGTAGAGTTCTGTAGATGTCTGTTAGGTCCATCTGTTCTAATGTGTTGTTGAGTGCCTCTGTCTCCTTACTTATTTTCTGTCTGGTTGATCTGTCCTTCAGAGTGAGTAGAGTTGAAGTCTCCTAGAATGAATGCATTGCATTCTATTTCCCCCTTTAATTCTGTTAGTATTTTTCTCACCTATGTAGGGGCTCCTGTGTTGGGCACATAGATATTTATAATGGTTATATCTTTTTGTTGGATTGACCCTTTTATCATTATGTAATGTCCTTCGTATGTCCCTTGTGACTTTCTTTGTTTTGAAGTCTATTTTGTCTGATATAAGTACTGTAACTCCTGCTTTTTTCTCCCTATTAGTTGCATGAAATGTCTTTTTCCATCCCTTCACTTTTAGTCTGTGTATGTCTTTGGGTTTAAAGTGAGTGTCTTGAAGGCAGCATATAGATGGGTCTGTTTTTTTATCCATTCAGTGACTCTATGTCTTTTAATTGGTGCATTTAGTCCATTTACATTTAGGGAGATTTTGGATTAATATGTACTTATTGGCATTGCAGGCTTCGGATTCGTTGTTACCAAAGGTTCAAGGTTAACTTCCTTACTATCTAGTGGTCTAACTTAACTCACTTAATATGCTGTTACAAACACTATCTAAAGTTTCTTTTTTTGTTTTTTTTCCTCCTCCTTTTTCTTCCTCCTCCATTCTTTACATATTAGGTATCATATTCTGTACTGTTTGTCTATCCCTTGATTGACTTTGGAGATAGTTAATTTTATTTTGCATTTTCTTAGTAATAAGCTGTTCTACTTTCTTTACTGTGGTTTTATTACCTCTGGTGACCACTATTAAACCACAGGAACACTTCCATCTATAGCAGTCTCTTGTAAATACACTGTAGAGATGGTTTTTGGGAATGGTTTTGCTTATCTGGGAATTGCTTTATCCCTCCTTCAAATTTAAATGATAATCTTGCTGGATAAAGTAATCTTGGTTCCAGGCCCTTCTGCTTCATTGCATTAAATACATCATGCCGCTCCCTTCTGGCCTGTAAGGTTTCTGCTGAGAAGTGTGATGATAGCCTGATGGGCTTTCCTTTGTATGTGATCTTATTTCTCTCTCTGGCTGCTTTTAATAGTCTGTCCTTATACTTGATCTTTGCCATTTTAATTACTATATGTCTTGGTGTTGTCTTCCTTGGGTCCCTTGTGTTGGGAGATCTGTGCACCTCCATGGCCTAAGAAACTATCTCCTTCCCCAGATTGGGGAATTTTTCAGCAAACACCTCCTCCAAGACACTTTGTATCCCCTTTTCTCTCTCTTCTTCTTCTGGTACCCCAATAATGTGAATATTGTTCTGTTTCGATTGGTCACACAGTTCTCTCAACATTTTTTCATTCTTAGAAATCCTTTTTTCTCTCTGTGCCTCAGCTTCCTTGTATTCCTCTTCTGTAGTTTCTATTTCATTTATCATCTCCTCCACCGTATCCAATCTGCTTTTAATACCGTCCATTGTGCTCTTCAATGATTGGATCTCTGACCAGAATTCATTCCTGAGTTCTTGACTATCTTTCCATACCTGATCAGCATGTTAATGATTCTTATTCTGAACTCCCTTTCAGTGAGAGTCATGAGGTCAATGTCATTTAAATCTTTCTCAGGACTTGTATTAATAATTTTACTCTGGACCAGGTTCCTTTGGCATTTCATATTTGTGTATGGCGCCCTCTAGTGCCCAGAAACTCTACTCTCTGGAGCTGCTCAGCCCCTGAAGCAATGTCAGGGATTGCAGGGGCGTGGTATTGGTGCCTGGAGGGAGGAAAGAGCTGTTTCCTGCTTCTCGGCTGCTATGCCTGTCTCCACTGTCTTAGCCAGTGGGCCAAGTACACAGGTATAAGCCTCTTCTTTGCAGTTTTAGTTGCTGTAGACAAATCTTCCCTCTAGCTGGCCTAATGCCCGGGTAGGGTTTCCCAGTTTGCAAGCCCTGTGGGTCTGGCCGGAGAAAGTTGCAGTAGTCTGCCTGTCATGGAAGGGGTTCTTGGAGCTGTGTAGGCAGCCAGGGAGCTGGAGCACCTGAAGATCATGAAAGCTCCCAATCTGCTGGGCAGAGTGCACCTGGACAATTTTGTCTACCTGTCCTTCCTCCTGAGCTGTGAGCTCTGTGCAATCCTTGCCCCTTTAGCAGCCCTCTTGCTAAGGACTTCTTTGTTAGGAAGTCTCTCAGACTGCCCACCTTTCTTTTGTCCTGGAGCAGCTGGATATGGATCCCTGCTTTCACAAGTGGCTGGAACCTCAGTCTCTCCTGGAATTCTGCCTGTCTCAGTTTTCCAACCCCCTAATTATGACAGTATCATGCAAGCACCATGAAATGTAGGTTTGTGCTCCCAGAGCAGATCTCCGGAGTTAGGTATTCAGCAGTCCCAGATTTCTCCCTCCCTGCTCCGTTCCTCTTCCTCCCGGTGAGCTGGGTGGGCGAAGGGCTTGGATCCCGCAGGACCACAGCTTTAGTACATTACCCTTTTCTGTGAGGTCTGCTCTTGTCTCCAGGTGTATGCAGCTTGTTGCAGTCCTCTTTCCTATTGCTCTTTCAGGAGTGTTGTATTAGTTATATTTTCATATTATATGCTGTTTTAGGAGGAAGCCTCTGTCTCACCTCTCACGCCGCCATCTTTAATCCTCTCTCAAAGGCCTTATTCTTAACTGTTAATTACCTTTGCCAATGTGCTGCAACTATTTTAAGTAATTTTATGAGCTAATATCTCACACATAATAGTAGTTCAGTAACTGTGAAATTCCTCCTGCTGCCCCATATGGAGGAGAATCAAGTAAACTATAAATTTTTTAATTTGTATAAGGTAATTGCTATATTAATCAGCTCTCAATGTATAGGGTAAACAATTTCAATCTAATGGTCAGTTTGTTCATTCATTTGTTGCTCCCTTAATTCATGCTTCATTAGTTTTTACTTCTTAAAGAAAATATAATGTAAGATGAGTATGACCAAATTTGGTTTTAATCATGACATTCATGTTTAAATGAACTATGTATAAGAATAGAATGCAACTATGACTCTGTAACCCTCAGAGCTAATATTTCTTTGTTTTCCTTATATTGAGTAACATAACCACAGAAGGTGAACTTCCAAGAACTTATAGTAAATATCAATTCAGTGTTGTATGATTTTTATTTTTGTGAGTCCTCATGCCTATCTTCAGCATGACTCTGACAGTATCTGAATATTGCATTCCTTATAATAATAAGTAGACGAGGTTAAGACAAAATTTGATTTGATTTTTTTTTTAATTGTGGACAAGATACTTTCCAATATTATTAGGCTTTCCTGGAAAAGTTAGCTATCAACCAAACCAACTCCTAACTAACTACCAGTACTTACCAATCAACTAATGACAGATTTTCTGTTACAGCTGGTGATAAATTTTATAGGTCAGCAGATATTTCTCAGGACATCAACTGCAGGATGAGATCAGCCTGTCTCTATGGGATTAGTCTGCACAGCTATAGGTGTTTTTGAGGAAAAACAGTGACAGATGTTGTATCATTCACTTCTGTTGTTGGGAAGATTTATATAGGCAACACACTACCCCATAGCTAATGTTAAAACCAGAATTTCCATATGTAAAAATCTACACTGTTGGCTTAAGAAGTATGAATATCTGCTGTATCATCTTATGCTGTCATCATCCAGTAGGATGTGGAAATCTCACCCTTCTGGATAAATAATTTGGAAAGCCAGTCCTGGTTTGATTTTCTCAACTAAAAAAATTTTTAAGCCCTTTTATACACAGGCTCTTTACATTTTTGCCTGAGGGTGTGATAATTTGCAATGGAGGATCATATAATATCTAAGAGACTAAGCTCTGGAGTCAGAAAATCAGAGGTTGAGTCCTAGTTCATCTCTTTGAATTGTCTGGCATTGTGGAAGGCATTCAACTCCTCTAATATTTATCTGTAAGTAATAAGTATCAACCTCAGACACTTATTATAAACTTTTATAAGATGTCCTTTCCACCTCTTAAATAATACTTGGCCTGTAGTAATACTTACTACCCATTGTTATTATTTTACATGGGTTAGGGTTTGAGCAGAAATAGTATATTCAAAGTATTGAACTAAAAATACTTTAGTGAAAAAAAAACTTAATGAAGGGGCTATACAAAGGTGTGGCCAGGCTATAAAGAAACAGGAGGGAATGGGTGATGATCCAGACACCAGCAACAGTCAGCATCTCTCCAGGAAAAAGGGAAGGGACCAGTATTGTCTGAATCCAAGGAAATCTGTAGCCTGGAAGGGCGGGGTAATGGAGTAGGTGCTGCTACAAAAGCAGAGGTGAGCAAATCAGTCCCCCTAACCTACAAACTACTGTTAGGTGTTAGATCCAGTGGAAGCCAGAGAGCCCATAGAGGCCAGCCCTCTGGGGCACAGGACAGGACAGAGATGGCAAAAAGAGTATAGCCAGTGTGGCATTAAACTAAAGGATTTCCTCCTGAACTCCCATATCTCTTGCTGTAGGAACTGTGACAATCTGGGTCTGCTGGCCAAGCAAGCACTTGATCCAGCCTCACCAGGATACAGCTGTGGCTCTGTCCAACCCCCTGCTTTGACCACCAGTTACTCTGTCAGCCCTGTGGAATTCTTTAAAATCAAAGGTCTCGAGGTAACAAGTCCACCAAATACCTCTGTACTGGAAGCCTTCTCAGCCTGGCCTAGTTATGGAAAATCATTGCTGAGGGTAGTTTTTTTTTAAATATAATTTATTTTATTATCATTAATCTACAATTACATGTGCAATATTATGGTTATTGAACTACCCCTTCATCAGGTCCCCCCCACCAACCCCATTACAGTCACTCTCCATCAGCGTAGTGAGATGCTATAGAGTCACTACTTGTCTTCTCTGAGTTGTTCAGCCCTCCCCGTGCCCCCCCAACAATACATCTGCTAATCGTAATGCCCCTTTTTCCCTCTTTTCCCTCCCTTCCCACCCATTTTCCCCAGTCCCTTTCCCTTTCCCTTTGGTAACTATTAGTCCGTTCTTGGGTTCTGTGAGTCTGCTGCTGTTTTGTTCCTTCAGTATTTTTTCTTTGCTCTTATACTCCACATATGAGTGAAATCATTTGATACTTGTCTTTTTCTGCTTGGCTTATTTCACTGAGCATTAATACCCTCTAGCTCCATCCATGTTGTTGCAAATGGTAGGATTTGTTTTCTTCTTATGGCTGAATAATATTCCATTGTGTATATGTACCACATCTTCTTTATCCATTCATCTACTGATGGACACTTAGGTTGCTTCCATTTCTTGGCTATTGCAAATAGTGCTGCAATAAACATAGGGGTGTGTCTGTCTTTTTCAAACTGGGCTGCTGCATTCTTAGGGTAAATTCCTAGGAGTGGAATTCCTGGGTCAAATGGTATTTCTATTTTGAGTTTTTTGAGGAACCTCCATACTGCTTTCCACAATGGTTGAACTAATTTGCATTCCCACCAGCAGTGTAGGAGGGTTCGCCAAGGGTAGTTTGATGTGAGGACAAGTGGTAAACCAAGTTGTGTGTCTCTCCTGAGTTGTTTCCTACACCAGCAACTCTGAGATGAGTGGCTAGACCATCACCACATTTTCTTCTTGCAAAGACACATTTTGGACACAAATAGTATTTCATTTTTTTTCTAAGTCCTTAATAAAAAAACTCTGAATAGAATAGGGTGAGTTTATTAAACAGAAGATACTTGTCAACAATTGCCCTCTATATCAGTACATTTAATTTAGGAACTCCTTTTCACATGAAATGGTTGATACTTTCAAATTGTTTCATCCACAAAATTATTTCAGGGGGAATAAGATACTGGCACATTGTATGATTAAACAGAAGCCATGTTTTCATAATTTCTCTTCTCTGTTGCTTACAAGCAGCTACTTACACTTTAAAGTAGAAGCTTTCTGACTGCACTCTCACTAGCTCAGAGAGCTCACTTTTCCTCACCAGTTGGCCAGGCTTTCATGTGTGACATTAGGATGTGAATATTTGCCCTGCTTTAGAGATGAAATCACCTAACAGATAGGAGAACCTATATATATATATTATCATTTATTTGGGAAACTCCTTCTTTTTCTTTTCTTTCTCTGTGTCCCTCTATCCCCATCTCTCTTTCTTTTTCAGAAAACATCAGCTGGGCTGTCTTCTAACTCAAGAAAGGTCTGGGGTTTTGTATATGAGTTATGTATCCACTAGCTTTGAGACTTTGAAGCAGTTACATAACACTAAACAGATCACAGACACTTTTAAATACATAGATGGTGGAGTGAGAGGTGAGACACAGGTTTCCTCCTAAAATCGCATATAATACAAACATATAATTAGTACAACTAATCCTGAAAGAGCTTCAGAAAAGAGGACTGCACCAGACTGCATACACCTGGAGAAAGAGCAGACCTCACAGAACAGGGTAACATACCAAAGCTGTGGCCTGGTGGGACCCAAGCCCTCCCCCCACCCCAGATCACTGGTGGGAGGAAGAGAAACGGAGCAGGGAGGAGGTGGAGACCTGGGACTGCAGAATACCTAACTCCGGAGATCTGATCTGGGAGCACAAACCTACATTTTATGGTGCTTGCATGATACTCTTGTGATTACAGGGTTGGAAAGCTAAGACAGGCAGAATTCCTGGAGAGACTGAGATTCTAGCCACTTGTGGAAAGCAGGGATCCATATCCAGCTGCTCTGGGACAAAAGAAAGGTGGGCAGTCTGAAAGACTTCCTAACAAGGAAGCCTTGAGCAAGAGGGCTGCTAAAGGGGCAAGGATTGCACAGAGCACACAGCTCAGGAGAAAGGACAGGTAGACAAATTATCTGGGTGCACTTTGCCAGCAGGTAGGGAGCTTTGCCATATAGACTCTCATATTTAAGGAGGAAAAAGAAATCTTCCTCCTCAGATGACTTCAGGTGCTCTACCTTCCTGGCTGGCTACACAACTCCAAGGACCTCCTCCATGATATGCAGCCTACTGCACCTTTCTCCCAGCAAGCCCCACCTGGCTCACAAACCGGCAAACCCTACCCTGGTGTTAGGCCAGCCAGAAGGAAGATCTGTCTACAGCAACTACAAACACAAAGCACAGAGGCTTATACCTGTGTGCTCAGCCCATTGGTTCAGGCAGAGGACACAGACATAGCAGTCAGAAAGGAGGAAACAGCTCTTTCCTCCCCCCAGGCACCAATACCACTTTCCTGCGACCCCAAACATTGCTTCAGGGACTGAGCAGCTCCAAGGAGTAGAGTTTCTGGGGATTAGAGGGTGCCATATGCAAATATGAAATGCCAAAGGAACCTGGTTCAGAGTAAAATTATTAATACAAGTCCTGAGAAAGATTTAAATGACATTGACCTCATGACTCTCCCTGAAAGGGTGTTCAAAATAAAAATCATTAGCATGCTCATGGAGGTATGGAAAAATATTCAAGAACTCAGGAATGAATTTCGGTCAGAGAGCCAATCATTGAAGAGCACAATGGAGGGTATTAAAAGCAGATTGGATACAGTGGAGGAGACGATAAATGAAATAGAAACTAGAGAAGAGGAATGCAAAGAAGTGGAGGCACAGAGAGAAAAAAGAATCTCTAAGAATGAAAGGATGTTGAGACAACTGTGTGACCAATTCAAATGGAATAATATTCACATTATCGGGGTACCAGAAGAAGAAGAGAGAGAAAAAGGGATAGAAAGTGTCTTGGAGGAGGTAATTGCTGAAAACGTCCCCAATCTGGGGAAGGAGATAGGCCATGGAGGTGCACAGATCTCAAAACACAAGGGACCCAAGGAAGACAACACCAAGACATATAGTAATTAAAATGGCAAAGATCAAGGATAAGGACAGACTATTAAAAGCAGCCAGAGAGAGAAATAAGATCACATACAAAGGAAAGCCCATCACGCTATCATCAGACTTCTTAACAGAAACCCTACAGGTCAGAAGGGAGTGGCATAATGGGGCCTTGAACTAAGAGTACTTTATCCAGCAAGATTATCATTTAAATTTGAAGGAGGGATTAAACATTTCCCAGATAAGCAAAAGCTGAGAGAATTTACCTCCCATAAACCATCTCTACAGTGTATTTTGGAGGGACTGCTATAGATGGAAGTGTTCCTACAGTTTAATAGCTGTCACCAGAGGGAATAAAACCAAAGTAAAGAAAGTAGAACAGTTAATTACTAAGCATATGCAAAATTAAATTAACTATCTCCAAAGTCAATCAAGGGATAGACAGTACAAAATATGATACTTAATATATCAAGATTGGAGGAGGAAGAAAAAAAAGAAGAACCTTTAGATAGTGTCTGTAATAGCATATCATGTGAGTTCAGTTAGACTCTTAGATAGTAAGGAAGTTAACCTTGAGCCTTTGATAACCACGAATCTAAAGCCTGCAATGCCAATAAGTACATACCTATCGATAATCACCCTAAATGTAAATGGACAGAATGCACCAATCAAAAGACATAGAGTCACTGAATGGATAAAAAAAAGACCCATCTATATGCTGCCTACAAGAGACTCACTTTAAACCCAAAGACATACACAGACTAAAAGTGAAGGGATGGAAAAAGATATTTCATGTAACTAATAGGGAGAAAAAAGTAGGATTTGCAGTACTTGTATCAGACAAAATAGACTTCAAAACAAAGAAAGTCATAAGAGACAAAGAAGGACATTATATAATAATAAAAAGGTCAATCCAACAAGAAGATATAACCATAATAAATATCTATGCACCCAACACAGGATCACCTACATATGTGAAACAAATACTAACAGAATTAAAGGGAGAAATAGAATGCAATGCATTCATTCTAGGAGACTTCAACACTCTACTCACTCTGAAGGACAGATCAACCAGACAGAAAATAAGTAAGGAGACAGAGGCACTCAAAAACACATTAGGACAGATGGACCTAACAGACGTCTACAGAACTCTACACCCAAAAGCAGCAGAATACATATTCTTCTCAAGTGCACATGGAACTTTTTCAAAAATAGATCATATACTAGGCCACAAAAAGAGCCTTGGTAAATTCAAAAAGACTGAAATAATACCAACCAGCTTCTCAGACCACAAAGGAATGAAACTCGAAATGAATTACACAAAGAAAATGAAAAATCCTACAAACACATGGAGGCTTCACAACATGCTCCTAAATAACCAATGTATCAATGACCAAATAAAAACACAGATCAAGCAATATATGGAGACAAATGACAACAATAATTCAACACCACAAAATCTGTGGGACGAGCGAAAGTCATGCTAAGAGGAAAGTATATTGCAATACAGGCCTACCTCAGGAAAGAAAAACATTCCCATGTGAGTAGTCTAAACTCACAATGAATGAAACTAGAAAAATAAGAACAAATAAGGCCCAAAGTCAGTAGAAGGAGGGACATAATAAAGATTAGAGCACAAATAAATAAAATCGAGAAGAATAAAACAATAGAAAGAATCAATGAAAGCAAGAGCTGGTTCTTTGAGAAAATAAACAAAATAGATAAACCCCCTAGCCAGACATAACAAGAAAAAAAGAGAGTCTACTCACATAAACAGAATCAGAAATGAGAAAGGAAAAATCACTATGGATAAGACAGAAATACAAAGAATTATTAGAGAACACAATGAAAAATTATATACTAACAAACTGGACAACCTAGAAGAAATGGAGACCATTTTAGAAAAATACAAACTTCTAAGGCTGACCAGAAAGAAACAGGAAATCTGAATACACCAATTATCAGCAACGAAATTGAACTGGTAATCAAAAACCTACCTAAGAACAAATTCATGGCCTAGATGGCTATGCCTTCACTGCTGAATTTTATCAAACATTTAGTGAAGACCTACTACCTATCCTCCTTAAAGTTTTCCAAAGAGTAGAAGAATAGGGAATACTTCCAAACTCATTCTCTGAGGCCAGCATCTCTATAATACCAAAACCAGGCAAAGACACCACAAAAAAAAAATTACACACCAATATCCCTGATGAACATAGATGCAAAAATTTTCAACAAAATATTAGCAAACCAAATTAAAAAATACATCAAAAGGATCATCCATCATGATCAAGTAGGATTTGATCCAGGGATGCAAGGATGGTACAATATTTGTAAATCCATCAACATCATCCACCACATCAACAAAAAGAAGAGCAAAAACCACATGATCATCTCCATAGATACTGAAAAAGCATTCGACATAATTCAACATCCATTCATGATAAAAACGCTCAACAAAATGAGTATAGAGACCAAGTACCTCAACATAATAAAGGCCATATATTACAAACCTACAGCCAACATTATACTTAACGGCGAGAAGCTGAAAGCTTTTCCTTTAAGATCAGGAACAAGACAAGGCTGGCCACTCTCCCCACTTCTATTCAACATAGTACTGATGGTCCTAGCCACAGCAATCAGACAACACAAAGAAGCAAAAGGCATCCAGATTGGCAAGGAGGAAGTTAAATTTGTCCCTGTTTGCAGATGACATGATATTGTACATAAAAACCCTAAAGAATCCACTCTAAAACTACTAGATCTAATATCTGAATTCAGCAAAGTTTCGGGATACCAAATTAATATGCAGAAATCTGTGGCATTCCTATACACTAACAATGAACTAGCAGGGAGAGAAATCAGGAAAACAATTCCATTCACAGTTGCACAAAAAAGAATAAAATACCTAGGAATAAACCTAACCAAGGATTTGAAAGACCTACACTCTGAAAACTACAAGACACTCATGAGAGAAATTAAAGAAGATACCAATAAATGGAAACACATCTGTGCTCATGGATAGCAAGAATTAATATTGTCAAAATGGCCATCCTGCCTAAAGCATCTACAGATTCAATGCAATTCCTATCAAAATACCAACAGCATTCTTCAACCAACTAGAGAAAATCATTCTAAAATTTATATGGAACCACAAAAGACCCCGAATAGCCAAAGCGATCCTGAGAAGGAAGAATAAAGCAGGGAGAATTATGCTCCCTGACTTCAAGCTCTACTATAATGCCACAGTAATCAAGACAATTTGGTACTGGCACAAGAACAGACCCATGGACCAATGGAACAGACTAGAGAGCCCTGATATAAACCCAACCATATGTGATCAATTAATATATGATAAAGGAGCCATGGACATACAATGGGGAAATGACAGCCTCTTCAACAGCTGGTGTTGCTAAAACTGGACAGCTACATACAAGAGAATGAAACTGTATTCTCGTTTAACCCCATACAAAAAAGTAAACTCAAAATGGATCAAGGACCTGAATGTAAGTCATGAAACCATAAAACTCTTAGAAGACAACACAGGCAAAAATCTCCTGAATATAAGCATGACCAACTTCTTCGTGAATGCATCTCCTCGAGCAAGGGCAACAAAAGCAAAAATGAATTCATGGGACTACATCAAACTTAAACATTGCTGTACAGCAAAGGATATCATCAACAGAACAAAAAGGCATCGTACAGTGTTTTTTGTAAATGACATGTCCAACAAGGCGTTAACATCCAAAATATATAAAGAACATACGTGCCTCAACACCCAGAAAGCAAATAACCCTATTAAAAAATGGGCAGAGGATATGAAGAGACAGTTCTCCAAAGAAGAAATTCAGATGGCCAACAGACACATGAAAAGATGCTCCACATCACTAATCATCAGGGAAATGCAAATTAAAACCACAATGAGATATCACCTCACACCAGTAAGGATGGCCACCATCCAAAAGACTGAGAACAACAAATGCTGGCGAGGATGCGGAGAACGGGGAACCCTCCTACACTGCTGGTGGGAATATAAGCTAGTTCAACCATTGTGGAAAACAATATGGAGGTTCCTCAAAAAACTAAAAATAGAAGTACCATTTGACCTGGGAATCCCATTTCTTGGAATTTACCCAAAGAAAGCAACTTCTCTGATTCAAAAACACATATGCACCCCTATGTTTACCACAGCACTTTTTACAATAGCCAAGATACAGCAGCAACCTAAGTTTCCATCACTAGATGAATGGATAAAGAAGATGAGGTACATATACACAATGGAATACTATTCAGCCATAGAAAGAAACAAATCCTACCATTTGCAACAACATGGATGGAGCTTGAGCATATTATGCTCAGTGAAATAAGCCAGACAGAGAAAGACAAGTGCCAAATGATTTCCCTCATTTGTGGAGTATAACAACGAATCAAAACTGAAGGAACATAATAGCAGCAGACTCAGAGACTCCAAGAAGGAACTAGTGGTCACCAAAGGGGAGGGGTGTGGGAGGGTGGGTGGGGAGGGTGGGAGAAGGGGATTGAGGGGTATTATGTTTAGTACACATGGTGTGGGGGATCAAGAGGAAGACAGTGTAGCACAGAGAAGGCAAACAGTGAATCTGTGGCATCTTACTGCACTGATGGACAGTGACTGCATTGGGGTATGAGTGGGGATCTGGTAATATGGGTAAATGTAGCAAACACATTGTTTTTCATGTGAAACCTTCATAAGAGTGTATATCAATAATACCTTAATAAAAAAATAAAAATAAAAGAATAAAAGTATAGTTAATCAAAGATATTTAGTGTTATCTTCCTTTCATGCTTAACTTTGTACTGTTATTGAACTATTATCATATTTTAATACAAATTCTTTTTTTCTTTAAGATCTAGTTGGTTACAATTCCATGCCAAGTTCATAAAGAATAATATTGTTTCAAAGAATTTGACTGATAATGGTTAATGCAGTGATGCTGTTAGTATAACTTTTTTTGTTTTTTTAAAGTTCATCCTCATCATAGAAGACGAATGATATAATATACCAGGTGGAAATCCACTTACTCCTTGAGGTCAGGAACGCAAATAAAATAACTATGTAATAATATGTTCCAGCTGCACTTTGGGTCCAGCAGAGGCCCCAGTTGTGATGTGACAGACATCTGCAAGATTTTTCACTACATACTTTTCCAGCTGAAGTTTATCATGTCCAGATACAGGAACTGCCAAATTAAAAAAATCTACACAGATGCTAGATTTTTAAAAAAGAAAGGGTTTGCAGAAGTTAGGAATTATTTAGTAACTAATTCTCCCCTCTCCACCCTCAAACATGCAGTCCAACACCTCAGAGAAGTACTGTCTAGTGAATCTATAAAATAAACTGTTTCCACCCTGCTCTAAGAGTTTATCTTTATTTCTTTATATGGAACACATCCTAAGCCTCTGATAGAGGGTGTTCAGATATATGAGTGTGCTTGTACATGCATGCATACACCCATGTATATGTCCATGCATATGTGTGTGTGTTTCCAAATACAGACCATTATTGGGAAAATCAAAAGCATTTAGGAAATGCACATTCCCATTTTGCTGCTATCCAAAAGACCTCATGCTTGGCACGTCCTAAGGATTACTCCCATCATCACTCAAATGCCAAAGGACCACTGCATGATTCCTCTGTAATTTGGAATCTTAATGTTAAAAGAGAATGTAATCATCACCTACCGCCACTAAATGTGTGAATTGGCTCTGAAATGATCACTCAGCCCACTATGTCGAGAGGCCTATTCAAAAGCCTGCTGGGATGAGGATTCACTTCTCCCTTCCAGCGCCCTCTGCAGGCACAGCACTGAAGTCTTCTGGGAGATAGGCTGGCTTCCTTTCTGCCCTGTATATTTTATAGCTCCTGACCCAGCCAATCCACATCTCTTTGTATGGCAAGGCTATAATAATAGTCCCTTTCCTGCCCTCCATGTAGATAGCACCAGGGGGCAGCCACAAATGAGGCTCCTGTTCGGCCTCCTGGGTTATTCCCCAGACACCGGTGGGCTGAAGCTGCCTCCATTTGTGGGGGGAGAAAAGCCAGGTGCAGAGTGGAAGCAAGACCAGGGCCACTGACTCCTCGTGGTTCTGAGAGCAGCGCTCCCTACTGGAGCAGAAGTAGAAGAGTCAGAAGCATAAAGGATAGGACGCCTTTGGAGTGTTCCCTAACAGCACCTCCCATTCACTTAGGGCTCTAAGGTCAAACAAGTGCTTCCACATCCACATTTGAGCTCTTCTGTAAACCCATAGTGAGGTGGGCATATTACTCTGGTTTAACGGGTGGCAGAGCAGTTAGAGTGTGGACATTTGACACAAAAAGGGACTCAAATCCCAAATCCATCACTTACCAGTTGAGGGTATTTGGGAAGTTCATTAACCTTCTAAGTTTCAGTCACCTCATCTATAAAATGGAACAATAGAAACAAATACTGCAGCTATGTAGACTAAATACGAGAAAGAAAGAGAGAGAGGGAGAGGGGGAGGTCACTTAGCCCATTGCCTGGCCGAATACTCAATAAACGGTAGTGCTTCGTTCAAAAGAACAGTTGTGTGTGTCTAGCTGGGGTTCTGACCTAAACTTCTGCCTCAGATTCTCCATCCACTAAACCATCAACACTGAATATCTGGGAATTCAACATGGTTCCCTGAAATAGCAAATCCACTCAATAGCTAAATTCTGGGCTTCCCTGTGCCCCCTCACCTCCAGTCCAGAGCTCCAGATTAATCTTCCGGCTCACTCACAGTCCCCACATGTACATGAGCTACTTCTCCAGCTTCCTCAAGTTTATCATCTTCAGGTTGCAATAGCAGAACAGACTCCATACTTCCATGGCACACTGGCTGATTAGCCAATTACATTTTATCTGAAACATGGCTTATTCATTTAAGCTCTTGGGCATATGACTGACTCTTCCTGTTCATTCCGTTCCAATGCCATGGAATGTCTAATATTCTGTATAGACCAGTTCAATCCTCATTTCTTGATCCCATTGTTGAGTGTGGATGTGTGAGCAGTCCCTGTGGATACAGGAATGAATATGATAATGTCTCAGTTCCCAAGGCTCCTCCAGTTTCCCAGGAGAACAGACAGTCAAGTAAAATGTGGGATGGGGTAATTTTTCTGTTTCTGTTTTCCAAGGTCAGAATAAATTACTTTTTAACTTGACAATTATCATAAACATACATATATATGGAATACACATTTCTTTATAATGGCTTGACTGTGTAGCTTTAATTGTAGGACTTCACTTTATTTCGCTGATGGTAGCAGTTTAAATTGCTTTTGTTCCTTTTTCCTGTTTTGAACAAGGTCCTGATAAACATCTTATATATATATATCTACGTTTTTGTCTGATTATATTTTTTCTTTTTTTTAATTAAGGTATCATTGATATACACTCTGATGAAAGTTTCACAAGAAAAACAATGTGGTTATTACATTCACCCTTATTATCAAGCCCCCCCATACCCCAATGCAGTCACTGTCCATCAGTGTAGTAAGATGCCACAGAGTCCCTATTTGTCTTCTCTGAGCTACACTGTCCTCCCCATGAACCCCACACCGTGTAGCAATCATGATACCCCACAATCCACTTCTCTCTCCCTCCACACCCGCCCCTCCCCTTTGGTAACCGCTAGTCCCTTCTTGGAGTCTGTGAGTCTGCTGCTATTTTGTTCCATCAGTTTTTCTTCATTGTTATACTCCACAAATGAGGGAAATCATTTGGCATTTGTCTTTCTCAGCCTGACTTTTTTCACTGAACATAACAACCTCTAGCTCCATCCATGCTGTTGCAAATGGTAGCATTTGTTTCTTTCTTATGGCTAAATAGTATTCCATTGTGTATATGTACCACATCTTCTTTATCCATTCATCTACTGATGGACACTTAGGTTGCTTCCATATTTTGGCTATTGTAAATAGTGCTGCGATAAACATAAGGGTGTATCTGTCTTTTTGAACCTGAGAACTCGTTTTCTTTGGGTAAATTCCTAGGAGTGGAATTCCCTGTCAAATGGTACTTCTATTTTCAGTCTTTTGAGGAACCTCCATACTGCTTTCCACAATGGTTGAACTGTCTACATTCCCACCAGCAGTGTAGGAGGGTTCCCCTTTCTCCACATCCATGCCAGCATTTGTTGTTCCTGGTCTTTTCTATGTTGGTCATCCTAACCGGTGTGAGGTGATATCTCATTGCGGTTTTAATTTGCATTTCCCTGATAATTAGCGATGTGGAGCATCTTTTCATGTGCCTGTTGGACATCTGAATTTCTTCTTTGGAGAAATGTCTGTTCATATCCTCCATCCATTTTTTAATAGGGTTATTTGCTTTTTGGGTGTTGAGGTGTGTGAGTTCTCTATATATTTTGGATGTTAACCCCTTGTCGGATATGCCATTTACAAATATATTCTCCAGTACTGTAGGATGCCTTTTTGTTCTGCTGATGGTGTCCTTTGCTGTACAGAAGCTTTTTGGTTTAATGGAGACCCATTTATTCATTTTTAATTTTGTTTCCCTTGCCCAGGGAGATGCGTTCAGGAAAAAGTTGCTGATGTTCATGTTCAAGAGATTTTTGCCTATATTTTCTTCTAAGGTGTTTATGGTTTCATGATTTACACTCAAGTCTTTGATCCATTTTGAGTTTACTTTTGTGTATGGGGTTAGACAATAATCCAGTTTCATTCTCTTCCATGTAGCTGTCCAGTTTTGCCAACACCAGTTGTTGAAGAGGCTGTCATTACCCCATTGTATGTCCATGGCTCCTTTATCGTATATTAATTGACTATATATGCTTGGGTTTATATCTGGGCTTTCTAGTCTGTTACATTGTTCTATGGGTCTGTTCTTGTGCCAGTACCAAATTGTCTTGATTACCATGGCTTTGAAGTAGAATTGAAGTCGGGGAGCGTAATCACCCCCTACCCCCACTTTATTCTTCCTTCTCAGGATTGCTTTGGCTATTTGGGGTCTTTTGTGGTTCCATATGAATTTAGAACTATTTGCTCTAGTTCATTGAAGAATGCTGTTGATATTTTGATAGGGATTGCATTGAATCTGTAGATGGCTTTAGGCAGGATGGCCATTTTGACAATATTAATTCTTCCTACCCAAGAGCACGGGATGAATTTCCATTTGTTAGTGTCCTCTTTAATTTCTCTTAAGAGTATCTTGTAGTTTTCAGGGTATAGGTCTTTCAATTCCCTGGCTAGGTTTATTCCTAGGTATTTTATTCTTTTTGATGCAATTGTGAATGGAATTGTTTTCCTGGTTTCTCTTTCTGCTAGTTCATCATTAGTGTATAGGAATGCAACAGATTTCTGTGTATTAATTTTATATCCTGCAACTTTGCTGAATTCATATATTAGATCTAATAGTTTTTGAGTGAATTTGTTAGGATTTTTTATGTACAATATCATGTCAACTGCAAACAGGGACAGTTTAACTTCTTCCTTGCCAATCTGGATGTCTTTTATTTCTTTGTGCTTATCTGATTGCCATGGCAAGGACCTCCAGAATTATGTTGAATAAAAGTTGGGAGAATGGGCATCCCTGTCTTGTTCCTGATCTTAAAGGAAAAGTTTTCAGCTTTCTTGCTGTTAAGTATGATGTTGGCTGTGGGTTTGTCATATATGGTTTTTGTTATGTTGAGTTACTTGCCTTCTATACCAGTTTTGCTGAGAGTTTTTATCATGAATGGATGTTGAATTTTGTCAAATGCCTTTTCAGCATCTATGGAGATAATTATGTGGTTTCTGGCCTTCTTTTTCTTGATGTGGTAGATGATGTTGATGGATTTTTGAATGTTGTACCATCTTGCATCCCTGGAATAATTCCTACTTGATCATGATGGATGATCTTTTTGATGTGTTTTTGAATTTGGTTTGCTAACATTTTGTTGAGTTTTTTTGCATCAATGTTCATCAGGGATATTGGTCTGTAATTTTCTTTTTTTGTGGTGTCTGCCTGGTTTTGGTATTAGAGTGATGTTGGCCTTGTAGAATGAGTTTGGGAGTATTCCCTCCTCTTCTACTTTTTGGAAAACTTTAATGAGGATGGGTATTAGGTCTTCACTAAATGTTTGATAAAATTCAGCAGTGAAACCATCTGGTCCAGGATTTTGTTCTTAGCTAGTGTTTTGATTACCAATTCAATTTCGTTGCTGCTAATTGGTCTATTCAGATATTCTCTTTCTTCGTGGGTCAGCCTTGGAAGGTTGTATTTTCCTAGAAATTTGTCCATTTCTTCTAGGTTATCCAGTTTTTTAGCATATAATTTTTAATAGTATACTCTAATAAGTCTTTGTATTTCTGTGGTGTCTGTAGTGATTTTTCCTTTCTCATTTTGATTCTGTTTATGTGTGTAACTCCCTTTTTTTTTCTTGATAAGTCTTGCTAGGGGGTTAGCTATTTTGTTTATTTTCTCAAAGAACCAGCTCCTGCTTTCATTGATTCTTTCTATTGTTTTATTCTTCTCGATTTTATTTATTTCTGCTCTAATCTTTATTATGTCCCTCCTTCTACTGACTTTGGGCCTCATTTGTTCTTCTTTTTTTAGTTTCGTTAATTGTGAGTTTAGACTGTTCATATTGGATTGTTCTTTTTCCTGAGGTAGGCCTGTATTGCAATATACTTCCCTCTTAGCATGGCCTTTGCTGCATCCCACAGATTTTGCAGTGTTGAATTATTGTTGTCATTTGTCTCCATATATTGCTTGATCTCTGTTTTTATTTGGTCATTGATCCATTGGTTATTTAGGAACATGGGGTGAAGCCTCCATGTGTTTGTGGGCTTTGTCGTTTTCTTTGCATAATTTATTTCTAGTTTCATACCTTTGTGGTCTGAGAAGCCAGCTGGTACAATTTCAGTCTTTTTTAATTTACTGAGGTCCTTTTTGTGGCCTAGTATATGATCTATTCTTGAAAATGTTCCATGTTCACTTAAGAAGAATGTGTATCCTGCTGCTTTTGGGTGGAGAGTTCTGTAGGTGTCTGTTAGGTCCATGTGCTCTAATGTGTTGTTCAATGCCTCTCTCTCCTTACTTATTTTCTGTCTGGTTGATCCGTCCTTTGGAGTGAGTGGAGTGTTAAAGTCTCCTAGAATGAATTCATCGCATTCTATTTCCCCTTTTAATTCTGTTAGTATTTGTTTCACAAATGTAGGAGCTCCTGTGTTGGGTGCATAGATGTTTATAATGGTTATATCCTCTTGTTGGTTTGACCCCTTTATCATTATGTAATGTCTTTCTTTGTCTCTTGTGACTTTGTTTTGAAGTCTATTTTGTCTGATACAAGACTGCAACTCCTGCTTTTTTCTCCTTATTAGTTGCATGAAATATCTTTCTCCATCCCTTCACTTTTAGTCTGTGTATGTCTTTGGGTTTGAAGTGAGTCTCTTGTAGGCAGCATACAGACGGGTCTTGTTTTTTTTATCAATTCAGTGACTCTCCGTCTTTTGATTGGTGCATTCAGTCCATTTACATTTAGGGTGTTTATCGATAGGTATATACTTATTGCCATTGCAGGCTTTAGATTCGTGGTTACCAAAGGTTCAAGAGCAATTCCCTTACTATCTAACAGTCTAATTTAATTCACTTATTATGCTATTACAAACACAATCCAAAGGTTCTTTTTTTTCTCCTTTTTCTTCATCCTCCATTCTTTATATATTAGGTATCATATTCTTTACTCTTTGTGTATCCCTTAGGTTGACTTTGGGGTAGTTGGTTTGATTTTGCATCTGCTTAGTAATTAATTGTTCTACTTTCTTAACTGTGGTTTTATTTACCCTGGTGACAATTATTTAGCCTTAGGAACACTTCCTTTTACAGCAATCCCTCCAAAATACACTGTAGAGGTGGTTTGTGGGAGGTAAAATCTCTCAGCTTTTGCTTATCTGAAAATTGTTTAATCCCTCCTTCAAATTTAAATGATAATCTTGCCGAGTTGAGTATTCTTTGTTCGAGGCCCTTCTGTTTCATTGCATTAAATATATCATGCCACTCCCTTCTGGTCTGTAAGGTTTCTATTGAGAAGTCTGATGATAGCCTGATGGGTTTTCCTTTGTACATGATCTTTTTTCTCTCTCTAGCTGCTTTTAAAAGTCTGTCCTTATCCTTGATCTTTGCCATTTTAATTATATGTGTTCTTGTTGTCTTCCTTGGGTCCCTTGTGTTGGGATATCTGTGCACCCCCATGGCCTGAGAGACTATCTTCTTCCCCAGATTGGGGACGTTTTCAGCAATTACCTCCTCAGTAACACTTTCTATCCCTTTTTCTCTCTTCTTCTTCTGGTAGCCCTGTAATGCAAATATTGTTCCGTTTGTATTGGTCACACTGTTCTCTCAATATTCTTTCATTCCTAGAGATCCTTTTTTCTATCTATGCCTCAGCTTCTTTGTATTCCTCTTCTCTAATTTCTATTCCATTTATCATCTCTTCTACTACATCTAATCTCCTTTTAAATCCCTCCATTTTATGTTTCATTTCAGATATGGAATTTCTTAATGATTTATTCTCCATCCTAAATTTGTCCCTGAGCTCTTGAATATGTTTCTGTACCTCCATGAACATGTTTATGATTTTTATTTTGAACTCTCTTTCAGAAAGATTGGTGAGTTCAGTTTTACTTTGGCCTTTTTCTGGTGTTTGTGAGATTTTGGTTTGAACCAGGTTCCTTTGACATTTCATATTTGTATGTGGTGCCCTCTAGTGCCCAGAAGCTCTAGTCTCTGGAGCTGCTCAGCCCCTGGAGTGATGTCTGGGGTTGCAGGGGAGCGGTGCTGGTGCCTGTGTGGAGGAAAGAACTGTTTCCTGCTTCCCGGCTGCAGTGCCTGTCTGCACTGTCAGAACTAGTGGATCGAGCACACAGGTGTAAGCCTCTGTGCTTTGCGTTTGTAGCTGCCATAATTGGGGCCTCCCTCTGGCTGGCATGACACCAGGACAGGGACTGCTGGCTTGCAAGCCAGTCCCGGCAGGCCAGGAGGAGGCAGAGCAGGCTGCATATCACAGTGGGGGGCCTCAGAGTTGATTAGCCAGCCAGGGGAATGGAGCGCCTGAAGCTCCTGAAAGTTCCCAATCTGCTGGGCAGAGTGTGCCCAGACAACCTTGTCCACCTATCCCTTCTCCCGCACAGCAAGCTCCATGCAAACCCCGCCCCTTCAGCAGCACTCTTGCTGCTAGGAAGCCTCTCAGACCACCCACCTTTCCTTTGTCCCAGAGCAGCCGGATGTAGATCCCTGTCCTCCATTAATGGTTGGAATCTCAGTCTCTCCAAGTATTCCACTGTCTTAGCTTTCCAACCCCACTAATCTCCAGAGCACCATGCAATGTAGGTTTGTGCTCCCAAAGCATATCTCCAGGGCTGGGTGTTCAGCAGTCCTAGGCTTCCACCCCCTCCCTGCTCCATTTCTTTTACTCCCACCAGTGAGCTGGGGTGGGGCAAGGTCTTGGGTCCCTCCAGGTCCCAGCTTTGGCATGTTACCCTGTTCCGTGAGGTCTGTTCTTTTCTACCGGTGTATGCAGTCTGTCTCAGCCTTCTTTCCTGTTGCTCTTTTAGGATTAGTTGTATTAGCTATATTTTTGTATTATATGTGGTTTTTGAAGGAGTTCTCTGTCTCACCTCTCATGCTGCCATCTTTTGTCTGTCTGATTATATTTTAAGACAAATGCCTAAAACTGGGATTGCTCAAAGGGATATCCTATTTAAGAGCTTATGGCATGGAAGGTCAAGTTTCCCTCTAGGAAGTTGTACCCATTTATTACCTTTTATCATATATAAAACTGTCTATTCACCCCATCTTTCTGAAAAGTAATGAAGCAGTATGTATGTTTATGTGCTCATTGACTTCGAATTTCTTCTTTTGTGAACTGCATGTTCATCTCTGTTATTTTCCAATGGGGTGTTCCTAATTTTATAAATGGCTTACAATGCTTCTCTTAAACATATTAAGCCTTTGTCTATCACTTACATAGCAAGTATTTTTCCTTTTTAGGCATTTTTTGTTTGTATTTTGTTTTTATTATGATGTTTTAATGTGCAAAGTATTTCACTTTTATGAAGCAACACACGGCACAATTTTTCACTGTGTTTTCTGTTATCAAATGCCATTCTTGTGAATGTATTTTTTTCTTCTGTTGCTCATGCTTTGGTTTCAAATAGGAGAACCCTTCTCCAAATCCCGAATAATGAAGATTTCTCTATGTTTTCTTCTAAGAGCTTTATAGCTACAGCTCTTACATTTGGGTCTTTGATCCCTTTTATCATTGTAAAATGTCCCCCTTTATCTCCAGTAACATTTTTAAATTAAAGCCTATTTTAATCCCTAAAATCTACTTTTATATATAAAGACTAATATATAGCCACTTTAATTTTTCAGTGGTTGCTGTTTGCATAGTATATGTTTTCCCATCCTTTTACTTTCAGCATTACTTATTGAATTTTCAAAGATGTTCTTGAATAGATGTTTCTTCATTTGTGATTTTCCCTTTGGACCATTTCTACAGGTTTTAAATTCTTATATTTTTATATTTTCACCAGTGTCCCTGGGAAGTGGGTCAGTGGAGCCCCTCAAGTCATGCCAGAAGTCAACCACCTAATCCATTATATTTTTAATTTTTGTGATCTTATTTTTCACCCCAAAGCAAAATTTCTTAATAGAGAAGTACTCTCCTTTGATAGATGAAACATCCTTATGCCACTGATATCATGAATGAATATTTTTAAATCTCTTTTTAAATAAAGTCTTTTGCACAAAAGCATTATTCACCTGAATATTTGGAATGACGTCCTTCTTTTAGACTATTGAGTCCATTCCAAACACTTTTCATCTATCTATTCATTTTCAAAAAGGCAAGTTGGGATTTACTATGGGTTTTTTTAGTAGGGTCACCAAAATGAAATGCTAACTTATACATCCAATATAGTTGCAGTATAAATTCCAAGGAATGTAACAGAAAAAAAAAGAATATCTGAATGAAGATTCTCATAAAATGAGGAAAGACAGAATGTTTAGATTGGAAATGACATTCTAAGTCAGATAAATCAGTGGAAGGGAGGCATCCTTCACATCTCAAGTGATAAAAACATCAAGATGTAAACCATTGTTTTCTATCTCCACATGGAAAAAATAAGAAATTCAATGCAATTCCTGAATAGAACCGGGAAATTTTTAATTTCAAAGAAAAAAATCGTGCAGGCAGACTTATAAGGACTTTCAAGAAGAAAATAATAGGTGAAAATGACAATACTGACTTGGAAAAAAAGCCCCATTACACTGTTGAGTCAATAGAGAACTGGAAGAAAAAATTGTAAGTATGTGCTCTAAACTGTTAACAGTGTTCACATAGCAGAGTTTGGGGTGGTGTTTACTTTTTCCCATTTAGATTTTCTGTATTGTTTGTGTTATTCACACTGGAATTTCTTTGTTTATAATCAGTAGATTATAATGTATCAAAAGCCATTTTGGGAAAATGAATTCCATGGGATTTCTTTTAAAATTTACATCTTAAGTTAGTGAAGTAATTTCAACAAATTATAAATAGTAGAAATATAAGTTTAAGATAGAAGACAAGGCAAACAAATCATATCAAAAAGATGATAAGGATAGCACATAAGAAAGAAATTATAGATAAGCCTCATTTATGAACAAGACCACGAAAGTCTAAATGAAACAAATGCAAGTCAATTTCAGTATTTTTTACTGGGAATGCCAGCATGGTTCAAAATTATCAAAGCCATAAATGTCACAGGCACTGAAAAAAGCATTTGGTTAAAAATGAAAAGCCATGGCTAATTATTAGGATATTATTGGCAAAATACAAGTAGAAGGATAGTTGCTAACTCTAAACACCCTCTTCTGCTTAAACTCTTTAAGCCTCTTTATTGTGCTCAAAATAAAATTTTTAAATCTTAACAAGGCTGTGCATGACCTGAGTTCTGCTCACATGTACAATCCCAAATGTCACCACTCCCGTCTTCCCTCCAGCCACACTGACCCGTATTTAATTCCCTAAATGCAACAAAGCCCAGCTCAGGTCCTTTGTACATGCAACTCTCTTTCTGCAAAGCTCTTCCACCAAGACTTTGTCCTTTTTATTTCATCCTTCTACCTTATATATTAAGAACAACCCAACATGAACAGCTGTTATCTATCTCCACATAGTGGAACTAAAGTTTACTTATTTGTAGGTCCTCCTTTTTTAATTTTCCTTATAAAAATTTTTTTCTTTTTTAAACTTATGTTTCTTACATATTGGGTTTCAAAAAGAAAACAAGACACACTGAGTTATTTTAATCTTTGGTATGCTTGAAGTGTGTTTGGAAAGACACAAAATACTGATCTCCCATTTCCCCCAAAATAGATCGTTGTCTCAATGCTATTTATTGTATAATCCAAAATGTTTCTCCTGATAAAAGTGCTACCCTAATTATAATCCAATAACACCTACATGTTCTTTGGTCTGTATCGGAAATTTCTACCCATTTCTATTGAACTGTTCATCATAGCACCAGTACCATACTGTTTTAGAGTATTTTATATATAGCAAAGGAAATGTCCCCTTGTTCTCTCTTTTTCAACATTTTCCTAACCTGTTTTCATGCTTACTTTTAGATTAAATTTAGATGAACTTTTCTCTCTTAAAAACCCTGTTAATATTTTTACTTTGAATAGCTTACATTTTAGACTAACTAGGCAGAGTATGCACATTTGGAATCCTGTTACATCTATCCACTTATGAAGTTATTTTCTGTGTCTCTGGAGAATGTGAAGACCCTGCTTGACTCTTAGTAATATTTTAATGCATAGATTTGTTTGTTGATAATGCGGATGGGATTATTTCACATTATATTTTAATCTTACCATTCCTGATTATTCTTTATATGTAATACTAATAAGGAATATTTATTAAGTGCTCGTGCAGTTACTCATTGTGTCGAGCACTTTATTACTTAACTTTATTCTTGCCTTGACCCATTTTTCACATGAAGAAAAGGGGTCCCAAAGAGCTCGTGTGGTTTGCCTGAGGTTTTACAGCCAGAAAGTGTCAGAGCTCAGACTTGATTTCAAGCATTTTGAAATCCCTTTTTATTCCTAATGGCATCTCAGTTGTTTTCGATCTCTCAGATAGATCATCTTATTGGCAAACAATAAGAATTTTTCCATTTCCTTTCCAACATTTACTTTTCCCCCATTTTTGTCCAATTATAAAAAATCAATTTCTTATACTGCATACCTGTTTAAATATTATTCAAATCTATACAATATCATAATATACTAGTATTAAAACACTTCAAGAAAATTGTGAGATGGTATGATTTTAAATAAGATACAGATGTCATTCCTATAATTTTGAGCATGCCAGATAAGAAGTTGCTGGAATGACTAACCTGTAAAAACATTTCCATGTTCTGTTTTTGCATCTGTCATGACATCGTTTCTTATGCAAAAAAAAAAAAGGTAGCCTAAGATACTTTTTAATGATAAGAAAACAGTTGATTTTGCTTATCTGAATGTCCTTGTTCTGCTGGGAACACTGAGTGAACATGCATTTCTTGGTGCTGATGTTGCAGAGGTTGGGGGAATGGATGGAGTCAACAGGAGCGGGGTTTCCGAGTTCCTGCTCCTGGGGCTCCCGGAGAATCCTGAGGAGCAGGGGCTCCTGTTCTGGGTCTTCCTGTCCATGTACCTGGTCACAGTGGTGGGACATGGGCTCATCGTCCTGGCCATCGGCTCTCACTCCCGCCTGCACACCCCCATGTACTTCTTCCTGGCCAACCTCTCCCTCACCGACCTCTTCTTTGTCACCAACACAATCCCCAAGATGCTGGTGAACCTTCAGTCCCAGAACAAAGCCATTTCCTATGTAGGGTGTCTGACACAGCTCTACTTCCTGGTCTCCTTGGTGGCCCTGGACAACCTCATCCTGGCCACGATGGCATATGACCACTATGTGGCCATCGGCCGCCCCCTCTACTACACCAGGGCCATGAGGCCTGGGCTCTGTATTTTGCTTCTCTCCTTCTGTTGAGTGATTTCTGCCCTCTACGGCCTCTTCCTCACCATCTTCATGACTAGGGTGACCGTCTGTGGGTCCCAGAAGACCCGCTACCTCTTCTGTGAGATGTATGTGCTGCTGAGGATTGCATGTTCCAGCACCCAGCTCAGTCACACCACGCTCATCACCACGGGCTGCCTCACCTTCCTCACCCCGTTAGGATTGATAATCGTGTCCTATATCTGGATTGTCAGAGCCATCCTCCAGATACCCTCAGCCATGGGGGAAGTACAAAGCCTTCTCCACCTGTGCCTCCCGTTTGGCTGTGGTGTCCCTCTTCTATGGGACACTTGGCATGGTATATCTGCAGCCCCTCCACACCTACTCCATGAAGGACTCAGTAGCCACCGCGATGTACACTGTGGTGACCCCCATGATGAACCCCTTCATCTACAGCCTGAGGGACAAGGACATGCAAGGGCTCTGGAAGACTTCTCCTAGGAAAAGATTTCCAGGAGTTGACAAGAGGGAAATTTTGGGCATTGAAATGGAGACTGGGAGTTTCCTGCACTATCTCCAAGGTATTATCCTGTGTGATATACAAGAGAGATTAGAACACAGTTCTAGCTCAAAATGAGTTTATTTGTGGTAAAGGAAAGACATGTATGTGTAACCCAATGTCCACCAGACCTCACCAGCCTTGGCAATAATGAGGTCAAACTCAACTCACACTAGAAATTTGCAGGATCAAATCCTTGAACTTGCCTGACCACAGAACCAGAGTCCCAGCTTCATTCAGATACACAAAGGTATAGCCTAGGGAGGTCATTTGTGTTTTTTTAACATACATCCCCTCATGTTTCTGAGCTCTGCCTTCTCCAAGGAGCCTGGTGCCTGAAAGCCATTTATCAAAGATACCGGGTACTACTCCCACTGCAGCGCCCTGGGTGAGCCCACCCCTTGACTGATACACTTCCAGGTGACACACTCTGCTCCAGGACTGACCCGCAGCCCTTATGGACATAGCCCCTGTGGTCCATGCAGAAAAGAAAAGAAGATTCCTCTGTTTTGCTCTGGGTTAGTTTCAATCAGTTGGTCTGCAAAGTAATACTGCCTCTCGCGCCTTTTTCCTGCATTCCTTTTCTTTGAAAGAAGTGAGACTTCTTTTTTGGGAAGTCCATCCTGTCCCTTATTCTGTGGCTCCTCCCCTACCATCTCTTCTTCATGCAGCAACTCCCTTATTCCTTCTACACAAAACTCTCGAACATATCAACACACATTCAGGAGCCGCAGTAGTGGTGGAAGCAGTGGAAGGTGGGGAGGTGAGGCCCAGGCTCTACTGAGGCTCAAACTGCCTTGTGAAAAGCAATGAAAATCAAGTGAATAGTAACTGATAAGATGGTTTGAAAGATGAAGCAGTCCTTTACAGATGAATCATCAGAGCCAGCACTTAAGTCAGATGTTGACAGAGTTGATTTAATGTTCATTCAAGTCATTTATCAATTCATTTAATTAATAACAACCAAATGTCCATTAGGAGCCTCAAACTGGATTACAAATGTGAATAAGGAGCTCCCAGCCTACTGAGGGAAATAGACAAAATTACAGTCAAGTAAATGAGCCTAATTCATAAATTAAAAGGCAATATTTAACAGATCGACTTAAAAGTTAAATACGGTACTATGTATTTAAAAGGGACATGCTGAAAATGTAAAAACACAAAAAATTTGAAAGTAACAGAATAGAAACAGGCATATTTGGAGAATCCCAATCAAAAGAAAGCTGAATATAGCTATATTAACACCAGATAAAAGAGACTTCAAAGCAAAAACACATATTAGGGATGCAGAGTGTTACCACTCAGGACAAATTTGAAATATGCCCTGACACTCTGTGGAGCAAAGTTTATGCTCTTCAAGCTCCCTCACCCCTCTCTTGCAGGGACCTGATGTAAGGTCCTTATCTAATTTGTAATCTGTATTACTTTTCTTATACAGGACCCTAAACCGTATAACTTCAGGCCCCAAAATCTTGTACCTGCCTCACCCCTATGTAAGTCACTAAGTTAAAGCAACTTTAAGTATGTATGCTCCTAAAAAAAAAAAACTCAAGATACATAAAGTAAATCCAGTGTAATTACAGAGAAAATTTATAGGATCACCATCATGAAGGGAAATTTTGGAAGACCTCCCTTGATTTTGGGTGGGTCAGGTGGACAGAGGAATGATGACAATGTGGAGGATTGGAACAGCTTGGTCAATACAGACTTGATCTGGACTTACATAGAGTTTACATGCAATAATTAGAAAAATAATGTTTTTCTCGGCCTCATGTGGAACATTTGCAGGAGTTAAAGGAATTAATCACGTACCAGGCCATGAGAAAAAGAAGAAGGCCTCAAGAAATTTCAAGGAATAATTGCCCACACATAATCTCTGATCACAACTCAGTAGATCTGGATATTAATGACAGAAAGGCAAATAGAGAATCCCAAATTCTCTTTTGGAATTAGAAGACAAACTGCTAGCTAACTCGAGATGAGAAAAAGAAATCAAAATGGAAATTTGAAAGTATCTAGCACTAAATGGTAATAAAAACATTGCATGTCAAACTTGTAAGATATGGCAAGCATGACACTTTGAGGGAAAATTGGTCTTAAGTGATTATATTAGAAAGAAGGAAAGCTTCCTGTTTAAGTCTCCTCCTAGGATTCTGGAACAAATGAACAATGGAATAACTTCAGGGAATATGGAAGGAAAGAGATAAATAAATTAGGAGTAGAAGTCAACAAAATATGATAGAAAGGATCCAAAAAATTTGGTTCTTTATTTTTTTATGTTGCTTCATTTTTTAACATTTTCATCAGAGTACAGTTGACAAACACTATTATATTGAGTTCAGTTGTAAAAAAAGAGTAGGTCTTTGAAAAAATAATGAACTGGACAAACTTCTGGGAAATTAATCAAGGGAAGAATAGAGAAACACAAACACTACAATGGAAAAAAGAGGGATAAAGTTGAGATTAGAATGGTTAAGAGAGTATTATCACCATCTATATGCTAACAGTTTTGGACATTTTGACAAAATGAATGAGTCCCAAGAGAGATATGAATTCCCAGAGCTAACTTAAAAATAAATAGCAAAATAGAAAGTCCTATAAACTATTAGGAGAATTGAAGCCATGGTTAAAGACAAAGAAAATACCCAATTCCATTGGCTTTACAGGCGAGCTGTAGCAAATTCTGGATCATCCAGTTTTCTTTACAAATTCTTTCAGAGAATGAAAAAAATACTACTCATTCCATGAGATCAGTATCACCTGATAACAAAGCCAGTAAAAAAGTTCAAGAAAAAAATTGTAAGGGCTCACTACATTTATGAATATAGATATCAGAATTCTAAACAAAATATTAGTAAATTAAATCCAACAGAGCATTCAAAAAATAATAATACTAACAACTAGTTTGCAATTATCACAGGTATGTAAAGATAATTTGGTATTTTTTTAATCCATAAATGTTATTTGCTATATTGACAGAGTGAAAGGAAATATATGATCATCTTAATAGATACAGAGAAAGCGTTAGATAAAATTCTAAATTAAAGAATGTCTCTGATAAGGCATTAAAGTTATTTTATTCAATCTCAACTTCTAAGTATACATCTTTTGAATACTCTGCATGATGAATGGGTGGGTATACAATGAAGCACTTTGGCATCCCCAAGTACATGGTTGTCTTGAGAGGAAAAAGTTATGTGATTGCTTGAGTTTGAGATGAACTAGGTGCTTCATGGAATACCACTTTTATTTGAAAGAATTTACTAAGAAATGATGGTTATTCAGACTTGGGTGTTTGGCATATATTGTCTCAAAAACAAATGACATGAGCCTGACCCTGTAAGGAAAACTGATAGTGTTCATTGCCAGTAACAACATTTGAGCTTTCAAGCAAATATTAAAATCTTGGAAAATTTCTATCCGCTGTAGTGAGCTCGACAGCTTCCCAATACTTTAAGCCTTTTTGATGAGACCAGTGATTAGATAGATAAATACATATATATAAATGACATATGTAAAATACGTCAACAACACATGAAATGTGTCAACAATACATAATGAAATGTTTCAACATTTGGAAGATACGCATAACTCAGATAACTCAATGAACCAATATTTTCGAAATAACCATTGCATTATGTGAAAAACCAACACATGGGTAATAGATCAGTTCAAAATACAGGATAGACCAATGGATTTAATGTCATAGAGGATAAAAAGTTCATTGATGTGGAATGAAATCCTGCATTGCTACTGGCCTTTAAGACACTATCATTGGTCAAGTTTTGAGGTAGTATCAAAGAAGACTATCCATAATTAGCTGAAAAGGCTTTTAAAATACTTCTCCCTTTTCCAATTACATATTTGGGTGAGGCTGGATTTTCTTCATATACTTCAACCAAAATAACGTATCACTACAGCATAAATGCAGAAGCAGATATGAATATCCAGCTATCTTCTATGAAGCCAGATTTTTAAGAGCTTTGAAAAATGTAAAAACAATACCATTCTCCTAAGTTTTTGTTTTGAAATATATATCGCTTTTCATTAAAAAACCTACTTATGATAACATGTGATGGGCACATTGTTTTTCAAATGAATTAATAAATATTTGTAAATGTCCCTTTAATATAGTAATATCGGCAGATGCAATCCATGTAAACAAAAGCTCTTTGGGGTCCACAAAACTTTTAAGAATGCCAGTGTACCATGAGACCAACAACTCCCCTAAAAGGCAAACATACTTGAAAATGATTCCTTTGAGGAGGACAGATGTGGGAAGGGAATTGGGATAATGCTTCAGTGGTATTTACAACATTTGAAGTGTTTTTTCAGAGATGGATGACACAATAAGGTAATAAACATGATTTGATCTTTGTAGGGAGTTATATGCGTGTCTAAAACTATTTCCCATATTGTACTGAAACTAATTCCCAAATTATTCCTGATGAATTTTTTTCAATTTTTAAATGATCTAAAAGGTTGATTTGCCTTTGAGTTTGATCAGATGTGGTAAACATACTTCTTTCCCCTCCAAACACTTGGAAAATCTAGATAATATATTTTTAATTTAAAAGTAGACAAGTTTGAAAGTCTAGAAGGGAAAATAACCAGACACCAGAAAAGTGGAGAATGAACCCTTAGTCAGAAGGAATTAAATTTGTGGGATGACTGGGAACTTCTGGGCTGGGATTTTAACTCCCAAAGAGCCAGGAGTTGAAGTCAGAGGACTCATGTGAGTGAGACTGAGAACAGAACTTCCTATATATGAAAATTAAAAGAGCTGAGAAAGCTCTGTCCTGTTTATGAGCAGAGCCTGGGAAGTTTCCACCCTCTGACCCAGGGTCACAGCTGGAAGTGAGCCACCTGCCCTCAAACCTTTCATATGTCACCTCTTTATTCCTTTGTACCATGTCTTAGGAAAAATTATCAGCCTGACCTTTCACTTTACCACTTCACTCTTCAGCTGGGCCCATTCTGCTACTTGGACCATTTATTCAATTTTCATTTAAACAATGATATCTTTCATTTGCAAGATCCCTAATCAGTTCTGTTATGTAACTGTCCTTGTTTCATGAATACACTGCCCTGCTCTATTTCTCTGAAGACACTATTACACTTATTTGAAAGTCATGTTCTTATATTCTACTAGGTCTGTTTTCTTGGGTGTAAGCTCTTCCCTTTTGTTTGTCTTTTTTTTTTATCATCACCTTTTCATAGATTTTGTGCTTTCGTAATGGCTGATGATTCTTCATGTATGTACTTATGTTTGTAGCTGAGATTCCCTATTTAAGTGTCATTCATCTCTTTGGGTATCACCTGCTTGGGTGGGGGTGGAAGTTAATATGGAGGCTTGTGTTCTGTACTGTTTTCACTAAGAGTTAGGTCTAGATAAGAATTTTGGACAAGATAAAGTACCTCCGCAGCTGGTCTTCTGGGCCTTGAGGGTTCCGTTTTCCCCAGATTTTAGTAGCTGTTCAGGGCACGTCTCTGTCTCCAAACCAGCCTTTCACACTTTCTCCTTCAAATAACCCCATCATCACTGCTACCTGACTCACAGGAGTTATGCTGTTGTTGAGTCCACTGCAGAACCACATTAATCACCCTGTCAGGCAGTCCTGGGTCCCTTCCTGCTTAGAGTCCATCACTTCTGGGTGCAAAACACACTTCATAATGTACCCACCAAGTAGAGAAGTATTCTGTGAACACTGGGAGGTGAGAAAGCACAGAGACAAACCAGGCCAGTGGGTAGGGGCCAGGGAGGGGATATCCCCTGAGCTGCACCTGGAAGAACAGGATAAGGAGTTACATTGATAAAAAGAAAGTAAGAAGAGAAATTGAGGCAAAGGGAATAGCACAGATAAAAGCAAGGAGGCTTTCAACAACAAAGTATGTGCAGAGAGTTACAGGCAATCTGGTGTAATCAGAGTGGCAGGCAATGGCACTGTCAAGGCAGTCACATGTTGGGTTCTCCAGGAGCAGACGCTGAGATGGAGTTCGGAGTATAAGGTGTTTATTCAGGATTAACAATGAAAGAACAAGGGATGCAGTTTGGGCAGAGACAGAAATCAGATTGCAAGCAAGCCCTACAGAGCATTGGCCAGCCCAGCAGGAGATCTGGAGTAAGTATTGACCATCAGAACAGTCCCATATCAGCCCAAAATGGACAGTTTTTAAACCCCGCCTGGCTCAGTCACCAGGTGTGGGCAACCCTAAGCAAGGAGGCCTCAAGCAGGGAGGCTCTGTGCAGCCGGGGCAAATCCTGCTGGAGCTGACCCCTGGAGGCTCTCTGCTTGCCACTGCACTCCACACAGCCAGCCAGCACGTGTGGCACCAAAGGGCGATCTAGCCAATGTGTTTCCATTTTTCATAAACAGGTACAGGCAATGTCATCAAGGGTCCTCAACAGCTGGTTAGAGAGCTCAGGTTTTATTCCATGGGCAATAAAGAGCCCGTGAAGTTTCAAGCATGAAACTATTGTGTGTCATGCTTGAGACTTGCCCAGCTTTGTGTTGAGCAGCAGTGCGAATAATGGTTGTGAAGTAGAAGGTGAAGCGTAAAGTCAGAGAGGCCAATTAGGAGACTACCAACTTGTTCCAGCAGAGGGGAAGAACCTGCCAGGGCACCAACAGAAGCATGAAGGAGGGGATGGATCAGAGAAGGCTTTAGGAGGTAAAACCTGCAGGAAGACCAGCTGAGACTGTGTGCTTTTAGAAGATAAGTCAGGGTATCAAATGTTCAAAAGCAGAACCTCTCAACACCTACCCTTGCAGCCTGCATTCAGCATCCATTCACTTTTGCTCCCCAGTTTCCCTAGTACTCAAGCACAACCTTGTCCATAGGAGGTGCTTGATACATTTTTATTGAATAAATAGATGGACATGTGAGAGTACCAAAACCCCAGTCAGCTGACACAAGATGTGGCTGCTACTTCCTGATCATGTGAGTCTTCAGAAACTACCAAATTGGAGTCTATAAATTCACACAACCACCCAAGGTGAAATTCAAAACAGGGAGAGGGCTGACACGGTAGCACGGCATGGATGGACATAAACTCTGTCGTGCAGCAGATCCAGTGGAATAAACAACGTGGAATTTGAAATGGGGCACACACCTTTCTCTTTCATTCCAAGGCCACTGGGCACATTTCCCCGGCTGCAATCCCTCCACCACCAGGTATGCAACTCACGTCTGGGCCAACAGCATCTTCTTAACCTAAGAATCACACACACTCATATACATACATACACACACACACACACACACAAATAGATTTCAGACCTCAGCTCTCAAGAGAATTACTAGAAGAGCATATTCTAAACACCAAAGCCAAGTACTTAAGAGCTATTTGGAAAATAAAAAGCATTAACTGCATCCTGATTAATCCATAATACTATGTATGAAGTCCCCCTTGACTCATTTTTTAAGTAGCTCTTTATTTGCTTGCAAAAACAAACAATGCAAATGTGTGTAAAATTTAAAGGAGTCTATACAAATAAATGTCTATTTGCATAAACTATTGTGAAGGATACTCAAGAAACTTAGAAGTTCCCTTTGGCTAGAGGAACAGGGACATCACAGAGTAAGAGAGAAACTTATTTTTCACTGCTTGCTCACTTAAGCAGCTTACAATTTTTCCATGTGTCTGTATTACTTTTTTTAAAAGTACTGTCAAAAGTAAAATAAAAAATAAGCCTATACCCTTCCACTCCTATATCTACTTTGATATTCTAGGAGTAAACTGCTGTGAACAGTTTTGATGTGTGTCCTTTCAGGTACTCATCCTTTCCTCCATAGATTTTCTGGCCCAACAGTGTGCAGTGTCTACATCAGAGATTATGGAATAAACTATTTAAAATCATCTAGACACAGCAGTAAGGCTCGGTGCTACCTTGCCATTCACAGTTCAGAGCAGCAGAACAGCGCGCCCCAGGAGAGAAGTGGAGGTTGCCAACCCGACATCGCCCTCTGCCGGTTTCCTCCCTTTGCAAGCCCATGTGAAGAGACCACTGTCTCTGTACCCAGAATTAGTCGCAGGGTGGCTTACAGAGCATTTTTCTACAGTTTTATTGTTTAGCAAGTATCCCTTCAGCCTTTTATTACATATAGGTATTCAACAGCACCCAGCTCTGGGCTTATACAGAGAGGCTGGGCCAGCCTCTCCTGGTGTATAAACATTGCCCAGTCCTGCCTGAGTCACGACCCAGCAACTTCCTGAGAACCTGCAGTGTGTGTGTGTTGAGGTAGGGCTGGGTAGCCCTACAGTTTTATCTACTAGTCACTATAGGTCCAGTGCCTTTGGCCTATGAGCTTTCCAAGGATTAATGAAATAGTCCTGAAAAAATATATATTATTAGCTCCAAAATAACAAACCTAAAAAATTAAAATTACTAAACATTTATTTCAATGTCTAACCCCACAAGTAACTCAGCCCACCAGTAATGTTTTCTGTGGGTGTAGGTGCATTTAATGTTCGAGTTCATGTGGGGTCAGGCCTCCAGTACTGAGCGTCAGAGGCCCTAGAATGTGTGGTTCTCTGGCTGCGAGATCCCGGCTGGACTGACTCGCCCCCGTCCAGCGCTGGGGGGAAGGGCGGGGGCTGCCCGCAGGGGTTTTCTCCGCCACCCCATCCCACCTATTCAGATCTCTGGCAGCGGCACTGCTGGGCACTCCACCTCCGCCCTAGGACCATCTGTCCCCTGGAGCTCCCCCAGCCCTGTCCGCCGCGGGCCTTATGCAGGCAGCGAAGGAGAATTAAGACCCCCGATTGCGCACCGAAACGGCCTTGGAAGCCGATTATAGAGCTACAGAGAGCTCCCTCCCG